>CM062804.1:1214241124-1214841124 GCA_031772625.1 Pinus tabuliformis | reverse complement strand
CTTAAATACTTTTTATAAAAAAGATTATCCTCTGAAGAGCAACAAAAGTGGGTCACAAAGATGTTTGGTTATAACTTTGAAATCATCTACAAAAAAGGGAAGCAAAATATGGTGGCAGATGTACTCTCAAGAAAGGATGAGGATGTGGAAGCATTGTTGTGCACCATTTCTATTATCCAACCAGATTGGATAAATGAAGAAAGGGAGGAATGGAAGAATGATGAAGAAGTGTGGGAACTTATTCGAAAGTTACAACAAGATTCCAGTACATCTGATACATTCAGCTGGAAAAATGATTTGTTATGGTACAAAGATCTCTTATACCTCTGTTAGAATTCCCAACTCAAACAAAAGATTCTTATGGAATTGCACACTTCTCCCTTAGGAGGGCACTCAGGATTTTTAAAAACTTACCACAGGGTTAAGAAGGAATTTTTTTGGGATGGCCTTAAATCATATATTCAAAAGTTTGTGGTGGAATGTTTGGTTTGCCAACAAAATAAAGTTGAAACAATTAAGACCCCAGGCCTATTATAACCTTTATCCATTCCAAGCCAACATTGGGAGGAGGTTTCAATGGATTTTAACATAGGTTTACCCAAGTCTGAGGGAAAGAGTGTCATCATGGTGGTAGTTGACAGACTTACCAAGTATGCACACTTTTGTGCATTATCACATCCATTTAAAGCCAGTACAGTTTCTACTGCATTTATGGAAGCAATTCAAAAGCTACATGGAAACCCAAAGATTATTGTAAGTGATAGAGATCCCATTTTCACTGGAAACTTTTGGACAAAATTATTTTCTTGTCTCGGTACTCAGTTAGCTCATAGCTCATCTTATCATCCTCAATCTGATGGAAAAACTGAGATAGTAAACAAATGTTTGGAAGGATATCTTCGTTGCTTTGTATCTAATAAACAGACACAATGGGTCAAATGCTTACCTCTGGCTAAATGGTGGTATAAAACTTCCTTCCATACAACAACAAAAATGACCCAATTTATGGCACTTTATGGATATTAGCCACCATCCATCACATCATATTTAAGAGAAACTTCTAAGGTTCAATCAGTGGAACATCACATCGACCATCAACAACAAGTCCTCCAACTCTTAAAGGATAACCTCGTGTTGGCACGGAATAGAATGAAACAACAGGTAGATCAACTCGCAGTGAAAGAAGTTTTGATGTAGGTGATTGGGTATTCCTACAGATACAACCATATAAACAAATGTCCCTCAAACAAGCTAAGAAGGATAATAAATTATCACCAAAGTATTATGGTCTGTACAAGGTGTTGCAAAGATTGGTACTATGGCATACAAATTGGAGCTTCCTGCAGCTTCTCAAGTGCACCCAGTTTTCCATGTTTCATGTTTAAAGAAGGTTATAGGTGACAAGCTCCCAGTTCAAACAATATTGCTAGAACTTGATGAGGAAGGAAAAATTATATTGGAACCGGGAGCAGTCACACAAACAAGAACTCGACAGCTACAAAATCGATCAATTTCGGAGTATCTCATCAAGCGGAAGAACTTATCTGCTGAAGATTCCACATGGGAGGATGAGAATTTTATACAGAAGCATCCAAAACTACTCAAGCGTTGAGGACAACACTTTTTTGAAGGAGAGGGTCATGTTAGGTCCCTATAATACTAGTGATTACCCCATTACTATTGTAGTTGTATCCCTTATTAATATTGTTGTGCTCCTATTTCCCCCATATTGTTATTATTGTGCCCCATAGAATCCCTCTATTGTTATTCTTGTGCCTTTATATTATTATTGTTAGGTCAGCTGGGTTATATTATGACTCCTTAGACTCCTATATATAGAAAGGAGGTTTCATCATTTGAATCATCCAAGAATTGTTCATTTGTGTAATGTAAAGGAGGTTGCCCCCTCGAAGAGGCTGAAATTCTAAGGCATTCAACTATCTTTTCTATCTTTTTGTGAGCTGGTTTCATAACACTGCCCATGGAGCTTTATAACTTAGCTCGTTGCAGTATTTACAATGAAAAACCTGCTCAAAAGAAAAACATCATGGCAACATGACAATATAATAAGCATTCCTCTCATTAGATATTTATAACTTAGCTCATGGAAGTATTTACATCCATAGACATATACATACATATACCAAAACATCAGCAAAACATATGCCAAAAATATACCAACGTCAAACCAAAATTGCTTTATCTTAGTCAACAAGCAATGAAGGATACATGGCCTGCATCTGATCTGCCATCTCCCATGTAGCTTCTTCAAGTCAAAAGTGCTTCCACTACACTTTAACTTGCTCTATGGTTTTGTTCCTAATCATGATATGCTTCTGCTGCAATATGCACTGAGGCTCCAAATGGAACTCTCCTTCTTTCTTCACTTGCAATGCAAACCAATCAATAACATGATCAATATCTTTTATATACTTCTTATACAATTAAATATGGAAAACATCATGGAATTTCACTGTTGGAGGCAGTGCAAGTCGATATTCCACTAGTCCAATCCTCTCAAGGATCTTGAAATTCCCACAATACTATGGTGCCAACCTGGCACATGAACAAATCCCCAAAGATATTTTCTTGGGCTTGATGTGAAAATACACATCCTCCCCAACCTGAAACTCCTTGAACACCTTGTGTTGATACACATACCTTTTTTGTCTATCTTATGTTGCCTTTAGATTATTCTTTATAACCTTCATTTCCTACTCCATTTCTACCAACATATTCGGTGGAATAAGTACCCTATTCACTGGATCACTCCAGCTGATGGGAGTGTTACAACTTCGCCCATACAATGCCTTGAAATGATTCGTCGTCAATGAATCCTAATAACCATTGTTGTATGCAAACTCAACCATTGGCATATTATATTCCTCCCATTTCCCCTGTTGGTACATCACGTACATCCTCAACATATCCTCCAAGATCATATTAAACCTCTCTATTTATCCATCTTTCTGCGGATGATAAACCATACTAAAGGCCGACTGTTGGTGCCTTGTTTTGTCCCCAATTTTTCCACTTATCACCTCTTTTTTTGCCCATTTTTTCAAAGAAAGTACTCCTTCACCTACCTTTCGATCACAATCACTATCCTAAACCATGCTAAGACCCTGATATAAGGTAAATGCCTTACATTAGTGTCATTTTGCTATTTTTGGTTAAGTTTGAGTTATATTCCTAATAAGATGACTAATCATTATGGGTTAAGTGTGAAGATTTGCAGTAGTATGGATAGGTCAGTTGAAGGTGGAGGGAATGGTTTTCAACAGTCTTGTTTTGTCATTTATGTACTCAACAACTCAGTTTATGATCTGTACTCAACTCCATGGAGGCTTAGTAGACTCTTTCTATGACTTTGTACTTCTAGAGGCTCAAACACCACAACTGAAGATTTTGACCAAGCTCGAGTTCGATGTTTTCCATAGCGAAGATTTCCTACATCCTCATTGAAACAGGGCCATGCTAATGTTGGGATTTGTTGGAATATGTTGTGTCAAGGAGAACAAAATCGTTCAAGCAATCAGATCTCAAGTCTAATTTAGTAAATTCACTGAGTTTTCCATGTATGGGTTTATTGTTTTTCTGAACGTGAATCATTTCCTATAAAGGCCAGTATTGTAATGAATTAGATTTAAGAAGGTTGTTATTGCAAACTATTGAGTTATCAAGTTATTGTTCAGACATTATTATTCGTAATTGAAGACTCTGTTATGGCTATGATTTGAGCTTGAATCATTCTAAGTTATGGTTTATTGTGAGTTTTTGATTTGAATGTTTTAAATCTTTCTTTCATGCAAGTCGTTTAAAGCTTACCTAGGTGTGGCAGGGCCCACCATCATCTGGGAACAAGATTCACTATTAGTTCGTAGGTGTATCATTGTGTGATAATTCATTACATTTGTTTTCTATTCAGTTCTGGTGTGAGTTCGCTAAGGTTTCTTGTACAAATGTGCGAGAAATTCCATTAATTTTGGATTGATCTTAATCTTTATAACCTTGCATTCATTGATCGAGGTTAATTATAAGTGCATAGATCATTATGTGTCATATATACTGTGCATAAATCCTCGACACAAAGTTATGCTCTATTCCTCATAAAATGATGAGATTTCATTTCGATACAGAGCCATGCTCTGTTCTTTCATTTAAAAGAAAAAATTATTTATATTTGTGATCGGAACACCTATGATAGATAAATCAATCGTGTTTTGAAATTACTTAACATGATATCTGCATGTTTTATTTGTTGTGTCTATCCCTTTAATGAAGTTTATGATAAATGGTATGAGCATGAGTGTGGATTGCCTTATGTGTAATTGGGAGATCAATTTATGGTATTGTTGGGCGTGGGATCCCAAGGGCAGTTTTGGGGCTAAAAGCCCATATGTTGGTCATAAGTTTGTAATCCAAGTGTAAAGACTCCACATTTTGTGGTCGTGGAGCATGTAGATGTTAAAGAGTCATAGGTTTTTCCGCCTTTATTTTGGAAATGTAATGTCGGTTGTAGAAGATCTACCCATGGTCCGCGGACCATGGGATTGTATAAATAGAGCTAAGCTCTAAGTAGTTAGAAAGAAATCAATCAATGAAGAAAAAAAGATATGATGTATGAGAGATAGATCTGAAGTAGAAGTCTAAGTCTTGGGTCGTAGTGTAGGTAGAGGCTCTGCAGCTGAGTGCGTAGAGGCCTAGAAGTCCGTAGCTGAGTGTGCGGACCCCTGCAGTTGAGTGCGCAAGGCGGGTCGAGTCTGTAATTGTTTGGAATTATCAATAAAGAGAAGTATTCTACAATTTCTGCATCTTTATTTCCTGTTTATGCATCTGGTTATGTTGGGTATGAATTTCACTTATAATGCTTATATGATGCATGAATATATGTAATTGTGTTGGTTAAGTGAACGCAAGTAAGAACATATGTTTACGCGAAGCTAACTAAGATCTGTTAATAAGACAAGTAAGATACTTAGTGTAGTTTGGGAAATATTGTAGCTTGCTGCCCTAGCAGCGCGAAAGTATATTAGCCCCAGGTTAGGGCTTCATGAAAACAAATTAGACGTTTTTGCGACGGTACTGAAGGGTGGAACAGAGGGCTAAGCAAACTGCATGAAGGCAGGTATAGCCAAAATAAAACAACATCACATCCATCTCAAGGGTGCGGAAACTTGGTTCCAGCATCCCCCCATACTGCTTCTGGTGAGACTTCTGTCTGCACTCCGCAAGTTGATGCTGAAAGGGCCAGTAGTGTAGGGATTTGTTTAGCTAACTAACACTGAACCTGGGTCAAGCCCCCACAAGCCAACAAATGGTTCCATTGCCGGGACCAGAATCTACACAAGAGATGTGTGATGTCATATCACTGGATTCCAACTAAGAAAGAAATCAAAGGCTGGTTGGACAGAAGGATTCATGAGTTGGCAGCACAAGAAAACAAAAACCTGCGACTGTCAAAAGAATAGTCGTTGGACCAATACTTATATACGAAGATCCAAGAAATCTTTTTTGCCTCCTTTCCTACTAGCCAAGAAAGCTGGAAACTTGATGGTCCTATTGTGTGGACCCCAAAGCTAGTGCGAAGGTTGGAAGCATCAGAAGATAAGATTGCCCACGCTGTCGATCATTGGCTCGATCGCATCATAGGAGGATTTGTTACTGAGTTCGTTGTCGACACATTGGTTAGTTATAGTGAGGTAGAGTGACAATTTATCAAAGGACCGCGAGGTAAGTACGTTAAATCTATGAATACTTGGATTAAAATGTTGTTGTGTGAAAAACAGGTTATGTAGCTACCTTGATGTTTGGGACTACACGAAGCAGAAAAAGTTACGGCAACGAAGGAAATAAGGGTCCAGAGTATAGCCCCTTGATTTCACCTCTGTGAGGGGATGAAGAAGGGATAGCAAAGGTCTCGCTACGAAGTGCTATTCAGTTGAGAAGACAAGGATTCCCACTAATACCACCTCTACCCACACCACCTCCATCTTCACCACCATTTCCTCTAACTTCACCCGTACCACCTCCCCCTCCACCGCGATTCAGTATGGCAAATATAGTGAAGTTGACTTTGTTTAAAGGCTTGGGAAATGAGGACCCGGACCAATTCTGGTTCATTGTGAGGGTTGTATGGCAAGCTCAAGGTGTTACAAATGATCACATAAAGAAGGCAACACTGGTCAGTGCTTGGTAAGATGGCGTGCTAACCTGGTACATTAAGTACTCCAACGATAACCCGAATGATAGAGTAGTGGACATCCAAGCAGCACTGAATAGGGAATTTAGCAGGCCTAAATCCAAGTTGTAGTCGATTGTAGGATTTAAAGAGATCACGATACAACCAGGTGAGATGTCGTGGGAATTAGATCAAAGATTGAAGTGTTAAATCCGTGAAGCCAATATAGATGGACAACATTGTGAGTGGTTTGTGGCTTTTCTACTACCCCACTTAAGGAGTGTGCTATCACAACAAAAGATAAAAACTCAGACAGAGGCCTTGGAGATTGCCATGAGACTACATGAGACTTTGATGCAAGATCCTAATCTAGGATTTCAACAAATCCATGTGCAGCTGTAGAATCTATGCCTTGAGGTGCAAAGTATGAAGCAGGACATGACGGTTTGACCAAAGGTAAGCAAGGAGGTATGGTGCTTGAAATGCAAGATTCAGGGTCATGACAAAGACCACTGCCTGGTCTTTACAAATTACCTTGCAGGAGGGGGACTGATGCCTTTAAGGTTGGAAACTCAAGCAGGACCTAGCGCGACACCTTCTCTATGGTGCACTATTTGTTAGGTAGCCAAAAAGCATGCTACCAATAACTATCACTTGCTACAAAAGTATGTGAAAACACTACAATAGTTGTTTTGCAACTTTTCATATTGGCAGGACATTGTGAGCGTACTTGCAGGAGATATAAATTGATGATGGATAGAACTCTTTCCTATAGGGTTCAGGCCAAAATGCAACCCCTTAACCAGAATGTAGGGATGGCACGGACAAGATTTCAGGGGTGCGGACGAGGCCAAGGTGGAGGAGGACCTGGTAGAGGTCGAGGACAGTTGATTTGCTACAATTGCGGAGGGCCAAGACACTATGGCCGCAATTGCACTAATCCAACACACCCATTGTGCAAGTATTGCACGTTGTTTGATCATGAAATAGAAGATTGTCTTACATTGATAGCTAGGATACATGACAAAGGGGCGTTACCACCTGCCACGACTTAGAACCTGCAGATGATGAGGTTTGAGCCATGCGAGGAAGATCAAAATGTAAATATAGAGCTTCGAAGTGGAATCGAGATGGGAGAAGATAAGGGGAAACAACCGGAAGATAATATATGGGTTCGAAAAGCCCTGATGAAAGAGGCTAAGTTCGATTTGGAGCATGTTCGTGAAGCATTCATGGAAGCTAAGAAAAACTTCGCTAAGGTCTCCACTTTAGGAAGAAAGGATAAGCCTGAGCTAGAGATGGACCCCTCTATGCTTACAAATTTCCTCGAAACCTGTATGAAGTTACTGTGCGATAGTAAGGATGTAAAAGGGCTATAAGAACTCATCAATAGATGTGCTGGAACTGCACCAGGTGAACCGCACATAGTATGAAAGATTGTTAAGAATAAGACAAGGATAGGGTGTGAAATGAGACTCACCACGCAAATCGAAGAATATGAAATGGATCAAGTCACTGTGGATTTGGGATCAGATGCGAATGTTCTACCGAAATAGACATGGGAGTGAATGGGGAGACCTGCACTACAATGGTCTCCAATTCAGCTAAGGATGGCGAATCAGTAGAAAATCATACCCATGGGGCGACTGCAGGGAGTAACCGTGGATATTAAGGGAGTGAGCACGCTGGCAAATTTTGAAGTAATAGAGATTGTTGATGATAGAAATCCCTACCCTACACTCCTGGGAATTTACTGGGCTACTGATATGAATGGGGTAATCAATATGAAGAAGTGAAAGATGATCTTTGAGAAGAAATCACTACGCGTAATAATACTCCTAGATCCCGCTATATGGAACCAGTCCGCGACTATGAGAGTGATGATGATCTAGACTGCATCTATAAGATAATAGTGCGAGACCAAGGCTAGGTGAATCCCGCTGTGGATGGACATATTACATGGGATCACAAGAGCTCCTGCACTTCAAATTCCAACGTAGAAATAGAATGCTCGCAGAATCGGTTTCATGAAGTGACTACATTGAATTGCAACATGATGACCTAGTCGCTGTGTTGTGTGTCATCAGAGGAAAGAAATCTGCCTACTTATGATGGACTGAATGAGGTCAATATCTTTTTGGATTCATTTGAAAGGGAGGTGCCAAAAAAGCAACGCTTCTAGGCCTTGGACTGGGTATTGTACGCTATGCCCGCAAGATGGTGGGGTACGCACAGAGGAAGTTTTGATGATTGGCACGAATGTAGGAGAATGATGAGAGAATGATTTGGGAAGCCTAAGATGTGATTGTCAGACAAGTAAGATGGGTAGAATGATCTATGTGCACATCTAGCCAAATGGATGCAGGCCTATGGAGAAAAGACACAACCTGAGCAGGTGCATCTGTACTCCGCGCTAAAGTACCTGGTCAATAAGCCTGTGTTGGGGGGGAGAATTTTCATATGGCTCCTATTTTTCCAAGAATACGATTTTGAAGTTGTTGTGAAGCCTGGATGATTGAATGCAAGACCAAATCACCTATCGTGCATCAAGACAAGGGAGGAACCGACTAATTTGGAGGAAGGATTACCTGACACGCAGCCCTTTGTTGTGCGCAGCGCAGATGGAAATTTTGAGGATATAATACACTTCCTAACAACAGGAACTGCACTGGAAGGATACTTTTTCCAACAAAAGAAGGAATTAGTTGTGCGCATGACAGATTTCTCTGTCATTGCTGAGCATCTATATAAGATGGGGACTAATGAGATATTGCAAAGATATGTACCATAGTTTGAAAGAAGTAGCATCCTTGCGGATGCTCATGGGGGCACCGCGGGAGGAAATTATGTAAGGAGAGAAACCACGTAGAAGATTCTATGCACAGGGTTGTGGTGGCCAACCCTTCATCAGGATTCAAAAGCATATTGCAACGCGTGTGATGTATGTCAGTGAACAGGCAGGCCATCACAGAGGGTTGAAATGCCTTTGAGTCCACAAATAACATTACAACCCTTCAAAAAGTGGGCAATAGATTTTGTAGGACCTATTCAGCCCTAAGGGAAGATAGGCGCAAGGTACATTATCACTTCTACAGAGTACTTGACTTGTTGGGCAGAAGCGCAGCCGGTGAAGGATTGCATGGGTGTGACTATCGTGAAGTTTCTATTTGCGCATGTACTGATGCGATTTGGATGTCCAAATATTTTGATGAGTGATTGGGGTACACACTTTCTGAATGAAACGATTAGCGCGCTAATGGAAGAATTTCAGGTGTATCACAAAAAGAGCACACCTTATCACCCACAGGCTAACGGGATAGTGGAGGCGTTAAACAAAGTACTGGAGACCACGTTGACCAAGGTTTGCAACACTCAATGAAACGATTGGGACCTATGCATACCTGCAGTATTGTGGGATTATCGGAGAACATGCAAAAAGCTAACGGGATAGACACCCTTTAGGCTGGTATAGGGGGTTGAAGCAGTAATGCCTATGGAATACATCGTGCCTAGTCTGTGCGTAGCAATGCTGATAGGTATAATGGATCATGGAGCCCTGGAAGAGAGGCTCGCGTAGTTGGATGAGCTTGAAGAAGAGAGATTTTTGTCTGGATTTCACTAGCAGGTCCAAAAACAATGCGAAAAAGCATGACATGACTGACATATTAAGCTGTGCACCTTTAAGGTGAATGACTCGGTGCTATTGTATGACAGTAAGTTTGATAAATTTCAAGGGAACTTCAGAATACATTGGCTGGGGCCCTATGTTATTAAGGAGATTACCGATGGTGGCGTGGTCTAGCTGGTTAAGTTGAATGGCGATCCCTTCCCAAGAAAGGTGAATGGAAGTCGATTGAATCCATACACAAGTGGCCCGACCATCTGAATAGGCGACGAAAGCACAGTATTAGCACTCCAGGCAGTTGAAAGGAGGCACAGGACTATAAAATACACTGCCCGGGTTGGGGAGCTACACGATTTCAGGATTGCACAAAGTAGCGAAGTGTCACAAGGTCCGCGACAGCACGAAGACAGCTGCGCTAACACACAGGTCTACCAGAAAGTGACCGTTAAAGTCACTATTCATGATTTGATGGTCCGTTTGAGGTTAAATGGAGCAGGTGATAGGCATTTAAGGCAAACTTTATGGCTTGGATTCTTGAAAATATGCTGCCAATCTAACATTAATGGATTGAATGTGGGGGGAACATGTGAATTTGAATTCAAAAGGCCCTATAAATTACAAGTGGTTTTCCAACGAAAAACACTTGGCATTTTGAAAATCCAGTTGCTGCGCTATCAGGTGTGTATGGACCTTACAAATTTTGAGGCTTTGAGAGCAAGTTCAATGTTTGAGACATTGCCGAAGGAGACGTAGGACCTCCTAACTAGAATGATGTCGACACCTGAGGAAGCTACGTAGGAAATTGCGATAGTAGAAGCCCTAGAGAGTGCAAGAGTAATAGTTGAAGTCCCTAAATCCCCCAGAACACCGAGACCTAAGAAGGATAAGTAGGCTATGATCGCAGTGCGCATGTCACCAAGAAACCCACAGAGGACAAAGCTCACCTTGCAAGAAAAGGGGAAGGCCATCAATTTGGAGGCTGACGGGGAAGAATCTAAAGAAATCCTGATGGATGAAGAGGATGTAGAAATGGAAGTTGAAACCCAGGGTGCAGACCCTATTACTAGGCTACCAAAATATGTTCCTTCGCTCAAGGGTAAAGCCAAGGTGCCGAAGGACATAGATGAGAGAAAGATCTCCCTGCAAACTCCGTTGCTCCCAGATGACCTTGTTTTTTAGGGACCGCACTTAGGGTATGTTCCTGTCCTAAAGTTTGAATATTGGGATCTCACAGATCATGAGAAATCCCCACATTTAGTGACTGAGAAGCTAATGTGCCAACGGACTGACGCGATGGTTGGAATGATTGAATTGGAGCCATGCACATGGCTCAAGGGTGTAGCGAAAGCCAGTTTGCCAAACCTACTTTGGGTATTGCATTACCACTGCGCCCCAATGACCGTCTTCGTCATCAGGTAGCTGCTCTGCTTGGTGCGTGATGGATGTTTGTGGCTAGAGGAGCCCATTGCCATCACAGATCACTTGATTCATTGGATCACATGTATGCCTTACTCGGGGGAGGATCCAGCCAATATATCATAAGGAAAAGGTGGCGAGTTGGCCCTCCCAGAAGCGATGAAGAAGAAAATAAAGTTGGAGAATAAGAAACAAGGATATGCCATCTCCAGCATTAACAACTTTGTAGTCAAAGTTGCAACACAAATTTTAGCAGGGAAAGTGATGCAGAAATGCTACACAAATGAGGTGCCCATGCCTATGGTTACGCTAGCTGCCTAATGCACTAAAGGAGTCCAGTTCAAATGGGTGAATTATCTATGTGGCAAGTTCCTTGTGAACTGTCGCAAGGAATATGTGTAGGGAAAGATGTTTCACTATGCGTGGCTCTTTCTCTTGATCGTACTTGTGGCATGGGAGCTACCCAAAAACAACCAATTCCTTTTGGTCATGCTGGACCTTCAAGTGGTAGTGAAGTACAC
This sequence comes from Pinus tabuliformis, assembly GCA_031772625.1. Taxonomy (NCBI): domain Eukaryota; kingdom Viridiplantae; phylum Streptophyta; class Pinopsida; order Pinales; family Pinaceae; genus Pinus; species Pinus tabuliformis. The sequence continues at coordinate 1,214,829,381 of CM062804.1, read as the reverse complement.
TTCGCTATGGGTGACCAAGGACATGCAGCATATAAAAGAAAGCAAGATATTTTGTATCTTGATGGAGATGAGTATCCGAATGGGGATCAATCGCAAGCCGTGATTTTCACCCACAATATATGCCAGTTTCCAGAGCTTTTCAGAGTTCAAAGTAGATTTCCACCATGTCTTTATCAGGGCACGAAGGACCCTATGAAGAAATGGCATGACCTACCATATCTGGCGACTGATAATGTAATTTTCATAGTCCTCAAGTCTTGGCCACCGGAGTGGCGTGCTCCAATAGGCTTCGCGGTCCAAATGGACAAGTCTGCCACATAGCATAAGAAGGAAGAAACCAAGCTCTAAATGGCGCATCTCGCGGAGAAGCACAAAAAGGAAGAAACATAGGCTAAGGCCCAGGCAGTGCACGATGTCGTGAAATTGGTGGAACAACAACAAATAGGAGGAGAAGAGCATGAAGGAAAGAAGTCACCTTCGCCCGGGACTGAGGCAGAAATAGAGACAGAACAAGGTGGCATGGACCCACAGATGACGTCCACCCAACTCAAGTGTCTGCGATCGTGAGAACAGGTAGTGCCAAGAAAGAAAACTAAGGCATCAAAGACATCCTTCAACCCAATCACCCTCACAAAGGGGGATTTGCATGATATCGAAGAAATGGTGAGGGATGTCACTGCAGAGGCCCTCCAACAGTTCAAAGAACAATAGTAGTTGGTATTAGGGGTTCTTTGGACAGAGCTGTAGGAGTTGCATGTTCACACTCCACAAGCTGGCACAGTGTCTACCAGCCTCACGATTGACACTTCAGCTGCCAAGGAGATGTTGTGCACAAGGGTGACCAACATGATAGTTCTACCATATGGGGAACTCACTACAAAAAATGAGGCCGACAGGCCCACGATTAGCAGTCTGAAAAGGGTAGGACTGAATATGGCCATGCTCCCTCAGGAGATGCTCTACCTCTTGCAAGATGGAGTCACCATGAAACTCAAGGCCCGGGAGAGCTGCCTCTGTAGCTGATGAGCGAGCAACACATCAACATTGAGCAGTTGGGCCTACAGTGCAACGAGGCAGTGGAGCGGAACAAGCAAATAATGCAGGTAGTGGAGGAAGCTTGCCAAATGATTTAGGATTTCGACATTCAAGCAAAAGAATCGGTAGAGGCGTACGTCCACAAGTTGGCCACAAGGGTGCACAATGCTCAAGCAGAGATGGCCAAGATTCAGTTGGAACTGAACCTCTAGATCACAAAATTGCAGTTGCGGGCTCAACCTTTAACTCCACCGGATTTCATGGAATAGTGTACCACCGCTGTTACAACAGTAATATTAGCAGTTGATAGTGCAGTAGCAAACTGCATGCAGCTTTTTGAATAGTCATTTGAGGTCCTCACCACCTTGCAGGAGGACCTGAATGTAGAGCACCTAGAGACAGAAGTACGCAAGATAAAGCAAAAATATGACAAGGTCAAAGGGACCACACAGATGGTTTCCCTTATAGAGAGGCTCGCACGGATGTAGGAGGCAAAGGTGCTCAAAGAACAGGTGGATGTCACTCGGCATAAAGAAGCGGTCTTAAAAGTGTGCCTATAGCCATGGATAGATGAGGTTTATGTGATCACAACCTGCATTGAAGGAAAGCTAGTGCAGTTGTAGGCAGTTCAATAGAAGATTCAGGGTAGCAGTTCAGCAGCACTCACTGAGTAACACGTGGAAGAAGTCCAGCAGGCAGCCGCTCAATGCGCTGCTGAAGTTGCAGTGCTCCAAACAGAGCTGGGAGCTCTTCGCGCTACGATCTCCGCACCTACATAGTGACTTGAGGGTGAGTCACGATGTTTGTGTTGGGGGCCTGTTGGACGCGGGATCCCCCAAGGGTAGTTTTGGGGCTAAAAGCCCATATTTTGGTCATAAGTTTGTAATCCAAGTGTAAAGACTCCGCATTTTGTGGTCGCAGAGCGTGTAGATGTTAAAGAGTCATAGGGTTATCTGCCCTTATTTTGGAAATGTAATGTTGGCTGTAGAAGATCTACCCATGGTCCGCGGACCATGGGATGTTATAAATAGAGCTAAGCTATAAGTAGTTAGAGAGAAACCAATCAATGAAGAAAAGAAGATATGATGTATGAGAGATAGCTTTGAAGTAGAGGTCTAAGTCTTGGGCCGTACCATAGGTAGAGGCTGCACAGTTGAGTGCATAGAGACCTAGAAGTCCACAGTTGAGTGCGTGGACCCCTACAGCTGAGTGCGCAGGGTGGTCGAGTCTATAATTGTTTGGAATTATCAATAAAGAGAAGTATTCTACAATTTTTGCGTCTTTATTTCTTGTTTATGCACCTGGTTATGTTGGGTATGGATTTCACTTGTAATTCTTATATGATGTGTGAATATATGTAATTGTGTTGGTTAAGTGAATGCAAGTAAGAACATTTGTTTACGTGAAGCTAACTAATATCTGTTAATAAGACAAGTAAGATACTTAGCGTAGTTTGGGACATATCGTAGCTTGCTACCCTAGCAATGCAAAAGTATATTAGCCCCAGGTTAGGGCTGCGTGAAAGCCAATTGTACCATTTCATGAAGGTACTAAAGGGTAGAACAGAGGGCTAAGAAAACTATGCGAAGGTAGGTGAGCGAGAGACTGATTTCATCCTCATTGAGGGTGATGATATTGACATGGGCCCACAAAGTGCAAACCTTAGACAGATCATTAAGGAGCAGCAAGCGGACATTGATGCCTTGTCCACCAACTTGATAGAGCCCAGTGGACTATATAGTATTTGGAGCAGAGGAACAAGCATCTTGAGGATCAGTAGGTGGTGATGGAGTTACAGAACATTCGGCAAAACCGCCAAAGTGCCCGAAGGAGGAGGGTGGAGTTCACTTCCTTGGAGCAAGAGATCAATGCCGATAGGGAGTCATGGCTCGAAAGAGTCAATATTTCAATATCCACTTGGAGAGGAAGCTGGAGAAGGCAATAAATGAGAAGAATATGCTTAGAAACTTTTCATATCATTACTTCTCCCAAAACTTGGTGTGCCAAGCAAGAATCAGGAATTTGAAAGCAAAGCTAAAGAGAGCATCAAAGAGGAAAAAAGAGGATGAAGGAATTCAAATCTTGGATGAGGCTTCCTTGGCCCCTCATTTCACTTGATAGAGAAGACTCAACCCAAATTTCAAGAAATTTGGAGCAATTTTTGCATTTTTGTAAATTTTTGGCACAAAAAACAGAGTTTTCCTCCCTATGCGCTGCGCCACGTGGCGCTTGCTTTTGCTAGAGGGCTCTAAATCACAAAAACTTTGCATTTATATATTTTTCATGAAAATTTATGCTTTCCTACCTATGGCCAAGAAATTTGGGCAGGTTTTGAGCCCTCAAAAGGTCAAAAAACACTCAAAAAATGACCTCACTGCCCCTATTTTGACACACAGGAAGTAGTGTTGGGAGAATGGACTTTTGGAGGGGCAAATGGAGGCAAAATTGAAAAATTCCACTTGGGTTGGAAAGTGTACAGGCAGACGTTTCCAGAAAGCACACTTGGAGCTCATTTTGACATCAAGAAGGCCTCCAAAAGTGGGTCTAAATAGGCACTACACATAGAGAATCACGGGCGACGCATAGAGGAAAAATTGCCAGTTTGACCAAGTTTTGCTCTGTTTTTCGCCCAGCTTCACCTAGTTTGACCTTTTCACTTTCCTAGTGGCAAATTTATGATGTAATTTGATGAAAATTGATGGATTATGATGTAAATATGTTGTATTTTCACTTGTAGAGGTAGATTCATTAGTTTAGAGGTTGTTTAAAACTGAATGAGTCAGTTCCCTTGTTTTTAGAGGCAGGCTGTTATCTTGCCTAGTTTCTAGTTCTCAGTTTATAATCAGTAGGATCAGCTCCTAAACTCATGAGCTCGACCCCTAGAGGCTAGGATGAGCTATGTTTGTCTATATTATGTTTTTTTTCAGTCATTAGCATGGTTGGACTCTTGAGAAAGCCTTGAGATTCATTGTACATTCACTTTCAGTCTTTTGGCTAAGGAATTGAGACCAAGATTTGCAACACTCTTTGGGATTCATGTGGCAATTTGTATTGGTATAGTGCTTCCCTTTGTAATTGTGAATTTTTTTTATGTATGCCATCATCTATATTATATCTTCTGAACTAAACAAACAAGAGTGTAAGTAGAATTCATTGAAAGTGCAATGCTCTAATTGAAGTTTGCTTTAGTTGTTTGATGTTTTCAGCTATTTGGGGAGGATTCTTGATTTCCCTTGCCCTCTTCAACACCTCACCTATATTTTCCCTCCATATCACTAAAATTTAAGTGCCAAAATGATTTCCTACCTTGCCCCATCGAGATCTCTGCAGAACTGAGCCTCAATCCCCGCACCCCAAAATCTGCCTTTCCCTTGATTCTAACAAAACCCCCAAAACATCACATCAAATCCTTGCACTTCATACCTAGCCTAAATTTATTTTTTATTTCAGTCATAGCAAGCCCCATAGATCATCTTTTGCTGAGATTGACCCGGAGAGAGCCCTCTCCTGTCCTCGTAGGGCTAGTTACGAGGCTGAGCGTGGTTTGATGTTGGCCATGGATCCTACCTTTTCAGCCTGAGGTAATTCTAGGCACTAACAACCTCCATAACAGTTCTTTTTTACCCTTCACTGTAAAGCCTTCAACTTTCTTCATGTAGATCTCTTCTTCCAGATCCCCATGAAGAAATGTTGTCTTCACATCCATCTTTTCTACCTCAAAATCAAAAGGAGCAGCAACAGATAAAAGCAATCTACTAGAAGCTACCTTGGTGGCAGGAGAAACAAATATCACCAAATTCAATTCCAAACATTTGGGAATAACTTTTTGCTTCCAACCAGGATTTTTGTTTCTCTAACTTTCTTTCTGCATTCATCTTCTTCTTAAACACCCATTTTATTGCAATGCGTTTCCTTCCAGTAGGCAACTCCACTAGATCCCAAGCCTCAGTTTTATACAAAGATGTCATTTCATCAACCATGGAATTTTTGTAGAGTTTACCATCCTCTGAATCTACTACCTCCCTGACAATCCTGGGATCATCATCAGTAATAGATAAAGAAAAATTTGAATAGAAATCAGATGGACTATACCTTTTTAGCTACCTCTCTTCTCAAACTAATCTTCTCACAACTAGACTTTGTGGCCTTTCATCTTCTCATTCTTGTTTTGTTGTAGAGTTTGATTCTTCATCCTTTAGCTCAAACTCTATCTTCTCAGGTTAATTTGGTAGGACTTCATGTTTAATAGCATCTTTCACCTCTCTAAACACCAGATCTAGACTATGCACAACCTTCCTTTCTTTTGGGTTCCAATTCTTATAACCTTTTAAACCATCCTTATACCCAATAAATATGCACCTTTCAGATTTACTATCCAACTTGGTTCTTTTATCCTTTGGAACATGTAAATATGCATCATAACCAAATACCCTAAGATGCGAAAGAGAGGGTTTCTTACCAATCCATACCTCATGTGGAGACTTATCCTCCAATACTTATGAAGGTGATATATTAACCAAGTAACATGCAGTCTCCATCACCTCTGCCTAGAATTCTTGTCCTAATCTGGCACCACTCAACATGCTTCTTGCATTTTTCATCAATGTCCTCTTCATTCTTTTTGCTACTCCATTTTGCTGAGGTGTGTATGGATTAGTCTTCTTCCATGTTATACCACACTTCTTACAAAACTCTTCAAATTCCTTCTTGCAGAACTCTCCACCATTATTTGTCCTCAGAACTGTTGTCTTCTTCTCTTTCTGGTTTCCACCAAAACCTTAAATTCTTTAAACCTGTCAAAGATTTCATATTTATTCATGAGGAAATATCTACATGTATTCCTCGAGAAGTCATCTATAAATGAAATATAGTACACAGACTTACCTAGTGATGGAAACGACACAGGTCCAAACACATCACTATGCACAAGCTCTAATATCTTGTTTTCCCTCTTAGCACTAGAAGGGAAACTCACCCGATTTTGCATCCCATGCACACAATGTTCATAGAAATTGAAATCTAGAGAGAAATTAGACATAAATTCTACCATACCATTACCATGAAGTATTCGAAGGCCCTTCTCTACAATATGTCCAAGCCTTTGATGCCATAACATGGTCTTTTCTCCAGAGACTACTAGATTTTCTACTCCACTTTCAAGAACCATAGAAATGTTGTAGCCATCAATAACAGTGCTACCTAGAAGCTTATACATAGTTCCAATCTGAACTCCCTACATCAATACTAGTGCTCCTCAAACCATCTTGCAAGTATCTTTCTCGAACACTATTTTTACACCTATATCATCCATCTTGCTTACAAAAATCATATTTCTAGCCAATGTAGGAATATGCAGAACACCCAGAAGTGTTCTAATCCTTCCACCTTACAACTTCAACTAGGATTTTCCACATTCGATGATTATAGCATTCTTTTCATCCCCTAAGAATACATCACCACCATCATATTTCTCATACTCGCAGAACCACTCCCTGTGGGGAGTGAAGTGAAAGAATGCACCTGAGTCAATCAACCATGCCTCATGATCTACATGTGTACTTGAAGAAGAATCCAAGTACACATCCCCACCTTCATCTGAGGTGTTTTTCGCCTCTATAGAAGGAGCATCATGTGATCCCTTTCCTTTCTCAAGATATTTAGATCTAAATTCATTTTTGAAGTTCCCTTCCTTTTCACATTTCTAGCACACCTTTACAGGTTTTCCTAGAGATATAGATCTCCTCTAGATTTAGATCTCCCACTCGGGGAATTATTTTTGTTTTTGTTCCGGGAACGTCCTCATATAGACAAGGCATCTCCATTCTAGCCCTCCATATTTTTTTGTCTCATCTCCTTCGACAACAAGGATGAGACTATTTCATCAAAATTCAAGGTAGTTGTATTGCTACCTATTGCAACAACCAGATTATTCCACGAATCTAGTAGATAATAGAGAAAATTGATGCATTTATCTTCATCTGAAATTTTAATATATATAGATAAAAACTGACTTTCCATAGTATTAAAGGTGTTCATATGCTCTGTTACTGAGTCTCTATCCTTCATCCTCGGGTTATACAATGTTTTCTGTAGGAACAATTTGTTCATCAGAGACATAGATTGATATAATGTCCCTAACTTGTCCCACAAAACCTTTTCCGTAGCTTCCCCTCATACATTCAACAATACTGAATCTGAGATAGAAAACCGTATTGTTATCTTTTCTTTCTGATCCAACTTATACCAGTCTTCATTTGACATTGGCATTGGTTTATTACATGAATCTACCGTGATCCACTGATCTGTATCCACCAACATATCCTCCATCTTGATTTTCCACAAGTCAAAACTCTGACCATTAAATTTCTCAATCTCTACCTTTCCACTGCTTACCCTCTTCTTTCACTGCAAGAATCGATCCCGTAGATCTTCCGTTGAATAATGTCTAACACATGCCTGAGAAAAACCCCTCAGAAACAAAGGCACCCCCTTGAAGCCGAAACAACTCTGATACCAAATGCAAGTTTTAACCATGTATAAAAATTACCTGCAAATGAATCCTTAAAAAAAAGAAGATATACAATGGCGAGAAACACAAAAAAAATACACAGAGATTTCCCCTAGAACCCAAACCTAGGACTACCAAATTGATTTTTCATTATATTCCTTTCAATGTTACAATACATATATATACATGTCAAAGCATTCATAAATCCCAATCCGTTAACCCTCGATTAGAACATAATTGTAGTTCCCTTAACTGGATCTACAAAATATCATGGGCAGAAAACCATCATGCCCAAAACCATGTGAAAAACACATGCAAAAAACCATAGGTAGGTCTACCCACCTAATATAGGGTCCAAAAAACAAAATATGGAGCGCTACACCAAACCCTGTGCAGGGAGGCTACCACCTCCCTGCAAACCCCCTAATAAGGGGGGCTGCTGTCCCCCCTTTTACCCCCCGCTTCTCGCGTGTGGCTAGTTGTGGAAACAATATAACACACACCCAACACTATTAAGTAGGGGTTGATCGAACCTATTTAAACATGTGAACAAGTATATATATTTGTGTGGCCATTTTGGATTATAAGACATGAGATTATGGTTTTCTCATACAAAAATATATGTTTCTATATGATAATGTGAGCTTCGAATTCCATATGTATCCATACATATATGCACATGAAAACAAGGTAAATATATATAATTTTATATTTTTATGTGATGTTATGTGTTGATATGCTTAAGATCTTGGTGTCGATGCAATTATGATGTTCATGCTTACATGTATTAGTGAATTGAAATACATGATATTGATTGTGCAAGGGTTTAATGGTTAAATATTGTGCAAGAGTTTAATTGAGGATGATCTTTAAATATTGTTTTATAATTTGATGTGATGCTTTTTTTTTCTTTGCAAGTGTTTTGTATATGATACAAGAAGCTTACCCAAATATATTTCTCATTTAGTTATGGCTTTAATAAATGGGGAATATGGATGGCATTGGATAAGGGTTGATAATAAGGGCATACATTCCCTAGATCTAACTACTATATGGGTTAGATAGATGTAATGGTCCCAAACCATAAGATGATATTGTAATAGGGTATTCTAGTTCGACTAAGAATAGAATTTTGGGAGGGGTGGAGTTAATCATCAGTGTACATCCTCCAACAACCTTGGATATTGGGATTGGATGAGTAGGTCAATTTTCCCTCAAATTAATGTGGATTATCATGGGGATTATTATCAAAAGTCAAGAGGATGTAATGGCCTCCTTTTGATTTTGGCTCCTTTTGGTAGAGGCTATTTGCCACAGCTAGTGGGGTTGCATTGAATGGGAATTGAATACAAGTTAAGTATCATCTAAATTCCTTGGTTCATTTCAATGATGATGTCATGTCATTGTGAACCTGGATACACCACTTACAAACAAGTGAGCATTGTAAATATTGGATTTTATGATGTGCATGGGTGAATTCATGAAGATGGGTTACACTTTTGGGCCCAATGTGGTGATGAAATTTATTTATTTTTCTATTTTATCACATTGAAGCCCTCAAAATTCATATAAGCATTGTGAATTTTGATTCTGAGTAAAAGTACAATTTGTGGAAAATTATGTTGTTGTCCTAATCATATTTATTACAAAACATTTTAGTTCCATATAATTTGTTAATTTTCCATTAAATGAAATGCTTGTCCTTGCAAATTTTCGCACATCTTAAGAGGTATGCATGTGTTCACATAGCATAACTTAGTCTAAAATGTGTAATTTAATATATATATATATATATATATATATATATATATATATATATATATATATATATATATATATATATATATATATATATATATATATATATATAGCGAGAGAGAGAGAGAGAGAGAGAGAGAGAGAGAGAGCTAAGTCTTTCATATTAAATAATTATGTTTTATTCACAATTATATTATTTATAATTTTTCAAAGATGGAAATGTAATATTTCAATTGTATTTTGAAGACACATGTGTTCGCTTAAAATTTCTTTCAATTATTTAAATAAATTGAAAAATCAAGAGTATCCTTTTGAAGAGGACCTGTAAACGAAGATACTAGTATTTTTTGAAATTTTTTCATTGTGTATATTTTATATTATTGATTTTTTATTCGGCCTCTTTGAAATTGTCCAAAAAAATTGCAAGCATTATGTTTAAAAGAAATTAGATGAAAAATATCATATGAATTCAAAAATGTCAAATTTATATGCCATTGGATAGAGGATTTCTTCATGAATCTAACATGATCAACACCACCAGTTAAGGAAAAAAGATTCCCTAAGTCCACAAAGGTACAAAATAGTGTTGTAGTGGAATTTACAGAAGGGGTGATGAAATTGTGGTTTTTAGGACCTTCAAAGCTTGATCGAATTCTTACAATGCTTGATCGAACACTTAAATTATAAATTAAATAGCTTGACCAAGGGTTTGAGAAACCCTCAATCGATCCATTTCCGTGGTTATTCTCGTGCTTGATCAAGCTATAGAGCTCGATTGAGCCTTCGTAATGATAGAGTTGTTGGAGGACTTATTTTCAAGAATAGGATCCTTATGTGAATCCCATAGATTTAGAATAAAAAAGATATAAAATTTAATCTACTTACAACTACCACATGGTGGCAATGTCACTTCTCTTGCTTTTTTTCGCACATTTCCACCACATGTTATTTGTTTATTGTGCATGAATGACAAGGTGCGAAAAAATTATTTTTCAGAAAATTAAAAAAAAAATGTGATCATACATATGTATTCATGAGTTTGTGATCCTTATTACTAACTTTTTAACACAAATATTTGAGTTTGTTACTAAATTTCAAATTTGATGCTTCTATGATTCATGATATAAGCCAATATCTTCCGAACAAATCACATAGAAAACTTAGGGTTGACATGTTTCAAACCTCTATCTAGGTTCATCATCAAGACAAGGATGAAGATGAGGATCAACAGAATAGTAATTTATATCAGAGATGCAAAAATTTCCAACGGTAAAAAAATAAATATAAGAAAAAAGATACTTTAAGGATAAAAAACAATTTATTTATTAGTTATTTTTAATTTAATTTTAATTTATTTAGTTTTTATTTTCATTATTCATAAATTATTTTAATTTAGTTAATGTTAATTCTAAACTTTAATTATGAAAATTTTACAATCTGGAATATGTAGATGAGAGTATGCTTGTCGTTATGAAATTTTTAACAAAAACCCTTAAATATGTAATCGAATTTGAAGCAAAATATTTAATTATGTTGTTAATTTAATTAGAATGTATACCTCATCACTAATCAATTGGATTCTACATATTTATAATTATAATTTATCCATTATATTCAAAAATTATTTGTTGAAACTTTAATTATGTCAATATTATAATTATAATTTATCCACATTTGAACTGAAACTCTTTTTAAGTCACTAACCAAAGTTGTTTTCTTCTAAATCAGATCTATTGAAAAACGATTAGCAATTTTTTTCCAAATTGACCCTTTTCCTATTATTCTGGATGGAACGCGTGCTAAAGTCGAAAGAATTTGTCATGTATTTGACATTGAGTCCTATAATATGGTGGAAAGAGAAGAATGGGTATGGGAGAGTTTAAAAGATTATCTTGATTTGGTAGGTGGAAAATCCCATCTTTTTCAAAGAATTTTCTCTACCTCTTCTTACCTTGAAAAGGGTCATCTTGCATCCTTGAACCGATAAACATCTTTTGGCTAACCTTGTACCCTTCATCCCTCAGGACCAACAAGGGGTAGTACAAGAATATTCACATGTTGTCCATTGGCTATGCCTTTCAGCCTGATCTTAGGTCCTGACTCACCCTCTGTGGATGAACCTTTCAGAGGAACCATTAGGTTTTTGAGGCATTATATTCTCACCAATGTTTGTTTTACTCAAGTCGACATTCTCGCTTCCACTTCATCCACACCTACTCGCACTGGTGCTTTACTCCATATTTGTCAATTTTGAACATATCAGAGGTATTACAGATACCTGATAATTTGAACTTACCAATCTTCAAAAGAAGTGGAAAAATTGGAGGAGAAGCAAGTGAATATGAGCCATTGGATTATGAATATATTAGCTACTATGATATTTAAATTTGATGGATATTTGGAAATTGGACCTTTCCTATCCAAAATTAATCAATCTTATTGAGTTGATCGAACTCCCTAGTCATTTGTTGATTGAATGTTTCTTCGGATCAATTTTTATGATCTCTTCTCCCTTCCATGGATAGAATAGATATATATCATAAGGTAAGTCCATTCCGAGTCGAATTATGGACAACATATTTTCTTTGTTTAGATGAAATTGATACATGAATCAAATTCATGATTATGTTATGTTGTACTAAATATTCTCATATGAATGTACCATACATTTTACTTTGGCGTTTACACCAGTGATAAATGGATCAAAATTAAGACGTGAAAAGAGAAAACAAAGGGGAAAAACAAAAAATTCTCAGTGTGAATACACAAGGCACTGCTCTTGAAATGGGAATGGATCCCAAAGAAATTATTTTTCTAGAAATAACATTGGTTTCTTAGAGGATTTATATTGCATCAGATATTGTATAGAAAACTGAGATCTTTCTATCCGCCTTTTTCTAAACGATCTAAGCTGATATGAAGATCTCAATGAATTGGGTGTTTTTGTACAATCAAATTGATTAATGCAAATAAAAATAAGATGCCATACCCTAGGAGTCTAAAAAATTATTATAAGGGATGCAACACAACTTGGTAGTGTGTTTATTTTGGGTACAAAATGTCATAGGTTCAAATCATTTCATCCCTAAATTTCCCTTTTCTGTGGAATGAAAGGAACGAAACATCATTTAATATCAATTTGACGAGAACATAAAATAATTTCTTCGTATAAGATGTGAAAGTGTTTGGATCTAAGGGCTCATCTTTCCCATGAAGAAATAAGGCTTAGATGTCCATTTATATTGAATAGATAGAAATATTTTCACCAAAATATGAAAATGACAAAGAATCATATGTAGTCCATTAGTTCACAACCTTCAACCACAACAAGGAAAATATGCATTTCACGAAGAAAAAGCATCTTAACGCTAACTCCTAGCCGTCCCAAAATAATAACCTAGAATAGACGAGATGGGTGCTAACCCATGGTTGATTTGCTAACAAAATAATGGAATTCAAAATGAATTAAAAACTCTTGAATAAATGAAAATATATTTATATATAGAGATAAAGAGAGTGAAAATGATACCCTAAACATTGTAATGTTGATGCTAAAAAAATACAACATTAATAACCAAAAAGAACTAGGAAAATATTTAACACATTACTGGTCACAGACAACTGAACCAGATAAAACACCTCCATAGTCTCTATTAACAATTCTCTTGTTCCTGCTAAGCCTTGACCTCTTGTACTCAGCTAGCCTCAGATGGGTATCTGTAATCCACCCATATATTATATGATTAAAATTAGAGTTTGCGACATGTCAAACTTGTTAAATTTAAGGTTTCATATTTTATCCATGACACTTTGGATGGATCCTATAAACAATCCCTAGGTTTACTATTTTATCAAATAAATGCATAGAAAAGCTTTGTTTTTTTTTTATATTTTTTATCTACAACATTTTGGCCTCACTTCCAGAGTAATCTATATATGGTTATCCAGATAAGATCATGGAATTCCCAAAAAATACTACAAACATATTTGAGGCTCATAGATTACCACGAAACTATAACCAATCTAAAAAAAAGTGCATTGAAACCCTTACCCCATGAATTCTCTTGCCTGTAATAGGACATTTAGGTCCACTAGCCCTCTTCTTTTCCATCAGGTATATTAGCCTCCCACCTACCATCAAAAAACAATAAATTACACTAAAACCCACAAAAAATATATAAAAGAGTTAAGGAGTCATCAATCCTTCAAATAACTAAAGAAAAACACACTAAAACTAGAAAAAATTGAGAGGATTTCAGAGTACCTTGAGTCTTTAGAACCCTGGTCTGGTTAGATTTCATCACATAGTTGTGGTGCTTGCAATAAGCCAACCTTTGCACCATCTCTCCCTCTCAGTTGGAAACCACAGCTTGCAAAGGACTCTCACCTCCCGCTGATTAGGGTTTATTTCTTTAGGGTTTTTATTGCCTTCTGTTTATGTTTTCCTTTTTATGCTTCATATTGGATTGTAAGCAACAAATAGAATATATATATATATATATATATATATATATATATATATATATAGCTCTTCTAGTAACTTCAAAATAAATAAAATTGAATTAAACTTATTTGTAGTTTACATCTTAAAATCTTCTAAAACTTAATAAATGTATTTCAAGCATATTTGAGTTTTTTTAAATTGAATAAGACTTATTTCAATCATAAGTAATTGATTTAAATACTTGGGTAGCTAAGTAAATATATGAAAGTTGATAACATTATAGAAAATTATAGAAATGTTATCATTTTTTTTTACCTATATTAAATTCCAATACGATTGACTTACATCATGTTATGACTAAGCTCTTGTAGACAATATCAAAATAAACAATATTGAATAAAACTTATTTGTTATTTACACTTGAAATATTTTAAAATTGAATAAAACTTATTTCAATCCTATTTGTGTTTCTTAATTGAACATTGAGTTAAGAAATTGATTGAAATGCCTGAAAAATGTTGACCGTGAAATGATATATGGGTGGGTTACAAAAAATTTCATATATAGAGTTATGATTGTAATATGGATGACTTTAGAATTCAAATAATTTATTTTTAAAATTGAATTGTAATAGCATACATGTTTATTGCACTAAAAGACACTTTCTACAAGCTAATATGAAACATATTTGCAGTTATTTCCATGCTCAATATTAAATTGATACATGATATTTTTAGTTCATTTTAAGTATCAAAGTGACTTGCATCATAGTAAGATTGTAATTATATCATGTTACTACTAAGATCTTGTAGATGACCTCAAAAGAAATCAAATTGAATAAACTTGGTTGTTGTTTACAAGACATCTTTTAAAATTGAATACATTTTATTTCAATCCTATTTGTGTTTTTTAATTGAACCTTGACATACGGAATTGATTGAAATGTACTTAAAAGAGTTGGTCATGCAATGGTCTATTGGTAGGTCGCAAAATTTTCCATTTATATATTTTTTAAATTATAATATGGATGACTTTAGAATTCAAATAATTTATTTTTAAAATCATTGTAATAACATATATGTTGATTGCACTAAAAGACACTGTATACAATCCAATATGAAGCATATGTCCAATTCTTTCCATGCTTAATATTAATTTGATACATGATTTATTTTAGTTCATTTTAGTATCAAAGTGACTTGCATCATAATAATATTGTACTCGTATCATATTATGACTAAGCTCTTGTAGATGACCTCAAAAGAAATACAATTGAATAAAACTTATTTCAATTTCATTTTTGTTTTTTAATTGAACCTTGAGGTAGCCAAGTAAATTTAGGAAAGTTCATATTTAGTTATATATAAAATTATAGAAACATATATCATTATTTGTTTAAATTCATATATTAAATTCTAATACATATGACTTAAATATCATGTTATGACTAAGATCGTGTAGATGATCTCATTAGAAATAAAAATGAATAAAACCTATTTGTTGTTTACCAAACATATTTTAAAATTGAATTTATAACCGATTTCAATCATATTTGTGTTTTTAAATTCCAACATCATATGTTTTAGTTCATTTTAACTTATCAAAGTGAATTGCATTATAACTTAAGATTGTACTTAGTTTCTTAGTTTATGAAACTAGAAATCAAAATTGTTATATTTTTTTATTAAAAGTTATACTACAAAGAAAAAAAATTAAACTAGCGAAATAATTAACAGATCCATAAACTAAAAAAATTAATGAACATCCATAAACAAGATTAATAAAAATCCATAAAATGAAATAATGAATGTATTAATTAATTGTCCATATAAAATTATATAAATTACAAATGTTACATGAACATCCATAATCTGGAATAATAAACATCCATAAATTGAAATAATGTTCATGTACATCCATAAACTGTCCATGCATGAAAATATACAAATTTTGTATCACATGTGAATGTGCCCTATGAGGTGGGCCTAAAAATATGCAAACTATCCACTCTAAGTACTACGAGAACTCCTATGTGTGTTCTGTTTGGCAAAGTAGTCATCTAAAATCCAATACTACAATAAAACACATTCAATTTAAAACTAATTATATCATTATCTATAAAAAATATGGAAATATAGAAATAAATTATTTTGAACCATATCTAATTACATATATGAATATACTAACTTCACTCAAGTCCAAATGTAAGTCATAGAGGACGGGGGTCTATTGAATCTAGGTTTGGTGCTCCCCTCCCTATGGCTCAAAGATTGGGGCCTACATCAATGAACCTGCATCTTTAGTGCCTCTATACCTAGCATCCAACTCATGCGTCCACATAACAACGACATCGACAACACTCTGCTTATGCGCCTACATACACAATATCAAGGACAAATTATAATTAGTCTATGAATTAAGTAGCATGCATATAACTTAAAAAAAATGTTAAAACCTTAGGAATAAAAAATATAACCTCAATTGTTGTTCCATGTGGTTATACATAGTGACTCTCCTCCACATGAGTATTGTGAGGTGAAGGTGGAGGTGGAGGTGGAGGAGAATCCATGGAAAAATGCATTGGTCGACGTTGGTTTGGCTGATCAACTCTCATAAGCTCATCCATGTAGATGGGTTGTGTCTACATGTTATCATGAACTTATTAATATAGATGTAATCTAACAAAAACTAAATTATATAAATAATTATGTATAATTTAAGGATAAGAGTCAAAAATTTCATATATAAGTACTTGGTATGTGTCACGTGGGCCATGCACCCTCCAAGTGATAAAATCATGATACATACATGTATATGACAAAAGTTGGTTAATGAATAAACTAGCAAGATATGAATCATCATATAATGTAATTGGAGGGTCACGAGGAAATAGTGGTGGTCTGCTCATCTCTCCATACAATGTGACATGTGCATTAGCAAATGTCATTTGCAAGTTATCTACAATGGTATCCCTAGTCTCAGTATTGAGCTATGATAGCTCATCTAGTTGTGTCAGAAATGCCACACTCCAAGAAAGTAGTGGCAACAATCTCAAAGGTGGTGGTACATGCCCAGGGTCTCTATGAGCATCATCACAATCATA
This sequence comes from Pinus tabuliformis, assembly GCA_031772625.1. Taxonomy (NCBI): domain Eukaryota; kingdom Viridiplantae; phylum Streptophyta; class Pinopsida; order Pinales; family Pinaceae; genus Pinus; species Pinus tabuliformis. The sequence goes on along the minus strand of CM062804.1, from coordinate 1,214,812,533 downwards.
GGTACGTCCCAAGCTAGATCCATAATAATCAAATCTAGTGCTGGTGTAATTTAGCCTCATATGTAGCATGAACTCTGCATATATATGTTTTTAAAAGTAAAGGGGGACCTCGTCATAGTGGGGGAACTAGCCCCAAGCTCCAATGAATCAATCATAGACAAAAGGGTTGCATCAACATTATTAAAGTATTTAAGTGGAATCACACCTTTATGTCAAGTACGACGCTTTGGAGGGATGTTAAACAACTCCCCACGAACATCAATGTTCTTGGTGGCATATTTCACCACCTCCCAAGTATGTGGGCCTCTAACCTCCTACCTCCTAATCCTCTGTATGGAATGTAGGAGGTAGCTTTGTGGACTTACCCTTCGATATGTCCTGATTAACCTATTAATATTATCTAGCATCAAATACAAACAACACCTAGTAGGTGAACTAGCAGGGATTCTACCCAACTCTCATGTGATCCATGTATATTGCGTTGTAATTTCCTCCAATGTGATACTAGTTGTAACATCGTCCCATGGAGGGATCAACACTGCACTGTCATCCTCAACTTCACCTTGTTGACAGTCTGTAAATCATAAAAATAATTTAACATATATATTTAACAAACTAGAAGAATAATAGTAGATACGTTAAATTCAAATACATCAGTTGAATGAAATTTAAAAATTAAAGAAAATTTCAAGAGGGTGATAGCAAGGAGGTACATTACATTTTTTGGCAAGATAGGGTGCATTTAGGTGGAATAAAAGATGGCTCGATCGAGGAATTTAAGTGCTTTATCGAGCTTCTTTTAAGCACTTGATTGAGCGCTAAAACCATAGCTCGATAAAGGGTTAAAAACAAACCCTCGATCAAAATTTAGGTTTTGATCACACTCTAACGCTTAATCGAGTCATTACACTCGATCGAGCCATTTTTTCTATTAAATTTCCCACAAGCCGTCTGCGCGTGCCACTTGCACAGATTGTTGGACATTTTAGAGCTCAACCAAGAGTGTTTAGGTACCTCGAATGAGAGTATTGGAGCTTAATCGAGCAATTGGAGCATGGAGTGTTCAAACCAATCTCACCAACAAACCTGCCAACATCACAAAGGCTCAAATGAAGGTAGGTATTCTATCTTTTTTTTTAGAAAAATCAAACAAATTAATTGGAAAAACAAAAAAAAAACTTACCATACAAAAACCATGAAAACAAAAAAAATCTCTTCAAAAAAAATTAGAAAACCACAAAACCAACCTAGAAAGCCACAAAAAATCATCAAAAAAATTCTTCAAAGAAAATTAGAAAACCAGAAAACCAACCTAGAAAACCACAAAAATAGTTAAAAATAACCTTCAAAACAACTTAGAAAACCACAAAAAACAACCTATAAAATGTTTTGAAATCACCAAAAAAACTATAATTTAGGTTTTAAAGTTATTTCATTACTTGTAATGTTTTGTTTATTAAATGCATATTTTCTGATTTTGAATGGTAAAAACATTATTTTCTAATTATTTTAGGTTTTAAAGTTTTTCTTTAGGAATTTTGTGAAATAAATTTTCAATTTTTTTTTTGTTATTTAAAATTCATTTTAAATTTCTAACAAATTTGACCAAAAATATACTTCAAAAAACTCCAAAACATAAAACAACGAAACTATAACCAATAAATAAGTAAACTAGGAGTTTGAGATTGACTTGACGAATATGGATGTTCATTGTGAATCTCTATTTATAAAACAAGATATTTTATTTTATTATTTTGAATTTAAATTAGTTTATATTTTAAATATTTTTTAATAATAAATATAGTACAAAATATATATATATATATCATGTCACTATATATAACGAAATGTTTATCTTAGTTATATATAATATTTAACTATATATAATTATAACATAACATATATAACATACCATAACTATATTTAACTATAACATCACATAGCTATATATATCACATTACAACATAACCATAACTATAGTTCTTAACATAACTATATAATTATAGATATATATTTTTTACTATTATAACTTAATCATAACATCACATATCTATATATTATAATCCCATAGATATTGTTTATGACATAATATAATTCTATAACTATCTAATTCATAACATAAAGTTAGTTAACATAACATAGAACTCTATAATTATTTAACATAATGTAGCTTGTTATTTAACATTTAACATGACATAAAAGCATTTAGCATATCAGATATATATATATATCTATATATATATATATATATATATATATATATATATATATATATATATATATATATATATCATAGCATAGCATGTAACATAATTATAACTATAACCCCAAGGGTTAGCTCAATTGGTTGAGTCCTTTTTGTTAAGTTCCTCGTTGATCAGGAGGTCACAGTGTCAATTCTCCTTGACACCCTTGGGGTTAGGCCTTGCTAGTCTGGCCGATGGGCTTTAAAATATTCCCTTCGGGGTTGATCTGCCCAGATTTTTCCAAAGGGAAGAAAAAACGTAACTATAACTATAAACTTCATAAATATATAGCTATATGATTATAAATATAACTGTATATATTTAACTATTATAAGGTTATAACATCAGGTAGCTATATATAGTTCTATAACTATTTAACATTTAACATAACATAAAATTATCTCTCTCTCTCTCTCTCTCTCTCTCTCTCTCTCTCTCTCTCTCTCTCTCTCTCTCTCTCTCTCTATATATATATATATATATATATATATATATATATATATATATATATATCTATATATATATATATATATCTATATCTATATATATATATATATATATATATATATATATATATCATATTTAATCTATAATTATATATATAAGTTCATGTTTCAACAATGTATCATTGATAGATCCATTAAATCCTGTTAATTTTTGCAACTAGGGTCAAATTCCACATTGGACATCATAGATGATTGAGATGATACTTGCATTAAATTCCTATTTTCGAGAGGACCAAAATCGACCTAAAAGAGCACCCAATTTGGTCAAGGGAACTTAATTTTTGAATTATTTTATTCATACATACATTATGGAATGGGTCAGTCCTAACCGAATGGGTAACTGCTTGGATCAACCTTAACCCCAAGTAAATCCTCATAAAATCCTATAAATAGAAGGTACCTCAACTTCATTTCATCACATTTATCAGGCCAATTTATATTCTTCTCTTTTGTCTTGGTTCACACAGGTTCAACAGAATGAGTTCACACAAGGGTTTGAAATCACAGGTGTAAGGTTCACTATGAGTTAGGGTTTTATGGTTCTAGATGTTGTCATAGAACATGGCATTTTAGTCCCTAGACAATGGCATAGAGTGGACAAGACAATGTCTAGAGAGCCCTAAATGTTGGAAGATAGGCTTATGAGAGCGTCTAGGGGTTCAAAGTGAGATCAGGCTGCATTAGTCCCCGAACACTTGTGAAGAGTGGTCCTGAGAGAATCCATGCCAACCCAGATGCACGCATATAAACTGTAAGGGAGCATCCAGAGAGTTTCAAACGCGTCCAGTCATATTTGATGAGAGTGTCCATGGTTCAGATCTAGGGTTTGACATTTCAGATTTAGTTGGCTTCAGTGATCTAGTGGATCTGGGTTTCCCTCTGCTGTTATATAGATCTGTAGATCTAATTTGTTAGTATTCATTGCAATCATATGTATTGGGCTCATTATACTCTCTACTGAAATATTTTTATTACAATCTATTAAAGACAAATATTTTCAATGGTTCCCGCCTTGTGGGGTTTTTCCCTAGCCTTGGACAAATATGTTGTCTCTTATTGTTGTGTTTGTGTGTTCTTTGTCATTTCATATATTGTTCTTTCTTAAATTACGTTTATGATTGATTATACTGCTAATAATTGGATGCATTATTAATGAAAAATTAAATTGGGCTAAATTAACTGATACAACATTGAACAATCAAACACTTTAAGACGGTATTAGGGGTGAGGTGAAGGACTAGCCCAAAAGAAGACAAGTATTGAAGCCCTCTCTTTCAGAAAGTAGATTACCTAGTTAAGGTCAAGATGTCATCCTCTACCTTCAAGGAGCATGAAAAGTTGGGTGATGCATCAAACTTTGTTGCATGGGAAGTCAGATTGGAGATCATAGGTAACAACAATGATGTGCTTGAATACATCCAAGGAAGGATGCTCAAGCCTCCAGAAATGCTTTTGCTTCCCTTAAGAACAGGTAAAAGAAAGGTGAATCCAAAGTAAAGAAAATTATAGCTGATGGTTTACAAGATCATTTACTTGCATATGTTAGGAATTTAAGAAAGTCTAAATATATGTATGACAAGATAGGCAGCATATATGAAATCAACAACTTGAATGAGACTATTATCTTGAAAGATCAACTCAAGGAAACTAATATGAAGAAAGGAGAAGTTGTTCAATCCTACATTATGTGGATCTCTCACTTTAGAGATCAATTGCAAAGACTTGGAGAAAATGTGCTTGACAGGGAGCTATTAATTTTGACTTCTAGAGGTCTCCCTCCTCTTTGGGAAACCTTCATTACTATAATCAGCAACAACAATGTCCTTCCATCATTTCATGAAATTTTTGGGAAGATCACTCAAGAATAATCAAGGATTATGGCAAGAGGGAGGGTTCAAAAGCATGAAGAGGGAGAGCCTACTACATATATCACTTATGACAAAAGGAAGAAGATAAAACGAGGTCCATCAAGGAAGCCTCCTTCTCAAAACTCAAAAGGGAGGAGTGAAAAATTCTTATCTCATATTGAATGTTTCAATTGCTACAAGATAGGTCATTACGCTCGTGATTGTCCCAAGAGGAGGAAGAGGCCACATTACAAAACTAGAGGCAACTACAATAACAAAACTAGAAAATAAAATCAAATATATAATCGCAATATAAGGTATGAAAGAAAAATAAGAGACTCCTCAAGTGACTGTGACGAATATCATCCTCCTCAAAATAAGTCTAGGGCTCCCATGCATGAAAGTAATGTTGTAAATAAATCTGAATACATTCTTATTTCTGCTCTTAATAGTTCTTCTCCACTAGATTCATGGGTAGTTGGTTTGTTGATAGTGGGGTCACTCATCATTTCTCTAGATATAAGGAAGTCCTATCTAATATGGTAGAGAGGGAGACTCAGCTGAATATCATTCTTGGAGACAACTCCACCCATCTCATGAAAGGCTTTGGGTCTATCAAATTTCAGCTGAATTCTGGGGAATCAGTTCTATTGCATGATGTTATGTATGTACCGAGATTAATGAAGAATATGGTATCTATATCCGCATTGGAAGATAAAGGGATAAGGGTTGCATTCATCAAAGGTAAAGTTTTGACTTGGCCTATTGATTCACCTATGAGAGATACATTTAGATTGGCATCGCGATTTGAAGGACTGTATAGAGTCACTAAAACACCTCTTCTAGAATTGGTTCATAATAATAATCATCTAAGCGAGTTATGGAGCCGTAGACTGGATTATCTGCACTATGATGCACTTCTAAAGTTCAATAAATTGGTCTTAGGTATCCCCGATGTTCAGTCTCATCATGATGGATTTTTTCCAGGTTGTACGAGTGGAAAGAAAACAAGGGGACTATTTACGTCTAGTAAGAACAAGACAAATGGCATCCTTCATCTCATTCATTCTGATATATGTTGTATGATGCCTATACACTATGTTGACTACTTCTCAAGAAAGACATGTATATAATACCTTAAGCACAAGGATGAATCCTTTGAAATATTCAAGGAATTCAAAGCCTTGATTGAAAATCAATTAGGAAATAGAATCAAATTATTCAGATCTGAAAATGGAGGGGAATACATGTCAAAATAATTCATATAATTTTGCAAGAAAGAAGGGATAAAAAAAGAAATAATTGTGCCATATACTCCTGAACAAAATGGTCTAGCTGAAAGGAAGAATTGGTCCATATTAGAAGTTTCCTGTGCTATGCTCCATGATCAAAAGGTGTCAAAGTTTATTTGGGTAGAAGCTACATCTATTGTTGTGTATGTTCAAAACAAGGTGCCTCATCAAGCATTAGAAAACAATACCTCTGAAGAAATATTAACAGGTCTCAAGATTGATATTAAGCATCTTCATGTATTTGGATGCCTTGTATATTTTCATGTGTCGAAGGACAAAAGGAAAAAATTGGAATATTTTGGTAGAAAAGGTACATTTGTGGGTTATTGTGAAAATTCCAAAGCATATAGAATATATATTCCTAGTTAGAGGAAGGTCGAAATTAGAAAGGACATAACATTCGATGAAGATGAAACTCTTGGAAAAGCAAGAGTACTTCCTCCGCCTCCTCCTCCCAAGATAATGATGACTATGATATTCTAGATGGTCCTTCTGTACTAGAGTCTGATATTGATGATGATCCCATGAAGCCTATGGATCTGTTAGATCCTCCTCCAAGTGATCCTCCTACTAGGAAGACACCACTTTGGCTCCACGATACTTTACATAATGTTGAAGGAAATTTTCCCATTCACAAATCATTCAGAGAAAGGAAGCAACCATGCAGGTATCAGGGATATGTTGTAGCCATGAAAACTATGATTCAAGTCAAACCGTCCTCATTCGAAGACATTGTAAAAGAAAAAGTTTGGAAGAATGCTCTGGCTAAGGAATATGAATCAATTTTGAAAAATTATGTATGGGATGTTGTACCTAGACTAAATGGGAAATTGTTGTGACTTCAAAGTGGCTATTCAAGATCAGACATATAATTGATGGTAGCATTGATAAATAAAAAGAAAGATTTGTAGCAGGAGGATTCTCTCAGAAAGAGGGAGAATATTATGATGACATATTTTCTCCCATGGCTCGATATACAACCATATGTTCTATAGTTTCCCTTATTGCAAGTCAAGGACTGCCTCTTCATTAGATGGATGTAAATACCACATTCCTACATGGCATATTATAGGAAGAAGTATATGTTGAATAAACACAATAATTTTAAGTGGAAGATCAAAGAACACATGTTTACAGGTTGAAGAAGGCATTGTATGGTTTGAAGCAAGCTCCCTGAGCTTGGCATGCATGCATTGATAGTTACTTAGTGAAGTTGGGATTCACGAGAAGCAGTGTTGATCCCAGCCTCTACTTCAAGGCAATCCAAGGTATGGCATTGGTTTTGGTTTTATATGCTGACGATTTATTCTTGATAGGAAGTGAGCCTCTAATGAATGGGTGTGAGGAAGTTGGCCTCTGAATTTGAGATGAAAGACCTTTGTCTCATGCACTACTTTTTAGGCCTTGAGGTGTGGCAAAGGCATGGTAAGATTTTCCTTTCACAAGGAAAATACATTGTGAAGATGCTAGAAAGATTTAAAATGACTAAATGAAAATCCATGGTTACACCAATGGAAATGAACTTCAAGAAGTTATATGGAGATGTGGTGGGACCAGTCTTGGAAAATCCATCCAATTATAAACAACTAATTGGGGCTCTCATGTTCCTTGTGAACACTTGTCCATACATATTCTATGCAGTGAACACATTGATTCAATTCATGACCGAACCCCTCCACATGCATTAGATAGCTGGTAAAGACATATTGATATATTTGCATGGATAGATCACACTTGGCATGAGATATTCTACCCGAAATGTTCCACTTCACAGATACTGTTGGCATTATGATTCAGGTTTGGCGCTATGGCACAAGTGTTGTACTTGATGGCAACCCACTCAAGTGGCAAAACTCTGTTCAGGCTCTCAAAATGATTGAAAATAAGGGGTTCGCAGGTGCAGTGTTCAAAAGGTGTGGACCCACAGGTACGTCGACCAAGAAGTGTGGACATATCCGCAGGTGCTCCATTTAGAAGGTGCAGACCCCAATTCACTCACTCCAATGCAGAGAAGCGCGCACACGTGGGGTTTCTTATGTTTGGCCCTTGGTATTTAGCCCATCGATCATGATCCTATGGTTTTGGTCCATGGTATAGGATCTAAAGTATTGAACCTCGGTTTAGATCCCTTGTATTGGTTTTCGATGGTTTTGTCCCATGGTGTGAATAAGGGCTTGCCTATAAAAAGGAGAGGAGATCACTTGGCTAGTCACTTGTGAAAATTTGAATATCTTAAGATCTGAAATTTTGGGTAATCGATTTTAAAAGCTAGATCTAAATCAAAGTGAAATCTATAATGTGGAAGGCGGATCTGTTGATAGGGCATGATCTCTTGGGCGCGTGATCAGATCAGTGGATCTGACAATCTGTGGTACATTGGTGGACTATTAATTTGGGTCTATTTGGAGGTCCACAGGCGATCCACAGCTCAGGTGCGGAGGTACGCAGGACAAAAGAAGGCACAGTGCGGAGGTACGCATGACAGAAGAAGGCATAATGCGGAGGTACGCAGGACAGAAGAAGGCACAGTGCGGAGGTACGCATCGCATCAGAAGGCGCAGGTGCGAAGGTACTCAGCGCGACAGAAGGTTCAGTGCATGGGTACGCAGAGAAGCAGAAGGAACAGTGCAGAGGCACGCTGTTGGCCAGATAGTGCAGGTGCGGATCTGAGTAGTGGCACGCAGTTTCGCAGAAGGGCTAAGTGCGGTGGTACGCAGAGCACAAGATGGATCAGGTGCGGATCTATGCAGAAGGCACAGAAGAAATTTGGATATCCGTAGGCTGCTATTGGTGAAGTTGCGGATCCCTTTTGATATAATTATCGACTGCCTTTTATCTATTGCTGTAGAGTTCTGGGTTTAGATTTCTGGTATTACTTTTCTGTTTACAACATTCTGAGAAGTTGGGTGATTCATTGGTTGATTGTATAAGGAGATTGGGTGATTCACATGTACTTGATGATTATTTGATCTTCTTAGATCCAGTCTGAAAATTAATGAAATGCGGTCCTTAAAGAAGTAAAAGAGCTAAGGGGGTTGTAGCTCCCTTCCAGGAGAGACTGGAAAACAAGAGAGGGTTGTAGCTCTCTGCAGGTTGCAGCCTATGTACTGGTAAAGGACTGCACCAGTACAAAATCATTGTAAAAGAAGTTTCTAATTGAAAGAAAATAGAGACATATTGCAGCAGGTGGTTTTCACCCACATTGGGTTTCCACCTTATATCTGGTGTTCTTTGGTGTGATTATCTATTTTTCTTGTTCTTGCTCATTATTATATGGTACTGACATACAAACTAATGATCAATATCTGAAGAATAAATTAATTGAAAAGAATTTAATAATACTGATTCACCCCCCCTCTCAGTATTATTTCCAACAATTGGTATCAGAGCAGGTCCTTTTGAAGAAGCTTGATCGCTTGAAGGAAGTTCTATCATCATGAGCAACTACGAGAGGGAATCATAAATCAGGACACTGATTTTTGATGGGACGAACTTCGTATATTGGAAGGTAAGAGTTACTGCCTATCTTCAATCTCTTGGTACAAAAGTCTAGGATATCATAGACACACGGTATGCTTTTCCATCAGCAACTCCTACAGATCCGGCTGAGAAGAAGAAATATGAAACAAATGCAAAGGCGGTCAATACTCTTCTAGGATGTCTATCTCAATCAGAATTCGTGAAGGTTATGCAGTATAAATCCGCAAAAGAAATATGGGACAAGATTTTTCTGAGCTATGAAAGAGATGATAAGGTAAAACGAGCAAAACTTCAAACCCTCATAATTCAGTATGAAAATCTCAAGATGTACAATGATGACAGTGTGGCTAACTATTTTCTTCGTGTAGATGAGATTGTTAATTGTATGAAAAATTTGGGTGAAGAAATAAAAGAGGCTGTTGTGGTTGAAAAAGTTCTAAGATCTTTGTCCCCTAGGTTTGAATCTAAAGTTTCTGCAATAGAAGAAAAAGAGAATCTACAAAACCTTAAAATGTCACAGCTGCACGGAATTATAACTGCTTATGAAATGAGGAAAGGAGGTCCATCAGACAGGAGAGAAGCTGCCTTCAAGGCTTCAGGCAAAGGAGAGTACTATGAGTCAGGACACGTGTTAGAAGAAGAAGAAGAATCAAATTTTGTCAGAAATCTTCAACGGGGTACTGGAAGATTCAGAGGTAAGTTACCTTTCAAATGTTTTTCTTGTGGAAGAGTAGGTCACTATGCTACCAAATGTCCTCATAAGGATAAGATTGACAAGGGGAAGGAACCTATTATATGGAACAAGAAAGAGAATGCAAATAAGAAAAGCTATTAAACTCATGAAGACAGTGATGGACTATCAAATAGTGATGAAGATGCACAAGGTAATAACTATAAACTTTTAATGGCTTTTGAAGATGATGATTACATGGATGCTATAGATGTGGATGGCTTTTATGAAGAGATTTCTAGACTCAAGACATGTTTAGAAGAAAAGAATGTGATCATTGATACTTTGCAATTTCAACTTGATGAAAAAGAAAAAGTTCCTGAGAAGTTAGAATGTGAAATTGTTGGCCTTAGAAAAGAATTGAGCAAAAAAAGGCTCTTAATCTTAAATTTGTTAAAGGATCTGAAACTCTGGATGAGATTGTCGATGTACAGCGTTCTCCACTAATCAAGACAGGTCTAGGGTATAATGGAGAAACATCTCAAGCATCCACCTCAAAGATCTATCTCAATGTAGCAAGAAGGAATGAGCAAAAGCCCAATGGAGATCACCAGGTAAAACAGGGACGAATTATGTCAAGAATAAACAAAGACTACCAAGTAAATCAGGGGCAATCCACCTTAAGGATGAGCAAAATCTACAACCAGCCATAGGTAAAATCTTCTCAATTTTCCTCAAGAATGGATGACAATAGAAACTACAATCATATGGCAGGTAGATTTGATAATCACAGAAGTTTCTTCAATGGGCAATGTTTCTATTTCCATAACTTTGGCCACAAAGCAGCTCAATGTGTTGCCTATAAAACAATCATGACTAGAGAAGCTCAAAAACAAAGAAATATGACTGGGATCACGAAAAGGACTTATAACAACTTTTCGGCCCTTGAAAATGAAATTGAATGTTCTATTTGTAATAAATTTGGTCATGAAGATTCTGAATGCAGGAGTAGGTTTTGGCAGACAAAGGAACAAGCCTCAAGTACTAGAACATGGAGAATAAAGGAACCACAACTAGAAAGATGTGGGATAGCTTTTTATGCAGCCATAAAAGGAAAAGTCACTGCTCAGTTGAAAGAAAATGTTAATGCTAGAAATGTTTTGTATGTTGATGGCTTGAAGCATAATCTACTGAGTGTCAGTCAGATGTGCGATCAAGGAACCAAGGTAATATTTTGATCAAATGGATGTAGTGTTCGTGATATTGATACAGGAAAAACAGTGATCAAAGGCATAAGAACTCCAAATAATCTATACATATTTGAAGAAGGACAACAACAATGCTATTTGAGCAAGGATGATGAACACTGGTTATGGCACCGGAGGTTGGGGCATCTAAGCTTTTCACAAATAAGGAAAGCATGCAAATACCAGGTAGTTCGTGGTCTTCCAGATATCAAAATTCCAGACAACACCATATGCAAATCATGTCAGTTTGGTAAGAAAACCAGAACTAACTTCCCTAAGAAGGAAGGATCAGCCAGCAGGCCTCTTGAACTAGCCCATACAGATGTATGTGGTCCATTTCGGACAAGGTCACCAAGAGGAGAAGAATACTTTATATTATTCATTAACGACTTCTCCAGGATGGTTTGGTTGGGACTTATGAAACACAAGGATGAAGCATTCGAAAAATTCAAATCTTTCAAAGCCTTGGCTAAAAACAAATCATATCACAAAATTAAGTGCCTTAGGTCTAATAGAGGTGGGGAGTTTACCTCAAATTAATTTTTTGATTTCTGTGAAGAACATGGAATAAGAAGGGAATTCTCTACAACTATGACTCCTCAGCAAAATGGAGTGGTGGAAAGGATGAACAGAATGGTTCAAAAAATGGCTCGTGCTATGCTTGAAGAGTCTGGAACTCCCGCAACCTTTTGGGTTGAAGCTGCATTTGCTGCGGTTGTTATTCTCAACAAAACAAATGTCCGAGTGAACAACACTCAAACTCCTCATGAGCTCTTGTATGGTGAGACTCCTTCGGTAAAGCATTTCAAAATTTTTGGAAGCAAATGCTATATTAAGAATAATGATGAATAGCTTGGCAAACATGAACCTAGATTAGATGAAGGCGTTCTCCTTAGTTATTCTCCCCACAACAAAGCACATAAGTGTTACAATAAAAGACTTGGAAGAATTGTTGACAGCATTGATGTGGTGGTTGATGAAAAAGGAAACATTCCTAGGCAAGTAAATTATGAAAATATCAAAGAGCATGAAGACTACTCTCCAAATCAGACTGAAGATGAAGAAGAACCTCAAGAGGCACCAGAGGAATAGACAAGGATAGAAGAGAAGACTCCATCCAGGTATGTTCAAAAGAATCATCCAGAATCTCAAATCTTGGGGCAAAAGGAGGCAAGCATACAAACAAGAAGAACAATTGCAGAAGCTTCAAGCTATTTGGCATTACTCTCCTCCATTGAACCACAAAATGTAAGAGAGGCATGCAAAGATGAATGTTGGGTCAAGGCCATGGATGAAGAACTTGAGCAGATCGAAAAGAACAACACTTGGGAGTTGGTTTCTAGACCAAAAGATAAGAATGTCATAGGGACAAAATGGATCTTCAAAAATAAGTTGAATGAAAATGGGGAAGTAATTAGAAACAAGGCCATACTTGTTTGTAAAGGGTATGCTCAACAAGAAGGAATAGACTTTGAAGAAGCTTTTGCTCCTATTGCAAGACTTGAGGTGATCTGAATGTTCCTTGCTCTCTCAAGCTTTCAGAAGTTCAAAGTATTTCAAATGGACGTGAAATCAGCCTTTTTGAATGGAGACTTAGAAGAAGAAGTATACATTGAGCAGCCAGATGGTTTCATTCTTAGGAATGATCCAAATCTTGTATGCAGACTGAAAAAGGCTCTCTATGGTCTTAAACAAGCTCCAAGGACTTGGTACTACCGTTTGGATAAATACCTTCATCAACAAGGTTTTTCAAAAGGATCAGCAGATAGCAATCTTTATATATAAATTGAAAATGACAAATTGCTAATACTTGTTGTGTATGTAGATGATATTATCTTTGGCAGCAATGAAGAAGCTATGAGTCAAAGCTTTGCCTTGGTGATGCAGAAAGAATTCGAAATGTCTTTGCTTGGAGAACTGGCATACTTTCTTGGTTTTCAAATCCAACAAAATGAAGACGATATCTTTTTGTCTCAAACCAAGTATCTCAAGCAGATCTTTAAGAAATATGGCATGGAAGATGCAAAACCAGTATGTACCCCCATGGTTACAGGATGCAACCTCAGTACAAATGATGAGTCAGCAGTAGTGCATCAACCAACCTATAGATCTATGATTGGAAGTCTACTTTATTTGACAGGTACCCGACCAGACATCATGCATGCAGTGGGAATAGTGTTGGCATTATGATGCATGTGTTGTACTTGATGGCAACCCTCTCATAGAAGAACAGCTCACTTACATATAACTAGATCAATCTACAGATGTGACTAAATGCATGGGATGCAGGTCAGCTCAAAGGAATAAGAAGATCAAGTTCTAAGTGTGACAAGTTAGCTTTGCCATCAAGTCCAAAGGGGGAGATTGTTGGCATTATGAGACAAGTGTTGTCCTTGATGGCAAATCACACTGATGACAAATCATAGTGCAGAAGGATAGCAGCAAGGAATTGATGATCAGACTACAAGTATGAAGAGAAAATATATATACGCAGGTTCACTATATACCAAGTAGGGTATACACGCAGGTTCACTATATACCAAGTCGCGTATATGCAGGTTCACTATATACCAAGTAGGGTATACAAGCAGGTTCACTATATACCAAGTCGCGTATACGCAGGTTCGCCATATACCAAGTAGGGTATACATGCAGTTTCATGCACGGAAAAGCACGTACAGGTCGGAAAACTTACTTTTGGTCCGTGGTAGTTAGTCCTCGGTATTTGAACCTATGGTTTCAGACCATGGTATCTCGACAGACGTGTTGATCCCTAGTATTGAGTTGATGGTATTGGTTTATTATGGTTTTGGACCGTGGTATTGAGCAAGGCCTAAGACTATAAAAGGAGAAGAAGATCATTAGGCAAGAGTATCCGAAAAGTCTTGAATATCTGATGAAGTATGAGATCCAGTATGCAGGTTATGGGTTGATGATACATTGCTTGATCTGAGCTAAGGAGGGATCTCACCGGTTGATGGAGAACAAGATCTAAGGAGAGATCGGGATCAAATGGTTTGAAATGAACTATCTTTATGATGCTTATTCTAGATCTACATACTGACGCATGTATTGTTCTATAAGTGTTATGAGTATGACTGATGTCTGGTACAACTGCAAGTTATGAGAAATTATTTTTAGATCTGTACGCGGGTTGTCTTTGGCAAAAGCGCATATGTACGCGGATTTGATTCATTATAGTAGCGTATACATTATGAAGGATAATGTTTGAAGTTGCAGATGGATTTAAGGGTTATGGCAGAGTTTTGTTATCTGCTCTGTGTTCTGGTGACTGTGTTATTGACAGGGTTTCAGTGTTTCAGTGATTCAGAAATTGATGATGCCAGTATTGACTGTTTTGTGCTTCAGTGATATTTATGGGTCCAGTATGAAAATTTGATGAAACGTGGCCTTCAGATTATGTGTTGTGCTTCAGGAGTATCCAGTCTGAAAATTTATGAAATGTGGTACCTGGAGAAGAGAAGATTGTAGGTCGGCACCTACATATTAGTATCTTAGCTAGTACAAGAGCAAAGGGGGTTGGAGATCCCTTCCCAAAGAGTCTTGAAAACGAGAGAAGGTTGTAGCCTTCTGTAGGTTGTAGCCTGCGTACTGGTATAAGGCTACACCAGTACAAAAGATTGTAAACTGAAGTTTCTTATTAAGGAAAGATAGAGACGACTTGCAGCAGGTGGTTTTCACCCAAATTGGGTTTCCACCTTATATCATGGTGTTCATGTGTGCTTCTTGTGTGTGATGATCTATACTGTTTACTGCACTTGCTTACTGTTCATATGGATAATGAAGATCTGATGCCTAACTAAAGACTCACATTTAGTGGATTAACTGAATCATAAATATTCTGGATATACGCTATTTGCTTTAGACACAGTAGCGTATACACGCGGGTTCACTTAATTGAAGTAGCGTATATGTATCTAAGTATAGAAATGAAAAAGTATTATTGATCTGATAATACTGATTCACCCCCCCCTCTCAGTATTATTTCCAACAATTGGTATCAGAGCAGGTCCTTTGGTAGAAGCTTGATCGCTAGAAGGAGATCCGTGGAATAATGGGAAAGAAGCTTAAGAAGAGAGCTCATAAGAAGAAGAAGACATCTCAGAAGAACTATGATAGTGGGAGAATCGATTGTGGATTAGGTATAAGAAGCTCTTCAGACTCAGAATCAGATTCAGAATCAGTTCAGAATGAAGATGACCATTCAGGTATGAATTTGCTATCCTTTGATGTTCCAGCTATCTTTCCTTTTGGAAAAGATGAAAGTGATAGTGAGACTATTGAATTTGCTCTTATGGGTGAGCAAGAAAGATATCAAATAGAGGCAGAATTCAACAGGCTGACAAACAAAATTAGTGAACAAGAAAAACTTCTGGACATAAAGAGTGGTGCCCTCAAAGAAGCTGTTACTAGACAAAAAGCTCATCAAAAGGTATGCAAAAAAAAGTATCAAAAGTTACAGGTTGAAGCAACATCTCTAAGAAATGAAGTCATTGAAAAGAACACAACAATCAAGGAGCTCAGAGATCGATCCAGTTATTATGAAAGTCTTGAAGCCACGATCCTCTCACTAAAGGAAGAACTTGAAGAATCAAAGAAGCAGAATGAAGATCTACACCAAGCAATAGAAAAACAAGACAACGAAGTCATCAGCTTAAAATCCCAGCTGGAATGTTTCTTCCGAGTTCGTCAAATGCAGCAGGATCTGAATGAAGAACAAGAAAAGGAGATTCTCAAACTAAGGGAACAAATGGAAGAAGGAAGGAAAGCTGAAGAAGATTTGAAAAGGCAATCTCTTGAAAAAGAAGAACAGCTTCAGGTTGAGGTAAATATCTTGAAAGGTAAATTAGAAGAAAAGGATAAGCTTTTACGATTTCAAGATAGTTCTAAAGTCTTGGATGATATTCTTAGTAGTCAAAGATCTCATGCTATAAAGACTGGTCTTGGCTTCCATGAATCTGTTGAAGGTGAATCTAGTTCACAAGGTGAGGCAAGGAACTATAAAGAGAAATCTAAAATGATCAACAAGGAGATAAGAGAGATGAGAAGTCAACCCCATCAACAATCAAGGAAAGAGATTCTTCAAAGAAAATCTTTTACTCCTCCTATGAATAATGTTGAATGTTATGTATGTCATAATCTTGGACATGTTGCAGCTAGATGTAGAAGAAGAAGGGTTCAAGACCATCATGCAGAAAGATCATCACATTCAAGGTACTTTAATGGATATTGCTTTGCTTGCAATATGTTTGGTCACAAAGCTGCTGATTGCTACAGGAGAAAAATGAAACATGTAAGATGTTATGCATGTAACAAGGTTGGACATATAGCAAAGGAATGCAGGAACAAAGTACAGACATCACACCAAAAGGAGAAAACAACATCACACTTGAAGATATGGAAGAAGAAGGAAGTATAGTCAGACAGATGTAGCACAACACAATGTATTCAGATACAGCAGAGCACAGACATAACAGACTCAGAGGGAGCTGAAAGTATAAAATTTTAGTATCCTGAATCTCATACGCAAGTTCCATAAAGGGAAGTCGTGTATATACGCGAGTTAGACACTGCAAAGTCGCATATATGTCAGTCTAAGGAGAAGCAGTGGGGAAATGCTCAGAAAAGGGATCTGATATGATTCAGTCCATTATTTTCTCTATTGGTTAATAGTTCAGTCTGCTGAATATGTGTGGAAATGTTTTGATTCTTGTAAGATGTCTAAGAAGTGTTTTGATCCTAACATGATGATGATGATGTCTTGATACTTATTGCTGATATACGCATGATCAGATCTAACAGATGGCACAGGTTGAGGGGGAGCATATGCCTTTAATAATTCATTGTTGGCATTATGGTTATTAGTCCTTGGTGATGATGCTTATATGGCTAAATGATATATCTTGCTATGATGTGGTTATGAGTTGTCCATGATATGATTCTTGTGGTGACATAGTTGATATCAGATTTATGGTTGATTCATTGATGATGCATATATGGTGCTTACATAGTGATCTTCATAAGGATAAGGAGAAGTACAAAGCTTGAATACACATCTTCCTCACTTGATGATGAGTCACTCATATACTGCTGTTGTCATATGCATAAAGATCATACAGTCATGATGCAGGCACTCATGTGGATAAGGATTGTTGCTGTTGATGATATCAAGAAGTTTTGTCAAAAGAGCTTGAGCTCAAGATACATAGTGCTGATACATGGATGACTTCTCAAAGTTGCTTTGTTGGAGACATGTTCGTATCTATATGATGATAAACATACCTTGTTGCAGGACATTTACAGGTTGCTGATATGGAAATAGTTGTACGCGAGTTTCATAAGGCCTATCCGCGTATATACGCTTGTTTATGTGGATGCAGACGCGTATATGGAGTTTTGAAGGAAATCAGCAGGGACAGATGTTGGTTGCAGAGAGTCTGATATGGGTCTGACAGAGACCATCTGGCACAGGTTCAGGGGGAGCAGATAATCTTCCAATGATGCATTGTTGGCGTTATCTTAGAAGCTTTTGGTTCTAGTTCATGGTTGTTGTTGGTTTCAGGTGAAAGAAAGGGAGAAGGATCTCTTGATTGCTGATCTGAATCGACAGATGCAGGCGATATCAGTTATTGGTGACCTTCCTAAACTCTTGCTCTAGATATTTCGGTCATATATCTCTTTTGTGATATCTCTTTCATGATGTCAAGGTCATGTAACGGCCTATATTGGTTTCCCCACTATGCCTGGGATGAAAATGTAATGCTCTTGCTTTATCATGTGTAAACTTTTGATGTATCCCCACTTGGTTGGGAAATGGATGTATGTATTGAAGTCTTTTGGTGATAGGAAGGTTTCTTATGATGTATAAGTCATGATTCTTCTTGAAGAACATCTTTTTGCAGATCTTGCCTTCAGTCAGGAAGAGCATGAATAGCACACTTCAGCAGTACAGAGACTTGGCATGTACTCAGGGGGAGCATGGACAGATTGGTACACTTTGGCATATACAAAGCGGGAGCACATTTGGAGATCTCAGCAGGTACTCAGGGGGAGTATGGTCAACAGAATGTTTATCAAGGAAAGAGAATATGTTGGTCCACCCTTTGCCCTTGATGTCAAAGGGGGAGAGTGATTTGGTGTTGTTGCCATCAAGTCCAAAGGGGGAGATTGTTGGCATTATGATGCATGTGTTGTACTTGATGACAACCCTCTCATAGAAGAACAGTTCACTTACATATAACTAGATCAATATACAGATGTGACTAAATGCATGGGATGCAGGTCAGCTCAAAGGAATAAGAAGATCAAGTTCTAAGTGTGACAAGTTAGCTTTGCCATCAAGTCCAAAGGGGGAGATTGTTGGCATTATGAGACAAGTGTTGTCCTTGATGGAAAATCACACTGATGACAAATCATAGTGCAGAAGGATAGCAGCAAGGAATTGATGATCAGACTACAAGTATGAAGAGAAAATATATATACGCAGGTTCACTATATACCAAGTAGGGTATACACGCAGTTTCACTATATACCAAGTCGCGTATACGCAGGTTCGCTATATACCAAGTAGGGTATACAAGCAGGTTCACTATATACCAAGTCGCGTATACGCAGGTTCGCCATATACCAAGTAGGGTATACACGCAGTTTCATGCACGGAAAAGCGCGTACATGTCGGAAAGCTTACTTTTGGTCCATGGTAGTTAGTCCTCGGTATTTGAACCTATGGTTTCGGACCATGGTATCTCAACAGACGTGTTGATCCCTAGTATTGAGTTGATGGTATTGGTTTATTATGGTTTTGGACCGTGGTATTGAGCAAGGCCTAAGACTATAAAAGGAGAAGAAGATCATTAGGCAAGAGTATCCGAAAAGTCTTGAATATCTGATGGAGTATGAGATCCAGTATGCAGGTTATGGGTTGATGATACATTGCTTGATCTGAGCTAAGGAGGGATCTCACCGGTTGATGGAGAACAAGATCTAAGGAGAGATCGGGATCAAATGGTCTGAAATGAACTATCTTTATGATGCTTATTCTAGATCTACATACTGACGCATGTATTGTTCTATAAGTGTTATGAGTATGACTGATGTCTGGTACAGCTGCAAGTTATGAGAAATTATTTTTAGATCTATACGCGGGTTGTCTTTGGCAAAAGCGCGTATGTACGCAGATTTGATCCATTATAGTAGCGTATACATTATGAAGGATAATGTTTGAAGTTGCAGATGGATTTAAGGGTTATGGCAGAGTTCTGTTATCTGCTCTATGTTCTAGTGGCTGTGTTATTGACAGGGTTTCAGTGTTTCAGTGATTCAGAAATTGATGATGCCAGTATTGACTGTTTTGTGCTTCATTGATATTTATGGGTGCAGTATGAAAATTTGATGAAACGTGGCCTTCATATTATGTGTTGTGCTTCAGGAGTATCCAGTCTGAAAATTGATGAAACGTGGTACCTGGAGAAGAGAAGATTGTAGGTCCGCACCTACGTACTAGTATCTTAGCTAGTACAAGAGCAAAGGGGGTTGGAGCTCCCTTCCCGAAGAGTCTTGGAAATGAGAGAAGGTTGTAGCCTTCTGCCGGTTGTATCCTGCGTACTGGTATAAGGCTGCACCAGTACAAAAGATTGTAAACTGAAGTTTCTTATTAAGGAAAGATAGAGATGACTTGCAGCAGGTGGTTTTCACCCACATTGGGTTTCCACTTTATATCATGGTGTTCATGTGTGATTCATGTGTGTGATGATCTATACTGTTTACTGCACTTGCTTACTGTTCATATGGATAATGAAGATCTGATGCCTAACTAAAGACTCACATTTAATGGATTAACTGAATCATAAATATTCTGGATATACGCTATTTGCTTTAGACACAGTAGCGTATACACGCGGGTTCACTTAATTGAAGTAGCGTATATGTATCTAAGTATAGAAATGAAAAAGTATTATTGATCTGATAATACTAATTCACCCCCCCCCCCTCTCAGTATTATTTCCAACAATTGGTATCAGAGCAGGTCCTTTGGTAGAAGCTTGATCGCTTGAAGGAGATCCGTGGAATAATGGGAAAGAAGCTTAAGAAGAAAGCTCATAAGAAGAAGAAGACATCTCAGAAGAACTATGACAGTGGGAGAATCGATTGGGGATTAGGTATAAGAAGCTCTTCAGACTCAGAATCAGATTCAGAATCAGTTCAGAATGAAGATGACCATTCAGGTATGAATTTGCTATCCTCTGATGTTCCAGCTATCTTTCCTTTTGGAAAAGATGAAAGTGATAGTGAGACTACTGAATTTGCTCTTATGGGTGAGCAAGAAAGATATCAAATAGAGGCAGAATTCAACAGGCTGACAAACAAAATTAGTGAACAAGAAAAACTTCTGGACATAAAGAGTGGTGCCCTCAAAGAAGCTGTTACTAGACAAAAAGCTCATCAAAAGGTATGCAAAGAAAAGTATCAAAAGTTGCAGGTTGAAGCAACATCTCTAAGAAATGAAGTCATTGAAAAGAACACAACAATCAAGGAGCTCAGAGATCGATCCAGTTATTATGAAAGTCTTGAAGCCACGATCCTCTCACTAAAGGAAGAACTTGAAGAATCAAAGAAGCAGAATGAAGATCTACACCAAGCAATAGAAAAACAAGACAACGAAGTCATCAGCTTAAAATCCCAGCTGGAATGTGTCTTCCGAGTTCGTCAAATGCAGCAGGATCTGAATGAAGAACAAGAAAAGGAGATTCTCAAACTAAGGGAACAAATGGAAGAAGGAAGGAAAGCTGAAGAAGATTTGAAAAGGCAATCTCTTGAAAAAGAAGAACAGCTTCAGGTTGAGGTAAATATCTTGAAAGGTAAATTAGAAGAAAAGGATAAGCTTTTACGATTTCAAGATAGTTCTAAAGTCTTGGATGATATTCTTAGTAGTCAAAGATCTCCTGCTATAAAGACTGGTCTTGGCTTCCATGAATCTGTTGAAGGTGAATCTAGTTCACAAGGTGAGGCAAGGAACTATAAAGAGAAATCTAAAATGATCAACAAGGAGATAAGAGAGATGAGAAGTCAACCCCATCAACAATCAAGGAAAGAGATTCTTCAAAGAAAATCTTTTACTCCTCCTATGAATAATGTTGAATGTTATGTATGTCATAATCTTGGACATGTTGCAGCTAGATGTAGAAGAAGAAGGGTTCAAGACCATCATGCAGAAAGATCATCACATTCAAGGTACTTTAATGGATATTGCTTTGCTTGCAATATGTTTGGTCACAAAGCTGCTGATTGCTACAGGAGAAAAATGAAACATGTAAGATGTTATGCATGTAACAAGGTTGGACATATAGCAAAGGAATGCAGGAACAAAGTACAGACATCACACCAAAAGGAGAAAACAACATCACACTTGAAGATATGGAAGAAGAAGGAAGTATAGTCAGACAGATGTAGCACAGCACAATGTATTCAGATACAGTAGAGCACAGACATAACAGACTCAGAGGGAGCTGAAAGTATAAAATTTCAGTATCCTGAATCTCATACGCAAGTTCCATAAAGGGAAGTCGTGTATATACGCGAGTTAGACACTGCAAAGTCGCGTATATGTCAGTCTGAGGAGAAGCAATGGGGAAATGCTCAGAAAAGGGATCTGATATGATTCAGTCCATTATTTTCTCTATTGGTTAATAGTTCAGTCTGCTGAATATGTGTGGAAATGTTTTGATTCTTGTAAGATGTCTAAGAAGTGTTTTGATCCTAACATGATGATGATGATGTCTTGATACTTATTGCTGATATACGCATGATCAGATCTAACAGATGGCACAGGTTGAGGGGGAGCATATGCCTTTAATAATTCATTGTTGGCATTATGGTTATTAGTCCTTGGTGATGATGCTTATATGGCTAAATGATATATCTTGCTATGATGTGGTTATGAGTTGTCCATGATATGATTCTTGTGGTGACATAGTTGATATCAGATTTATGGTTGATTCATTGATGATGCATATATGGTGCTTACATAGTGATCTTCATAAGGATAAGGAGAAGTACAAAGCTTGAATACACATCTTCCTCACTTGATGATGAGTCACTCATATACTGCTGTTGTCATATGCATAAAGATCATACAGTCATGATGCAGGCACTCATGTGGATAAGGATTGTTGCTGTTGATGATATCAAGAAGTTTTGTCAAAAGAGCTTGAGCTCAAGATACATAGTGCTGATACATGGATGACTTCTCAAAGTTGCTTTGTTGGAGACATGTTCGTATCTATATGATGATAGACATACCTTGTTGCAGGACATTTACAGGTTGCTGATATGGAAATAGTTGTACGCGAGTTTCATAAGGCCTATCCGCGTATATACGCTTGTTTATGTGGATGCAGACGCGTATATGGAGTTTTGAAGGAAATCAGCAGGGACAGATGTTGGTTGCAGAGAGTCTGATATGGGTCTGACAGAGACCATCTGGCACAGGTTCAGGGGGAGCAGATAATCTTCCAATGATGCATTGTTGGCGTTATCTTAGAAGCTTTTGGTTCTAGTTCATGGTTGTTGTTGGTTTCAGGTGAAAGAAAGGGAGAAGGATCTCTTGATTGCTGATCTGAATCGACAGATGCAGGCGATATCAGTTATTGGTGACCTTCCTAAACCCTTGCTCTAGATATTTCGGTCATATATCTCTTTTGTGATATCTCTTTCATGATGTCAAGGTCATGTAACGGCCTATATTGGTTTCCCCACTATGCCTGGGATGAAAATGTAATGCTCTTGCTTTATCATGTGTAAACTTTTGATGTATCCCCACTTGGTTGGGAAATGGATGTATGTATTGAGTCTTTTGGTGATAGGAAGGTCTCTTATGATGTATAAGTCATGATTCTTCTTGAAGAACATCTTTTTGCAGATCTTGCCTTCAGTCAGGAAGAGCATGAATAGCACACTTCAGCAGTACAGAGACTTGGCATGTACTCAGGGGGAGCATGGACAGATTGGTACACTTTGGCATATACAAAGGGGGAGCACATTTGGAGATTTCAGCAGGTACTCAGGGGGAGTATGGTCAAC
This sequence comes from Pinus tabuliformis, assembly GCA_031772625.1. Taxonomy (NCBI): domain Eukaryota; kingdom Viridiplantae; phylum Streptophyta; class Pinopsida; order Pinales; family Pinaceae; genus Pinus; species Pinus tabuliformis. The sequence goes on along the minus strand of CM062804.1, from coordinate 1,214,789,146 downwards.
AGAATGTTTATCAAGGAAAGAGAATATGTTGGTCCACCCTTTGCCCTTGATGTCAAAGGGGGAGAGTGATTTGGTGTTGTTGCCATCAAGTCCAAAGGGGGAGATTGTTGGCATTATGATGCATGTGTTGTACTTGATGACAACCCTCTCATAGAAGAACAGCTCACTTACATATAACTAGATCAATATACAGATGTGACTAAATGCATGGGATGCAGGTCAGCTCAAAGGAATAGGAAGATCAAGTTCTAAGTGTGACAAGTTAGCTTTGCCATCAAGTCCAAAGGTGGAGATTGTTGGCATTATGAGACAAGTGTTGTCCTTGATGGCAAATCACACTGATGAAAAATCATAGTGCAGAAGGATAGCAGCAAGGAATTGATGATCAGACTACAAGTATGAAGAGAAAATATATATACGCAGGTTCACTATATACCAAGTAGGGTATACACGCAGGTTCACTATATACCAAGTCGCGTATACGCAGGTTCTCTATATACCAAGTAGGGTATACAAGCAGGTTCACTATATACCAAGTCGCGTATACGCAGGTTCACCATATACCAAGTAGGGTATACACGCAGTTTCATGCACGGAAAAGCATGTACAGGTCAGAAAACTTACTTTTGGTCCGTGGTAGTTAATCCTCGGTATTTGAACCTATGGTTTCGGACAATGGTATCTCGACAGACGTGTTGATCCCTAGTATTGAGTTGATGGTATTGGTTTATTATGGTTTTGGACCGTGGTATTGAGCAAGGCCTAAGACTATAAAAGGAGAAGAAGATCATTAGGCAAGGGTATCCGAAAAGTCTTGAATATCTGATGGAGTATGAGATCCAGTATGCAGGTTATGGGTTGATGATACATTGCTTGATCTGAGCTAAGGAGGGATCTCACCGGTTGATGGAGAACAAGATCTAAGGAGAGATCGGGATCAAATGGTTTGAAATGAACTATATTTATGATTCTTATTCTAGATCTACATACTAACGCATGTATTGTTCTATAAGTGTTATGAGTATGACTGATGTCTGGTACAGCTGCAAGTTATGAGAAAGTATTTTTAGATCTGTACGTGGGTTGTCTTTGGCAAAAGCGCATATGTACGCGGATTTGATTCATTATAGTAGCATATACATTATGAAGGATAATGTTTGAAGTTGCAGATGGATTTAAGGGTTATGGCAGAGTTCTTCTATCTGCTCTGTGTTCTGGTGACTGTGTTATTGACAGGGTTTCAGTGTTTTAGTGATTCAGAAATTGATGATGCCAGTATTGATTGTTTTGTGCTTCAGTGATATTTATGGGTCCAGTATGAAAATTTGATGAAACGTGGCCTTCAGAAAATGTGTTGTGCTTCAGGAGTATCCAGTCTGAAAATTTATGAAACGTGGTACCTGGAGAAGAGAAGATTGTAGGTCGGCACCTACGTACTAGTATCTTAGCTAGTACAAGAGCAAAGGGGGTTGGAGCTCCCTTCCCGAAGAGTCTTGAAAACGAGAGAAGGTTGTAGCCTTCTGCAGGTTGTAGCCTGCGTACTGGTATAAGGCTGCACCAGTACAAATTATTGTAAACTGAAGTTTCTTATTAAGGAAAGATAGAGACGACTTGTAGCAGGTGGTTTTCACCCACATTGGGTTTCCACCTTATATCATGGTGTTCATGTGTGCTTCTTGTGTGTGATGATCTATACTGTTTACTACACTTGCTTACTGTTCATATGGATAATGAAGATCTGATGCCTAACTAAAGACTCACATTTAATGGATTAACTGAATCATAAATATTCTGGATATACGCTATTTGCTTTAGACACAGTAGCGTATACACGCGGGTTCACTTAATTGAAGTAGTGTATATGTATCTAAGTATAGAAATGAAAAAATATTATTGATCTGATAATACTGATTCACCCCCCCCTCTCAGTATTATTTCCAACAAATAGTTGGAAGATTTCAGGAAAATGCAAAGGAAACTCTTCTTCAGGTAGTGAAGAGAATTTTCAAGTATCTTCAAGGAACTCAAAACTATGGCTTATGGTATCCTAGAGATATAGATCTCACACTTCATGCTTATACAAATGCAGATTGGGCCGGAAGCGTGGATGACAGGAAGAGCACAAGTGGTGGTGCATTCTTTATGGGTTCCAAATTAGTATCTTGGTTGAGTAAGAAATAGAGTTCGATTGCTTTATCTATAGCTGAAGCGGAATATGTGGCTGCTGCATCTTGCTGTACTCAACTCCTTTGGATGATGTAGACCTTGCAGGATTTTCAAATCACTTTTACACCACCTATCTCCATTCTATGTTATAATACAAGTGCTATCAGCATTTCAAAGAACCCGGTCATGCATTCAAAGACCAAGCATATACCTATCAAATATCATTTTCATCAGGAAGAAGTGCTTGAACAAAAGGTCAAGTTGGAGTATGTTCCTTCTAAGGAACAAGTTGCGGATATACTCACCAAACCATTGCCCAGGGAGACCTTTGAATACCTCAAGAAAAAGTTGGGGGTTGTTGATGCATCATTTTGTTGTTGAATCTCATCTGTTTCAGAGATTGTTGGTTGTATGAAAGTTTCATATGGGGTATACGCGTACATTTTCTAGGTTACGGATTGGTCGAAGATCGAATGGCACAGGTCCAGGGGGAGCATATATTCTTCTAACAATGCATTGTTGGCATTATGGTAGAAGATATTGGAGGAAGTACAGAAGGAGAACATGGATGCTGATCTGACTATTGCTGCTAATATGTCTCTATCTCTCTTGTCAAGGTCACTTATGGTGTTTGGTGGATTATGGTTCTTCTTGAAGAATTTTTCTTTTGCAGATCTGGTCTATAGTCAGGGGGAGCTCATTCAGAAATTTCAGCAGGCACTCAGGGGAGTATAGACAGCAAAGGAAGAGAATACCTTGGTCCGCCCTTTGCCCTTGATGTCAAAGGGGGAGAATGACTTTGAGGATATTGGGGTTACCGTCAAGTCCAAAGGGGGAGATTGTTGGAATTATGATTCAGGTTTGGTGCTATGGCACAAGTGGTGTACTTGATGGAAACCCACTCAAGTGGAAAAACTCTGTTCAGGCTCTCAAAATGATTGAAAATAAGGGGTTTGCAGGTGCAGTGTTCAAAAGGTATGGACCCGCAGGTATGCCGACCAAGAAGTGTGGACATATCCGCAGGTGCTCCGTTCAGAAGGTGCGGACCCCAGTTCACTCACTCTAATGCAGAGAAGCGCGCACACATGGGGTTCCTTATGTTTGGCCCTTGGTATTTAGCCTGTCGATCATGATCTTATGGTTTTGGTCCATGGTATAGGATCTAAAGTATTGAACCCTGGTTTGGATCCCTTGTATTGGTTTTCGATGGTTTTGTCCCATGGTGTGAATAAGGCCTTGCCTATGAAAAGGAGAGGAGATCACTTGGCTAGTCACTTGTGAAAATTTGAATATCTTAAGATCTGAAATTTTGGGTAATTGATTTTAAAAGCTAGATCTAAATCAAAGTGAAATCTATAATGTGGAAGGCGGATCTGTTGATAGGGCGTGATCTCTTGGGCGCGTGATCAGATCGGTGGATCTGACAATCTGTGGTACATTGGTGGAATGTTAATTTGGGTCTATTTGGAGGTCCGCAGGCGATCCACAGCTCAGGTGTGGGGGTACGTAGGACAAAAGAAGGCACAGTGTGGAGGTACACAAGACAAAAGAAGGCACAGTGCGGAGGTACGCAAGACAGAAGAAGGCACAATGCGGAGGTATGCAGCGCATCAGAAGGCACAGATGCGGAGGTATGCAGCGCGACAGAAGGTTCAGTGCATGGATACGCAGAGAAGTAGAAGGAACAGTGCGGAGGCACGCTGTCGGCCAAATAGTGCAGGTGCGGATCTGAGCAGTGGCACACAGTTTCGCAAAAGGGCTAAGTGCGGTGGTACACAGAGCACAAGACGGATCAAGTGCAGATCTGCGCAGTCAAGGCACAGAAGAACTGTGGATATCCATAGGCTGCTATTGGTGAAGTTGTGGATCCCTTTTGATATAATTATCGACTACCTTTTATCAATTGTTGTAGAGTTCTGGGTTTAAATTTCTGGTATTACTTTTCTGTTTACAACATTCTGAGAAGTTGGGTGATTCATTGGTTGATTGTATAAGGAGATTGGGTGATTCACATGTACTTGATGATTATTTGATCTTCTTGGATCCAGTCTGAAAATTAATGAAATGTGGTCCTTAAAGAAGTAAAGGAGCTAAGGGGGTTGTAGCTCCCTTCCAGGAGAGACTGGAAAACGAGAGAGGGTTCTAGCTCTCTGCAGGTTGCAGCCTACGTACTGGTAAAGGACTGCACCAGTACAAAATCATTGTAAAAGAATTTTCTAATTGAAAGAAGATAGAGACGTATTGCAGCAGGTGTTTTTTACCCACATTGTGTTTCCACCTTATATCTGGTGTTCTTTGGTGTGATTATCTATTTTTCTTGTTCTTGCTCATTATTATATGGTACTGACATACAAACTAATGATCAATATCTGAAGAATAAATTAATTGAAAAGAATTTAATAATACTGATTCACCCCCCTCTCAGTATTATTTCCAACAGATACACTAACTCTAACTAGGTCGGAAATGTTATTAGTAAAAAGAGTACATTTGGATTTTGTTTTATCCTTGGATTTTCCATGATATCCTGAATGAGAAGGAAAAAAAATCATAGCATTGAGCACCACTAAAGCATAATACATTATCGCTAGCATGCCTAGCGGCGAAGCAGTGTGGTTGAGAAAGCTTGTTGGAGAGCTATTTGAGCAGGTCCTAGATACTACAGTGATATACTGCGACAACAAGAGTTGGATCTATTTGGCATAAAATATTTTGTTCCACAACAAGACCAAGCATATTGAGATTCAATATCACTTTATTCATGACATGGTGTAGAGAGGAGTTGCAGGCTCCATCACATATCAACGGATGAACATATTGCAAATATTCTCACCAAGATAGTACCAAAAGGAATGTTTTTTATCTTCATATATCATCTTGGACTGATGGATGTGGCCCCTTCAAATATAGGGCAGCGTTGATTGAGGACATTGAACCAACTCTTCCTACCCTGTTTGAGCTCCCACGGTGAGGAATTGAGATAGAGGTCTCCTGAGGTTGTGGGATCTTTTGACAATAGGGTAATTCCCTATCTGTTACTATTATGAAGAATTTGGTATCTACAGATAAATACTAATTCCCTAGATAAGTATCCATATCTAGAACAACAGTTTAAATCACTTTAACCTTTTTCTATAAACAATAGATAAGACAAAGTGAATGAGAGGACCTACTTGTAATTTCGCTTTACTCTTGTCTCCTTTGTATCAGTCTTGTCACTCCTTCCCGTACCTAACACACTTGAGAAGTACCTATAAAAATCAACAGAAGACAAAGAACCAATCAAAGAAAAAGATCTATTGATTACAAGTAAATGGAATTAGATACATTCACACATATAAGCATTCATATATCAAGATAAACATATGGAAAAAGGTGTAAATACTTTATTGAATAGAAGGAAGAATTACAACCATGAAGCTTTATTCGAAGTCACTCTTCCAGCTTTGGTTCCATCCACATCACATCATAAGCATGACATTCCGGCAACATAATGATACTTACAGTAGTCTCAATTCTCAAACTAACATTAGCTCCTTACAATTCATCAAATCACAACCCTTTGATCACTTAGATGAGTGCTCAATTTATAGGAAGATGGAGGAGGTTTTGCCATAAATGAGGGTATTGAATGGCCTTCCATACTTAAAATTAGTTTCATGGAGGAAGGGATGATAGGATAGGAGGTATCTTAACTCATTCCTCATCCATTTTCGAGCTCATAGGAGATGATAAGTGTGGGAATATTATATAAGGCTCAAGAAGATAAGAATATTCCCCAAACCCTACGTGAATTTCTCTCAAACTCACCCAACACAGGTCAAAGAGGGCCTAAGTGCTCTATAGAGCACCCTGGCATGGACTTAACTACTCTGTAGTGCACTCTTGCATGGGCCTACTTGCGTTGGTCCCTATAGAGGTCATTTTAGGATGTCTTTAGGCCATGAAATTGTACGGGAAGGAGGAATTCAAAAGGTTGACTTGTTTAGGGCATGTAGCAACTGAAATTAGGGTTTGATGAGCCCGAAAACACTGATCTGGATGATGGAGTGATGTGCCCAAATGGGAGTGATGTATTCAATGTATGATGCAATTTTTTCTTTTCGATTACCTTAATTTTATGATGAACAAAAAAGGAAATTAATGCACATACAATCAATCTATATTTTTACAAGAATGAAGACTTTACGACAGTTCTGTTTCGAAGGAAAAGAAGACTTTTACGACACTTTCTTTTGAACAAAGATTAATTGACTATAATCTAACTTTGGCAATGAAATGATAATGATAATGAAATCGTTTAAGAAACATTAATCAATCAAGCCAAAGTAGGGTTGGAAAAGGGAAATACAAGTTGATTTTAGAGATACTATAAACATTAATCTTTCAGCAAGCATAAAAAGAAGGAAATTTGGACAAAAAACCCAATCCAAAGGTGAAAATTTTCCCTAAGGTGGATCAACACAGGTCAAAGAGGGCCTAACTACGTTGCACAACACTGTCTCTCACTCAAGGGTGCTCTGTAGAGCATTGTCCCCTAACCAAGCTTGCGTTGATCCTAAAAGGCCACTCAAGAATCATCTAACCTCAATTTTTTTACCAAAAAACACTTCAACAAGGCTGAAATAGAATCAATGAAAGCAAGTAAGATCTTCTAGGGTGTCCTATGACGTGGATAAGCTACTTGGAAAAATGATGTTCCCCAGTGGAGTCGCCAATTTGTTATGAATAATTTGCTATCTAGGGATAAATACTAATTTCCTAGATAAGAAACTATATCTAGAACAACAGTTTAGAGCACTTTAACCTTTCTCTATAAACAATAGATAGGACAAAGAGAATGAGAGGACCTACTTGAACTTTCGCTTTCCTCTTGACTCCTTTTTATCGGTCCCATCGATCCTTCCCGTACTTAGCACGCTTGAGAAGTACCTATAAACATCAACAAAAGACAAAGAACTAATCAAAGAAAAAGATCTATTGATTACAAGTAAATGGAATCAAATAAATTCACACATATAAGCAGTCATATATCCATATAATCATATGAAAAAAGGTGTAAATACTTTATTGAATAGAAGGAATAATTACAACCATGAAGCCTAATTCGAAGTCACTCTTCCAGCTTTGTTTCCATCCACATCACATCATAAGCATGAGATTCTGGCAGCATAACGACACTTACGATAGTCTCAAATCTCAAACTAACATTATCTCCTTACAATTCATCAAAGCCCAGCCCCTTGATCACTTAGATGAGTGCTCAATTTATAGGAAGATGGAGGAGTTTTTGTCATCAATGAGGGTATTGAATGGCCTTCCATACTTAGAATTAGTTCCATGGAGGAAGGGATGAGAGGATAGGAAGTATCTTAACTCATTCCTCATCCATTTTTGAGCTCATATGAGATGATAAGTGTGGAAATATTTTATATGGCTCTAGAATATAAGAATATTCCCAAAACCCTATGTGAATTTCACTCAATCTTGTCCAACCTAGGTCAAAGTGGGCCTAAGTTCTCTGTAGAGCACCCTTGCATGGGCCTACCTACGCTGGTCCTTCTAGGAGTCATTCTAGGATTTCTTCAAGCCATGAAATTGTCCAGGAAGGAGGCATTCAAAGTGTTGACTTGTCTAGGGCATGTAGCAACTAAATTAAGTTTTGATGAGCCCTAATAGTATTGATCTGGATGATGGGAGTGATGTGCCCAAATGGATCTGTAACAGTTACCCATAGGGTTGAGGGTGCTACTCCCCTATCTGGTCTTTGTAGAGTATACCACAGTTGACATCATACCCACAAGCAAGACTTGTTGGGAATATTGCTTCTCTTTTGGCCAACAAGTTGAGAATGTACTTGGGGTGTACAACCCAAGGTGATTATGATGTAGTTGTTCTACCACATGACTATTGAGAGATATTTTTTGGAATATTGGTAGGCAATAGGATTGGGTTAAGAGTTACTCTCGTTTTTGAGTTTCTAGGCTGAGGGTAAGCTCCCTAATGAGATTCTAGGGTCAAGGGTATACTCCCTTGTATGATGAGTTATGTTATTGCTTGGTATGGGTGGAATTTATTTCTCCTTGATTCTTCTTCTTCTATATCTGAGAAAGTTTCAACAAATATATATGAGCAGAGACAGTCAAAGTATTACAACAACATGACAGGATATTGGCAGGTAGAATTCTTCCTAGTTGAGAGGGAGTGTTAATTTTAGCACCTAGGTTCAAATTCCACATTGGACAACTCATATGATTGAATGATGCTTGCATTAACTTCTTCTTTTTGAGAGGACCAAAATTGACCTAAAGATTACCCAATTTGGTCAAGCAGAAGTTAAGTTTTGAATTATTTTATTCATACATACATTATGGAATGGGTCGACCCTAATCACATGGGTAACTTTTTGGGTCAACCTTAACCCCAAGTAAACCGTCATAAAAGCCTATAAATAGAAGCAACCTCAATTTCATTTCATAAAATTGATTGAGCCATTTTGTATTCTTCTATTTTGTCTTGGTTCACATAGGTGCGACAAAAGGAGTTCGCACAAGGGTATGAAATCACAAGCGTAAGGTTCGCCCTGAGTTAGGGTTTTTTGGGTTCTAGACGTTGGCAAAAAATAGGGAATTTTAGTTTTTTTATGTTGGTATAGAGTGGAAAATACAATGTCCAGAGAGCCCTAGATGCTGGTAGATAGGCTTATGAGAGCATCCAAGGGTTCAGAGCTAGACCAAGTTGCATTAGTCCTCAGACACTCGCACAGAGTGGTCTGAAGAGTGTCCATGTGGTCCCAAACACACGCACAACAAATGTAAGGGACAGTCCAGGGATATTTGGATGCACATAGTTAGATATGATGAGATTGTTTAGAGTTCAGATCTAGGGTTTGACATTTCGGTTTTAGTTGGCTTCAGTGATCTAGTGGATCTGGATATCCCTCTATTGTTATATAGATATGCAGATATGTATATTTTATTTGTTGGTATCTTATGCAATCATATGTATTGAGATCATTGTACTCTCTACTAAAATATTTTTATGATGATCTATTAAAAAAGAAGATTTGAAATGGTTTCCCCCTTGGGGGGTTTTTCCCTGGTCTTACACCAATCTGTTGTCTCTTATGGTTGTGTTGTTGTCTTCTTTGTCACTACATATATTGTTCTTTCTTTAGTTATGTTTATGAGTGATTATGTTAGGTCGTATCAATTAGGTTTGACGTGTCTCCTTCATGATATTCATTTTGAGAATTTGATGGTCAATTTAGCCTGTGAATCACTAGGTGTCATACCCTCAAGGTTTCCTTGTCCAAGGAAAAATTTAGTCCTTGAAGTCTTGTGGTCAAGACAAGTATGGATTTTTGGGAGATTGTTTGCATATGAATTCTGGTACAGATCATGTTGCAGGTGTTTTCATGGTGATGGGATATGCATTAGCTTTCTAATGAGCTATATATCTCTTCAAATGGGTTCTAGCATCAAACATTATGGCAAAAAGAAGATCCTTCTTCAAAGGCTTGAAAACAAACCAAAGTGCCTAAGTATGGGTCTCAGATCCTGCATATCGAAGGATTATAGAGTAGGTAATGGAAGGTCAGAGCGAATCAGCCATTAACGATCATCGATATCATAGATCGATGGTAAGAGGTTCTAAAAATATAGCATCCCATAGTTCAGGGGTGCATGGCTCGATTGGCAGTCGGAGATCCATGACACATAGCTTGTCGGCGATTCGAAAATAGATGATTTTCCAATGAGGTTGAGTGGTCATATTTAAAAAAATCTGATTTGCAATTGCGATTGCAATATGTGAATAAAATGTTGGGATTGCAACATAAACGGGCTGATAGTGTTAAAGTGTCGGGAGGGTCTCAAACATATCAGAAAAGGATTTTCTTGCAAAACCAAAGGAGCTCGGGCATTTTCTCTCTCCTCCTAAAGGGACACGTGGCTGCAAAGGATTGGATCCAATCAGTTGTGTTGTATTAAAATCGGTTCTGATAAGTGCCATGTTGACACTGACATGGTCATATGGTGGACACGTGGTAGGTGGATTCGATGTTTTCAGGGATCACAATAGGCCAAAAATGGTGATACCTGATAGTGATGTGGCAATGATAATGTCACTTATCAAAGATTGGAGATCAAAGGTTGAGGCGTGTTTCACATTTTAGTGCAACCTCCAATTGAAAACCTCTGATTAAGGTGCTTTTAAAAGGGGCCTAGATTGTAGTCACATGAAGTGCCATAGGACCAAGGGCCAAACAAAGAAGGATATCAATGATCAGAAATCGACGAATTGAAATGTCATGCACCAAGGTTACACCTCTAATTGGAAATCACTGATATAGAGGGCTCTAATGTGGGGGATTGCATCACGGTCACAAAGAGATCAAAGGAACCAAGATCTATCGACACAAGGGGCGACATCATTAATATATATGTTTTATGTGTTTAAATCAAATGTTGGGTCGAAACGTTTTAACAAAGGTTTTATGTGTTAAAACCTCATGTGGGCCCTCCTTCATTCTCTCTCATGAGGAATTGGGCCACATCATATATTAGAGATCGTGAGTTTCTAGGGGTGCAACCAAATGCAACATTTATGAAATCTCCAATTGCTGAAGTTCTGATATTCAAAGGGGCCTAGGTGCATATATGTTGTGGTCCATTGTATTGCATAGGAACTGTTTATAATGTAGAAATGTCACAAAGAATCGGCCCCTTTTTCCACTAAGTGTCAAAATATTATTTCAGAAGGACTAAACAAACATTAACACAGTATTTCGAAGAATTATCCCCTTGTCCCAAGCTAAAGGGCTTAACCCCGAAAGACTGAGCCTAAAGTCATAGCTCATACTTCCCCATGTTTTAATGGTTTTGACTGATCAGAAGTGACCCGATAAGCTTAAAGGAGGCTAATAAAGTAGAATATGAATCAACCAAGGCAACTAAAGGATTTTAGCTAATTTTAATAGGATTTTCAACATGATGGCAGATAGTTTTAGCTTTTTCTAGAGGCACTATTTTGAATTGATGTGCTAATTTTTATGGAAAAACATTAAGATTTTGTTTTTGTGGGTTTCCATCTATTCTAAATGGATAAGTCATCCATTGAATCTGGCCATAGGATATTTCATATTTTAAGCCTATTTAAGATTATGAAAGGCAATGTAGAAAGGGGTTGGTTCATGTGTGAGAAAAGAAGACTGGTATTTTGTATTTTTCAAGTATTTTAAGTGAATAGAAGAAGTTCAAGGGTGTTTTTCCAGGGATTCTTGTGTTAGATTTATTTTGGTATGTGTGTTCTCTTTGTTTTTAGTGTTTATTATGTTTCCATGGTGTGAAAACCATTCTTCATGCTCAACTAAGGGACTTGCAAAATTCACTTTGTGCTCTTCTTTGTATTGGTTGAAAATTTATGTGTTTCCATTTCTTCTAATGAAAATTTGAATTCATTCGTAATTTTATGCTCTTATTATCACCTTTTAATGTTGCACTCATCCACTCACTACAACGAAAATTGTTAATTATCAACAAAGGTTCCTTTCCTTCCCTTACTCAAAATATCATCGGCATCCCTTATTCACTTGAATCATTAAATATACTAAGCCTTTTTGAAGTGGATCTTCCTTCTTCCACCTACCTTCAAGCACTATTACACAAAAATATCGTCACCATGATTATTTGCAGTTAGTATGGGTCTATCATCACTTGTACTGTCCTCCTAAGCAAGTCTCAGACCTCATCTCTTCAAGTCAAGCTTTGAAAATGAGAGAAAGACATTGAAAATCAACAAAGCTCTGGTTCTGCACTTTCTCTCACTGTTGCTTGTGGTCCCGCACCCCCTGTTCACAAAAACTGTGGACCTGCCCGCTCTGTCCCTAAAGGAGTGGGTGCAGACCCCTATGAAAGTCAAAAAGGCGCAATTTTATTATAAAAGACTCATTTTGGGTTAATTCTAGATGATTCTAGAAGTAATTTTGACGTGGATTGGTCGATCTTAGGTGGTTCATGCATCCCAAAAGAGAAGGAGTAAATCCCTTGATGAGAGGATCTATCCCTTTGAAGGAGGGCTTCATCTCTTTGAAGGAGGACCTAGTAACTTCCCTCCATTGCACTATAAATTAAGGCATTGGGCTGGTTGCTAGGGAGGTTGGAAGCTGAACATTTTTGAGGGTAAATGCTGGTGGAATTGAGACTTCCTAGTTAAGCTTGAGAGGAGAGATGACATACCTTTTTGGCTTCATTGGGAAGAGAGTGAAACTTGTCAAAGTAGAGGAGACTTCTTGTTGGACCCCAGGAGGAGATTGTACAACATCAAGGCACAGGTTGTAAAGTTCTCCTTTGATTTGAATTAATACAATCAGATTCATTTTTCTCAACAAATTGTCCTATGTCATTTGTTTCATGAATTCCTTGATCATCATGTTAGATATGCTTTATGATATTGGCTTTTCAGGTGCTATTTAATTTGTTTGCTTGTTTGTGTTTGCAGACTTGCAACAAGGGAGCTCATTTGGATCAAAGGAGCGAGGCTTCCACAAACTTGCATTGGACCCAAGGTAGGCCTAAACACTTGTTTTCCTTTGTTTATAAATGCATATTTAGAGAAAGATAGTTTTTGATTGGCTTGCTTGTCACTAGATATCGTTAGATTCTAGGAAGGTCTATCTTGTCCACAAGATTGACTCATTCCGTGTGACAAAATGGTGACTCCACTGGGGACTCCACTATCCCGTATAAGGATGTTGGAGTAGGACTAGTTAAAGATGCCGGTTTACTGGGAACTTTTCCTTTTCCTCCGATCAACGCATCGTCTTTTTTTGCAACCATTCATATGATTTCGTCAAACACCATTGTCTATGACGATCCTTGGATCGTACCTTCTGAATCTGACATAGACTCCTTTGGTGATGTTATGCCTTTGAGTCCATATGAAATTGCGTATGAGGTCGTGTAATTGTTTTCCGACCCATCTTCAACCAAAATTGACTTAATGAATGTGGTCCGTGAGGAATCACTTTTCACATCAAGCTCAAATGCAACAACGTTTTCCAAACTTGTTCACTCTGATGAGAAAATTCATGAAATCCTATGTGTAGATGATTTACCATGGGAAGATCTCCATCACAGATCTTCATTCTTACCCGAGAATGATCATTTTGAAAATGATTTTTCATCAATTTTTATGACTGAATATGTCAAGAAACCTCAGAATCCAATGAAAAATCCTGATTCAGAGTTAAATTTGGGAAACATTTATCGAACTATTCTTATTGACATTTCGGTTAAGCCTGGAATTGTTGAAAACATTCATATAGGTGCCTCGTGTACAGACAATGAAATTCAAATATATAAGGCCCTATTTCAAGAATTCTGTGACGTGTTTGCCTGGTCTTATGAGGAAATGCTAGGAATTGACCCCGCAATTGTTGTTCATGAAATCAAGACTTACTCGGATGCTAAACCAGTCCGGTAACATTTGCGTTAGATTCACCCAAGAAAAGCTGCTGCTATTAAAGTAGAAGTTGAAAAATTACTCAAAGTAGGTTTCATTTATCCGATTCCGTTAACAGATTGGGTATCAAATATTGTTCCGGTTAACAAAAAGCAAGGGACAATAAGAATATGTATTGATTATAGGGACATTAATCGAGCCTATCCAAAGGACAATTACCCAACTCCCTATATCGATCAAATCATTAATGATTGTGCCGGCAGCGAAATATTCTCCTTCATGGATGGTTTTTCCAGATACAATCAAATCAATATTCTACCTGTCGATCAACCAAAAACGACTTTCATTTGTCCATGGAGGACATTTTCTTATTGAAAATTACCTTTTGGGCTCAAGAATGCCGGGGAAACTTTTCAAAGGGCCATGTCTTATGCGTTTCATGACATCAAGCACATTGTGCAACCCTATCTCGATGATTTGCCTACTCATTCATTACCTCGAGCTGATCATCTCATCCATTTACGAGCAATATTTATGAGGTGTAGGCATTATCGGATTAGGTTGAATCCACACAAGTGTGTTTTCTGTATAGAAACGGGTCGATTGTTGGGGTTTTTTGTTTCGAAATTCGGCATTTGTGTCGATCCCTCGAAGGTATTGTCAAATTGCCTCCTCCTTCGAGTCTTTGCCAACTCCAAAGTTTGCAAGGGAAGGAAATTTTTTTACGACGCTTCATTCCTAACTACGCTGAGGTTACAAAGGGTTTTACCAGGTTGTTGAAACAGAATACTCCATTCTATTGGGATGAGATAGCTTAGAAATATTTTGATGCACTAAAACACGCGTTGACCCATGCACCATTATTGCATCCTCCCAACTACAACCAGGACTACTTCTTGTATCTCGCCGCCTCTCATTCCACCATTGGAATGGTCTTAGTTCAGGAAGATGAATTTGGTACTGAACATGTGATATATTACCTTAGTCAAACTTTAAATCCAACTGAGCTAAAATACTCACATGTGGAAAAATTGGCATTGGCAGCTATTTAAGCTGTCCAACGTTTTCGTCACTACATTTTACTACTTAAAAATACAGTAATTTCTTATTGCAACCCTATGATCTACATTTTGACCAAGAAATTGCTAGGGGGTAAGTACTCCAAATGGATTGTCATCCTGCAGGAGTTCGACTTGGAATTTGAAAAATCTAAGTCTAAGAAATCTTTAGTTTTTGTGGAGTTAATGTGTGACTTCTCGCGTGCTGACACGGAAACTGTGGTGGAGGAGCCCATTGTAGATGAATCCTTGTTTCTAATTAGCACTTTATATCTGTGGTATGGGGATATCATCGTTTATCTCCAGGCCCAATCCTTTCGGCCAGAAATTTCAAGGTCAGAACATCGAAAAATACGATTCTAGTCCCAACAATTCAGGATTATTGGAGATACTCTTTATCGCCATGGGACGGACTCTATTTTGACATTGTTTAAATCACGAGGAAGCTGAAAGGGTTCTAAATGACTGTCACTCTGGAGCATGTGGCGGTCATATGTCTGGGTATGCCACAGCCCAAAAGATATTGCGCACTGTCTACTTCTGGCCGTCTTTGTTTAAAGATTGTATTAACGCGGTCCAAAAATGCCACAACTGCCAAATTTTTTATTGAAAGATGTGCGCTCCACCTGCTCCTCTCCACCCTATAATTGCCGTTGGTCCTTTTGCCAAATGGGGTATCTATTTTATTACATGTAACCCTCACTCGGCCGGGGGGCATGCGTATATCATCCTTGCGGTAGATTATTTTACCAAGTGGGCCAAGGCGATGCCTACATTTGAGGCAGACGGCAAAACAGCTGCAATTTTCGTGTTCAATCATATAATTGCTAGGTTTGGTGTTCCACAAGTGATTATCACTAATCATGGGCATCATTTTCGAAACGTTATGATGACCGAACTTACAAGCTGGCTTGGCTTGCGTCACGATAGTTCAACTCCTTATTATCCACAAGCTAATGGTCTGGTTGAATCCATCAACAAAGTTTTAGTCATCATGATCCGACGAATCATTTGGATTCATCGAACGAATTGGCATAACATGCTATTTTCAGCACTTTGGGCATATCGAACCTCAGCAAAAACGTCAAGAGGGTTCACTCCTTTCCAACTAGTTTATGGTCTGGAAGCTCTGTTACCCATTGAATGCGAAATCCTGTCATTGCAAATGGCCATCGAGTTACTTCCAGCCACTTCCAAAGAGGAAAAACGTTTGTTATACTTGGCTCAATTAGATGAGAATCGACGTGATGCTGCATTGGCGATCGAAACTCACGCAAAACGTATGAAAGCTCAGTATGACCAAAATGTGACCCCTCGAAATTTTTCGGAAGGAGATCTAGTCTTATTGTATGATCAAGCTAATGATAAATTAGGCGCTGGAAAATTCGTTCCTATGTGGCATGGTCCCTATTTTGTCAAGCAAAAGCTAGCAAAAGGGGCCTATGAATTGGTAGACTTTGACGGGGACTCTTTAGGTAAACCCAGAAATGGTCTTTACCTGAAGAGGTATTATGCTTAAAGAATGGGTATGGAGATTTTTAGTTAGGATAGTTTTCTTTCTAGCTGGTGTGTTTTAGTTTAAAAAGTGTGCTTAGCATAGAGAGTGTTTTTCGTCAATATTCCTGCTTATCTTGGTTTTACTCTTGATATTGCAGATGTCGATGCCTCTCCAAACATACATTAGTTTTGCTGATGGTGCTTGTCGTAATACACGGAACATTTCTTCCGCAGCTTGGGTTATCTATTCGCCCTCTGATGAGTTGGTATCTATGCATGGGGTAAGCCTCAGTCAAACAACGAACAACATTGCTGAGTATAGTGCAGTGATTGAGTTATTATCTAAATCTATTTCATTTGGGATTCGGAGTTTGATAGTTAGGTTAGATTCTGAACTCGTTGTATTATAGCTTAATAGAGTGTATGCCATTAGAAATCCAGTGTTATTGAGATTATTTTTGAGAGTGCATCTCTTGGAACGTGAATTTGGTTATATTGAATATCAACATATTCCAAGATCTTTAAATACATTAGCAGATGCAATTTCTTCTCGAATGTTAAGTAGACGCTTGCAATAATCATACATGTAAATTTAAAAGCATTTCATAACATGATTTACAAGATAAGCCAGTAATAGTGATATATATAGAAATGTGTCAAAATATACATCGTCCTCGATCATAGGTTGAAAAACACCTTATGATCGGCAAAAATGATAAGTACAAAAAGCAAAAATGTCATATGTGTCTACAATCGATGATCATCCTATCACTGGTGATGATCTCGATAAGAAACCACTGTACGGGCCACCTTACAAAGGAACCTCCTAAAAGGTCCTGGGACCCCAATCACATAGCGCTGTAATCGATGAGGAATGTCATCTATGCCGGTCTCTAGAATGTCCCCTGTCAAGCACTCTAGATGACTCTCCAACTCGGCCAAGGTCTCTGCTGATTCGTCCTGTGGTGCTGGTGCCACTGCAGCTGGTTGTTTCCTCTCGTAAGGCCGGAGAGAGGCTGGTCGCTGTGGACCCACATTTGCATTGAAACTTTTACTATCAGTTTTGGGACGATATAAAAAACAAAAAAAAAATAAAATAGGAAAATTTTGAAAATGATTTTACCTAAATCATCCCATTTCTTTCCTGGTGGAAGAGCCATGTTTGGGTCACCACGAAAATCTACCCCAGCATAAGGGAAGTCCTGAATAGAAAAAACCTGGTTTTCCAACCAATGGAAATACTCAGGTTTGAATCAAACGACCTCTGTCCCCTCGTCTAGATGACAGGCCATAACTGCAACCCATCGCATTAGTTTGGGCTCTCGAGGAAGCCCAGCTCCTACAGTAAGGTGTTGTGGGACCAACATTGGGACCCTCTCCAGACCAAAGCTCACAACCAAAGCCCCACAACCAAAGGTCTTCAGTTGTCTGTTCTTGGCTTTGGTCTGTTGGCCTTTTACATTAGCCAACACAGCATCACACCAGTTGAAGATGGTGCCTCGAAAGTAGTCAATTGCCATCCACTTCTGGGATCCAGTGGCAATATGTAGTGCGGCACTCCCACAAAGTCTGGTGACAGTAAACATGATCACCATGAGTTTAGGATAGGATATGGTTTTAATGTCTATCCCTTTGTCTCTAGCCTCGCTGTTGCAGAACTCTAGCTGGAGGCTATCGACAGACTGGCCACCTGGCCTAGTCCCGAATAGAGTCAAGTCTTCGCCTCTCTTAGACAAACCAGTCAAAAAGTATATATCTGCCGGCTCAATTTCGAGCTGGTGGCCACCAATGAAGAAGCATTGGTCCTGTATGATCCACCTGTCTACCAGCCACTGTAAGAAATCCACCTTGGCCCTCATGCCAGGTATGGCCCAAAATTTGTACAAGCCGCATGCCTTCAATGCATCGATCGAAGGTTGGTGATTCAATGCAGCAAGATCCACGTCCTCATCCTCCCGTTCTCGCCAATCTAGCATGATGTACACTCTACATCCAACAAAAAGGCAAATTAGAATGCAAGAAATTAATTTGTTTGGGTCAATTTTGAGAATTTTTGGGTTAAAAACCCTTGCTGCGAGGTCCGCACCCTCTCCATTAGAGATAGTGTGAGGGTCTACACCTTGCCTTCATGGAAGGTGCGGACCCCTGACCTTTTCCCCATTGAGAAAAATTCGGGGTCCGCGGGATGCCAGTGTTATGCCTGCGGGCCCCCGCGCGGGTTTCTAGCCTAAAAACCCTCTAAAAAATCAAATAAAACCCTAAAACACAAATTGAAACGGTTGAAATTAAAGAGTAGGATGATGTGGATTACCTGGAGGAGACAGCGTTCGATTCCGACGGATGGATTTTCCGCAATCTTCACGGGAAGTTTCTGAACAAAAGCACTATTTTCTCACCCAAATCTCAAACGGTAAAAATGAATTGACGAAAGCCCTTTTTATAAGTTTTTTGAATAAATGAAGTGTAAAATTATTTATGTTTCACTTTAGAATGGTAAGTTTTGCAGCATTTTTATCCATCTCAAACGGGTATGAGTACTGTTTGCATTTTTGTTCAGGATAATGGATTGTTCAGGCGAAATTTATCATTTTCGACGAAAAAACATTTAGATTCACCTTTAAGCTCTTTTCTGACTCCTAAAACATGAAAAGATCGCCGAGTTTTTCTTTTTAAACTCGTTAAAACGGAACTAAAAATACGGTCCACTTACAGCTCTTTTTCTAACCGTAAAAACATGAAAAGATTGCCGGATTTTTGTCATTTCAAATTCGATATTGGTTATAAAATGACGTGTAGTTGATCGCTTTTTTACTTTTTTGGATCAGGGGAACTAATTACAAAAAGTACTCCTTGGTCGTAAAGATCAAGCTATTCTCTCAAGTATTATTTTATACTTTTTCGGGCTTTGGAGACACAAATTTATGAAAAAGGTCAACCCTAGAGTCTTCTTAAGTTTTTTCAGACTCTCTAAAATTGAAAAACGCCGAGTTTCTCCTATACTGGACTCGTTAAAATTCCACAGTAAAGGACCTGTTCAATTACAAACAGGAACGAACCACTCCTTCTTAGGGTTCGAATTTAAACTAAGTTGGACTCATCCAAAGGATGAGCTTATAATCAGGCAAATGTTATCCTCCTCAAGCTTGTCAAAAATAAAGAGGTACCTTGCCAGAAATGGTGGGGGAAAAGAGAGAAAAATGAGCCTGTTTGTCATACTTTGTAACCACTCTTGAACATGACACTTTTATTCACCTGGGTTGGGAAATCCTTTGCCTAACAGTTGATCAAACCACATTGAAAGTCTTCAGCCAGTTTCTGGGTATTAACTTTGGGTCAATTGTCACCAAACCATTTGTTGTGTCGTTATGTGTTCAAGAGGTCACTGCCAATAAAGCCATTCATCTTCAAAATATCTGTCATCCATCTTGACCATCCATGAGTCAGTCCCTGCAACTAAATTTCTTCAACTTGATCTATGATTTCATGTTGTGGGCTT
Source organism: Pinus tabuliformis (assembly GCA_031772625.1). Lineage (NCBI taxonomy): Eukaryota > Viridiplantae > Streptophyta > Pinopsida > Pinales > Pinaceae > Pinus > Pinus tabuliformis. Next base: position 1,214,769,466 of record CM062804.1, on the reverse strand, counting down.
TCCTGCGACTGATCGCTTTCTATCGACTTCAGCTCATTATCTAGAAAGATGATCTAGAAATCATCAGTACCTTGGGATCTGCATGCCTCAATGGCAGGTTTCTCGCCTTTGACGACATGTTGCATCATTGACCTTCGATCAAAGGATTCCATGATATGTTCGACATCAACACATCTATTCACATCTCATGGATTGTACTGGGTACTTTGAGAGCCATTGACATCACTAGTGGTTTCTCTCACACTTGTTAACAGTTTACATCATTGACTGGTAATCAAGTGGTTTCTACCATGTTCGACTTCAACACATTCATTTGCATGGATAGAATTGTACTGTTTCGAGAAGTAGAAATGAAGACCCTGGATCTAGTTTCCGCAATCCAGACTATGAGGAATTTTGTATTCATTATATGGTGGAATATTCATAAATAGATGGTTGCGTCCATACTGTGTCCACATGAGTCTATACTTGTGATGTATTACAAGATCATTCCTATATCAGAGCAGTAGTTAGTTTTCTAAGTCAGTTTTGATCTGAGTATGGGAATGCCTACCTCAGCGATGATATGATCTCATATATATATCTTTCATTGAATGTTTTTTACAGGTTCCGACCGGGCTCTCCACAAGATGATCATCGAAATGATAAAGTACTTCACTCTTCCTAAATGATAAATGAAATCCTCATCTACTACAGACTTCACACTTTAGGGGGCAATCTGTTACACAAAAATATTGTCACGATGATTATTTGCAGTCAGTATGGGTCTATCATCACTTGTATTGTCCTCCTAAGCAAGTCTCAGACCTCATCTCTTCAAGTCAAGCTTTGAAAATGAGAGAAAGACATTGAAAATCAACAAAGCTCTGGTTCCGCACTTTCTCTCACTATTGCCTGCGGTCCCACACCCCCTGTTCACAAAAATTGCGGACCTGCCCGCTTTGTCCCTAAAGGAGTGGGTGCAGACCCCTATGAAAGTCAAAAAGGCGCAAGTTTATTATAGAAAACTCATTTTGGGTTAATTCTAGATGATTCTAGAAGGAATTTTGACGTGGATTGGTCGCTCTTAGGTGGTTCATGCATCCCAAAAGAGAAGGAGCTAATCCCTTGATGAGAGGAGCTATCCCTTTGAACGAGGGCTTTATCCCTTTGAAGGAGGACCTAGTAACTTCCCTCCATTGCACTATAAATTAAGGAATTGGGCTGGTTGCTAGGGAGGTTAGAAGCTGAAAATTTTTGAGGGTAAATGATGGTGGAATTGAGACTTCCTAGTTAAGCTTGAGAGGAGAGATCACATACCTTTTTGGCTTCATTGGGAAGAGAGTGAAACTTGTCAAAGTAGAGGAGACTTCTTGTTGGACCCTGGGAGGAGCTTGTACAACATCAAGGCACAGGTTGTAAAGTTCTTCTTTGATTTGAATTAATACAATTAGATTCATTTTTCTCAACAAATTGTCCTATGTCATTTGTTTCATGAATTCCTTGATCATCATGTTAGATATGCTTTATGATATTGGCTTTTCAGGTGCTATTTAATTTGTTTTCTTGTTTGTGTTTTCAGATTCGCAACAAGGGAGCTCATTTGGATCAAAGGAGTGAGGCTTCCACAAACTTGCATTGGACCCAAGGTAGGCCTAAACACTTGTTTGCCTTTGTTTATAAATGCATATTTAGAGAAAGATAGTTTTTGATTGGCTTGCTTGTCACTAGATATCGTTAGATTCTAGGAAGGTCTATCTTGTCCGCAAGATCGACTCATTCCGTGTGACAAGCACCAATTAAACCTATCTTTCTGATCCTCTTAACTAGCCTAAAATCTGAAACACTCAGCCAATTAATTGACTGAGAAACCATATAGAGAGAGCTCTCTCTAAATCTAGAAGGTCTAGATTCTAGATTACAAGTGGTTTGTGTTGACCTCTGGGATCCCTTTCCTCAGACTTAATAGATTTATAAAGTGCTAAAATTTTGGCATCGTTGCTGGGGAACAAACGATTTTTTTAATATTATGCAGGAAAGATTATCAAAGTTGCAGATCTGGTTGTTGAAGGTGAACAAAAAATGGATAGAGGAAGGTTGTATCATTCACTTGTTGACTCTAATTTCAAAGTATCCAGGAGATAAACTATTCACTTGGTGACTCCATGCTATAAGTATTACTGCACGGGTGTTTGGTGATGGAGATACCCTCAGGGATCTTCTTGGGATCCTTGGTAGACAGTCAAATTAGCTGCAATTGGCCCAGAGATACATGCACATATCCATATTAGTGAAATGGGAATCAAAGTAGGAAGAAGAATTGTTACCTTAGGCCTTGGTGTGGTGTTGCTAGAGAGCGCAAAGTAGTGGAGTGGAAGACCTCTCAACTAGCTCCAAGATCAATACCTACACATAAACAAGATGAGGTGTAATATCATAGCATATAACTTCAACAATCAATGCACTAATACATAAGGATATCTAATTGCATACATCCAAGCCACTCATAATCATTAATGTTGCAAAAAATGTAAATAAATAACAATACCAATGCCATGGAGTGGAAAACACAATTACAGGTCTATATTAATGATAGAAAAGAGTGATTACAACCATCATTTGCATCAATCTTCCCTTTTTCCTCCAAATCCTCTCTCTCTCTCTCCCTTCTTAACCTCTTTGAAGAGCCAATGTCTAATACAAGCTTCAAAAGTCAAATAGGAAATCCTTCCAAATGTTTTGACCTTTTTAGAATGGCCCTAGCCTAAAATATATAGCATGATAGGATAAGCCTTTCCAAATCCTTCATGAGTTCCTTTGGGAAAAAGCAAAGATGTTTCCATGATTTTGTGTTCTTTCCATGTTTGTAGACTCCATTAGGAATAGTAATTTCTCCAAATAGGTCGAATCTGGATGTTTCCCTACTTTTATGAGCTGACATAGGAGTGAATATAGGGATATTTCTCAGTCGTCTTTCTCCTTTGACTCATAGAAACTCACTTAAGTTGACTAACATTATTCGCAAGGCAACAAACAAAGTTACCCTATGGACTAATGGACCTGATGCATGGCTAGGAAGCTTGATAAAGAAGGTTGCTAGTTCCTAGAGAGCATTAGCTTGAAAAATAGGCCTGCGAACTTGGTAATTCTTTCAGTCACCCTTCCCTTATCCTCTAAGCTGATGAGCAGGTCATTTTCCTGTGTAATAGATGCCCCCTAAAGTGTGAGATCAGAGGTAGAGATAACGGTCGAAATACTTTACATAACTGTCATTTTCTTCAAAAAAAGAGAGAGAGGATCAGAGCTTCGGTAGTATGAGAAACCTGATACAGCACACACATATATCTATAACAACTAAAATCATGTCTTGAGTTGGGAATTTCTATGCTCAATAGCTATGTCAGAGTGATTTCTCAACAAGGAGATATGAGGATCATGGTCACCGATAAGCACAATGCAGAACATGTGTCATAATAAGATCATTCTGATGAATTGTCTCCAAAAAAAAATATACACAACTTGGGAGAGGAAACAAGGTTTAGTGTTGTAAGCCTCTACCCAAGGTCTTGATTTCCGCTTCACCACAACAACATATTTCGATACATGTGAATAAAGGCATTGACATAGAACATGTACGAAATCATCTAATTACTAGTCAATAATGGAGATCGTTAACAGATTCAAGGATGGCCATCAATAATGGTGATGGTCTCCAAGATGCATAGTACAATCTAGCAAGTGTGAATAATTTTTTTATCGTCAAACACTCATAGAATCATTTAACCAAGAGCTAATAATGAAAACCCCTGACCAAACACAAGGTAACCTACCACTGATGTCTGTAAGTTCCAAGGTACTGAACTGTTTCTGGGTTTTCTTCCTAAATAGAGTGTTGAAGTTGGTAGGAAGAGACCTGTCGAAAGGTAGGCCATAATGTGTCCTACATCAATCGACACGAAATAGGACAAGAATGATTTTTTCTTTGAAGAATAGTTTAAGCATTGGGACGAATTGATAGAGGGCATGATGAAAGGATATGCTTGATGGTTTGATGGAGGAAACAGAAGATAAAGGGTTTCCCTTGAACAATATAAGGAATGACATAAAGGTTTTAACCATGCATCAATAGACTCATGAACACCAAAGAGTGTTAGGATACAGAGATGCAAGAACATCAGGGTATATAGGCTAAACTCATAGGATGGTAAGGTTCATATTGAGAGGTCGTCACAAAGAAGGTTTTGCTAAGGGAGTGCCATGTTCAAGGGAGCGACTGCTACCAAAAAACTCTTTTCAAAATACTGACATAAAGCAATTGTATTTTCCACTTTCCCCATCTAATTAATTTAGTGAGTCCATACGGGTAAACTCGGTGGTATTTTCATATTTCAAGAGTCTAAAAAGATCATAAAGAGCGACTCCAAGGTGGTCCCTTTGTCATAGTTTTTAACCAGGTGCAAAAAAGGTTTAATAGTATACCCAAAAAGGTTCCTTTTCCATAAGTTAGTCTACTGAGTCCGGATAAAGAGATAAACCTATGGTCAATAGACGTTTTCCCCATTTTGTTACGAGTATGAGGGGACGGAGTAAACTCGATATTTCATGGTGAAATTTTAATGAGTCAAGCGATGAAAAACTCAATAGATCTTCATCAAATTTTAACGAGTCAAATGAAGAAAACTCAAGGTATATTTTTTAGTTTAATGAGAGAGGAAAAAGAGGTAAAATAACATCTCATTCCTTCTTCGTATATTTAACAAGTGCGACAAAGGGAAAAACTCGACGATTTTTCAATTTAAGAGTGAGAAAGAGTCCCAAAAAATGAAGCACTCATATCATTGTCATAGGAGTTTAACAATCCCGATGATGAAAACTGGAGGATTTTTTAGTTCAAGAGTGAGAAAAGATGCCATAAAAGAAAGCGCTCATGGAGAATCAAGCATGGTCATTCTTGCAATTTAGCCCTGAAAGTCCTTTCATCAAAACATGAGTAATTTTTTACAATATGTTGACATGGCGCCTAATACATAGCATGGAAAATGAACTACTTCTACTTTACTGACTTGAATTAAGATAATTCATACCTCCACAGTGACTATAAGGGATTTTTTAAGCCTCCATTTTCACCATTTGCATCGTTTTAGTGCTGTGAGAGTGTTCTGGAGCTAAAGAGGAGCAGATATTCCATGGATGATTGTGGGAAATATAGGTGACCATTTGATTTTCCATCTATCCCACGTAGATGTCAAAACCTTTATCCTGTATCTTTTAACCTTTTTTAGCTACATTGGGGGTGGATTTTTAGAATTTGGGGAGGCCCTAGCTCAATAAATGTGACTAACACCCCCCTCTAGGTCTAGAGGGGTGTTAAATGCCCTTCAAAACCTCGAGGGGGGCATTAGTGCGCCTTGATTTCCATTAGGGGGGGTGAATTAGTGCATGAATGCACATTCTAAAACCCCAACAAGTGATTTCTCAAGCATTTTTTCCCCATTTTCACTGATTTTTGGGTTGATTTTTGCAGGTTTTGATCCATCATGACTAGTTTATGGAGGGAACGAGCCCATGATCAACAAGAATTACTTATGTGAAATGATAAAGCTTGCATAATTGCATTGTGCCTATGTGGTTTGATGAAATATGCAAAGCTTGACCTGATGAAAGGTTAGGAGGAATTTTTAAGATGGATCATTCAGCATTGGGATGAACACCAAGGGGTGTTCAAGATTGGGGGCCATGAGCTCTCGGTTGACAAGGATGACATATATTTTTTGACTAGTTTGTTGTGCATAGAGGCATGAGAAAACTTAACCAGTGGTAGGCCCGATCCCTGATCCACCTTAGAGCTAATCTAGGCTTGTTGTATTCCTGAGATCAGACTTGTGAGAAACAGGGTTCCTGTAGAGTGGATCGGATCCAAGTCTATGAGGGCCATATTATGGATGATTGTGCACTTGGCAGGGTCTAAGAGTCCCCATGTTGTGACAAAGGTCCAATTATTGCTTGCCATTGATTGTGTCCAACCCCATATCTTCAACTGGTGTGAGGTGGTGAATCGTCAGTTGAAGGCAAAGTTGACGACATGTAAGACTCGAACCCAACAGAGTTTTGGCTATGGTATTCTCATTGTATCCTTTATACTTGAGAGGGTGCCCGTTATGAGACCACGGATGAGTGTAGGTCCACTTGATCTGAGAAATTCCAGGCAAGGGCGATGGGCATCTCTTAATCCTCGCAGTGGAGGGGGACTGATTTGGAATTTTTTCGAAGAAGATTTCTTCGAATGGCTTAGCGGCCAGATCTTGATGTTAGATGACTATGCCTATGAAGGCATGGAAATTACAGGTGATCCTGACTTGATACTACCAACTAGTACTATTTTGGCCCATTTCGTGAAATAGTCCACAACTACAATAATGTAGTTGTGTCCAACAAAGGAAGTGGGGTTGCATGTGACGAAGTCAATTCCCCATTTGGAAAAAGGACCAACGGAGATAACTAGGTGTAGTAGGGTTAGAGGAGCATGCATTTCCTTTTTAAACACTTAATAAGGGTGGCACTGCTGGATAGCCTTAATAAAATCTTTGAGCAAGGTTGGCCAGTAGTAGCTTGCACATGAAATTTTCCAACCAGTAGACATGCCAAAAAGATGACAGCCACATGCCCCATCATGGCATTTATTAAAATGTGTTCTGCCTCTTCATGAGTTAGGCAATGTCGAAGAACTCTATCAGCACCACAGTGATATAAAGTATCATTTAGCACTAAATAGTGTTGTGCTTGGTGGCAGATGTGACGACGGCCACCTAACGATACTTTAGGGTGGAAATGTTGTGCTTGGAGGTAGACAAGAATGTCACCATACCAAGGGTCAGTAGAGTCAACCAAATAGACAACTTCATCTAGGAGAGGATCATGGGCTATATCTTTGGGATCGACAATGGGAAGATCCAACAAAAGTTTAGTGAAGACTAAGGATTTTTTCACCTTGGAAATGGCTAAAACCAAATCAAATTGTTGGAGGACAGCTATCCATTTGGAATATTTTCCTCCAATGGATTGACGAGACAAAATGTGTCTCATGGGATTCTCCAAAGTGATGATATTAGTCTGTCGTAGCAGTATGTAATGTCAAAATTGATTGACAGCAAAGACGAATTCCAAGGACAACTTTTCCACATGTGAAAGATAATAGATCACATGCTCACTTAGGTCATCATGAGTTTGGACCAACACCATTCCAAAAGAGGATAGTGAGGCTGCCAGATAAAGGAGAAAGCCACACCCATAGCTAGGAGCACTAAGCAGTGGGGCAGATATAAGTTCCTTTTTCAAGGCATCAAATGATTGTTGGGCTTGATCATCCCACAAATATGATACTCCCTTTTTTAATAGGCACATAAATCCTTTTGTCAACCCAATATAATTTACGATGAACCGTCGTAACAAGTTTGCTTTCCCTTACAAATGTTGGAGTTGTAAAATGCATCGTGGTTCGGTAAATTGAGTAATCGTCATTACCTTATTGGGATCAACCCTAATCCCATGTTTTGAGACAATGAACCCGAGTAGGCATCTAGACTCGACAAAGAAAATTCATTAGTGTGGATTCAAACGTATGTTATAGAACCTGCACCTAAGAAATATTGCTCGAAAATGAACTAGGTGCTAAGTTCGCTTCTTGGAGTGGGATGGAAGGTAATCCAAGTAAGCCTGAACAATATGTCTGATATAGTTGAATGCATAGTCCATGACCTGTTGAAATGTTGCTCCAACATTGTTTAAACCGAATGGGAGTTTTGTATATGCAAATAATCCCCAAGGGAAAATGAAGGCATTTTTGTGTTGGTCCACTGGTTTTATGGCGATCTAGTTATAACCTGAGAAACCATCCATAAATGAGACGGATTCGCAACTGGCACAGTCATAGATTCTTTGGTCGATGAATGGTGTCAGATAATTATCTTTTGGATGCATAGTGTTCAAGTCCTGGTAGTCGACACAGACGTGGATGGTACCTTGTTTCTTGTCTATAGGAACCAGATTGGATTTCCATTCCGTTAAGGGAACAGGGTAGATGAAACCAACACGTAAAAATATTTCCACCTTAGTCTTGATGGCTATAGTTTTGAAAGGGTGGACTGGTCAAAGCCTTTGACGATCAGGCTTGGAATTTTCATATACCTTGATCTCATGCTCGACAATAGATGGATCTATGCCAGGAATTTCCTCGTAAGACCAAGCAAAAACATTGTGGAATTCCTTAAAAAGGTAGGTGAAGCTTGCAATTTCCTCAGGAATGCAATCGGCTCCAACCTGGATGTTTTCCACGATGCCCGTCTTGACTGAAATATTGATGAGCAATGTTTTTGAAAGATTTCCCATGTTCCCTTCTAAGTCCAAAGTTTGGATAGTCTTACAAGGCGAGGGTACGATTTTAGGTGTGTCAAAAGAATAGATTTGAATGGGCATCATGTCTGAATCAAATATCAAAATGCGATGGTGAGAATTTTCCCATGGTCACTCTTCTAAACACATGAACTCTATAATAGCTTTTTCCACAGGTAGGAATTGATTAAGGAGATTGTTGGAAAGATCATTTATGGGAGAGGAGGTGGTACCATTGGTTGTGACCAAAGTCACCAGAGATTCGGATGTAGATTGAATGACTTAGTAGGCCAATTTAGTTGGTGATAGCAGCATTTTTTCTCCGTAAGAGTCAATGTCTGAAGGGTCTGGGAGGATCTAAGGATTGGTCGGTTCATGAGGAATAGATGAGACCATAGAGATTGTTTGTGGAACCGTGGGTGGCAGGAGAGGAAAACAACCCATCAGAGAAGAGCCCTTCAATAGACCAGTACTGATACTGATGTAAGAGTCAGGAACACCACCCACTAAGGGTACAAATTTGCTAGCTAACAGGGAGTGATCTTGGGTGCAAAAGGAAAACTGGTCCACTATGACTATCTTTCCATCCAAGGGAAGTAGGACGATATGAAAGACAATAGACACAATGGTAGTCATGGCATAAGTCCAACTGCGACCCAATAATACATTATAGTCTAGTTTTCGATCCACAACTTTGATATCCACCATTATCGTTTTCCCACTCAAAGTGATGGGGTAGCTGGCAAGGTAACCTTTTGGGATAAAAGTGTGGTAGTTGAAGGATTTAAGGGAATTCAACGACAGTGATAGGGTTGGAGAACCCAAAGCATGCCAACATGAAGCCGACATGACACAGGTTGAACCACCTTCGTTAATGACAGTTCTATGTACCCCTCACCCTTTCAAAAATATTTGCACCTAAAATGTAAGTTGGTGTGAAATGGGAGGTTTACATTTGTCCATGTCAAAAATTGCAAGCATGGAATCCTAATGGTCTACCCCACCAATTACCAAAAGAGGATATTTCCTTTTTGTTGGACATGTTTACAATACTTCGAGCACTGACATAGCTGACGATGCTTGCACCAAATCTTCTACAACACTGTAGTTCTGGGCAGAATGTGCAGATGTATTATGCATTGTGTGACGAAGTTCCCCTTTTGGGGAGCAAATCACAATATCATCAACCAGCTTGTCGATATGGAAATCATTAGGAGGCAATGGGTTTTGACTCGAGGAGGCTTCCTCAACATTAGCAACTGGAGCTCCATAAGTTTTGGCTCTTGTTTGAAGATCTACCCATTCAAAAGTGTGAATGGTAGATGGTCCTTCACCAGCTAAAGGATGATGCAAACCGTCGTTGCCCCCTTACAGGGGTTGAGGTTGGTTTGCAATATGATGTTGATGCTACTGAGTAGGGAAAGGGTTGTTTAGGACAATAGGGGTCTGGCTAGTGTCCTTTTGAGCAAGGAAATTTTTGCATTCATGGAGATGCGAACAATGGTGTGTCATATGGTCTTTCACACAGATTTTTCAAGGGAACTTGATAGGGTTTTCCTTTCCACTATGGGAAGGCATAACAACTTTCTACTTTGGGTTGGACTACTTGGTTGAATACTCTTCAGAAGGAGTAGTCTTTTTCTTGTTCTTCTTGTTCTTATCACCATATTTTTGTGTAGACTACATAGAGTTTATCGCGGCGGTAGGAAGAGTAGTTGATTGGGTAGCAAGGTCAACTAACAACTGGGAAATGTGACCGTTAAGTTGTTTTATAGCAGCTGCGAAGGTAGCACCAATAATACCATCAGTGTGCACACTGGGTTGCTGAGTAGCGAGATCAATGGAGTTTCTAGGGGCATTGGGGATGACGTTCTATAATGTGCCAGACTGTGAATAAATCAAATATAAGTGTTGGGCATGACGAATGGATTGGTCTTCCATGACCGCACCACCTAAGGCGACTTCTTTAGTGATTTGAGGGAGAAGATTTTTGCATAACCAATGAGCTCATAGACAGTCCGGGAGGGGATCTTTGGCTAGCCTCTGCCTTGGAGATGTGGGTGGCGGTGTCCTGATGTAAAGAGGTGAGTTCCATCCCACTTTCATAGCAGATGGGTAGCTGAAAGTGCTTTAAAAATTCCATCACTAAAGTGCTAAAGGTATTGACTGATGTGCGTGGTAACTCAATGTGCCACTTGGCTGCATTTCCAATAAGGGTGCAGGGAAAGAGCTGAAGCCAGATACTATCATCCACCATGGAGTTAGAAACACACCATAAATGATAGGAGGTGATATGTGTACCCAGATCCTCCCCTCGTTTCCCTTCAAAATTTTGGATGTCCGTGGGAAATTTGTGCGGGATTGGAGGTCTAAGTAAGTTGTGATAGATGAGGTCATTGGTGAATTTGTACAAGTCGGGGATGTCAAGCGTTGCCAAGAAAGGCAAGGTATTTTATTCCCCCGAATCAGACCAAGGCAATGATAAATGACTCAAGGATCCTTGCGGTCCTCCCATCATATTGTTCCCAATATTATACAAAGGATGCATGGAATAATAATTTTCTTGGGGTACAGCCGTATATTATGGTTGTCCATAGGGATTGTTAGGGTGGGGGATATAAGTGCCCCTAGGATAATGAGTGCCCCCTTAACTCATTTGAGGTTGAGAGTGGGGCGCCCATATGGATTGAGTGCGAACTTGTTGAGGGATCCCACTCACCACATAATTAACTATAGACCCTTGACTGACATAAGGAGGGTTCATATCAATCAACGACTGTTCTTATTGTCCTGTAAACAGAGGGGGAACTGTAACATTCCCAACCGGTATATGTATACTGGGAATGGTACTCCTAGGCATTTGAACCTGGGGATTGGATCTAAACAATGGATTCCAACCAAAAAGATTATTGAAGGTACCCATGCTAATCGCACTATATGGAGCGTTATATGTAGTGCTTGTCAAAGTTCCAGGAGGTGACACAAAAGGTGTGGAAACTAGTATATATTGGGTTCCACTCATGTTGGGTGTCATGATAGGGTTCAAACCTGGGACAATTGGGATAGTGGGGTTTGCCATCAGAGGTGTGGTACTAACAGTCGATTAGGGAGGTGGAGGTGGACCAAAAGTGTCTACAAAATCCCATGACCCATTACTCGTTGATGAGATGGTGAGTATAGGTTCAACGAAAGACATAGACTGTACAGGTAAAACCGGAATCAAGAGTGGTCCCAATGGGTTCGTTATCGGAGGATTATATGGAGGAATGAAACCTTCAGTGAAGAAATCTTCTGGTAAACTTGAGTCGTGGGATGTCCAGACTGATTTAGTGTGAGATCTTGGAGACTGATTACCTGAAGATGGGTAATCCGGCTCACTAGGGCTCGGTGGATCCTCCACAGTTAGTGGGGGAAGACCTAGTAGCCATCTAGATTAATGATGAGGACTAGTTGTAGCCATGGTGACTAATAAATTTTATCAATAGATTTTACAATGATGTTTATTAAAGTCTTGGTGATAACAAACTAGCACCTAAAAAATAAAAAATACTCTAAATAAATCAATCAACAAGTAGAGGGTATGACCCTTTCTGATAACCACCATTTGTTGGAGATGAAACCCAGTATCACAATGGATAAGAGAGAGAGCTGGCCAAATGTATAATTACGATTACTCTTGAGCTTCGCCCAAACCTCAGATTAAGGGGCCAAGTACTCTCGTGAAGACGAGCACCCTCCCGAGAACCGAAGACAAAGTAGGTTCATCTATGTTAGGTAGTAGGGTAGCCCACCCCACTCACCTTGTGTTCATCCCTAAAACATATGGTCACTATGGTTACCTCAAATCACATACACTACCCGGGGGGCATAGTCGAAGACAATACGCTTCGTGGGGAGGATACCTGAGTCCCCGACTCAACTTTGATATCCTCAAAGGGATCCCTGATACATAGAATACCCAAAGGAAATGCAAGCGAAGGCGGGCTACCTTCATTTACATTTTTATGTTGTCTTGTATTTAGCTCCGCTTTTACTCAAGTGGTCCTCGATAGTATGAGTGCAGAAGGATTTCCCTCATTAATGACACTAGTTTCGGTGTATGATCTTGGGTAGTTAACTCAAAACTACCTAACCTAAGATCCTAGCCTAAACTAATATGTATTTACTAAAAAAAGAGTTTTTGATTGATTTTATTATGTAAATTTTACATGTACTTTGTTAAAGTCTTCAGTGGGGGTGTTGACATATGAAGTTATGTGGGACTTTGACTCAAACCATGCAAAAACAATGCTTTAAATTTCACTTTCGATGAATAAGTTGCTTCTACAATGAAGGAGTCATTTATACATTAATATATATACCATGGATCAATATAGTAAGACACAAGCACAACCGATAGAGCTACAATGCTCTCTAACAACTTTTGAAACCAAATAAATGTATACCTAACCAACTAAGTAGAAAATAGTAAAACAAAATTGTTTTTTTTTTTAATGAAAAACTGTAAGCAGTAAATCTATTTCCCTAAAAGAAAAAGTTGTTCAGGAGACAAATATCAATCAAATATGCATAGCTATGAATCCATGATCATTCTACAACCATATTTCCCAATCCATGAGGTCACAAAATAGTCTGTTTATCAAGAATTGGTTGGCTAACGCACTGTAACAGAGGGTACAGAGAATTAGTGACTACACTAACGCTCTGTGTGAAAGGCCACAATGCTTTATAAAGCACTGTTTACACTAGCAGAGTGAGCTAGTGAGGAAATAGGCTAAAAAAGAAGGTTGTTGGGATCCGATCTCGGGTTGAGCACAAAGAGAAGGGTGTTGTATAGTCTTGAGTGGTCAGAAAGGGGATCAATAAATATAGGAAGGCTTGGGAGAAAGAGACATCTAGGAACTTTCTGGGAGAAAACTTGGAACCAAGTGTAGTCCCCAAAGGAGTTGCCAATTTTGCTATAGGGATTAATGCATAGATGTTTGGTGATGGAGATACCCTCAAGGATCTTCCCGGATCCTTGGCAAACAATCAGATTAGCTATAGCTGGCCGAGAGATACATGAACATACCCATATTAGTGGAATGAGAATCAAATTAGGAAGAAGGATTGTTACCTCAGGTCTTGGTGTGGTGTTGCTGGAGAGCGCAAAGTAGCAGAGTGGAAGACCTCTCAGCTAGCTCCAAGATCAATACCTACACATAAACAAGACGAGCCATAATATCACAACATATAAATTCAAAAATCAATGCACTAATACATAAGGATATCTAATATCATACTTCTATGCCACTCATAATCATTAACGTTACATAAACATGTAGATAAATAACAATACCAATGCCATGGAGTGGACAACACAATTGCAGGCCTATATTAATGATAGAAAAAAATGATTGCAACCATCAGTTGCATCAGTCTTCCCTACTCCTCTAGCTCCTCTCTCTCTCTCCCCCCCTTCTTAACCTCTTGAAGAGCCAATGTCTAATACAAGCTTCGACAGTCATATAGGAAATCCTTCCAAATGTTTCGGCCTTTTCACAATGGCCCTAGCCTCAAATATATATCATGAGAGGATAAGCCTTGCCAAATCCTTCATGAGTTCCTTTGGGAAAAAGTAGAGATGTTTCCATGTTTGTAGCCTCCATTAGGAATAGTAATTCCTCCAAACAGGTCGAATCTAGATGTTTCCCTACTTTTATGAGCTGACATAAGAGTGAATATAGGGATATTTCTCAGTCAAATTTCTCCTTTGACTCATAGAAACTCACTTAAGTTGACCAAGGCTCTTATCGAGGCAAAAAATAGAGTTACCCTAGGGACTAATGCACCAGATGCATAGCTAGGAAGCTTTATAAAGCAAGTTTCTAATTCCTAGCGAGTGTTAGATTGACAAATAGACCTGTGAACTTAGTCAGTCTTTCAGTCACCCTGCCCTTCTCTTCTGAGCCAATGAGGAGATCATTTTCCTGTGTAACGCTCCACTAGTAACTTTCATATTAGATTTAGAGAAGAACAAGCCTTCTCATTAGAAGAATGGAAGAAAAGTGTGTGAAAGTTAGATACTTAAACTTGGATTTTCTTCACAGCATAGTATTATGTTTTATTAATTGCTTCCTGTCCTTTCTTAGAAATGTCCAAAGGATTGTCGTCTATGTGCTGAATTTGAATGTAGACTACAAACCTGCACATGAGTTGTTGGGTTGTGTTATATTCTTTCCATGACTAGCCCACGTAGTTAACCGGGGGTTAGAAGGGGGGCAGAGCCCGCCGTTTGTTGCATAGTGGGAGGTCATTGGGGGTTTAACGTGTACCCATAACCCCACTTTATGGGGTCTGGGGCAGCGCCTCGGAAAATTTTGGTTTTGGAACCTATGTTAGGTTGGGTGAACCCACCTATGGTTTTGTGCATGATTTTTGCACATGTTTTTTGGACACGATGGTTTTTGGTCCATGGTATTGGATGCTTCAGCATGTATAAATATTTATTGTAACATTGAAAGGAACATAATGAAAAATCAAGTTGGTAGTCCCGGTTTTGGGATCCAGGGTAAAATCTCTGTGTATATATGTTTTATGTGTTATGATCTTGCATTGTTTATTTTCTGTGTTTTAGAATTCATATGTAGGTAATTTCCGTACGGGGTTAAAACCTACATTTGGTATCAAAGTTGTTTTGGCTTCAAGGGGATGCCTTTGTTGCTGAGGGTTTCGCTCGGGCCTATGGTAGACCTTTCTCAGTGGGAGATTTGTGAGATCGATTCTTTTGGTGAAAGAAGATGGTGAGCAGTGGAAAGATAGAGATCGAGAAATTTAATGGTAAAGGTTTTTAGCTGTGGAAACTCAAAATGGAGGATCTGTTGGTGGATAAAGATCAGTGGATCGTGGTAGATCTGGGTACTAAACCAACGGGAGTGTATGATGAAGAATGGAAGGCGTTGGATTAGAAGTCAAAGAGCACAATATGATTGTGTGTCTCAGATTCAATATTTCTGAATGTATCAAGGGAAGCTATGGCGAAGGCTTTGTGGGACAAGTTAGGGAATTTGTACCAATCTAAGTCTCTGGTTAATAAATTGTTCCCGTGGAAAAATTTGTATAAGCCGAGGATGAAATATGGAGACCCAATGATAGAGCATCTGAACGCATTTAATACTGTGGTAAGTTAGTTAGCATCTGTTGATATTAAAATTTCAGATGAAGATAAGTGCATCAGTTTGTTGTGTTCTCTACCAGATTCGTGGGATAGTCTGGTTATTGCAATAGGTAGCAATGCAACTGCCTTGTAGTTTGATGAAATAGTCTCATCCTTACTAAAGAAGGAGATGAGACGAAAAAATATGGAGAGCCAGAATGGTGATGCCTTGTCTGTATGAGGACGGTCCCAGAACAGAAACAAAAATAAGTCATCAAGTGGGAGATCTAAATCTAGAGGGAGATCTAAATCTCCAGGAAAACCTGTAAATGTGGTGTGCTGGAAATGTGGAAAGGAAGGGCACTACAAAAGGGACTATAAAAATAAAGCTCCTAATAAAGGAAAGGGATCTAATGATTCTCCTTCTGCAGAGGCAAAAACCACCTCAGACGAAGGTGGGGATGTGTACTTGGCTTCTTCAAGTACACGTGTAGATCATGAGGCATGGTTGATTGACTCAGGTGCATCCTTTCACTTCACTCCCCATAGAGAGTGGTCCTGCGAGTATGAGAAATGTGATGGTGGTGATGTCTTCTTAGGGGATGATAGGAAGGCTAGAATCGTTGGTCACAAAAAAGTAAAGTTGAAGTTACAAGGTGGAAGGGTTAGAACACTTCTGGGTGTTCTGCATATTCTTGCATTGGCCAAAAATCTAATTTCTATAAGCAAGCTGGACGATGCAGATGTAAAAACAGTGTTCAAGAAGGATACCTACAAAATGGTTTAGGGAGCACTAGTATTGATGCGGGGAGTTCGAATTGGAACTTTGTACAAGCTACAAGGTAGCACTATTATTAATGGGTGCAACAGTTTTGTGGTTCTTGAAAGTGGAGCAGAAAATCTAGTGGTCTCTAGAGAGAAGACCATGTCATGGCATCAAAGGCTTGGACATATTGCGTGAAACAGATATTAGAACTTGTGCACAGTGATGTGTTTGGACCTGTGAAGGTTCCATCACTGGGTAAGTCTATGTAATATGTATCATTTATAAATGACTTCTTAAGGAATACATGGATATATTTCCTTAAGAAGAAATCTGAAGTCTTTGACAAGTTTAAAGAATTTAAGGCTCTGGTGGAAAACCAAATAGAGAAGAAGATAAAGGTGTTGAGGATAGATAACAGTGGAGAGTTTTGCAGTAAGGAATTTGAAGAATTCTGTAAGAAGTGTGGTATAGCACAATAGAAGACTACTCCATATACACCTCAGAAAAATGGAGTTGCAGAAAGAATGAATAAGACGTTGATGGAAAGGGAAAGAAGCATGCTCAGTGGTGCCAAGTTAGGATGGGAATTCTAGGCAAAGGTGGTGGATACTGCATGTTACCTGGTCAACAGGCCACCTTCATCAACATTGGAGGATAAGAGTCCAGAAGAGGTATGGGCTGGTAAGAAACCCTCTCTTTCACATCTGAGGGTATTTGGATGTGATGCATATGTACATGTTCCAAAGGAGAAACGAACCAAGTTGGATAGTAAATCTGAAAAGTGCATCTTTATTGGGTATAAGGATGGTTTAAAGGGTTATAAGCTTTGGAACCCAATCACAAATAAGGTTGTGTACAATCGAGATGTGGTGTTCAAAGAGGTAAAAGATGTTATTAAACATGAAGTCCAACCAAAGGAAACTGAGAATATAGAGTTTGAGCTTAAGGAGGAAGAATCAAATTCTACAACAGAAGAGGAATCAAAAGATGAAGAGCCACAAACTCTGGGTGTGAGAAGATCAGTCCGAGAAAGAAGGTAGCCAGAAAGGTATAGTCCATCTACTTTCTGTTCAAATTTTTCTTTATCTATTACTGATGATGATCTCAGAACTGTGAAGGAAGCAGTAGATTCATAGGATGGAAAACTTTGGAAAGAGGCCATCGTTGATGAAATGGCATATTTGCACAAAAATGAGGCTTGGGATCTGGTGGAGTTGCCGGCTGGAAGGAAACCCATTGGCAGCAAATGGGTGTTCAAGAAGAAGACAAATGTAGAAGGAAAGGTGGAGAAATACAAAGCTCGGTTGGTAGCAAAAGGTTATTCCCAAGTGCCGGGAATTGATTTTGGTGATATTTTTTCTCCTGTTGCCAAGGTAACTTCTATTACATTGCTTTTATCTATTGTTGCTGCTTTTTATTTGGAGGTAGAACAGATGGATGTGAAGAAAACATTTCTTCACGGGGATCTGGAAGAGGAAATATACATGAAGCAACCTGAAGGCTTTACGGTGAAGGGTAAGAAAGAACTGGTATGCAAGTTAAAGAAATCGCTATATGGGTTAAAATACTCACCAAGGATGTGGTATCAGAAATTTGATACATTTATACGGGGATTTGGCTTCACCAGAAGCAAAGAAGATCACTGTGTGTATTTTAAATTAATTGGTGACCATGTTATTTATCTGGTCTTATATGTGGATGATATGCTGCTGGTTGGAAATTACAAATAAATTATCTAGGATTTGAAGATCCAATTGTCCTCCAAATTCGACATGAAAGATCTTGGTGCTACAAACTATATTTTGGGCATCAAAATTAAAAGAGATCGGGAAAAGAGGAAGCTCTGGTTAAACCAGAGGAAGTATGTCGAGACAATACTGCAGAGGTTTAATATGTAGGATAGTAAATCGGTGAAGGTTCCTATTCCTATAGGTGTGAGGTTATCTGCTGAATAGTGTCCCAAGACACAAGAAGAGGAAGAGGACATGTCCCATGTTCCATATGCAAGTGCAGTCGGTAGCCTGATGTATGCAATGGTTTGTACTAGACCAGACATTGCACATGCAGTGGAAGTATTGAGCAGGTTTATGTCAAAACCAGGGAAGGAGCACTGGATACCAATGAAGCAGGTTTTCAGGTATTTGCGTGGCACTAGTGATTATGGTTTGTGCTACCAATGAAGATCAGGATTGGACAGAATGTTGGATATTCGTCGCTTTGTTGATGCAGACTAGGCTAGAGATCTGGATCAGAGAAGATCTACAAGTGGGTATGTGTTTAACCTATTTGGAGGTGTAGTCAGTTGGATGAGTAAGAAACAATCTATAGTGGCACTATCAACTACAGAGGCAAAATACATGGCAGCCACTCATGCAAGCAAGGAAGAAGTTTGGTTGCAGAGATTGTGTTCAAGTATGGGGTTAGTACAGGGAGCTATAAGGATAGACTGTGACAGCCAAGGTGCAATTTTCTTGGCAAAGAACCCCGCATATCATTCAAAGACAAAGCACATTGATGTTTAGTATCACTTTGTGAGGGATACGATTGAAGACAAAAAGATGTTGCTGGTAAAGGTAGACACTTTGAAGAATACTGCAGACGCATTGACAAAATCTGTGAGCTCTGAGAAGTTCTCTTGGTGTAGAGAGACAATGGGCATTTCAGGGTTGGAAAAATGACTAAGCTCTCTTGTGGCCCCCTGTGGAAATAAAACAACAAGTGGGAGAATGTTGGGTTGTGTTATATTCTTTCCATGACTAGCTCATGTAGTTAACTAGGGTTTAGAAGGGGGGCAGAGCCCCCCGTTTGTTGCATAGCGGGAGTTCACTAGGGTTTGAGGCATACCTGTAACCCCACTTTATGGGGTCTAGGGCAATGCCCCAGAAAATTTTGGCTTTGGAACCTATGTTAGGTTGGGCAGACCCACCTATGGTTTTGTGCATGATTTTCGCACGTGTTTTTTGGACGCGATGGTTTTTAGTCCATGGTATTGGATTCCTCGGAATGTATAAATATGTATTGTAACATTGAAAGGAACATTATGAAAAATCAAGTTGGTAGTCCTAATTTTCGGATCCAGGGGAAAATCTCTATGTATATGTGTTTTATGTGTTATGCTCTTGCATTGTTTATTTTCTGTGTTTTAGAATTCATATGCAGGTAATTTTTGTACGGGGTTAAAACCTACATGAGTCTCCTATGAGAAGTGTATATCATTCCCTTGAGTCTGCAAATGTATCTCCTTTTAGTATTGGTCGTCCTAAACAAGACACAAACAATAATCTTAGTCCAACAAGTACAACTTCATCTCAAACATCAGTCATGGTTGTTGCTTGGTATGCTCCATTAAATATTTCGGGCCCTTTGCATGAGATACCACATAATTATGGCTAAAGGCTACCTCAATTTTATGGTACAAGTAAGATCACAACAAGGAAGCATGTAGACAAAATTATTGACTTCATTGACCTTGAGGAAGTAGAACATGAAGATGTCAAATAGAGGTTGTTTGACCAAATTATTTCAGGAGAAGTCAGGAAGTGGTATATAAATTTGATAGCTGGAAGCATTCCTAATTTCCAATAGTTTGAACAAACTTTCCTTGATAGCTAGGAGGTTAAAAGGAACCATTTCCAGGTTATGGCTATGTATCATAATCTTAAGAGGTAGCTTGGTGAGACAACCCAATATTTCTCAACCAGATTAAATAGTGTTCATAATTCCATTCCTATTGATGTAAATCCTTCCCCTCTATTTGATATTATTCATTATCCATATGGTTTTAATGATAAGATTTCATATTATCTCATGGAGAGGAATCCCACCACTTTGGAGGATATGCATAAAAGTGTTATTGATGTGGGAGCAAATTTGGTGACAAAAAGAGCCAAAATGGAAGCTAAAAGATGGGAAGTTGTCAAGAATGATTTTTCCCCATTGGTGGACCATAAGCTAGATACATTGATGAAAACCATGGAAATTTTTATGGAAACACTCATTATGAAAAACAAAACTGTTGTTAGAGGGCAACAAAAAAGAACTCCTCTCCAAGCAGATTTGGTAGAAGAAGGAGAGTTTGTTGATTTATGTCACCATAATTCAAGATCTAATTGTTTTATTTATGTTGGGAATAATACTGAGAGGGGGGGTGAATCATTATTTACAAACCAATAACTTTTTCATTTCATAACGAGATTTATATACACTACTTCAGTGAAGGGAACTCGTGTGTGCACGCAACTGTTCTTAAGGAAACAAACATATATCCAGTGAACTTATGATTAATTTAATTCATTATATGCTGATATTTAATCAGTGCATCAATACTTTACTAACCATTAAACAATAACCATGTGTAGTAATAACAAAATAAACCATCACACATAAGCAAGCCACATGAACACCAAAATTTAAGGTGGAAACCCAATGCGAGAGAAAAACCACTTGTTTCTATCATCTATGTTTTCTTTTAATATAATAAAAACCTGTTTACAATATTGTACTGGTGCATACTCATACCAGTACGCAAGCACCCACCTGTACAAGGCTACAACCTTCTCTTATTCTCCAGCTTCTACTGGAAGGGAGCAACAACCCCCTAGC
This sequence comes from Pinus tabuliformis, assembly GCA_031772625.1. Classification (NCBI taxonomy): domain Eukaryota; kingdom Viridiplantae; phylum Streptophyta; class Pinopsida; order Pinales; family Pinaceae; genus Pinus; species Pinus tabuliformis. Next base: position 1,214,748,596 of record CM062804.1, on the reverse strand, counting down.
TCTTGTACTAGCCAATATCTTTACTAGTACATAGGCATCGGCCTACAGAAGGATCCAACCTTCACTCATTCTCCAGCTGCTACTGGAAGGGAGCTCCAACCTCCTAGCTCTTGTACTAGCCAATATGTTTACCAGTACATAGGCGCTAGCCTACAGAAGGCTACGACCTTCATTCTTCCTCTAGGGACAACATTTCATAAATTTTCATACTTTATACTCCTAGTACACAACAACACAATATGTAGGCCATGTTTCATCCAATTTTCATATTGGACCCATTAGTAATATTGAAGCTCAAAATCAATCAACACTGTAATACAACCAATCACTGAAATCCATCAACTCTGAAGAAAATCATAGTCAATCAATCTAAATAATCAGATCAATGTCACCAGAACATAGAGTTGAACCCAGAACTCTGCATCAACAACTAGAACCAACTGCAACTTCAAACATCATATTTCAGAATGTATACGCTACTTAGAAGTGTCGAACCAGCATGTATATGCACCTTCACCAAGGCGAACCAACGTATATATCTGCAAATAATAATTCATAACTTTGCATCTACTATAGACTTTAGATATACTCATATCATAACATTTAAAGGATAAAACATGAGTTAGCACTCAGATCTAGCCTATCCATTATCAAATCACATAATGATAAGTCATTTAAGGTCTCATGATCATGATCCATCATTAGATCTCATCCATCATCAAAAACTTAGGTGCATATTTAGTTTAGATCAAGCAAAGAATAAAAAACCCATAACATGCATATTTTCTTTTGATCTAACTCTTCATAAGATATTCATTACTTGCACACCTTGGCCCTTTGATCTTCTCCTTCTTATATACTTAGATCCTTTTCCAATACCTTGTACCAAAACCATAGTTATGTTGTTGGCATTCTTTGATGGTATCAATATCTGTTGTCGTGCTCATTACCATGGGGTCAATACCATGGTAGGAACCCCTGGTATTCATTAATCTTAATTTTCCCTCACATATGCACTTTTCCTTCTGTAGAAGTGCATGCATACGTATACGCTCTTTTTTTCTGTGTACCTGCTTGTATATGCCACTGCAACTAGGTGAACCAATGTATACTTCTTAAGACATTCTCTTTCTTAAATCTCTAGAGTCTGATCTGTAATCCTTTGTTGTTACCTCTGAATTTACCTGTTGCACTATTAACTACCATCATACATCACTGATTCATTTCTGGGTATCATATATAGAGTTTCCATCAAGGAAAACACCTATACCATAATGCCAACAATCTCCCCCTTTATACTTGATGGCAACCATATATATTTTATTACGTCAAGTTGTAGAACCTATTAGATATATCAAAAAACACCAATATACTCTCCACCTTTGACATCAAGGGCAGAGGGCGAACCAATATATTCTCCCCCTTAGAGATGCACTATGTTGTCCATGCTCCCCCTGAGCACATGAAAAGTTTGTAGAGATAGTTTTCAAAAGAATAACATGACTCTATAACTCAACTATGTGAGTATGACCTATCTATCACCAATGACTCATACATACATCAATCACCCAACCAAGTGGAGATATACCAAATGTTCATACATGACTGAAAATTTGCAATTAGTACATCATCCTTCCCATGCATTGTGGGGTTACAAATTACATCATAGGTCTTTACATGACCTTTACATAAAATGATATACATGACATTTATAACAAGTACCACTATCATACACCATATATGATTTGAACCATAAGCATCTATCAGCAGCATCAAGATCAACAACCTATATATGTTCTTCATCAAAAGAGTTAATTGAATCAAAACAACTATGTGGATCAAGAAATATAAGTATCATCTAAGATTTCATCATAAGCCACCTTTGTCTTCAGAAACATAAGAATCATTATGTACCAAGGTATTTTAAAGCAAAACATAATGCCAACAATGCATTATTAGAAGCATAGCATATCCTCTCCCTGAACCTGTGCCAATTGTTCACTATTAGATCTTATCATTGCATTTTTCAGTAAAAGTCATCAGGGTATCATCATCAACCAGTTATTCATCAACTCATTAATAACTTATGAGGGCCAAAATCACTTCTACATATCATTAATATACTGTAATCATCAATAATTAGAACATAAAAAGATAATTTATAATTGACTGAACCATATCAGACCCCTTTTCTTGAGTCTGTCCCATTGCTTTTTCATCAAACCAACATATACGCAACTATGCAGCTTCTAACTCGCATATATACATGAATTGTCTTCATGATAACTGCGTATTAGAATTAGAACACTAAACTTTCATACTTTATGTTCCTCCTGAGTCTGTTATGTCTATATACTGAGCTATGCCACATCTTTCTGACTGTAATTCCTTCTTCTTCCATACCTTGGAGTGTGATGATGTTTGTCCCTTTTGGTATGTTGGCCGAACTTTTCTCCTACATTCTTTTGATATATTCCCAAACTTGTTACAAGTATAACATCTTATATGTTTCATATTCCTTCTATAACAATCAATGGCTTTGTGACCAAACATATTGCAAGAAAAATGATATCCCTTAAAGTACCTAGAAGCTAATGATCTTTCTGTGAGATGGTTCTTAGCTTGAAAAATTTTACTTCTGCATCTAGCTGCAACATGTCCAAAATTATGACATCTAAAACATTCAACATTGTTCATTTGATTAAAATTTCCATAGTTACAAGTAAATGATTTTCTTCGAATTCTTTCTTTCCTTAGTTGTTGATGGGGTTGACCTCTTATCTCCTGGTTGATCATTTTAGAATTTTCATTAGAGTTCCTTGCCTCATCTTGTGAGTTAGATTCACGTTCAATAGTTTCATGAAAACCAAGACCAGTTTTGATGGTAGGAGACCTTTGACTACTAAGAATATTATCCAAAATCTTAGTACTACCTTAAAATCGTAAGATTTTATCCTTTATAATTTACCTTTTAAGATATTTACCTCAACCTGATATTTCTCTTCTTTTTCCAGATATTGCTTCTTCATGATTTCTTCATGATTTCTTCCTTCTTCCACTTTTTTTCTTAATTTGAGAATATCATTTTCTTGTTCTTTATCTTCTTGAGGTAGTTCTTCATTCTACTTATTTGAATTTTCAAGTTCTTCTCTTAGAGAGACGATCTCAACTTCAATACTTTCATAGTAACTAGATCTATCTTTAAGTCTCTTGATCATTGTACTCTTTTCATTTACTTCATTTCTTAATGATGTCACTTCATCCAACAAATTTTTACATTGATCTTACTTTTCCTTGTACTACTTCCTTACTTTGTTTCCTTCCTTCAACTGAGCTTTTAATCTAGTAACTTCTTCTTTGAAGGCACACTTCCTTTTGTTAAATAGATCTTGTTGTTCTCCAATTTTATCTGTGAGTATTTTAACTTCTACCTCTATATTTCTTTCACAATCACTTTCAATACCTTCAACGTTGCATGAACAAAGAAAAGTATCACCACAAGACCAAAAAATTGTACTCAATACTTCTTTTGCTTGTTCATCTTCAATCTGAGGTGATTCTAAATCTGAATACTTGCTTGCACCTAATGGCCAATTGTCTCTCCTGATGTCACTATTCCTTTGAGATGTATTCTTTTTCTGAGGTGATTTCTTCTTTTGCTTCTTTGCCCTTTTCTCAATGGATCTTCTTCAAGCGATCAAGCTTCTGCAAAGGACCTCCTCTGATACCAATTCTTTGGAATAATACTAAGAGGGGGGGGTGGGGGTGAATCAGTATTTACAAACCAATAACTTTTTCATTTCGTAATCAGATTTATATATGCTACTTCATTGAAGGTAACTCGCGTGTGCATGCAACTATTCTTAAGGCAACCAGTGTATATCCAATGAACCTATGATTCAGTTAATTCATCATATGTTGATCTTTAATCAGTGCATTAGTACTTTATCAACCATTAAACAGTAACCATATGCAACAATAAAATAATAAACCATCACACATAAGAAACACACATGAACACCAAGATTTAAGGTGGAAACCCAATGCAGGAGAAAAGCAACCTATTGTTGTTGTCTCTGTCTTCTTTTAATATAAGAAAAACCTGTTTACAATATTTTACTAGCACAGACTCATACTAGTATGTAGGAATCCACCTGCAAATAGGCTACAACCTCCTCTCTTTCTCCAACTTCTACTGGAAGGGAGCTACAACCCCCCAGCTCTTGTACTAGCCGATATGTTTACTAGTACGTAGGCGCCAACCTACAAAATGCTCCAACCCCTTGGCTCTTGTATTGACTGATATGTTTACCAATATGTAGGCATCAGCCTACAAAAGGCTACGACCTTCACTCTTCCTCTAGGGACCACGTTTCATAAATTTTCAGACTGGATACTCTTGGTACACAACAACATAATATGTAGGCCACATTTTGTCTAATTTTTGTACTGGACCCTTTACTAACATTGAAGCTCAAAATAAATCACCATTGCAATACGACCAATCATTGAAACCCATCAACTCTGAAGAAAATCACAATCAACCAATATGAATAATCAAATCACTGTCACCAGAACACAGAGCTGAACCCAGAACTCTACATCAACAACTACAACTAACTGTAACTTCAAACATCATATTTCCAAATGTATACACTACTTAGAATTGCAGAGCAGTGTGTATACGCACCTTCGCCAAGGTGAACCAATGTATACATCTGCAAATAATAATTCATAACTTCGTATCTACTTCAAACTTCAAACATACAGAGATCATAACATTTAAAGGATAAAATATTTGTTAGTGCTCAGATCTAGCCTATCCATTATTAGATCATATAATGATAATTTATTTCAGGTCTCATTATCCTGATCCATCATTGGATCCCATCCATCATCAAACACTTAGGTGCATGCTTAGTTCAGATCAAGCAAAGCATTGAAAACCCATAATATGCATATTTTATTTTTATCTAACTCTTCATAAGATATTCATTACTTTCACACCTTAGCCCTTTAATCTTCTCCTTCTTATATACTTAGATCCTTTTCCAATACCTTGGACCAAAACCATAGTTATGTTGTTGGTATTCTTTGATGGTATCAATATTCATTGCCGCGCTCATTACCATGGGTCAATACCATGGTAGGAACCCCTGGTATTCATTAACCTTAATTTTCAATCCCATACACGATTTTCCTTCTGTGAAAGTGTGTGCATATGTATACGCTCTTTTATTTCTATGTACCCTCTTGTATATGCGACTTCGACTAGGTGAACCAGTGTATACTTCTTAAAACATTCTCTTTCTTCAATCTCTGGAATCTGAATTGTAATCCTTTATTGTTAACTCTGAATTGACCTATTGCACTGTTAACTTCCATCATACATCACTGATTCATTTCTAGGTATCATATATAGATTTTCCATCAAGGACAACACTTGTACCATAATGCCAACAATTTATTCATTTGAAGATAGTCTTAAAGAGCAACCATTGACATGTTCTCAACAAGAGGATGTTCAATTTCATCAATTTAGGGAAAGAAATCATCCTGAAGAATATGATGAAAGTATTGATCCAAGTTCTTATAATTTTGACATTGAACATGAAGAAAATTATGAATTTTCTGATGGTGACTCTCTACCTTTATGTTATGCTACATTAATTGATGAGGGAAAACTATAAGATCTCTAAGAAAACAAGAAAGTAAGTTGAAGCTAGCATAACTTGGCAACAACCTTATAATATAGTTGAGGACCATGTTACTTGTGACGTTGAAGACTCATTCAGTCAAAGATTGTAGCAACCTTCTTCAATTTTTGATCATCTAATAGCCTATTACTTGGATGATTTCTACAATCAAAGTTATCCTCCTTTAGCTAGTTGTGAGTTTTAAAAGAGGGTTGATGGAGACTTAGATTGGTTATAGGAAAATTTCTAGAAAATAGAGGTTTCTTCTTTCACTGGAAATGAAGCAGATTGTACTCCTGATGATGAATCTCATGTATTTTCTCCAGATTTTGATGGGTATACTTAGCAACCTTGCCAATTATTAAGTGACCAAGAAGAAGATCAAGATATTCTTTTGAGTTTTTCTTCAACCCATTCATTTTTTGAATTGTTATTTCAAGAAGTCTGTGAGAATCAGATTTTTGAATTTGCATGCATAAAGGATTTAGATAGTGAAATTGTTTCAGGTAATAGCCACCCAGTAATACAGGAAAATTATGAAGAAGAGAATATTGTTGAACACCTCATGGATGTGGACATTTTTGTTGTTGATAAGCTAGTGGCTGAAAACAAAGAGAGTGCTTATCTTTTTGTTGGCTTTGAAGATGGGGTAATGATTCATATTATTCAAGATTCTTTTGTTGATTTCTTGTAGTTATCAAAAGAGGTGAATTTTTATGTTCTCCAAGATCTTTTAGCCGATATATTGCAATCATCAAGGAAAATGGTTGTTCTTCAATTTGTGGATTGCAGTCAATAGTTTCAGTGGAAGTTTGGGTTGCCAGTCTTATATCTTTTCTTCATGCTCATGATAAGTATGAGAAGTACTCAGTCAAGTAGCCATTTTCTTGACTGGTTACATTGGATAGAAGAGATCACCTAATGTATATACTTTCAACAAGTGTGGACAACTATCATCATGGTTTGAAGCCCGAAGAGAAGTCCTTAAGACTTTGGTGATGTGTCATCAAAATTTACTTATTTCCTTTAAAGCTTGCAGTTATGTAAGTCAGTTTGTAGTTAGTTGGTTTTCAATTTTGACTCCATTACCTAATGGTTAGGACACTATTCTTCTTTTTTTTTCTTGGCACCTCACAGGGAGGATTCCATCCCCATTGGAGCCAATGTTAGGGTCATATCATTTAGGGTTGAAGTGTCTCCTTCCTATTATTCATTTTGAGAATTTGATGGTCAATTTAGCCTATGAATCACTAGGTGTCATAGTCTAAAGGTTTGCTTATCCAAGGAGTCATTTAGTCCTTGAAGTCTTGTGGTCAAGACAAGTTTGTATGTTTGGGATATCTTTTGCATATGAAGTATGGTTTAGATCATGTTGTAGGTGTTTTCATGGTGATTAGCTCTGCATTAAATTTCCTATGAGCTATAAATCTCTTCAAATGGGTTCCATCATAAAACATTATGGCAGAAATAAGATCCTTCTTCAAAGGCTTGAAAACAAAGGAAAATGCCAAAGTATGGGCGTTGGATCCTACATATCAGAGGATTAGATAGCAAGAAATGGAAGTTCGGAGTGAATCAGCAATTAGCGATTGCCAATATCGCATATCGATGATTATAGGTTTTAAAAATCTCACAACTCGCAGTTCAGAGGTGCATGTCTAGATTGGGAGTCAAATATCCATGACACATAACTTATCGACGATTCGACAACCAACAATTTTTTAACGAGGAAGAGTCGTCATATTTCAAAAACACAAATTTGCAATTGTGATATGCGAATAAAATACAAGGATTGCAACGTAAATGGGTTGGTAGTTTTAAAGTGTTGGGAGGGCCTGAAACAGATTAACGAAGGATTTTCTTGCAAAACCAAAGGAGCTCGGGCATTTTCTGTCTCCTCCAAAAGGGAAGCTTTACAACAAAGGACTAGATCTGATCAGGTACACATGGAAAGTTGTGATTGCTTCTGATAAGTGCCACATGGAGACTAATGTCATCATGACATGGTTGTATAATGGATGTGTGGCAGGCGGATTTGGCATTTTCTGGGGTCATAATAGGCCAAAAAGGGTTGACATGTGGCAGTGACATGGCAATGATGAAGTCATGTATCGGAGATCAGTGATCGGAGGTTGAGGCATGTTGCGCATATTAGTGCAACCTTTGATTGAAAACTTCTGATTAAGGGGCTCCGATAAAGGGGCTAGACTGCGGTCACGTGAAGCACCACAAGACCGAGGGTGAAACGTAGAAGCTGATCGGTGATCGACAATCAGTGAATTGACATGTCATGCACCAAGGTTACACCTCCGATTGGAAATTTCCAATAGAGAGGGCTCTAATGTGGGGCCTAGCATCATGGTCACAAAGAGCTCCAAGGAACCAAGAGTTATTGGCACAAGGGGCAGAGACATGAATATATATGGTTTATCTGTTTAAATCAAATGTTGGGCTGAAAAGCTTTAACAAAGGTTTTATGTGTTAAAACCTTGCATGGGCCCTCCCTCATTCCCTCTTGACGTGGAATCGGGCCACTTCATATATTGGAGATCACAACTTTTTAGGGTGCAACCAAATGCAACATTTGTGAAATCGTTGATCACTGAAGGTCCGATATTCAAGGGGCCTAGACGCATATATGTTGTGGTCCCATGTATTTCATGGGGACCATTTATAATGAAAAAATGTTCCAAAGAATCAGCCCCTTTTTCCACTAATTCCCAAAGTCTTATTTGAAAAGGAGCAAATAAACATTAACACAGTATTTCGAAGAATCGGCCCCCTATCCCAAGCTAAAGGGCTTCACCCCTAAAGATTGAGCCTATAGTCACAGCTCATACTTCACCATGTTTTTATGATTTTGACTGATCAAACGTGACTCAATAAGCTTAAAGGAGGCCAATAAAGAAGAAGATGAATGAACTAAGGAATCATAGGATTTTAGCTATTTTACATAGGATTTTCAACATGATGGCAGACAGTTTCAGTTTTTTTCCAAAGGTACTATTTTGAATTCTTGTGTCTAATTTTTATGGAAAAACATTAAGATTTTGTTTTTGTGGGTTTCAATCTATTCTAAATGGATAACTCATTCATTGAATCTGGTCATATGCTATTTCATATTGTAAGTATATTTAATATTATGGAAGGCAATATAGAAAAGGGTTGGTTCGTGTGTGAAAAAAGAAAACTGGTATTTTGTATTTTTTAAGTATTTTAAGTGAATAGAAGAAGGTCAAGGGTGCTTTTACAAGGATTATCATTTCATATGTTTGTTGGTATGTGTGTTCTCTTTGTTTTTAGTGTTTCTTACGTTTTCATGGTGTGACAACCATTCTTCATGATCAACTAAGGGATTTGAAGAATTCACCTTGTGCTCTGCTTTGTATTAGTTGAACATTTATGCGTTTCCTTTTCTTCTAATGGGAATTTGAATTCATTCATAGTTTGATTCTCTTATTGTCACCTTTTAATGTTGCACACATCCACTCAGTATAATGCAAATTGTTAATTATCAACAATGTTTCCTATCCCACCCCTGCTCAAAATATCATCATCATCCCTTATTCACTTGAATAATTAAATATACTAATCCTTTTCGAAGTGGATCTTCATTCTTCCACCTACCTTCAAGCACCACTTAAACCTATTTTTTTATCCTCTTAACTAGCCTAAAATAGGAAATACTCATACAATTAATCGATTGAGAAACCATATGGAGAGAGCCCTCTCTAAAACTAGAAGGGATAGTGTTATTGGGAAAGGTAGTGTCCATTCAGAGCTGCTAGTCCCACTAAGATGGGTAGCTATCTTAGAAACAAAAAAACTAAAGTTACTTGCGTTTTCCTTTATGAGAGATAGATGAGAGAGAAGCAGAGAGTACCAACCTCAGTCTTTTGCTTGTCTCCTTGCTTGTTTCCTCCCTCCTTTGACAGAGCTTTGCCACTCCTTCCTCACTTGTCCCGCTTCAAAGAAAACCTGTAGAGTCAAAGCAGCATAATACCATCAAAGCATAGAGATCTATAACCATAAAAACATAGGATTAGATGTATATTAACCATACAAATGCATACACCAATCCAAGATTTAGAAATATACAAGTATATGGAGGAAAACTCAAATAGCTTTATTGATAGAAGTAGTAGAAGAGAGGATTACAATCCAGCGGTCTGATCCAACACCATCCTCCTCGCATGAAAGCCCTCTTCACCTCATGAAAAGCTAGAACACCCAACACTACAATGTTTCACAGATAAACCAACAACACTTCCTTACAAAATACAAAATTTCAGCCTCTAGATCTCTAGGATGAGGGATCCATATATACATATTTGTAGATGGGTGAGTCAGCTTCTGGGATTTTGATTAGTGTCATTTCACTGATAGTTCTTGGTTCCACTTGGAGATTTCATGATCTCTTACTCATCCTTGGGCGAATTCAAAGAGGCAAGTGTCAAATGAGCAGTTTCTAGAAGATTCCCTGGGTTTCCACCTAGCAAACTGCCTCTGCCATTTGTCTACTCTCACTCATCTCACCCTATAGAAGTGATTTTCAGTATGCATTGCACCCTTTGCATGTGACAGGTGAGATGCATCGCACCCTCAGCATGGAGCAGTCTGTATGATCCAATTTTGACCAGTTCTGAGCAGTTTTAGAGGGAGAAATTCTAGGAAATGATGTAATCAGATGACCTTGTTCCTTTAGGGTATGAAACAACACTTTTAGGGGTTTCAAAGACCTTGGTTTATGGACATATGTGATTGGGGTTGCAGTGCCAAAATATTTCTATAATAGTTTCCCTCTAAAGCATGAGGTCGTAAATCTTCTAATGTCGGGTGAAATGCTTTATCATGAGGATCCAAGGTTTTTCGAACTGGAAGGTGACCTGTAATAAGATACAATACAATACATTATCTTCATAATATTTTCATTATCTAGTTGAGGTGGGCATTCCCATGCTCAGCTTTATAAATTCATTTTCATGTACATAGGATAGACAACCGTCTGTGTGGCAAACTGATGATTCTGGTAGAGCTGTCATCCCTTGGCTTGGATGATTATCTGTGCAGTTATGATGTACATTTGATGTCTCTATTTTCCTGAATATATCGCAACCCGGATGGATGAAACTAGATCTGGGGTCTTCAAACTCATTCAATCTTCACCCAGAGTACAAATCGATCCATGTGAAAAGATGTTCTGGTGTCGAACATGGAAAGACATCACCTGATTACTAGCCAATGATGTAAGCTGTTAACAGGTGTAAGAGGAATCACCGATAATGATAATGACCCTCAAGGTACTGCAGTACAATTCACGTGGTGTGAATACATGATTCGATGTCGAACACCACACAAAATCTTTTGGTCGAAGGCCATTGATGTAAACCTGTCGCCGGAAGTGAGAAACTTGCCATTGAGGCATGCAAGCTTCAAAGTACTGAAAGGGTTGTTCCTAAGTCGACTTCTTGGATAATGAGCTGATGTCGAAAAGAAGTGACCCGTCGTAGGAGGGCCTTAACGAATCCCACATCTATGACACAGAATGGAGCCAATGATTTTGTGGAGGTGAAAACGATCTGATGATACAAGGTTCAGGGTGGTAGTCATGAAAGAATGGAGCATGAAGGTATTGTAGTGGATGAGGCATTAGCTAGTTTGGTGAATTCTCTAAGCGACTTCTCTTGAACATATCGGTGACACTAAAATGGATTGGTAGCATTAACCCCAAAAATGGATGGTATAGAGGACCAATGGTGATATGACCAGTGAACGGAATAACCAACCCGACTCAATCATGGTGACGGAGTGAAAGTGTCATGTTCAAAAGAGACCTGCTACGAATGAAGTTCTTCAAGTTTTCTTCCCATTTTTCCCCAGTCATTGCTGACTAGTACCTCTTTATTTTTGTCAAGCTTGACGAGGATAACATATGCTTGTTCTATAATTTGCCCTTCGGGCAAACTTGTCGCTATGTTTTAGCGAGCCTAGCGACAGCGAAACTCACTCTTGTCTGTAATGGACAATTTTTTCGCTATTGTTTTAACAAGTTTAACAACAAAGATAACTCGGTCCTTTTCAGTTTTAGAGAGTCTGAAAAGAGATGGAAAGGAAACTCCAGTAATCCTTTTTCGTAGTATAATCCCTTAAGTCTGAAAAAGCATAAAATAATATGAAAGGGATGACTTTTCCGATCACTTAACAAGCTGAAAAAGACAAGCACTCGATCCTTTTGTGTAATGATCCCTCAGGTCGAAAAAGATTAAAATATAGAGGAGGGATGGCACTTCCAATCACTTTAACGAGTTGGAGAGGCCAATTGCTCGACAATCTTTTTATATTTTACGAGTCTAAAAAGAGCTTAAAAGAGACTCGTCTTTGAGGAATGAGTGATATTTTCGGTAGCAGCTAGTTCTAGGTAAGGTTTGGAACTTTTCAATCATGGCAGCGTAAAGAAGATGGCTAACAGAATCACTCGTCATAGCTGTTCCTAAAAAGGGTAAAAAATCAAGTGGAGGCGTATGATCGGCTAAAAAGTGGAGGTGATGGTAAGAACACGACCAAGGCTCAAAAGCTGATAGTAATGCGATCACAAAGGTTATTTACCGAAAGTGGGTTCATTTTTTAATGAGCTTGAACTCTGGGGGAACATATGCTCATAGCTAGGTTTATTTTTTAACGAGCTTGAACTTTGCAGAAACATTGCTCGTGCCAGTCGTATAATAAGGATGTCTCTCATTTATAGGTTCATTTTTTAGGGAGCTTGCTCCATGCACAACTTTGCTCTGGAGCCTTTTGTATGCAAGCTAGGAATTACCAACCACACTCCTAGGAGTTAAAGAACTACTAAGATTCGGTGGGATATCTTCTCAACGGGAAACCTTTCCTTTACTTCACTGGTGCCACTTGGTCCTTGCAAAGGTGAATGGTTGATTAGACCAATCACCTAAATTAAACAGTTGAAGTTAGTAAAAAACTATAGGGTTAGAGTTACGCTGGTCGCTTTTCACTTGCTACAACAGGTTTGCATGCCCCTAGGTATAAAGAAAAATAGAGTTTCCAAGTTACCATATGGAGGTTCTTGCATTAAAGCAAGGTTGTTCCATCCGCAGTTGCAGACAAAACACTTCCTTGGCCCTATCCATCAAAATAGATAAAGGTGAATGGTGGGAGCTTCCACTCACATAACATTTGACGAGGGAATCCTTTTCCTGTCTAATCCCATTTTCCTAAATGGACGGGTGTGTCAGACTAGTCATATATCCTACATGAAAACCTACCTTATATATGAGGTTTTCCTGCTGAAGCAGACCAGGGCGCATGCCCCCGGGGTTTAGTCACACTCACCGAATCACTCGCGCTCATCAGGTGGATGGGCTGGAGGTTAATGAGACATTCCTTGTGCAAAAATACCAGTTAGGGATGGAATTTGACTAGTAGCCATGTTTGAACCGAGGAATGAAAGCTGGTCAACGAGCTAGACCATTCTGCCTTCATATGGGAAACACATCACTCGAAAGAGTGAGGAAACAATAGCTCCCATGTTGTAAATGTAGTCACACCCAAGGAGTAGATTGTAATCTAGAGGCCCTTGGACTACCATCATGTTTAGATGAACAGTTTTCCTTCTCAAAGTTATAGGCAAATTTGGAAGGATCCCTAACGGTCGACTGGTTCCTTTGTTGAAGCCTGACAGATTTCGAATCTCAGGCAGAAGCGATGGCGAACCAAGCGCTTTCCAAGCAGTTGAGGAAAGGATACTCATGGAAGCCCCTTCATCTATGATAGTACCAGCCATGATCATTCTGTAAGCTTGTACTATGATTTGGAATGGTACATTAGATGGTAGGCGGGGTCTCCCTAGTAGATTCCAATCGAAGGAAATGACTAGATTTCTTGGAGGAGGGACCGAATAAATGGCTGGATGAATCTCTGATGAACTTCCTTCCTGCGGTAAAGGAATGGGTAGATTTCCCCCATGTTCATCGGATTTTGTGTTAACAAAAAGAATTTGAATGGTGTCGTTCTCATTCTCTTTGGTGACTGTATCATCTGAAGGTCGACCTTCTGAAGACAAGACTGGGTCGACTGTTGTCTCGACCTATTGACTTTGGTCCGGTGTGGACTCAGAGAGTTTATCCTTAATGATAGGTGCTTCGACCGACAACAAAGGTGTGTCAGTCAGATTTTCAACTAGCGATGGACTCGGCAAGATTTTCTTGTATCCAGGAGGAATTCACTGCGATGAAGCAGGACGGTTATCCAAGACTCTTTTAGCTTCATCCAGGAAAGGAAAACGGTGGGGGGCATGATCGCCTTCACACAATCTACAAGGAAATTTAGATATTCCTTTCTGTCCATTGACTTCGTTTTCACTAGTTGATGGTGTGCTCTCAACATGATCGTCAGAGGTTGAAGACACCGGATTGTGCAAGCAGGGAGACTAGTCTCTTAAGATCCACGAGATGCAAGGACAATCTCGATGATAGTGGTCTCCTTTGCAAATGAAACATGGAGATTTAGGTTTGGATAATGCAGTGTGTGGGTTTTCACCAAACGATGCATGGTTTCCCCCTTTCACCATTGGCTTCTTCTTCTTCTACTCCTTCCTTTTCTTCTTCTTCTCAGTTACTTGGTTTTTAGTGTTACTAGCTTCACCAAGCGAAGAGGAAGAAGGAGAGGGAGAAACAAAAAAAGTAGAAGGTGGGGGAGTGACTTCAGTATCAACTGGTTGCTTATTTGATTGCTGAGGAATTACAGTGTTTTGAATGATAGAGGTCGAGAAAATCCATACTAGCAGGCCAATTATGAGTCCTGGAAGGGACAATGTAGCCATGTGTGGAGCACCAACATCTCCCCAAGAAGAGAAAGGACTAGGATTCCCTCCAAGGGGAAATCCTTGATTGGTGGACTCCATTTTCTCAACCTAAGACCAATGAGGGAACAGTGATGTTATTCTGATTAAAATAAATTTTATGACGCTTTGACACAACTTGCTTTTTCAATTTTTAAGAGTCGAGAAAAAGCTAAAGATGACTCTTGCCGCCTTTGATTTTTAATGAGCCTGAAGTGACAAGTGCTCAGAAGGACCTTTTCTTTTAAGGAGTCTGAAAAGGAATGAAAGTGAATACTCTGGAAATCTAGACAGAGGGATTACCAAACCAATCGCAAAACTGCAAAATACTTTTCATGTATGGCAGTCAATCTTCCCGAATGCTGTGTTCAGTGCATTGCAATTGATAGGGCGGCAGGCATGGCTTCCTAAGGATAAAGGATATAGCCTATTGTGGTATCCCAATATATACTTGACTTTATGTGGGAGCACAAGTCCGTAATGGCACTTTTTGTATCAAAGAGGAGGAATCACCCAACCTACGATGAAAATGATAGTTACCAGGCTTTACGACACCAAAATACGTCTCTAGCCTAGACTTCTATATGTTGTGCGTTAGGTTCCAAAGAGTTTTTATGTTCATTGAGGTTTATTTTACAGTTGATATTTCTTAAGAAGTTTTCCTTTAAGGTTCACCACATGATGTAGATATACAATTCCTAAATATGCAATCTAAGATGATAAACAGTTGTTTACTTTCTTTTAGCAATGAAAATCCTAGCTACTAAGGAAAGAGAAGTAAAATTATTTCAACATAGAGCAGAGAGCACACACTAAGATGCATTTTCCTAAATCAATTTCCGCATGCAGTCTAAATGAAAATGTACATGCATGTATTTGTTTTTCAGTTTCCTTAATGTGAGAATGACAAAAAGAAAACTAAGTACAGATCTAAACTATCTTTCCTCAAAGTGACACTTTAGCAATTTCTTTTCAAAAATGAAAGGAAGATTTAGACAACACTTTCAATTTCGACTTGAAAACTGCTTTCGACACTTCAAAGAATTGATGATTCAAATCATATATAATGGAAAAAGTGTAATGGACTATCTAGAAGAGGAAGACTTTACAACACTCTTTTCTTTGACTGAAAACAACACTTGCGACACTTTCAAATCAAAATATGACAGTTCAATTAAGCTACCGTTCGCAAAGGAGAACTATAAATGATGAAAAATACATAAAAAAATTCACAATTCTTTATCAATGGAAGCTGAATAATGCAAAGGAAGAGAGTTTCAACAGTGGTATACTAATCATAGATAGCAAAACTACTAAATAGAGTTGTAAACAATGAAGGAAAAACCAAAATCAGGAGGCAGAAACAGTCTCATTCAATCATCACACCTGTAACACAGGGAAACAAAGATGCATCTCACCTGCAACACATGGGAGGTGCGATACATCCAAGTTGCCAATGAGAGACAGTGCGATGGTCTAGGGATGAGACTGAGCTTGGTGTTCACTCACAATTTGCAGCTAAGTTTAGGGATTTAGGCTGAGCTAATGATAGACAGTAAACACAAAGTATAGGGGCTGATCTAATGAGGTTATTTGAGATAACACCAGGGCACTTAGGATGTTTGCGAGTCAGATGCTGAGTTCATAAACTAACTTAGAGATTGACTAAAGTAGCGTTGATCTACTTTGCAGTTGCATAGAAAAAGCAGTTCGAAGGCTAGCTGGCTTAACTTCAGGCTCCGTCTGTAGTTCATAAAGTAAACAACGGTGACTAACAATCAAACTATTCGCTCCCTAGTGGAGTCACCATTTTGTTATCAGGAAAACTAGTGTCCATTCAGAGCTGCTAGTCCCACTAAGACGGGTAGCTATCTTAGAAACAAACAAACTAAAGTTACTTGTGTTTTCCTTTATGAGAGATAGATGAGAGAGAAGTAGAGAGTACCAACCTCAGTCTTTCGCTTGTCTCCTTTCTTGTTTCCTCCCTCCTTTGACAGAGCTTCGCCACTCCTTCCTCACGTGTCCCGCTTCAAATAACACCTGTAGAGTCAAAGCAACATAATACCATCAAAGCATAGAGATCTATAACCATAAAGAATATAGGATCAGATGTATATTAACCATACAAATTCATACACCAATCCAAGATTCATAAATATACAAGTATATGGAGGAAAACTCAAATAGCTTTATTGATAGAAGTACTAGAAGAGAGGATTACAACCCAGCGGTATGATCCAGCTCCATCCTCCTAGCATGAAAGCCCTCTTCACCTCTTGAAAAACTAGATCACCCAACACTACAATGTTTCACAGAGAAACCAACAGCACTTCCTTCATGTGCTTACACCTAGTGCATGTCAAGTGTCAAAGTCAAACATTCAGAACTTAAGTCTAGATTAGAGTATTTGGTTGGCATGGAATTTTATTAATTTCGTAAACAAGTTTATTTCCATTTTTTACATATATATTTACATATTTATGCACTATGAATAAAATTCATTATTTAGAAATAGGAAAAAGCATGAAGGCAGATTTGATTACTTCTTTCGATTGGGTTTACATGGAATTCAATACTTTGGTTGATAAATGATCAAAAAATGGACTCTAAATTTTAGGACTTCACGCTAGTTTATTCTGTTTGAGTTTAGAAATTGTTTTTTTGTAATAGTTTTGTATTATATGTAATACTTTAGTCAACATTTTTTCTTGGATTAGTTTCTATGTATTTTATGTATTATATGTAATATGCATATGCATCCCATAGATGCACCCCAACTATAGGCCATTGCAGTACATGGGGATATGTTATACGTGGTTAGGCTCGTGATAGATCATGTAGCCCACCCAGAGTGAAAGTTCCACTCATAGATCATACCCTTGGCACTGGTCAAATTTTTTAGGGACAATGTTTTTGTCTCTATTGATCATCATGCTGCCTCTTGTGGACCTTCTTCACTTATTTCAGGTACACGTCCTACATTTTTAAATTCTCTTTAAACATTATGTGTTTATTTTTTGAAATTTTCCTCAACTAATGTGTTTGAATTTAATGTATATGTTATTATGCTTCTAGTTTTTTTAATTATATATGTTGAATTATGTTTATGAATTGCAGGGCATCAACAGGTAGAAGTTGAGGATTAGAGTGTAGCATTAATCCCTTTGTGGGATGATACTACAACTCATATCACATTGGAGGATGTTACGACCTATCATATGTGGATCACTGGTCCATGTAGATATTGGTGGCCACCCACATATTCCACTTGGACCCCCAGTAATGTTTCTTTCAGTTTCCTTAATTATAGCACAATTTACTACTTTTGGTAGTTTTTCAGGTCCTGAACTTCCAGAGTCGTTTTGAGGCCTTAAATTGAGTTTTTTTGGGAAACTAGAAAACCCATAGCCAATGGCATGTGTTTTCCCTCTAAAGTTATAGTTTTTGGGTAGATATTTCTAATGAGGCATCGTACACATCAAATAGAGATCATATGCCAAAGATACGACCCTGTGAAGTTGGTGTACCAACTAACCCCAACTGGGCCCACAAACTTTTGGTGCTTCATCTCCTAGGTTAGGTTTTTGGATGTTTGGAGTTTTCCCTTGTTTATAAATAATAAAATAAGGCCCATGAGCTTCAATGTAACAAATTTTAGAGGCACGTGTCTACCACGTCTCTTTTAAGAGATAAGTTACCATCACCTGAGCTATTTTATTTCCATTTTGCATGTAAATAGTTTTTAGTATTTTCTTTATCAATGAATTGAAGTTCAGTTTTTGTTGTATCTCTATTTTTTGTTTAAATATGTATTTCATTTCATTCCTACATAAATCTAGATTAGTGGAATCATAACAGTCATATCTTCTCTTTTTTTCATCCATTTCCCCAACAAGGTTGGGGTATAAGGAGTTAGGGCTCGAACTAGTTGAAACTTTGCAAGACCAACCTCGTCGACCCCATCGACCTCCCATGGCAGAAGAAAATAAATACAAGGGAGTAGGAGATGCTTTCAAAATGATTGGTCGAAGAAACCCTTGAGTGAAAAGGGAATGCGATGATGGACAACTTTGCCCAAATCCTTTGGTGGATTCCCATAGGTGACACATCTTCATCCTGCAACCACCCTGGAGGCACCACTCCTTTTAAGTTACAATTCAACTTTGACATTCCCATATTTGAAGGCTGGATAGATGCAAATCTCATAGAGAAATGGTTAAATCTGTTGGAAATATACTTTTCGATTCATGATTTTTCCAATAAGGAAAAGATTAGTTGTTCACTACTCAAAGCCACCCCGCACATTAAGGAGTGGTGTGAAACCTACTGTGAGAAGAGGGACTAGAAGAAACCCTCACTATATTTAGCCACACCCACTTGGAATTATTTATTAGACGACATCAAGGAACATTATTACCCTATCAAGAGCTATGAAGATAAGTACATAAAGTGGACCACACTGCGGCAGGGAAGGGACCAAGACGTGCCAAACTTCACTAATATTTTTCATACCCTTCACATGAAGTTGGGTATCAAGGATTCTGAGTGGCATCTATTACTCAAGTACTGCAGTTTTCTACAAAAATACATCCAAGATGAGATGGAGTTCCTAGACATCTCCTTTCTTGGCATCACCTATTGATACATTGTCATTATCGAGCAGAAATTTAAATAGAAGAAGAAATACTTTGGATCTGTGAATCTGAAGCAAGGGAAAGGTGCCCCTAAACCATAGAACAAAGGAAAAATTCAAGGTGGGTTACCCAATACAACTTGATGAAGCCGCAAGCAAAGAACAACACCATGAAGACAAAAAAGGACACAGGAAAGTGGTGTGAGTTCCATAAGAGCCCCACTCACAACAAAAATGAGTGTCGATCCAAGAAACCAATGGTGGTTGAGCTGAAGGATTCAAATTTATATACATGATCCAAATCTAAGTCAGAACCAAACAAGGGGAATGAGAAAGGGAGCTAAATTATTGATGCGGAACCCAGCGACATCATTGCCACCACCAAGATCTAGAATTGAGCCCAAAGATCCGTAAGAAGGGGAACGTCTCTTTGTTGCAGTTCATTATCAACAACAAGATCCAAAATAAACTCAACTCAATAGAGTTCATTAAGTGGTTGGGCCTACCGACCACACCACACCCGTAGCCATAAACTATTGAGTGGCTCCACCAAGGATGAGATCTTTGTGTCAACCAGCAATGTCATTTTACCTACAACATCAAATGCTTCATGGATGAAGTATTTTGTGACGTTGCTCCTCTTGAAGTTTGTGATGTATTATTAGGCTAACCATACTTCTTGAAGTGTCATTTTGTGTATGAGATGAGGCCTTGCATTGTTATTATTACTTTGGGCAGCAAGTTAAACAAAATACTAGAGGTATCCCTGCCTACCACCATCTCTTTGATCTTTCCTAAACAATGCAATAAGATCATTTCCCAGACCATGAAATTTGTTTATTTTTTATTCGTTCTAAAAGTAAAGGGAAGATCATGGCCACATTCATGGCCCCTGCAAAGCATTTCACCACACGATAGAAGCAGGTGGATAAGGTCATTGAATAATACAAGGACATATTGTCCTCGCCCATAGGAGTACCTTCACACTATCAGGTTAAGAATTTGATCGATCTGACTCTTGGAGAAACTCTACCCATTGAGCTGATATATCGCCTCTCTATTCTAGAAAATGAAGAAATCAAGCAGCAGATATAGGAGTTTCTACAAAAAAGGCACATTCAACCCAGTTCCTCACCTTGTGGGAGCATGTTGTCATTTCTACAACTCCCTCCAAAATTTTGGCCTACATCCAAATTTCATAGTGTACTTTGACTTTGCATGTTGTCATCACAATCATTAAGATTTATTCCATGTGTTTTCTCTAAGTTTCCCTATCCCATTCACAAGAAAATCAAAGTGTTGTATTTCGGCATGTGGAGTGTTTCAAAATGCAAAAAAATTAGTTTTGGTGGTTTCAAGGGGTAACCTTTGTGTAAATGAGTTGGTCTTACCACGTAAACGTGTATTGTACTCATTTCCAAAGTTTCAAGCATTGTCGCACAAGTTTCCTCACAGTCGTTGCAAAGAGTATATTTCTTGCCGCACTTGGTGTAGGTTGTTGCAAAGTTGTCACATTGAGGAAAGGATGTTTTCCATGTGTTCTATGTGTTCTTTGTTATGTCATAAAGTTATCTAAGTGTGTGGTCATGTCCAGAGTCATGCTTTTTCCCATTTTCCTTCCACTGATCTAACACTTAGTCAAATTGGAAAAACTCCCCGACCATACCACTCAACCTCTTTTAGACAACATGAACTGCACAATATGTAGTCTCAACCCTCAAGCAGTCACCTTGTCTCTTGGAACTATGCAATGCACAATTTTTTCCTCCCAGAATTGTGCACTACACAATCTCAGTGCTCAATCCCATCCCCTCCGCTCCAAAACTATGCAATTTTCCCCTCTAGCCATCCATGAATTGTGCATTGCACAGTCTCAGTCCTCAAGCCTCAGCCTTGAACTACTAAAATATGAAATTGCATAATCACCTGGCTTCCTTTTCCTTCGAGCACTATGTAGCGGGAAAAATCAGTGCTCAAGCCCTCATCCTGCCTCATTGAATCCCTCAATTTTGAAATCCTCAATCTCAGTCCAACCTGAAATGCACATTTCCCAGTCTCAAGGCTCGGACCTATCCCTTGACTACCTGAGCTATGATATTATGTAGTCATTGAGTCTCTCCCTCAACCTTGCACTCAGTTCTAGCTCAATGAGTGGATCATCATGCAAAGTATTAGACTAGGGGTTTATCGAACTAATGTCTTCTTTTCATGAGTGAATTGCAAATGCAAGTACTCTATCATATTGTGACAAGATGATGAAAAAGTAAATGGAGGAGGATACCATGCTAGAAGACATATTTGTAGCTATAAATACAATTTGATCATTCGGGAGGAAGAAAAGGGACATTAGATTAAGACAACAACTCAATATCTAATATCACGGAAGATTCCTCATCTTTAGCCATATGGAGGCGTAAAAGGATATCACATTCTATCTTCAAGGAGATGCAAAGCAAGAAGCAACAAATAATGGCTTGGTATTTCCATGTCATCAGCGTCATCTCATGTTACATCAGGAGTCATCATGTGCGACATCATTTTGTATATTATACAAATTCTTATTCAAAATGTATTGTAAAGTGGAAGTCCAAAGGACAACTACAAAATGTAAAGAGTCATGTAAAAGTTGAAAAGTCTTAGGGAATTCAAACAATGATGAGGGTAGTCCAAGAGTCACAAGGGAGGTGAAGGATCGCCTCATTTTCTATATATATACCCTCATTCTACAAGCAAGGGAATTTTCACCTTGGATTATCCTATAAAGGATCTGAGAGACAAGTTAGTTATTTTGGGGAGCAAGTAGTGGCTCCAACGCTCCATTATTGGAGCTAGTGTTGTACGTTGTATACATGTGTATTAGGACTTTTACTTAATATTTGAAGCCTGATGGCTAGCATGTTATTCATGCATGGATTATGAATATTTGTAAGATTGTTCTATAAATGTTTATGATTCATGTTTTTTTCCACCTGTACTAAAGTAGTTGGACTATTTTAATGTTTTTAGTGCTTATCATATTGAGAATGTGTTTTAATGGTTGTAATGATCGTCGCATCCTTATGGACTATTCCACTAGATGTTAGGTGAATCTTTCCTTCTTGTGTGCATCTCTACTAGGATGGTACTATTACCTCTCTCTTCAAGGCTCACTTCCTCTTCCTTCCGTAGTAGAATAACCCTAATACACCTACAACTGAACACTCAATAGGTATACCTACTTTCTTTTCGAAGGCACATACACAATTCTTTCTCTTAGTGACAACTAAAGCCATAGAGAACCTTTAATAAAATGGAAACTGGGTCATATTTCAAATGGGGGTCCTATACTTGTTGGGTTGTGTTATATTCTTTCCATGACTAGCCCACGTAATTAACCCGGGGGGAAGGGGACGAAGCCCCCCTTTCATTGTACTGATTGTGTAGAGGGGGGGATCACAGGAGGTTTGAGGGGTGCAGGTAACCCCCCTCTATGGGTTCGGGGCAACACCCCAAAAAATTTTGTTTTTTGGACCCTATATTAGGTTGGGCGGACCTAACTATGGTTTTGTGCATGATTTTCACACATGGTTTTGGACGTGATGGTTTTCGGTCCATGGTTTTGGATATGATGGTTTTTCAGTCAATGGTATTGGATGCTTCAGCATGTATAAATATGTATTGTAACATTGAAAGGAACATAATGAAAAATCAAGCTGGTAGTCCTGGTTTTTGGATCCAGGGGAAATCTCTGTGTATATGTTTTTTATGTGTTATGATCTTGCATTGTTTATTTTTCCGTGTTCTTAGAATTCGTATGCAGGTAATTTCTGTACAGGGTTAAAAACTATATTTGGTATCAGAGCTGTTTTGGCTTCAAGGGGACGACTTGTTGCTGAGGGGTTTTGCCTAGGCCTGTAGTAGACCCTGTTCCATGGGAGATCTACGAGATTGATTCTAGTGGTGAAAGAAGATGGCGCGCAATGGAAAGATAGACATCAAGAAATTTAATGGTCAGATTTTTGAGTTGTGGAAACTCAAGATGGATGGTCTGTTGGTGGATAAAGATCAATGGATCATGGTAGATCCCAGTAGTAAACCAGTGGGAGTGTCTGATGAAGAATGGAAGAAGTTGGATCAGAAGGCAAAGAGCACAATATGATTGTGTGTCTTAGATTCAGTATTGTTGAATGTATTAGGGGAAGCTATGGTGAAGGCTTTGTGGGACAAGTTAGGGACTTTGTACCAGTCTAAGTCTCTGGTGAATAAACTATTCCTATGGAAAAAGCTATATAACCTAAGGATGAAATATGGAGACTCAGTGAAAGAGCATATGAACGCATTTAATATTGTGGTAAGTCAGTTATTATCTGTTGATATTAAAATTTTAGATGAAGATAAGTGCATCAGTTTGTTGTGTTCTCTACCAAATTGGTGGGATAGTTTGGTTATTGCAACAGGTAGCAATGCAACTTCCTTGCAGTTTGATGAAATAGTCTCATCCTTGCTGATGGAGGAGATGAGACGGAAAAATATGGAAAGCCAGAATGGTGATGCCTTGTCTGTAAAAGGATGGTCCTAGAACAAAAACAAAAATAATTCATTGAGTGGGAGATATAAATATAGAGGGAGATATAAATCTCCAATAAAACCTGTAAAGGTGGTGTACTGGAAATGTGGAAAGGAAGGGCACTACAAAAGGGACTATAAATATAAAGCTCCTATATTAGGTTGGGACCTACCAATGGTTCTGTGCATGATTTTTGCACATGGTTTTGGACGCAATGGTTTTCAGTCCATGGTTTTGGACATGATGGTTTTCGATCTATGGTTTTGGATGTAATGGCTTTTCGATCCATGGTATTGGATACTTTGGCATGTGTAAACATGTATTGTAGCATTGAAAGGAACATAATGAAAAATCAAGCTGGTAGTCCCGATTTTGGGATCCAGGGGAAAATCTCTATGTATATGTGTTTTATGTGTTATGCTCTCACATTGTTTATTTTTCTGTGTTCTTAGAATTCGTATGCAGGTAATTTTTGTACAGGGCTAAAACCTACAATACCAAATGGTGTGAGGTATAATTGGGACCACATATCAGGGAGACCCCTTTGAATGTTGGCAGGTCTAGCACTGTCAACATTTCTGGCACGAGGAGGGAAGCTAGATTTTATGGTTGATAACTCCACCCACCTGCACAATAATTCCTTCGCTCAAGGCAGAAACATTCCCAGCACCTCTATGACTCATATTCCTGAAACATGTGAATATTCTCAACTTGTCCCTAAACAATGTTGTGAAGTTTCTTATGAGCACACACGGGAGATTCAACCCATAACCTATAAGTTCACAAAAGTTATCAGATTGATTCAGAGAGCACAAGATCTTCCTTATTTTCTGAAGAAGAAAGAAACAACTCCTACCAGGACAATGGTTTCTATAATGAAATATTTGGTCTTCACTGCTCTTGAAGAGTTAACAGAATCTATAGACAATACATAAAAATGAGAGAAACCTTCATCCTATAACGAGGGTGACAAGGACAATGTTGTGGTCTCAAACGACACTTTACATGGGTTAGGCAATCACAAAGAATATTCCTTAGGTTTTGAAGAAGAGGAGGGGTATAGAGATGAGGACATGGTAAACCAAGGTTTGTATTGGATGAATCAGGGCCCACTTTTGCTTCCTGCTATTTTACATAAGATGTCAAGACACACAGAAAAGTCGTTAATGAATATGACATTGACAAGGAAATTAAAGTGAAAGACCATTTGGATAACTTCTACCCACACATGTAGATCCTTGAGGTACATTACGATGATGTTACATGTGGACTCTTTCCTTGTACCTTAGATGGTAAAGTGGTTTTTTGGTATCATAGTCTTCCCGTAAATTCAATTCAAAACTAGAGGGGGTTTAAAAAGTTGTTCCTCGATGACAAAACCCCAACCATGTTATTAAAGGAGTTAGGGAATCTGAAGATGGGGGGAACATAAAAATTCAAATATTTTAATGAGAGTTTCAATCAGGTATTGAACCAATTTCCTCCAGATACGACACCTCATGCCTCCATCACAATTGAATACTACATTTCTACCTTGACGACAAGAATTTCACAATTTATAAAGAGAGTTGTGAAAGAAACTCTGGTAATTTTTTTTGAAGAAGTCATCACAGTTAAAAATTACTAGCATGAAATTGGGTTCATTTTCAATGATCAATCATCTAAAGACTCCAGGGGTATAGGAAGAAGGTCTCAGACCTCTTCAAAGAAGGTCAAGGATAAAGAAGCTAATGAACTCGAAAGCTTGACCAAGACCATCAAGTCTCTGTCAAATGAGTTGGTAGATTTAAAGTAAAGGACAAGCAAGACCACTATCAATGGAAAGCCCCTAAAGTTCAACTTCCTAAGAAATACTAACAACAGTAATAGCAGAAATATTCAACCATCTAAGATTGCACAAAGATCGAATGTCATGTTGAATGTTAAAAGAAATATTATTATTTTCATCAAGAATATCATTCATAAAAGATATTCTTGCAATGGAATCACAACATGAACACTCTAGTTATGCACATCATTGACAGAGTACTTTCAAATGAGAAGACTAAGTAGACAGAAGAGAAGGAAGATTTTGTTGCGGCTGAAGAGACTACGGGTATCAGAGACGCAATGAATACTTTTAGTTATGTGTTCATTGCTAAGAATAAAAATGTCGAAGAACTACCATAGAGTGAGGCCCTAGCTCAAAAACAAAATTATCAATACAAGTTGATGATCCAAGAGCCTATTCCTAAACAAGAGGTGACTAGGAAAAAACTGAAGGAACACTTGTTAAAAAAAATCACACTACCTATAAACTCATCTCCAAACACAAGGTAAGTCTGGAAATGTTGACACAGTGAAGAACACTTCTACTAATGGTAAAATCAAGCCTACCATTCTAGAAGTGCCAAATAAATCCACTCCTCTAGAAACTTCAGCAATGCTAGATGCATTGGATTATAATATAGTGGAAGACATGAAGAAATCTCGCACAAATATTTTGATATTTGATCTTACAAGGATAGCCAGCCAGTTGGAACTACTTCTTTGAGCCCTTGACCTACCTTCATCAGGTAATAATGCTTCTTTGCAGAAGGGATCTAGTAATTATTCTAGTCCCATAGATTCTGTTGTTAATGTATTAACATTAGAAGCTAGCACACTCTTCCCTCCATTTGTATTGACTTTCGATATTTTTAATTACAATTTTCACAATTTCTTAATTGATTTTGGTGCATCTGTAAACGTAATGCCATTGTTTGTAACCAAGAAAATCAATGCTAAATGGGATAATACCGATGGACAAATTATTCAGTGGGACAGGTCTCTTGTCCAAGCTATTGGTGAACTCTGAAATTTTCTTATTCACTTATTAGCTAATCAGTGAGTTCACCAATGAATGAATGTAGTAATCATGGACATACCAGAAGCCTATGGTGTATTGTTAAGTAGATACTAGTCCAGTAAACTATAGGGGTATTTTTCTACCGATTGGTTGCATTTATGGCTTTCATATAAGGGTCGGAATAACCAAATCTGGGTGGAATTAGAACCTTACTTGGAGCACACTATTACACCCTTCAAAGGAAAAAATGAGTCTATGGATTTCGCATATTTAATTTTTTGAAACTACTTTTTGGTGGCTGACCTTGGGTGCTATCTTTCTTAGTCTTCCCTAGCTCCACCAGACACACAAATGGAACTACTTCGTAATCCAATTGGCGAAAATGATTTATTTATAGTAGGTAGTAGTAGTACTAGTGTAAGATGTAGCCCTAGTAGTTCTAATTTTTGGACTGTGTATTTTGCCTGTTATAAGACACAGTAGGGCTTTGGAGCTGGTTGTGTTTTAATAGACCCAAAATAGAGAAAACACTTGACTTTTGGCTGCTTCAAATTTGACTGCATGAATAACACTGTAGAATATGAAGCACTCATCTTGGGCTTACAAAAATCCATTGACCTCAAAGATAAAGTACTTAAAGAAATAGTTGACTCTAAGATCATTATACAACAAGTACAAAATACTATACATTGTGTGTTTCCCAATTTGGAAAACTATCTATAAGAGATATGGCATTTGATTTCTCAACACCAAGATTTTAATATTTTATTTCTTCCTAGAATGTGTAATGTAGCTATAGATGCATTAGCAAATACTGCTGCTAGGTTTTCATTGCTTAGGGATGGTTTTTCTATTGAAATGATTTATAAGCCATATGTCCCTGACAATATCACTAATTTGCACATTTTCAATGATGACCAACAGATACAGCACTTCATGGTGAATGTTGATGTGTTCAAAGACACAACCATTTATGAAAGCATGCATGATAAATAGGTGCAGGATGTAGCTCAAGTAAAAAAAGGGCAACCCCATGCCTAAGGACGTGGTATCAGTAGAAAAGTTGTATGGCTTGTAGAATTGCTTTCTAGGACCAGTGAATGTGAAAACTCACAATTCAACCTTGTTTCATAAACAGATCAATTTGGGTATAGAAAGTGATCTGAAGTTTGTCAATCTCAGTACATGTTGCACACCTCAAGAGCAGCAAGCCTTTATCTTATTTTTTAAGCAGTACCAAAATTTCTTCATGTGGATGTATGATGAGATCAAAACCTATGACACACGAAAAATTCAGCATGTTATTCCAATAAAGGAAGGGGCTAATCCTTTTCAGTAGAAGCTATGGAAAGTATAATCAATGCTTGAACCCCTGATTCAGAAGGAGTTAAGTAAGCTGTTGGATGTGTGGATCATCAATAAAGTGCGAAATTCAATGTGGGTCTCTGATCTACTCCCAGTAGAGAAGAATTTTAGGGAAATTCACTTATGCATGGATTTCTGAAATCTTAATTGCACATCGAACAAAGACAACTATCCAGTGATGTTAATGGAGAAGATATTATTGATCTGGATTTAAACAGGAATGCAACAAATTAAATATATAACCATAAATGCAAATATGCCTCAGGAACAACATTTCATTTCATTAATATCAAATACTGAAATATGCTTACAAACAGAATGGAAATAAGACTATCTCAGGAGATGGTAGCTTATCTTTGAGAAGAGATGTGGTGGCTACATGCCTCTGAACTGTGTTACAATGAGGCTCAAAGGCATATTTATTATTGAGAAACAATGGAAAACCCTAAACATCCAAAAACCTAACCCTAGGAGAACAAGCGCCAAATTATGGGCCCCATTTGGGTAAGTTGGTACATCAACTTCTCGGGGTTGTAACTTTGGTAGACGATCTTCATTTGACATGCACAATACCTCGTTAGAAATATTTATCCGAGGACTACAACTTTTGAATGACCAACATTTATTTATGACCCATGTTGGTCTTATTTTTCCCAAAAAAATGTCGTTTAGGGCCTCAAAACAGCTCTAGAAGTTTAGGACCCGAAAAACTTCTAAAAATAGTAACTTGTGCTACAAATAAGGAAACTGAAAAACTGAAAGGAACAACGATGGGGGTCCAAGTGGAATAGGCGGGTGGCCACAAATATCCACCTAGATCAATTACAGATAGTATCAAGGTCAGAAATGTTTTCTCTGCTCGATGGAATTTTTGTTTACAACCAAGTTCTAGTTTCAGAACTTGATGGACTTAAGATAACATTTTGGACAAAGTGGGACACGTTCTCCTACAGAAGAAGGAATTTTGGGTTGGTTAATGTCGGTGCAACCTTTTAACGTGTGATGGACATTGCATTACATGGTTTGATCTGTCAAAGCATGGTCATGTATCTTGATGATTTCATAGTGTTCTTGAAAAGGAGATCTGACCACTTATGCCATCTAAAGAAAATCATTGAGTGATGTCAAAAATATGGGGTATCCCTTAATACCAAGAAGAGTATTTTTGCAGTGTGTGAGGGAAATATCTTGGACCACATCATAGAAAAAGTGGGATTAAACTGGATCCTAAAAGGGTCAAGATTATCACATATATTTCCTTCCTAGTGAACAAGAAGGCCATGCAGTCCTTCCTGGGGAAGATAATTTTTCTCTGCAATTTCATCTCTGATCACACCCAAATAGTAAAACCCATGCAAGAGATGGTGAATAAGGATGCAATATATAAGAGGGAGAGAAGAGAAAAGGATGCATTCTCCCATATTAAGCAATCAATTACGGAAGCACCAGCCCTGTACAACCTAGATTTCAACAAGGATTTTGTAGGTTTTAACCACGTACAGAAATTACCTAGATAATAATTCTAAAAATAGAAAATAAAAAATGGCAAGAACATAAAATAGATATACACAAATATTTTCCCTTGGATCCCAAAACCAGGGCTACCAGATTGATTTGTTAACATGTTCCTTTCAATGTTACAATACATCTATAGACATGCCGAAGCATCCATAAACCCCAATCCATTAACCCTCGATTAGAACATAACTATAGTTCCCTTAACCGAATCTACAAAATACCTTGGATAGAAAAACATCATGCCCAAAACTATGTGTGAAATCCATGCACAAAACCATAGGTAGGTCCGCTTACCTAATATAGGTTCCAAAAGAATTTTTCCTAGGGCATTGCCCGGGACCCTATGTAGGGGGGTTACCGCCCCCCTACATACCCCACGACAATGCCCGAAACAATGTATAGGGGGTGGTAATGTTCTCCCCCCCCCCCCGCGCATATGTGGTATTCGTGCAAAGAATATAACATAACCCAACATTCTCCCACTTGTTGTTTTCTTTCCATAGGGGGCCATAGGAGAGCTTAGTCATTGATCCAGCCCTACAATGTCCATTGTTTCTCTACACCAATAGAACTTCTCAGTTCTCACAGACTTTTTCAATGCATCTGTAGTATTCTTCAAAGTGTCCACCTTTACTAGAAACACCGTTTTGTCCTCAACCAAATCCCTCACAAAGTGATACTGAACATCAATGTTCATTGTCTTTGAATGATAAGCAGGGTTCATTGCAAAGAAATTGCACTTAGGCTGTCACAGTCTATCCTTATAGCTCATTTTACTAACCCCATACTCAAACATAATCTCTACAACCAAGATGTTTCCTTACTTGCATGAGTGGATGCCATGTATTCTGCCTCTGTAGTTCAAAGTGCCACTACAGACTGTCTCTTACACATCCAACTGACTTCACCTCCAAATAGGTTAAACCCAATATAACACAACCCAACCAATTTATTTCTATACAACGTTTCTTCTAATACTTCTATTTCCGCCATGCTTATGCATAAATATGGTGATAATTATGAGTGGCCTATATCCTTTATGAGTGCCACCCTACAAGGACCTAAACTTAACTATCCTATAGAAATCTGCAAAACATGATTGTTACCCTGTACGGAGGGGGAACTTGGAAAGAAATTCGTGATCTCGAAAATATAAGGGTCAAAATACAAAGAAGGGAATCAGATCTAGCCAAAAACATATTTATAACCAACACTTCACTTCTTTGTAAATCAACCACAAAAATCTGCAAAACATGATTGTTACCCTGTACGGAGGGGGAACTTGGAAAGAAATTCATGATCTCGAAAAGATAAGGGTCAAAATACAAAGAAGGGAATCAGATCTAGCCAAAAACATATTTATAACCAACACTTCACTTCTTTGTAAATCAAGTCCTGAGGATGAGTCTTGTTCTAGACTCGAAACATAGACAATACAAAAATTAAAATTGTGGAATATCCATGTACTGAATCTCAAAAACTGCACCACAGAAATTTGGAAAACATGATTGTTACCCTGTACCGATGGGGAACTTGGAAAGAAATTTGTGATCTCGAAAAGATAAGGGTCAAAATACAAAGAAAGGAATCAGATCTAGCCAGAAAGATATTTATAACCAACACTTCACTTCTTTGTAAATCAAGTCCTGAGGATGAGTTTTGTTATAGACTCGAAATGTAGATAATGCAAAAATGAAAATTGTGGAATATTTGGGTACTGAATCTCAAAAACCACACCACAGAAATCTACAAAACATGATTGTTACCCTATATGGAGGGGGAAATTGGAAAGAAATTCGTGATCTCGAAAAGATAAGGGTCAAAATACAAAGAAGGGAATCGGATCTAGCCAAAAACATATTTATAACCAACACTTCACTTCTTTGTAAATCAAGTCCTGAGGATGAGTCTTTTTCTAGGCTAGAAACGTAGACAATGAAAAAATGAAAACTATGGAATATCCAGGTACTGAATCTCAAAAACCACACCACAGAAATCTGCAAAACATGATTGTTACCTTGTACCGAGGGGGAACTTGGAAAGAAATTCGTGATCTCGAAAAGACAAGGGTCAAAATACAAAGAAGGGAATCAGATCTAGCCAAAAACATATTTATAACCAAACTTCACTTCTTTGTAAATCAAGTCCTGAGGATGAGTCTTGTTCTAGACTCGAAATGTAGACAATGCAAAAATGAAAACTGTGGAATATCCGGGTATTGAATCTCAAAAACCACACCACAAAATTCTGCAAAACATGATATCCTACCATCGATAAACATGCCTATGTGATCTACAAGGCGATAAAGCACTTTGACCTATGTTTTGAAGAATCATTGTATCTTCTTTGTTCTACACCTAGGAGTCAGATCATTGTTTTTCCAACAAGAGATGGGTGAGAGAAGAGAAAATTGGATGATTGGTTTACAAGAATATGATCTTGAATTCAAACTAGTTCACACTATCAAGAGACATGGTCTATGCCGGCTCACAGTAGAAGTAGGGAATACATAAGAAGATGATTCATCTAAATGGGCGCAGGATATCGAGATGTACAATGTCGAGATAGATTCCCCCACTAATATTCCAACCTCTTGGTACACAAATCTACCACAGTATCTTGAGCACGGTACTCTCCCATATAATCTATTTGCATGATAGAAAAGGGCAGTCAAATTAAAAGCTTTATCTAACTAGTTCGTACATGAGGTGCTTTTCAGAAAGCACTATATTGGAGTACTTCTCATATGCTTAGAAGCATAGGATTCAGAAAAGGTATTGCATGACCTTCATGAGGGACTTGTCGGAGGGCATTTCATTAGTGACACTACAACGCCAAAAGTTATACAGGCCAATTTTTATTGGCCCACATTATTCAAAGATGCTCATGGTTATTCCTACTAGTGTCTAGTCTGTCAAAGATGTGTCATCCGAGGAAAGAAGCCAGTTGCCCAGTTGCAACCTATCTTTGTGGAAGAACCATTTCAAAAGTTTGGTTTAGATGTTATCAGTGAGATATTTCCACACTCATCAAAGTATCATCGTTATATTCTCACTGCCACATATTACTTCACACGATGGACAAAAGAAGATCCAATCAACCAAGTGAACGATCAGGAATTCATCAACTTCCTTAAGAAGAATATCATTACCAGGTTTGGTGTTCTAATTTCACTTATATTTTAAAATGCAACATATCTTTCATCACTCAGATTATATGATTTTGCATTGGAAAATGGGATCATATTGAAATATTCATCTAATTACCATCCACGGGGAAATGGTATTTTTGAGTCAACCAATACGAACCTGTTGTGGCCAGAAACAACCCCCTTCTTATTTAGCGTTATTACTAATACTAAATAAGTGGGGACCCTTAGTCAAAAAATTAAAAAAATCAATTAGTGCTTGAATTTCCTTTTTCAATAAAACTTACCATCATAAACTTAGGATAATACCCTTGACAAGTCTAAAAAGCTTAAGTTTTATGATAAGGTAGGATAAAATCTCTCCTTAAGAAATATCGCATCGCAAAAAGGATAATGGATACCTCCTTACAAACACAATTCTAAGGTTGCAAGATCGTGATGTGGAACTTCATCGCATCGCATGCATCAAGTATCACTTACGCTAAAAAACCTCAAACTGCCGATATGCGATGGCGCATATCACAAATCTCATTTCGCGGAAAACACATTAACAGATGATTGTCATATGCTACGCCCTAGAGATGATGCGATATTGCAATATTGCGATATTGCGATAGAGCAATATTGCGATATTGCGATAGAGCAATATTGCGATGTTACGATGTTGCGATCTGCGATATTGCAAAGCAAATCGCAAAATTGCTTCATCGCAAATCTTTTGGGCTCGTTGTTCAAAAACGTATTTTCCATAAACTAAGACCTGGTTATGCACTTTAATGCTAATTAATGAGTTAGTTGCCAATCATTAATGAAATAGGGTTTCATGCTTATCAAAGAGCCATTTCACATAAGGTGGTATATTTTATATGTCTTTGGCATTTAAAGCTTTCCCGTCACCTTTTTCTTATGATGATTCTCACCTCATTTATAAACTGCAGAAAGAATAGAGTATTATACAAAGCAGTATTCAGGATACTATGGGGAAGAAAGGCAAAGCGCCAAGTTCTGAAGATCAAGAAATGCCACCCTTGTATACAGACACTGCCTGTAATAGAGACGCTGATATTACTACTTGGGAAGGCATGCATAGTCTACTTGAGGAAGAGAATCCCAAAATAATGGAGTTTACAGCTACTGCAGGCTCACACGGGTCTTCTGAGCCGTCTATTACAGAGCTAGCTTGCTCATTCTCACACCGAATAGCGGCGAGGCCCAAAATTCTTCCATACACGAACATGGTTAAATGGGTACTGGACAGCATTGACATCACAAACAGACAATTTAAGACTCAGTGTCAGCAACTTACATAATCATTATTTTCACAATATTTAATCTTTATATCTACTAAAAAAAAGCGCGCAAGAGGCAAAAAATCGCACCAGGGAAGCTCAGATCAAGCATCTTTGAGAAAAACCTCTTGAAAGTGAAAGCCTCTAATAGCTCAATCACCTGTAAGCCCAGAAATTTGTAAGAAAGCAACGCTAGAGGTAAAAAAAAAAGTAAAACTTGAATCCTGAAACTAGTAGTATTTGTCAGAAATATCTTCAAAATGGTATGTATATATGCTCAGCAACTGCAGACAAGCTGGAGACAGAAGGCTCAAGAAAAGGCAGAATCAATCAAAAGATTGACTAAAGTTGAATTGGGATTCTTACTGGGCATATTTGGTAAAACCACATAGGCAGTGCATGACTCTCAAATGTATCATCAATTCTACCGAGAAGATGGCATCAGCTCTTGCCGATGTCGTTTTCGCAAGACTGTTAAAGTCGGAAGTCGTCCAGCCGACTCTTCTCAAACAAATGTTGAATGCTTGTGATTTCAAGGAACAAATACAGAAATAGTTAGTTGTTAGTTTTAATTTTAGATTCAATGTTAGTATTGATTTTGCTTTATTTTTGCCTGAAATGAGGACGGTCATTTAAACCGTATCCTACATTTTTGTAATAAGCTATTTTTAGATTTAGTTAGTAGTATTTAAACCCTTCTCATGCATTTATAGAAGGGTCCTGAAATTTGTCAAAAACTTGTCCTCAGGACATGCACTTTTGCACCCTCCGAGGAGGTTTTGATGAATGAATGGAACAGGATTTATTGATATCTGCATTTAATATCTACTACTGATGTTGCACTTCTGTACTCTTAGTGGATGTTGGATTAAGAAGAGATAAATCATTATCGCTTGAAGCTCATGAGTAGAACTAGTTATAAATGGTACTTCTATCTCTTAACTATTTCTGCCTTTGTGTTAAAGTGATATTTACATTCAATTGTTTATATATTGATGCGTGAATGCTTGATTTATCATTTCGAACTTCTGTACGATGATAGCTATTTATTTATGCTTAATGTATGAGTAGCTTATTATGCGATATGTTTTTCACAATTGTTTCGTCTAACTTTTTATATGAAGTGGTTTATCTCTATTGAATTCCTTTCTCATAACAATTGAATGATCTTTATTACTAATTGTTATTTGAAATCATTTTAGATCACATAACAGAAAGATTACACCCCAGGTTAGTGTAGAATTAGATATTTCTGTTTATTAGAATACAATTGCATGTTATTAGATTAGAGTTAAAGTAAAAGCATTTCACTTAGGAACTTTTAGAAAGGAAACATCAAATATCAACACACACACACATAAATTGGGAAAATGGTCCCATTTCCCCAGTCAGACCCACTATACCAAATGGAAAAGGAGCTGCTAACCAAGGTCTGGACCGGGTGGGTATCCCCCTTGTTGTAGACCCGATTTTCAGGGCTTCAACATATTTGGCGCTAGAAGGAGGGCCCCGAACTGTGAATTGCAAGTAAGTCTAAATCTAAATACCATTTTGAGAGTAAATTGCCCTTACCATCTCCCCCGACTTCTCCGTCGCACTTAGAATCTTTAAATCTAGAGCCAGAAGTCGAAAGAACAACAACCACTACTACAAACCCTAACATTTCAGAACAATCTACTATTGAACCTCCTGAAGTTGAATCTTTGATCCATAAACTTCAACGATTTTCTATATCACCTCAAAGATCTGACAAATCTCAAGGCAACATGACTTCACAATATAACCCTGCTCATCCTCTTACCAGATTAAAGAGAGAAAAGTTTGGTGTTCAGCCAACTGAGTTACCTCTACCTACAAGAAAGAGAGCAAGGAAATTTCCTAAAGGGTCTGATAGTGAGACTCTTTCATCATCATCATCCATCTCCACCTCTCCACCGCGAAGTCAACCATCCACTCCTCCACTTCAGATTATTGTTCACCAGTCCATAGGAACTTCCACACCTTTTTCTCAATCATCTGGAGTCGTAATATCCTCATATTCTCAATTTCAGGGATCATCGTCTGCACTTTCCTCTGTTAGTAGTTCAGTGATGGCCCAATCTCCATGGAATAACCTAGGGGCAATATTAATGCTTGCGCCCTTGAGTCAGATACCAGCCCATCCTGAAAAATGGTTGCCTAAGTTTAATCCTAAAGCAGGCGTGCTAGCGGAAGAACATATAAATAACTTTATGTTATCCATAAATCTCAATGGAGTTACCAACGAAGATGCTGTCGTCCGACTTTTCCATTATACTCTCTAAGGAGTAGCCGGATCATGGTATTTCTCATTACTGTCTAGATCTATCACTAGTTGGGATATCTTCCAAGAACAATTCCTGACTAAGTTCGGTGATGACAGGTCTATGGCGACACTAATCAATGGCCTGTCTAACCTTAGGGCCGAGTCAAAGGAACCTATCAAAGATTTTAATTCACATTCCAATAAACTGTTAAATAAAATTCCTACTGCTTCCAAGCCTAGAGAAGAAGTGCGAAGTGAGTGGTACATCTCTGATTTACCATTAAACATAGCAATTTTCATTGATATGGATAACAAAACAACTTTAGCCGACAATATGAAAGAAGCAATAGCGGTAGAGAAATGTATCATAGCTCTAGAAAAAAAAAACGTGATAGAAGAACAAAAATCCAAGAAGGTTACTTTCAAGGAAGACCCCAAGAAAAGACAATCGAAATATCCATTCGATATAGAAGGATTGCAAAAAGTTTTGAAAATCATGTCTAATGAAATGGTTGACGTTAAGAAACAAGTGGCAGAAACTTCTTCTAAAAATCCGTACAAGCCTTACAGAAGAAACCTTTCAACCGATTCAAAGCCGCCAAATGCTATCAAAAGTACTGAATCAGAAGAAGAAGAAGAGGAAATTGTTACCGAAGAACATACTGATGAAGAAGAAGTTGTAGAGGTACAAGGTATCTGGGACTTCATCCTCCCAGATGAAGAGGATCAAGAGGCATCCCTGGTTAGTACTCGAAGTAGAAATCAACTTGATCCTCCTCAACCTACTCCTAAGCCAAAAAGCGCAAGCTCAATGACTAAGGATAAAGTCAAAGCCAAGAAAACGACACCTAAAGCGACTCAAACCAACCCAGTCCAAACAGATTCATCAACTCCATCAAAAACGCTGATTGTTTCGGATGAAATGGAGTATAATATCATATAAGACATGAAAAAGACTAGGGCTAACATCACCTTTTACGAATTGAGCAAGTTAAAACACTAGCAAAAGTTACTTTTGAAAGAATTACATGTTGTACCAGTAGCACCTTTGCCTGCAGCTGTAATCTCTCAAGCTTCCCATGAAATGGGAAGACCTCCAACTAACGTGATTAATAAAGTTGATCCAAACGACATCGCCTTAATTGGAGGAAGGTTGAGATCTCATGCTCCCCCATTTCTTCTTACTTATGAAATTTTCAATAAAAATTTGCATAATTGTTTAGTGGATTCTGGAGCTTCATCTAATACTCTACCAAAATCAATATGTGCAAAGTTGAACGTTCAACCACAAAAATATGTTGTGTGCATAGTTCAGCTAGATCGATCGCAAGTTGAAGTGATCAGCGAATTAAATCAGGTTACCATAAGGCTGTCATCCAATCCAAAGGTATGTCAAGTTATCAACATTTTAGTTTCTTATATTCCAGAATTTTATGGCTTAATTCTTAGCAGAGATTGGTCAAAAAAACTTCATGGATACTTTGCAACTGATTGGTCGAACATGTGGCTCCCTTACAAAGGTAAACCAAATGAGATAGAGGTTGAGCAAGAAAGACATCAGAAATACATAGTAACGGAACTCGAAGGAGAGAATGAACCAGTAGCATACAACAATAACATTATTGGCAACTACTCTGTATATTCTTCTTAGGAAATTTTAATGCTCATACTTCACCTTACTTAGAACATTTTTTTTTATCTCAAGTAGAAAAATTCTCTCAAACAGATAGTTCTAAATGTATTAATTTTATAGATAGTCCTGTAAATAAATCTTTATTTTGGAAGTTATTTTTTGACGGTTCTAAGTCTAACGAAGGAGCAGGAGCAGGATGCGTGTTAATCAGTCCAGAGGGAAACAAAACTATGCTAACTTGTAGACTCGAATTCGGTTGCACCAATAATACCGCAGAATACGAGGCTTTAGTCCAAGGATTATACAAAGCAATCAGATTAGACATCAAATATCTTCAAGTTTTCGGAGATTCTGAAATTGTAATCAGACAAGTACGCAATACTATACATTGTTTATCAGGTCATTTAAAGCATTATCAATCTTTAGTTTAAGATCTAACTGAACACTTTATAGCATTTAATATTTCATCAATTCCTAGACTCCAGAATGCTAGTGCAGACCACCTAGCTAACGTAGCTTCCAAGCTTATTCCTTTAGAAGACGATAGCCCTGATCGATTTTCAATCGAATTAATATTTAGACCTTCAATTCCTGATAACATTACCAATTGGAGGATTTTTAACAATGACCCTGATATTGTGAGCTTTCTCACATCTGAAGGATCTTACACCAATCAGATAATTGATGAGGACCAACATGATAGACAATTGCAACAAGATAACACTAATAATGCTATGCCAAAATCAGTAGTCAAGTTAGAAGACCTTTATGATTTGAAAGATCGATTCAAAAGATCTACCAATTCAAAACTGCAAAGTTCAACTTTGAACTATGAACTAGTAAATCTAGGAACTGATGCCAAACCGCAAAATATCAACCTAGGCCTTGGCCTAGCTCCTGAAGAAAAATTAGCGTATATTCATCTCTTGAGACAATACAAAAGTGTCTTTGCTTGGAACTACGATGAACTCAAAACTTATGACACTTCTATCATCCAACATACTATCCCAATGCTAAACGATGAAAAACATGTCCAACAAAAGCTGAGAAAGATCCATCGTAATCTAGAAAACCAGATCAAATCTGAACTCAATAAGTTATTGAAAGCCAAAATCATTTTTCCCGTTCGACATTCCAAATGGATTCCCAATATGGTTCCCGTTAGAAAGAAAAACGGAGACATTAGAATTTGCATTGACTTTCAAAACCTTAACAAAGCCTGTCAAAAGGATAATATTCCTTTACCTCCCGTGGAGAAAATACTATAGGCAGTCACAGGATCAGAATTAATGTCCTTCTTGGATGGATTCTCAGGATACAACCAAGTGTTGGTTCATCCCGATGATCAATTAAAAACCACATTCAGAACCAAATGGGGCACTTATGCATATCAAAAGATTCCCTTTGGTCTGATCAACATTGGTGCCACATTTTAGTGAGCCATGGACATCGCATTCAAGGGATTAGTTAAAAAATCAGTGGTAATCTACTTGGATGATATAACTGTATATTCCA
Source organism: Pinus tabuliformis (assembly GCA_031772625.1). Classification (NCBI taxonomy): domain Eukaryota; kingdom Viridiplantae; phylum Streptophyta; class Pinopsida; order Pinales; family Pinaceae; genus Pinus; species Pinus tabuliformis. Next base: position 1,214,709,288 of record CM062804.1, on the reverse strand, counting down.
TGAAATGAGGCAATCATCTTAGAGATTTAAAACAAATCTTCCAACGTTGTCAAAGGTATGGAATTTCACTTAACCCGAAAAAATCCTTTTTCGCATTAAGTGAAGGAAAACTTCTTGGATTCATAGTTTCAAAATATAGAATTCATATTGATCCTGACAGAATCAAGGAGATTTCTGAAATACCCCTACCTCACAACAAGAAATCTATGCAATCTTTCCTTGGCCAGATTAATTTTGCAACGAGATTTTTTCCAGATTTTTCAAGAATCGTGTCTCCTTTACAAGCAATGATTAAAAATAACTCAAACTTCAAATGGAGCTAAGACGAATATGAGGCATTCAATCTAATCAAACAAGAAATTGTTAAATCTCCATCTTTAGCAACTCCAAATATTTCCGATCCTTTTATTTTATATACATTTGCCTCTGATAGATCATATGCTGTGATACTCACTCAAGCAGATCAAGACAAGGAAGAAGCTCCAATTGCTTTTTTCAGTTCAAATTTACAGGGGGCTGAGTTAAATTATTCAGATGTAGAGAAACAATCTTATGATGTTTTCAAAGCAATTAAATATTTCAGACCCTTTCTACTTAAGACCCATACAAAAATCATAGTACCATTTACAGTGGTAAGAAATCTCTTAGTACAAAAAGATGTGGGTGAGAAAAGAGCCAATTGGGTTATTGCCTTACAGGAATATGACGTACAAATCAAACCAGCAAGTATTGTAAAAGGTCAATGCTTTTGTAAAATGCTGGCTAGAGCATCGCTTATTTCCGAAATACCATCTACAAAGATACAAATGTATGAGGTAAGCCTAAACGATGTTGAATCATTATACACTGATATCATATTTTATCTAAAGAATGGATATGCTCCTTTAAACCTCAATCATACGAAGAAAATAGCTCTAAGGTTGAAGGCTAAACAATATCAGCTCACGATGTTCTTTTTAGAATAAATTATGATTCTATTCTCCTTAGATGTCTTGAGAAATATGAAGCTGAAAAAGTCTTGCAGGAACTCCACGATGGGCCAGCCAGGGGACACTATGCTGGAGACGCTACTACACATAAAATCTTACGGGCAGGCTATTACTGGCTCATTTAATTCAAAGACTCACATAACTATGTAAGGAAATGTCAATTTTGTCAAACTGCTGCTGGGAGACAAAAGAAACCATCATTTCCACTGCAACCGGTCAACATTGAGAAGCCTTTTGATTAATGGGGATTGGACATAATAGGTGAGATCATTCCTCACTCCTCTAAACAGCATGGATATATCCTTACAGCAACAAATTACTTTACTAAATGGGTAGAAGCAGTTCCTCTCAAGACGGCTAATGCCAAACACATCATTGAGTTCATAGATCAGTTCATAATCACCAGGTTTGGGTTGCCTTCTGCTTTAATGTTTGATAATGCATCATATTTTTCTGGTAATGCGATGACTGAATTTGCACTCAAAAGGGGTTTCAAGCTTAAATACTCTGCCAATTATTACCCACAAGGGAATGGGTTAGTTGAATCTACAAATAAAAACTTAATCAGAATCATTAAGCGAACCATTGATCAAAATCACAAAAATTGGCACAAGTCTTTAATATATGCTTTATGGGCAGATCGAATAATGCAGAAAGCCTCCATTGGCACTTTTCCCTTTAATTTAGTTTATGGGAAAGAAGTGGTTCTTCCAACTCATTTAACAATTCCCTCTTTGGCCTTAGTTCAATATATTGATGAAGCACCAACTTCTTCCTTATAAATAAGGCAACTGGAAATAATTAAGTTAGAAGAGAAACAAGAACAGGCCAAAATAACGCATGCTCATCACCAAGAATTAGTAAAAGCTTCTTTTGATTCAAACATAATATCTAGAAAGGACTTTCAGATGGGAGATCTAGTTCTAAAATGGGACAAGGCTCATGAGGAAAAAGGAAAACATATGAAATTTCAACGAATGTGGCTTGGCCCTTTTCAAATTACAAAATTCATAGGTTCGTCTACTTTTATGTTACAGGATTTAACAGGAAAAATAGAATCTTTGCCTGCTAACGAACAGATCCTCAAAAAATATTTTCCATAGGAGATCATTCTTCTATCTTTTAGATCAGTTTTTTTTTTCATAATAAAAGCAGTTGTGAATGGTTACATTCGGGATTCATGAAAAAGACACAAATTCTCTGTTAGATTTTGTTTTTTCACTTGTATAAATAGAATTCTTTTAGAAAATTGATCGTTATCACTGAAAGATACAGTTAAAGGCTCTATGCTTAGAAATGATACTAGTTTCAACCTTGTAAATTTTGATCAAAAGCGACCTTTAGTAGGAAATTGTTTTATGTCAGTCCAATGAAAGGTATCAATAACAAAACGAAGATTCTCTGGAAAAGCTCTTTCGAAAAAACTCTACATTTTCGTCTAGAGCTATCTTAAGGAAACAATGACTTCCTCCCCACCTAGGAAATTACAACGTTCAAGGAATAATCCAATGATACACTTTAACTTAAAGAGTAAGAGGTCTCATCACGAGCCGACTTATCATGATCATAGATATTATAGCTTGCTAACTTTGCCAATACTGCATACCACAACAGGGAAATGACTCAAAGATTGTTGCAATCAAAAGACAAGGGGTCTCATCACGAGCCAGCTTGTTCAGCAAAGTTATAAATCAAGTGAATGACACTGTCATAAATTGGCTACCAAACCAAGACATTGTTCTTTAAGGGTAAAAAGAAAAATGAAAGCAATAAGTGTGAATATGGATTTCTCTTTGAAAATTGTATATTTCTCTAAGTGGGATACAGGATCATTGCTGGGTAACAGGTAACCCTGTCGAGGCTATAAATGCCTACTGGTAGCAGAGGCTCTACCTACGACAAATGAGCATATTTAAAACTGATTTATAGAGAAGGCTTTATTTTTATCTTTATAAACCAAGTAGTGACTAATGTAGATACAAGGACTAGCTTGAGGGAGTAAATAATCAAAATTAAAAATAGAAGAAACGAAATATCATTGATAGGAAAAAGCATAATGTACTTTGTCTTTCTATAATAAAGTTTGATTTTCTGGAAAAAAATTTGTTTTGGAAGTTTAGAAAATTCAAAAGAAAAGCAGAGATAACTGGTTCTTCCAAGTGAATCACCAATTGTTGTGGCCAGCAACAACCCCCTTCTTATTTAGTGTTATTACTAATACTAAATAAGTGGGGACCCTTAGTCAAAAAATTTTAAAAATCAATTAGTGCTTGAATTTCCTTTTTCAATAAAACTTACCATTATAAACTTAGGAGAACACCCTTGAAAAATCTAAAAAGCTTAAGTTTTATGATAAGGTTCGATAAAATCACTTCTTAAGAAATATCGCATCGCAAAAAGGATAATGGATACCTCCTTACAAACATAATTCTAAGGTTGCGAGATCGCAATGCGAAACTTCATCGCATCGCATGCATCAAATATCACTTACGCTGAAAAAACTCAAACTGCCAATATGCGATGGAGCATATCGCAAATTACATTTCGCGGAAAACACATTAACGAATGATTGTCATATGCTACGCTCCAGCGATGTTGCAATATTGCGATATTGCGATATTGCAATAGAGCGATATTACGATGTTGCGATCTGCGATATTGCGAAGCAAATTGCAAAATTGTTTCATCGCAAATCTTTTGGGCTCATTGTTCAAAAAAGTATTTTCCATAAACCGAGACTTGGTTATGCGCTTTAATGCTAATTAATGAGTTAGTTGCCAATCATTAATGAAATAGGGTTTCGTGCTTATCGAAGAGCCATTTCACGTAAGGTGGTATATTTTATATGCCTTCGGCATTTAAAGCTTTCCTGTCACCTTTTCCTTATCATGATTCTCACCTCATTTGTAAACTGCAGGAACAAAGAACAGAGAATGATACAAAGCAGTATTCAAGATACTATGGGAAAGAAAGGTAAAGCTTCGAGTTTTGAAGATCAAGAAATGACGCCCTTGTATACAGACATTGCCTGTAATAGAGACGCTGGTATTACTACTTGGGAAGGAATGTATAGTCTACTTGAGGAAGAGAATCCCAAAATAATGGAGGTTACAGCTACTGCAGGCTCATACGAGTCTTCTGAGGCGTCTATTACAGAGCTAGCTTGCTCATTCTCACACCGAATAGCGGTGAGGCCCAAAATTCTTCCATACACGGACATGGTTAAATGGGTACTAGACAGCGTTGACATCACAAACAGACAATTTAAGACTCAGTGTTAGCAACTTACGGAATCGTTATTTTCACAAAATTTAAGCGTTATATCTGCTAACAAAAAGCGTGCAAGAGGCAAAAAATTGCACCAGGGAAGCTCGGATCAAGCATCGCTGAGCAAAACCTCTTGAAAGGGAAAGCTTCTAATAACTCAATCACCTGTAAGCCCAGAAATTTGTAAGAAAGCAACGCTAGAGGTAAAAAAAAAAGTAAAACTTGAATCCTAAAACCAGTGGTATTTTTTAGAAATATCTTCAAAATGGTATGTATATATGCTCAGCAACTGCAGATAGGCTGGGGACAGAAGGCTCAAGAAAAGGTAGAATCAATCAAAGGATTGACTAAAGTTGAATTGGGATTCTTACTGGCATATTTGGTAAAACCACACAGTCAGAGCATGACTCTCAAATGTATCATCAATTCTACCGAGAAGATGGTGCCAGCTCTTGTCGATGCCATTTTCGCAAGACAGTTAAAGTCAGAAGTCGGCCAGCCGACTCTTCTCAAGCAAATGCTGAATGCTTGCGATTTCAAGGAACAGATACAGAAATAGTTAGTTGTTAGTTTTAATTTTAGATTCAATGTTAGTATTGATTTTTCTTTATTTTTGCCTGAAATGAGGACGGTCATTTAAACCGTATCCTACATTTTTGTAATAAGTTATTTTTAGATTTAGTTAGTAGTATTTAAACCCTTCTCATGCATTTAGAGAAGGGTCTTGAAATTTGTCAAAAACTTGTCCTCAGAACATGCACTTTTGCACCCTCCGAGGAGGTTTTGATGAATGAATGGAACATGATTTATTGATATCTGCATTTAATATCTACTACTGATGTTGCACTTCTGTACTCTTAGTGGATTTTGGATTAAGAAGAGATAAATCATTATCGCTTGAAGCTCATGAGTAGAACTAGCTATAAATGGTACTTCTATCTCTTAACTATTTCTACCTTTGTGTTAAAGTGATATTTATATTCAGTTGTTTATATATTGATGCGTGAATGCTTGAGTTATCATTTGGAACTTCTGTACGGTGATAGCTATTTATTTATGCTTAATGTATGAGTAGCTTATTATGCAATATGTTTTTCACAACTGTTTCGTCTAACTTTTTATACGAAGTGGTTTATCTCTATTGAATTCCTTTCTCATAATAGTTGAATGATCTTTATTACCAATTGTTATTTGAAATCATTTTAGATCGCATAACGAAAATATTACACCCCGGGTTAGTGTAGAATTAGATATTTTTGTTTATTAGAATACAATTGCATGTTATTAGATTAGAGTTAAAGTAAAAGCATTTCACTTAGGAACTTTTAGAAAGGAAATATCAAATCTCAACACACACACACACATAAATTTGGAAACTGGTCCCATATCCCTAGTCAGACCCACTATACCAAACGGAAAAGGAGCTGCTAACCAAGGTCCGGACTGGGTGGATATCCCCCTTGTTGTAGACCCGATTTTTGGGGCTTCAACGGAACCTCATTCATATCATCAAAAAGACTGTCTTCTCTGAGAAAAGGAACTGGTACTCTCCTATGATGAATTCCCTATGGGTTGACTAAGTCATGCCTAAACCTTCTATGAATACCTCTTCTTAATTGTTGGTGTATGGAAAAGAATTTGTCCTACCTCCAAACATCTATTTTCCTACCCTTCAACTTTTACAAGAATCTCAGGGTAAGTCATGTGTAATGGTTCATATTAGGATAAATACCCTTCTCAAGCTACAGGAAGAAAGAAAGAAAGCTAAAGAGTAATTTTCTCTCCACAAAAGTTGTATCAAGAAATGGTTTTATAAGAAGCATGTAGGAAACAATGAATTCAGTGTGGGTGACTTGGTCTTAAAGTGGGACAAATCCCACAAAGACAAAGGTAAACATACTAAGTTCCAATCCTTATTAATCGGACCATTTACAGTGCAAGATAATCTTAGCCAACACACATATCATCTTCAACATTTAGATGGGAAGATTGACTCTCTTCCTGTTAATGGCCAAGATTTAAAACAATATTTTCAATTATGGTCTAGGGTTGTGCCTTACCCTATGTACATAGTTTTTTCTTTTGTTTCTTTGTTCTATTTGGTCTTAAATTTTCGCTTTATGGTTATGTAAATAAGCATCGTGTGTAAACGTGTTTTCTAGATTCGTTATGTGTGGCTGAATTGAAAAGAGTCTTGTGACACTACAACATTTGGCTAACTTTCAATCCATCTTCTTTGCTTTGGTAACATATTGTAGTCAATAATGTTTTGACAGAAAATATGATCCTTCAGTAAGGAGAGTTTTATGTTGAGCCATAATACCTGTGTCTATTCTGGAAACTTCATGCCCATACTCAGTGTTTTATGTTTCGATGTTTCCACGCTTATCCAATCAAGTAGAGAAGGAAAAGGGGAAAAATCTAAAAGAGAAAACCTAAATCAAAGCTATTTATATGCTTCTCTGGAGGAAAAACCTCTTCTTCTCTCAATAAATAAGGGTCCCTCTTCCTCCCATAAAGTAAATAAGTGTCTATGCACAGTCCTATATAAAATATATAAATAAAGGGTGAAAGAAGAGAAAGGCTTCTTGTGCAGGGAGGTGAAGCAAGAAACTCTGTTGGGTTACTTTCTAAGCTCGCTGGAAGCATATCAATGTTTTTGTTCCTATAGTGAATCCACCGGGGTACTATCCAGGCCTGCTGGCAGCATATCAACACCAGAGATGTAAAACTATACTTTGAAAATATAAAATTGGCAAACTATTTTACCCTTTCCTGATTTGAAACATTGTGATATTGTTTGTATTCTATTTGCATTCATTCGAGAAAGGATAGAGGGGACTATGTTTACTCATAGATTAAGTGGGGAAACCAAAGTGACCTACACAATGAATCAATACTCCCTAAATAACTAGACCCTGCATGAAAGAAATAATCAAAGCAGAGAAGTTGGAATTCAACCAATGTGTCCCCAAGTGTTGTCACTACTGCAACACCCTCCAAAATCTTGGCCTATATCAAAATTTCAGAGCCTACTTCGACTTTGCATGTTGTTATCACAAGCATTGAGAATTATTCCATCTGTTTTATCTAAGTGTCATTGCCCCATTCAAAAGAAACTCAAAGTGTCATTTTTTTGCATGTGCAGTGTCACAAAATGCATAAAAGCTAGTTTTGGTGGTTTCATGCGGTAACCTTTGTGTAAATGAGTTGGTCTTACTATGTAAACATGTATTGCATGCATTTCCAAAGTTTCAACCATTGTTGTACAAGTGTCCTCACAGTCATCGCAAAGTTGTTGTATTGAGGAAAGGATTTTGTTCATATGTTCTAAGTGTTACATGTTGTGTCTTCAAATGATATAAGTGTGTGATCATGTTCAGATTCATTACTTTTCCCATCTTCCTTCCATTGATCTGACACTTAGTCAAATTGGGAAAAATCCTTGACCAACCTACTCAGCCTCTTTCAGCCAGCCTAAACTGCACATTGCACAGTCTCAACCCTTAAGCAATAGCTTTGTCTCTTGGTACTATGCAATGCATAGTTTCTTCCTCCCAAAACTATGTATTATGCAATATCACTACTCAAGCCCAGCCACTGAGCTCCAAAACTACGCAATCTGACCCTCTAGTTAGCCCTGAACTGCGCATTGCACAGTCTTAGTCCTCAAGCCTCAAACTTGAGCTCTTAAACTGTGTAATTATGTAATCACCTGGCCATCTATCCTTTTAGCACTACGCAGTAGGAAAATGCAATGCCCAAGCCATCGTCCCAACTCCTTGAATTCCTCAACTGTACAATCCTCAAGCCCATTCTAGCCTGAACTGTGCATTGTGTAGTCTCAAGGCTCATAGTTGACCCTAAAATTTCGTAGCTAAACAATTATGCAGTTCCTGAGCCTCTCCCTCAGCCTGCCACTTAGTTCCAGCTCAGTCAGTGGAGCATCATGCAACATCTTAAACTAGGGGTTTATCGAACTAATGTTGTCTTGTCATGAATGAATTGTAGAAGACACCTTTGTAGCTGCAAAGAAAAATTCATCATTTAGGAGGAAGAAAAGGGACATCAGCTTGTGACAACAGTTCAAGATCTAATATCACTAAAGACTCCTCATCTTTAGCCATATGGAGGTGTAAAAGGAGATCATATTTTATCTTCAAGGAGATAGAAATCAAGTAGCAGTAAAGAATGGATTTACATTGCCATGTCATCATGCAGTCCATGCCATCAGTGTCATGTCATGTTACATCACGAGTCATCATGTGCCACATCATTTTGTGGATTATATAAATTATTATTCAAAATGTATTGTAAAGTCGAAGTCTAAAGGACATGTACATAATGTAAAGAGTCACGTAAAAGTTGAAAAGTCATTAGAGTAAATTGGATTTTAAAAAGTTAACATTAAATTTCCATGTCATAATGTGTAAGCCAATAAAAAAAAATTTAAAATTCAAAAGAGATAAAGGTGTGAGTAGGCACTGACAAATTTTTTAATAACATAATTTACCTACCTTAAGCGCGAATGGTGCCCAAGTGACCTAGAACAACATTAAATATTAAAAAAAAAACAATATATTATTCTATAAAAGTTATATTATCGAGAATATTTTTAATGAAGGGTAAATCATGGGTTGAGTGTGTTTTTGATGACATATAACTAATTTAAATTTTAAATTTACTTTTGAAATTTAAATTTTATTAAATTTGTGTAAATAAATTAATTTAAGTATAAAATGTATATATACATTTATTTTGATAAAAGTGCATTTATTTGGGTAATTTAAATTTAATTTAATTTACATTTTACTTTTTTAATTTAAAATTTATCAAAATTTGTGCTAATAAATTAATTTAAACATAAAATATGTATACAAATATTTTGATAAATGTGCCATTTATTTGGGTAATTTTCATAAAAGTAAAATTATAAAAATGATATATTAAAAAATTGTCTATATGGCATTATTTTATTAATTTCTTAATTTGTTTTTAGGTGGCTATTTTTGAGTTGAAATTTCCTCTAATTTCATAAGAAAGTTAAACAGCCATGAGGGTAGTCCAAGCATCATAAGGGAGGTGAAGGATCACTCCATTTACTATATATACACCATTATTGTACAAGCAAGGGACTTTTCACCTTGGATTCTCCCATAAAGCATCAGAGAGACAAGTTAGTTCTTTTGGGGAGCAATTAGTGGCTCCAACGCTCCACTATTGGAGCTAGTGGTTTTCATTTTATATGTGTATTAGGACTTTTACTTAATATTTGAAGCCTAATGGCCAACATGTTTTTCATCCATGGATTGTGAATATTTGTAATATTGTTTTGTAAATGTTTATGAATCATGTTTGTTTCCACCTGTACTAAAGTAGTTGGACTATTTTGGTTATTTTAGTGCTTATCATATTGAGAATGTTTTGTAATGGTTTTAATGATCATCACATCCTTGTGGACTATTCTGAAGGATGTTAGGTGAATCTTTCCTTTTAGTGCGTGTCTTTACTAGGATGGTACTATTACCTCTCTCTTAGAGGCTCACTTCATCTACCCTCCATACTCAAAGAACCCCTAATACACCTACAACCAAACACTCACCATGCACACCTACTTGCTTTTCGAAAGCACATATGTGATTCTTTCTGTTGTTGATAGCTAAATCCAAGGAAAACCTTTAAGAAAATGGCAACTGGGTTGTATTCTAGATGGGGCTCCTATACCAAACGATATAAGGTGTAATTGGTAACACATATCGGGGAGACCCATTTGAATGCTAATAGGTCCAGCACTATTAACAGAGCCTGATTGTACTTGTATAGAAGAAGGATGGGACCTGCATACCCTGCATTGATTATCAGGGACTGAATAAAATCATTGACAGGAATGGGTATCCAATCCCACATATTGATGACCTTCTTAACTAGCTCAAAGGGGCCAATTGTTTCAACAAAATCAACTTAAAGTATGGTTACCACCAGGCTCCAATAGAACCCACGAATGTATGGAAGACCACCTTCAAATCTAAGGAGGGAATTTTTAAGTGGTTGGTCATGCCTTTTGGATTGACAAATGCCCCTGTAACTTTTATGAGGTTGATGGATGGCATCTTATGGCCCTTTATGAACTCATTCATAGTTGTATATGTGGACAATGTCCTTATATTCAACAAGAGTTGGTAAGAGCACTTGCAACACATTCAGTAGGCTCTTCGAACCTTTCAATAACATAAAATATGTGCCAACTTGGAGAAATGCACCTTTGGCATGAGACAGGTCCAATATTCAGGTTACATCATTGATGAGCAAGGCGTTCATGTGGATCTAGCTAAGATCAGATTCATTTGATATTTGCTAGCCCCGACCACTCCAATAGAGATTTGCAGCTTTTTAGTCCTTGCCAATTTTTATGGGAGGTTCGTGTTTGGATTCTCTCATATCACTTGGCCTTTGGTTCAAGTTACCAAGGGTAGAGAGAAAGAAAATTTCTTCTGGTTCAAGTCCCAATAGAAGGAATTTTTTTGGTTGAATAACCACCTCTACTTTGTACTAGTACTCACATTGCCAGACCTGCAACAACCATTTGAAATTGAGGCAGATGCCTCTAACTATTCTATTGGTGAAATTCTCACCCAAAAAGGGCATCTGGTCGCATATCAGATTGAGACACTTTACGACACAATTTACAAATACCCCGCCTATGATAAGGATATGTATTCCATCATACATGCTTTCCAATAATGGAAACATTAAATTCTGGGGAAGGAGAAAATAATTCACACAGATCATCGACCCCTGTAGTTTATACAAACCCAAGGGAAGTTGCAGAATGAATGTCATCATAAATGGTCCACATATATGAAAAAATTCCATTTGAATATCAAATACAAGAAGGGAATCACTAATCATGTTGTATATTTCCTCAGTCAGCCATCGGTTATAGCACTTACCATTTTTCTCAACTCTTGTGGCCATGAGACCTCTAGATGGCTACAACTATATAAAAATGATCCAAAGTTCACCACCACATTCCAAATTCTAGTGGATGGCAAGAAAGTTCTGTACTTCCACCTCCACGATGTATTATTGATTTGAAATCACTCATGAATGATCTCAGTTAATTAATGAAGGTATTACAGACTCAAGTGCTGGGGTGTGCCTATGTTATCTTATGCAATGGATCGATAAGATTGGAAAATAAACAGACACTAAAATAGTAAGAGAACACAGTAAGAAAACACATAAACACAACAAATTTAATAAGGAGTTCACCCAATCCTCCTGGGCTACATCTACTGGTCCAACTTTTAGTGGTGGCCTTTCTATTGTGTGTTAAAAAGCATATTTTTACAACGGTGAGCTCAAATTGAGTCTCACTTAACAGATAATGATCACTAGGATTGTACTTGGATTCCCCATGTCTCTAGAGTACACAGACTCCCCTTACTGAATCTCGACCTCAACTGGTCTCAGTGGTATGAGTCCAATTTGGTACTCAATACCTGACAAGTATACATAGAGGAGTTGCTTGAACCTCTCAAGCCTTCTCTGGAGTTCATAGACTCTCGAACTCTCTCTGTCTTTGTCTGCTCGATGTTTCCTTTACTCTACAAGTCAGCTCGGCTTGTCTGTTCTCTGTAATTTTTGCTTCTCCCTCTCTTTGCTCTCTTTTCCTGCTTCTTTCTCCTCGTTCGCTATCTTTGTCTATTCATGGCTTAAATCCAATCTACTCCTTGACTGTTCATTTCTGCTTCCCGACTCTCTAGATCTCCTACCTCTGTCCACTGGAATTCCCCGGCTCTTTGTCATCATCATTGTAATGCTTCACAGAGAGGTGGCCACCTGTTTCCTCACAAAATGAGTGTCAGTTCTGTTTGAACGGTCGTTATTTCCATTGCTCCAAGATTGCCCATGAAACTGATTCCTCTGCCAACTCATCGATCATGCTGGATCTCAAATATTATCCGCCTTAGCCTATTTCATTGTCGAATCCGGTCACCCAGCGAATTGCTTCTCTGTCGTTGATCTGGGGCCTCCATATCCTACGGTCTCCATCCATATCGCGCAGGTAAGTAGCATGACCTTTACCCGCGCGATGAGAGTGGTTTTCTCTCTCATCCGTTGGATGCATGTCACCCATTGTATGGAATCAAGAAGGACTCGATCGAACCCACTTGCCGCTTGAGGGCCTTCCAATATCCTACCAATTTTAGTGTAGGGCTCACCTTCTGACGAAATTGGCGATTTCCATACGGTTGTATGCTTTTCCCCATGACCAAGTGCTCGAGGCTTTCCTTCACTGAGGGGGACGCCTTGCGATACGCAATTAGTGCTTCAGAAACTACCTCTGTTTTTGGATCTGACTTCCCATTTTGCCATTTTACGTAAGCACGTGATTACCATGGGCCAATGGTCTACGCACTTTGACCGAGGGTCCTTGTTGCTCCGTGTTGACCACAAATTGCCATTGTTCAGAGGTTATTTTTTATAAGCTTGACATCCATATCACTTTGAAACTTTGGTATGAGTTTTACAAAGTTCAGGAAACTTTTAAGAGTGTTTGAGGATCCAATTCGGATCACGACCTTCCCACTGAAAAAGCTTTTGGACCACCAAAAGTTGGTTTTCAAGCATCGACTAAGTGAGGGTATAGCTGTCTCACTTGTCCAATCTCTAACCATTTTCCACTACTTGGATTTGAACCCTTGAGTCCAATCCTGAGGTACTCAACATCTCCACTACGCGTCATCCTCACCTTCCTGTCCAGAACTATATCTTCCTGCAATTCATTGAGATATTCAGGTAACATATTATCAATATAAGGAAATTGACTCTACTCTTCGGGATCTTCAATTAATGAAGGTTCAAATAGTCTCAAGTTGTCTGCATTAACGACTGAGTAGATGTGCATGTAAGCTAGTAAATCAAGGCAAAAATCATTCTCACCTATTTTCTCAAGTATCTTGAAAGGTCCACACCTTATTGGCTTTAGCTTTTTACCTTCGCCTTGCATTCTGTCTTTGTTGATATACAGACAGACTTGATCACCAACTTGGAAACTATGCTCCATCCGATGCTTGTCATGCCTTGCCTTGTATTTGGCTTGGCGCTTTTCTAGCTGTTCCTGTACTGCCCGGTGAATCTCTTGGATTTGTTCAATGAACTTGGTTGCCTTGTTCACATCACTGTGTCCATCAACTACTATATCTTTACCAAAGACAAAATCCAAGGGAGACCTTGGTGTGAAACCAAAGCAGGTCTCGAAAGGAGATCTCTGTGTAGAAGAATGTTTTGCTCGGTTGTAAGCATGTTGCACATAACACAAATGTTCATCCCAAAGTTTGGGATGCTTGCTGCAATAGCCTTTGAGCAACTGGATCACTGTCCTATTGACTACTTCTGTCTAGCCATCTGTCTGTGGATGAAAGGTTGTGCTTTTCTTCAGTTTGGTGTCCATCAGTTCCCACAGACTCGACCAAAACTTCCCAACAAATCGAGTGTCTCGATCAGATACAATGGAAGTGGGTAATCCAAAATGAACCCATACATGCTGAAAGAACAACTTTGTAGTTTGTTCAGCTATAATCTGTTTATTACAAGGTATCAAAATACACATTTTGCTGAACCTATCCACAACAACATATAAATAGTCATGACCTTTCCTAGATTTAGGCAATCCTCCAACAAAGTCCATGGAAACACTTTCCCAAGGATGAGAGGGAACTGGTAGTGGAGTGTACAAGCCTAGCTTTCTATTGTTGGGCTTGCTTTTGTGGAGTACTAAAGAAGGTATGTTTTTGATGATTATTTCAGTATTTTTTCATTATAACTTACAAACCTTTCACATCATGAACTAGGAAAATGATAAAGAATTATAATAGACCATGTGAGATTAATATGCAAGACGAAAACGTTGGCAATTGTCATTTCCTTATGCAGAAAGGAGGAAAAATGAGAAGTTGTCGTTCCAAAGGAAAGGACAAGGATGGGTTAACCGCTGTCCCTTTGACGGGAGACTGAATGCAAACAAGGCAAAGAAAATCAAAGTGAATCAGCCCGGGAAAGGAGGCGGAGATATCAGCTTGCCGCAGGAGAGAAAAGAAATGATTGAGGGCTAACAGTTTGGCGAATCCCTGGATCGTTGTTTTATCTATTTCTGCACTTAGATATCTCCGCCATCACCCTTATAAAAGGGGCACCACTGTTAGCTCGAGAGGGAGTTAGATACAGTTATGATTTTATGTAATTTCCTTTAAGATCAAAACTTTGATCATCGAGTCTCGTTAAGAACTGGTTTATTGTAATTATGCTCTATGCATTAATACAAACTTGGTTATATTTCATCTCTGAGTCTGGAATAACTTCAAGCGGTGTACCCTTGGAGGCTAAGGGCCTGGCCCTGGAGGACACTTGCTCCTGTATTATTACATTTGGTTTATGCGTGGTTTGCTTATCGACGTCATTTGGTAATTTGATGTGTTTTATAAGTTTACATCACATGCTCTGTTATGTTTAATTCATTAAGGCTTCTACAGACAGAACGATTGTATTGACTCTACATCATATTGTTGTTCTTTTAGGAGTTGATCTAATACTGCTAGTCTTTACAGAATACTGTTATTGTTCCATCACAGAGCCTTTGTGCTGTGCACTTGTTCATCAACATTACAGAATTCATCTTGGAAGTTATGTTATTTACGACTGTTGGATTTATGAACAATGTTGTTCTATTTTGAGTTGCAGTCGTATTCTTTCTAATTGAGATCGATACTTGGATCAGATTACTATTTAAGTGTGTTTTGTGTGTATATGGTTTTCAAGCGCTGTTCCATAATTTATCAGTAATCAGTGTCATTCCATTGGTGTGTGTTATTCAATCCGCCCTTAAGAGTGAAAGATAGCCGTTTGATTCTTGTAGATTACGATTAATGCATTTGATCTGACAGACTAAGATTGTTACTGCTTGTGAAACTTAGTTGTTGTTCTATTTCTTAGTTGTTGTTCCATTTCAGATTTGTTGTTCCATTCCGGATTTGTTGTTCCATTTCAAACTTGCTGTTTGATTTCTTAATTGTTGTTCCATTTCTTACCTGTCGTTCCATTTATTGGTGTTGGCGTGAAGAACGATATTAGGATGTAGTGACCATTGGCATCTACTGTCCGGCCCCCTAGATCCACGATCTGTTCTCTGATTTCCTTTTCCATCAGTTTCCAAAGGGATGGGTTATTGTTACCGAACCCTTGACTGATAAGTTGCTTAGTCTTTTGAATGTGTGATTTAATCTTTTGAAGTGGTTAAGCTATAGACAATCATTCATTTACTCTTGTATTTTTGAACACTGTACTACTAGCATTACTCTGACAAATGATAGCCTCAGACTAAGACACTCTTTGAAATAACAAAACGTTCCCGGATTGACATATTAATGTGAGGTAATTAGAGGTGAAAGAGACCCTTTTTATAGCTCTACAACTTTTAGCACACATGGTACACCCTCTTACATATCTTAAAACTATCTCATTCATTTTTGGCCAATAACAAAATCTTTGCAGTTGTGCAACCATTTTACGTACACCAAAGTGACCTGATATTAGAGAAGTGTGTGCTTCCCGAATTATCTTTACTCTTTCAGCTTGTGGAATTTGTAGCTTCCCACAATGATGCAAGAGTTGGTACTGAATGTGATAATCCAATTCTTCTACTCATTTTCCTTGACTTAAAGTTGCATATACATCTCTAAAATCTATATATTTAGCATATTGTTCAATGTAGCTCTCATGTAGTACTCAATTATGCTTAAGTATAGTGGATGCATTTATAATAGGTCTAGATAACATATCTGCAACTTTATTGTGTATGCCATTTTTATATTTGATTACTAAATGAAACTTTTGTAGAAAAACCATCCATCTATATTGTCTTGATTGCTGCAACTTAGTTTGGGAGTGTAGATATTGAAGTGGTTGATGATCAGTATGTATAACTGTCTCTTTGCCCATTAAGTAATGTTTCCACTTTTTCACACTCTGTACTAATGCATACAATTATTTATCATATGTGGGATAGTTAACTACTGCATAATTAAATGTCTCAGAATGATAACATATGGGTTTACTGTGCTGTATCAACACTTCTCCCATGGCATAGTCACTGGCATCTATTTGGATCTCAAATTGTCTTTGAAGATTAGGCAGTGCTAGTACTGGTGTTGTACTAATCTTTTCTTTCAAGGTGTCAAAGGCTTTCTGCTATTTTCCTCCCCACTGAAACACCTTGTTCAATCCTATTAAAGCATGTAAGGGAGATGCAATTAAGGAAAAGTTAGAAATGAACTTTCTCCAATATTGTGTTGCTCCTAAGAAGCTTCTAACTTTTGTAGCAGATTTGGGTTTAGGCCAATTTACAATGACTACCACCTTAGAGGGATCTATCTTCAATTCACCACCCCCTACTATATGTCCCAAATAATTCAAATATGTTTTGCCGAATTCACATTTTGAGAGTTTAAAATAATTTTTTTCTCTTTTCAAAACATCTAGTGTCTTCTTAACATGATTTAAATGTTCTTCACACGTTTTTTTAAATATAAGAATGTCATCCAGATATACACTAACAAAATCATCAAGAATGGGTCTGAGTACATCATTCATTATTCTCATGAAAGTAGCAGGAGCATTAGTTAAGCGAAAAGGCATAACCAGCCACTCATACAATCCTTGCTTTGTTTTGAAAGCAATCTTCCATGCATCTTGTTCTGCAACTCTGACCTGATGATATCCACTATGCAAGTCTAACTTGGAAAAATAAACAGTTTCCTTTAACTGATCTAATAGATCATCTATGTGAGGAAGGGGATAACAATTTTTTATTGTTATCTTATTCAGCGCTCAGTAATAAATGCACATTCTCCATGAGCCATCTTTCTTCTTCACCAAAACAATTGGAGACCCACATGGTGATGTACCAGGTCTGATGAACCCCTTCTCAAGCAACTCCTGCACCTGCTTCTTGATTTTTGCATTCTCTAAAGCGGACAACCTGTACATTCCGATGTTAGGAAATGGAGCATCTTGCTGTAAATTAATATCATGCACTATTTCCTTTTTGGGCGGTAGACCTTTAGGTTCTTGAAACAATATATCATATGTTGAAACAAATTTCTATAAATAAGCTTGTTGTTTAGCATCATAGCCCTCAAACACATCGGTTTTATCAGGTTTCTTTTCCTTTACAACCATCAGTAAAAATTGTTGCATGAATTTACAATTCATTTCATCTGCCTTGAGTTTATGAGAGTGTAATTATTCTTGAGCTTATGAGCCCTTACAAAGTATTCGATTCCATCTTTAATGAGTAAATACTTGGTCTCAGCTCTATAGAAAATATCTTTTCTTTCATACAAGTAAGGACTTGCTACAACAATTCCACATATGTCCAAAGGAACTATATCTAACTCAACCTCATCTACAAACACTGACCCAAAAGAAAACTTAAGTTTACATTGTCTAGTCACTTGTAGTTATGCTTTATCACTTACCAACCTAATGGGTATGGTTTCTTGTGAGGTGTAGTCAGTAATCCCAACTTCTTTACCATTGCTTCAGAAATTATATTTACTTGTGAGCCACTATCAAACAAAGTATCAATCTTTTGATGTTAGGAAATGACTCGAATATGGAAAATCTCATGTCTTTTTCTCTCATTTTCTTCATCATTAATAGATTGTGCAGAATTACTAGTAGATGCTTCAGAATTTTTACCTTTTATACCTGTAGCTACAATGGTTGTTTCATCTCCTGAGTCTGACCCCAAATCTTTCTGAATAGTTGTAGCATTCTTCTTCTTCTTTCCCTCAAACTTCTTAGGTCTCAGCTATGGATGCAGAATCCAACAGTGCTTATCCTCATGCCCATCCTTCTTACAGTGAGTGCATGAAGACTTTATTTTTTGTGCAGTGTTGGCCTTCCTCTCTTTCCATTTCTATTTTCTTTTCTCCTTATTCTTACTTTCAATGGGCTTGGATGATCCTCCAACTTCTGCGTTCCCATTCTTTCCTCTAGCTTCTAGATGCGTAGCTTGAACAGATACCTCATCTATACTAGTGGGATTAAACATGAGGATAGTGTGCCTCATGTAGCTATGTAGACCACCGATGTACTTCAATAGAGTCTCAAGTGAGTCTAATGAAATTCCTAGAATCAAAGATCTTTTCCTAAATTCTTGGGTGTAACCTTGTACACTTTGCCCTTTCAATTGGCAAAGAGTTTGCCAGCTCATCATGGCTTGGTACATGTAAGCTAGTGGATAGAACTGCTTTTTGATTGCAGAAACAAATTCACTCCAGACAGAAAGAATCTTACCATGTTTCTTCATGTCAGCTTGTGTCCTGCCTTCCCACCATACCAAGGCAGTGCCTCCAAGGCGTAGGCTGGCCAGATGAATCTTACTCTTGTCTGAGTCGATACTCTGCAATCTACAATAAACATCAATTTGTCTGAACCAATTATCCAGCTTCTCTGCATTCAACTCTCCATCATATATTAGTAAATCAAATTTAGCATCTAATTTAATCAAATATGTCTGCTTTTTATATTCAGGGCTGTTAGGAGGTGTGAGAAAGTTTTCTTCTTTCCCTTTGCCTTTTGAGTGGTCATGGATGACAGATTTTTCTTCTCCTTTTTCTTTGGAGTGTGATGAATCTTCATCTTTACCTTTCTTAAACTCCCTATACATTTCCTCTACCATGGACCTCATGGCCAGGAAACTATCTATGAATTGGGGCTTTGGTCCCAAGGGACTTTCTTCTGACATTTTCCTCTTAGGACAGACTCTTCCAATTTATGGGTTAGTTTCGACCAACTCGCCTTCTCCTAATTTAGGCTTTGATCTAGTTAGCATTCAACAACAAAATCCAGCACAAGCTTTTCTAACCTCAACAACCTAGGAGCTCTAATACCACTTGATCTGGAAACACTCATGAATGATCTCAGTTAATTAATGAAGGTATTACAGATTCAAGTGCTAGGGTGTGCCTATGTTATCTTATGCAACGGATTGATAAGATTGCAAAATACACAGACACTGAAACAGTAAGAGAACACAATAAGCAAACACATAAACACAAAAAATTTAATAAGGAGTTCACCCAATCCTCCTAGGCTACGTCTCTTGGTCTAGCCTTCAGTGGTGGCCTTTCTATTGTGTCTTAAAAAGCAAAGTTTTATAACAGTGAGCTCAAATTGAGTCTCACTTAATAGATAATTATCACTAGGACTGTACTTGGATTCCCCATGTCTCTAGAGTACAGAGACTCTGCTTATTAAATCTCGACCTCAACTAGTCTCAGTGGTATGAGTCCAATTTGGTACTCAATACCTGACAGGTATACACAGAGGAGTTGCTTGAACCTCTCAAGCCTTCTCTGGAGTTCACAGACTCTTGGACTCTCTTTGTATCTGTCTGCTCAATGCTGCCTTTGCTCTACAGGTCAACTCGGCTTCTCTATTCTCTACAATTTTTGCATCTCCCTCTCTTTTCTCTCTTTTCCTGCTTCTTTCTCCTCCTTCACTTTCTATGTTTGTTCATGGCTTAAAGCCAATCTACTCCCTGATTGTTTGTTTCTACTTCCCAACTCTCTGGATCGCCTACCTCTATCTGCTGGAATTCCCTGCTCTGCGTCATCATCACTGTAACACTTCACAGAGAGGTGGCCACATGTTTCCTGACAAACTGAGTGTCAGTTCTCTTTGAACGGTCGTTACTTCCATTTCTCCAAGATTTCCCATGAAATTGATTCCTCTTCCAACTCATCGGTCATGCCAGATCTCAAATCTTATCCACCTCAGCCTATTTCCCTATCGAATTCGGTCACCCATCGGATTGCTTTTCCACTGTTGATTTGGGGCCTCGAGATCCTACGGTCTCCGTCCATATCACACGGGTAAGTAGCATGACCTTTACCTACACGATGAGAGCAATTTTCTCTCTCATCCGTTGGACACATGTCACCCGTTGTATGGAATCGGGTAGGACTCAGTCGAACCCGCTTATCGCTTCAGGGCCTTCCGATATTTTGCTGGTTTTAGTGCGGGGCTCGCCTTCTAACAGAATCAGTGATTTTCATACAGTTTTATGCTTTTCCCCATGACCAAGCACTCGGGGCTTCCCTTCATTGAGGGGGACACCCAGCGATACGCGATTAGCACTAATCGCATATCAGAAACTACCTTTGTTTTTGGATCTGACTTCCTGTTGTGCCAGCACGTGGTTACCATGGGCCAACATTCTGCACGCTTTGACTGAGGATCCTCGTTGCTCTGTGCTGACCACAAATTGCCATTGTTCAGAGGTTATTTCTGATAAGCTCGACATCGATATCACTTTGAAAATTTGGTATGATTTTTACAGAGTTCAAGAAACTTTTAAGAGTGTTTGAGGATCCAATTCGGATCAATTATTATGCTACCTTATCCACCTTTGTGTTCCTTCAATCGAGTATTTCAAACTACTTTATAGGTGCACTATAGTTGGGTCATGGGACACTTTGGTGTGGAGAAAGATGTGGTCATAGTACATACATATTTTTATTAGCCAAATCTCCAACAAGATGTTGTAAAATACATCAAATATTGCACTGTTTGTTCCATCTCCAAGCTAATTATTAAGAAGCAAGCCTTGTATACTCCTCTACCTACTCCTAGTCAGCACTAGGAATCCATATCAATGGACTATATGTATGTCCTTCCTTATACCAATCATGGAAATGACTGTGTATTTTTGGTTTTCAAAATATTTTCTAAGATGGCCATATTGGCTGCTGTTGGAAATAATACTGAGAGGGGGGGTGAATCAGTATTATCAAGCAATTTACCAAATCTTCCTTATTTGATCTTTTGAATTATTCTTGCATATCAGTACCATAAAATAATGAGCATGAATAAAGAAAATAGACAGTCACACCAAAGAACACAAGATGTAAGGTGGAAACCCAATGCGGGAGAAAACCACCTGCTGCAATATGTCTCTATCTTCTTTCAAGAAATTCTTTTTACAATGATTTTGTACTGGTGCAGTCCTTTACCAGCACGCAGGCTGCAACCTGCAGAGAGCTACAACTCTCTCTCGTTCTCCAGTCTCTCCTGGAAGGGAGCTACAACCCCCTACTTCTTTTCATGAAGAATCAAATGATCAACAAGTATACAACAGATACAGTCCACTACAGATATCAGATCAGTAATTACAGAAATAACCCAGAACACCTTATGAACAGAAATATACAGTCAACAGATCATCTTAAGACAGGGACGTTTCTGTGACCTGCGACTGGACGCAGTCTACCTTCCACTGTTCTGCGTGCCGACGCACTGTTCCTCTATGCTTTTCTGCGACCGGCGCACCCAGAAACACTATCGTGCCGCGTCTTTTGCTTCAGTGACGCACCCAATAACACAGTCGCGCCGCGTCCTTTGCCTCAGAGACGCACCTGAGCCTTTACTGTACTGCGTCCCGGCGCACTTTCCCTTCACTGAACCTGCGTCCCTTCAGATATAAAAGATATGAGGACTTCAGAACCAACCCAAACACTGAGATCCACAGATCTGATCATGCGCCATAGAGATCACAGTCTATTAGAAGATTCGCCTTCATAGATCTGGACTAGATCTCACCAAAAGATATTCAACCAAGATGATGCTTAATCCAAATGAACTCCTTTGCTTTATATAGGCAAGCTTCTCCCCAAAACATGGAACAAAACCACGAGCCGACACCATAGAAACACAAAACCGTCGGCTAGATACCACACAAGAAACCCCCACGTGCTTTTCTCTGCCTTGAAATGTGTGCACTGGGCGGACGCACCTCCTGAACGGCTGGCTTGCGTCCCTGGACGCGGGTTCTGTATGGTATACCTACGGGGACGCACTTGCTGAACATATTTCCTGCGTCCTTCTTGATTTATCACCTGAATGGGTTTGCCATCAAGGACAACACCTGAATCATAATGCCAACAATCTCCCCCTTTGGACTTGATGGCAACCACATAATCTTCAGCTTCATTCTCCCCCTTTGACATCAAGGGCAAAGGGTATGCTCCCCCTATGCTCATGCATCTCCAGATCTGTAACCAGAAATCCATCATGAAGGAGATAGAGACATATTGCAGCTATTTCCAAGATCTCCTTTTCCATAATGCCAACAATGCATTATGTGCTCCCCCTGAGCCTATACCACCAATAGGAAAATGATCAACAGTAAGATGATGCATCAACAACCCCCAGCTTTTGCCTGAGGTATTCAAAAGTGTCCCTGGGCAACGGTTTGGTGAAAATATCAGCAACTTGTTCCTTAGAAGGAACATACTCCAACTTGACCTTCTGTTCAAGTACTTGTTCCCGGAGAAAATGGTACTTGATTGGTATGTGCTTGGTTTTTGAATGCATAACCGGATTCTTTGAGATGTTGATTGCACTTGTGTTGTCACATAAGATAGGAATAGGAGGTGTACAAGTGATGTGATAATCCTGCAAAGTCTGCATCATCCAAAGAAGTTGGGTGCAACAAGATGCAGCAGCAACATATTCCGCTTCAGCTGTAGACAAGGCAATTGAACTCTGTTTCTTGCTGAACCAAGAGACCAGTCTGGGACCCATAAAGAACGCACCACCACTTGTGCTTTTCTTGTCATCCACGCTTCCGGCCCAATCTGCATCTGTATAGGCATGAAGAGTAAGATCTGTATCTCTAGGATACCATAAGCCATAATTTTGAGTCCCTTGAAGATATTTGAAAATTCTCTTTACTGCTTGAAGATGAGTCTCCTTCGGATTTGCCTGAAATCTTCCAACTATTCCAACTGCATGCATGATGTCTGGTCGGGTACCTGTCAAATATAGTAAACTTCCAATCATAGATCTGTAGGTTGGTTGATGTACTGCTGCAGATTCATCATTTGCACTGAGACTACATCCTGTGACCATGGGTGTACATACTGGTTTTGCATCTTCCATGCCATATTTCTTTAAAATCTGCTTGAGATACTTGGTTTGAGATAAAAAGATTCCTCCTTCCTTCTGTTGGATTTGCAAACCAAGGAAATATGTCAGTTCTCCTAGCAAGGACATTTCAAATTCTTTCTGCATGACTGAGGCAAAGCTTTGACTCATAGCTTCTTCATTACTGCCAAAAATAATGTCATCAACATACACAACAAGTATTAGCAATTTGTCATTTTCAACTTTTATATACAGATTGCTATCTGCTGAACCTTTTAAGAAACCTTGTTGATGAAGATATTTGTCCAACCGGTAGTACCAAGCCCTTGGAGCTTGTTTGAGACCATAGAGAGCCTTTTTCAATCGGCATACAAGATTTGGATCATTTCCAAGAATGAACCCATCTGGCTGTTCAATGTACACTTCTTCTTCCAAGTCTCCATTCAAAAAGGCTGATTTCACATCCATTTGAAATACTTTGAAGTTCTGAAAACTTGAGAGAGCAAGGAACATTCGGATGGCCTCAAGTCTTGCAACAGGAGCAAAAGTTTCTTCAAAGTCTATTCCTTCTTGCTGCGCATACCCTTTACAAACGAGTCTGGCTTTGTTTCTAATTACTTCTCCATTTTCATTCAATTTATTTTTGAAGACCCATTTTGTTCCAATAACATTCTTATCTTTTGGTCTAGGAACCAGCTCCCAAGTGTTGTTCTTTTCGATTTGCTCAAGTTCTTCATCCATTGCTTTCACCCAACATTCATCTTTGCATGCCTCTTTCACATTTTGTGGTTCGGTGGAGGAAAGTAATGCCAAATAGCTTGAAGCTTCTGCAACTGTTCTTCTAGTTTGTATACCTGCTTCTTTTTGTCCCATGATCTGAGATTCTGGATGGTTTTTCTGAACATATCTGGATGGAGTCTTTTCTTCTATTCTTGTCCGTTCTTCTGCTTCTTCGTGAGGTTCTTCTTGAGATTCTTCTTGAGGTTCTTCTTCTTCATCATTCTGTCTTTGAGGGTAGCTCTCATCTTCTTCGATGTCTTCACGATGTATTTGCCTAGGAATATATCCCTTTTCATCAACCACTACATCAATGCTGTCAACAATTCTGCCAAGTCTTTTATTGTAGCATTTGTATGCTTTGCTATGTGGAGAATAGCCAAGAAGAATGCCTTCATCTGCTCTAGGATCAAGTTTGCCAAGCTGCTCCTCAGTATTCTTGATATAGCATTTGCTCCCAAATATTTTGAAGTGCTTTACCGAAGGAGTTTTACCACTCCAGAGCTCATGAGGGGTTTGAGTGCTGTTCACCCGGACATTTGTCTTGTTGAGAATAATAACCGCAGTATGTGCAGCCTCACCCCAGAAGGTTGCGGGGGTTCCTGATTCATCAAGCATAGCACGAGCCATTTGTTGGATTGTTCTGTTCATTCTTTCAACAACTCCATTTTGCTGAGGCGTTCTAGCTGTAGAGAATTCTCTCCTTATCCCATGTTCATCACAGAAATCGAAAAATTCATTTGAAGTAAATTCCCCACCTCTGTCAGATCTGAGGCACTTAATTTTGTGACCTGATTCATTTTCAGCCAAGGCTTTGAAGGTTTTGAATTTTTCGAATGCTTCATCTTTGTGCTTCATAAGTCCTAACCAAACAAACCTGGAGAAATCGTCAATAAATAATATCAAGTATTCCTCTCCTCTAGGTGTTCTTTTTCTGAATGGTCCACATACATCTGTATGTACTAGCTCAAGAGGCATGCTGGCTGATCCTTCTTTCTCTGGAAAGTTAGTTCTGGTTTGTTTTCCAAACTGACATGATCTGCATATGGTGTTGTCAGGAATTTTGATATCTGGAAGATCGCGAACTGCCTGATATTTGCAAGCTTTCCTTATTTGTGAGAAGCTTAGATGTCCCAACCTTCGATGCCATAACCAGTGCTCTTCATTCTTGCTTAGATAGCATTGTTGTTGTCCTTCATCAAATATGTATAGATTATTTGGAGTTCTCTTTCCTTTGAGAACTGTTTTACCTGTATCAAGATCACGAACAAGGCATCCATTTGATCTGAATATAACCTCGGTTCTTTGATCACACATCTGGCTGACACTTAGTAGATTATGCTTCAATCCATCAACAAACAAAACATTTCCAGCCTTAACATCTTCTTTTAAAGGAGCAATACCTTTTCCTTTTATAGTTGCAGGAGTATCATTTCCAAAAGAGACTTTCTTTCCCTTTTCTAAATTAGAATAAGACTCAAGTTTTTCTTTATCACCTGTCATATGCTTCGAACATCCACTGTCAATGTACCATAGATTTTCTTGTCCTTCTGCATAAAATGCTATCCCACATCTTTCTGTTTGAGGTTCCTTTATTCTCCATGTTTTGGCGCCTGAGGCTTGTTCCTTTTTCTGCTCTTGTACCTTTCTTTCCGGAAACCTGCTTCTGCATTCAAAGTCTTTATGTCCAAAATTATTGCAAATAGAACATTCAACTTCATTTTCAAGAGCTGAAAAGTTGTTATAGGTCCTTTTTGTAATCCCTGTCATACTTCTTTGTTTTTGAGCTTCCCTAGTCATGATTGTTTTATACGCAACACATTGAGCTGCTTTGTGACCAAAGTTATGGCAAGAAAAGCATTGTCCATTGAAGAAGCTTCTGCGATTATTGGATCTACCAGCCAACTGATTGTAATTTCTATTTTCATCTATTCTTGAACCAAATTGAGAAGATTTTACCTGTGGCTGGTTGTGGCTTTTGTTCACCCTTAAGCTGGATTGCCCCTGATAGTTTCTGCTTGACATTTGTCCCTTCTTTACCTGATGATCTTCCTTGTGCTCTTGCTCATTTCTTCTTGCTGCATCAAGATAACTTTTTGAAGTGGATGCTTGAGAAGTTTCTCCATTATAGCCCAAACCTGTCTTATTTAGTGGAGACCGCTGCACACTGATAATCTCATCCAAAGTTTCAGATCCTTTGACAAACTTGAGATTAATAGTTTTTGTTTTCTCAATTTCTTTTCTAAGACCAACAATTTCACCTTCTAATTTTTCAAGATGTTTTTCCTTTTCATCAATTTGGAATTGTAGAGTATCAATAATCATGTTCTTTTCTTCTATGCATCTCTTGAGTCTAGTAATTTCATCATAAAGGTTATCCACATCTACAGCATCCTCATAATCATCATCTTCAAATGCCATTAACAACCTATATTTATTACCTTGTTCATCTTCATCACTGTTTGATAAGCCATCACTATCTTCATGGGTGTAGTAGCTTTTCTTATTTGCGCTTTGTTTCTTGTTCCATCTAACTGGTTCCTTTCCTTTATCCTTATAAGAGCATTTTGCAGCATAATGACCTACTCTTCCACAAGCAAAGCATTTGAAAGGTAGCTTACCTCTGAACCTTCCAGAACCTCTTTGAAGATTTCTGACAAAATTTGATTCTTCTTCCTCTTCTTCTGGATCATGGCTTGCTTCATAGTAATCTTCTTTGCCTGATGCTTTAAAAGCAGCCTCCCTTCTGTCTGATGGTCCTCCCTTTCTCATTTCATAAGCAGTTAGAATTCCATGTAGCTGAGACATAGTAAGAACACGGAGATTTTCTTTTTCTTCTATTGCAGATACTTTGGATTCAAACTTGGGGGATAATGATCTTAGAATCTTTTGAACTACTAGAGACTCCTTTACTTCTTCACCCAAATTTTTCATACAATTTACAATCTCATCTACCCGAAGAAAATAATTAGCCACACTTTCATCATTATACATCTTGAGAGTCTCATATTGAATTCTGAGAGTTTGAAGTTTGGCTTGTTTTACCTGTTCATCTCCTTCATAGCTTGTGATCATTTTGTCCCATATTTCTTTTGCTGATTTGAAGTGCATTACCTTCATGAATTCTGTTTGGGATATACTTCCTAATAGAGTACTGACTGCTTTTGCATTTGTTTCATACTTCTTTTTCTCAGCTGGATCTGTAGGAGTAGCTGAAGGAAAAGCATAGCCTGTTTCTACAATGTCCCAAACTTCAGTACCAAGAGATTGAAGATATGCAGTAACTCTTACCTTCCAATAATTGAAGTTTGTCCCATCAAAAACTGGTGGCCTGATTGATGCTTCTCTCTCGTAGTTGCTCATGATGAACGATCTACCTTCAAGCGATCAAGCTTTTCTGAAGGACCTGCTCTGATACCAATTGTTGGAAATAATACTGAGAGGGGGGGTGAATCAGTATTATCAAGCAATTTACCAAATCTTCCTTATTTGATCTTTTGAATTATTCTTGCATATCAGTACCATAAAATAATGAGCATGAATAAAGAAAATAGACAGTCACACCAAAGAACACAAGATGTAAGGTGGAAACCCAATGCGGGAGAAAACCACCTGCTGCAATATGTCTCTATCTTCTTTCAAGAAATTCTTTTTACAATGATTTTGTACTGGTGCAGTCCTTTACCAGCACGCAGGCTGCAACCTGCAGAGAGCTACAACTCTCTCTCGTTCTCCAGTCTCTCCTGGAAGGGAGCTACAACCCCCTACTTCTTTTCATGAAGAATCAAATGATCAACAAGTATACAACAGATACAGTCCACTACAGATATCAGATCAGTAATTACAGAAATAACCCAGAACACCTTATGAACAGAAATATACAGTCAACAGATCATCTTAAGACAGGGACGCATATTTTTTTTCTGTGACCTGCGACTGGACGCAGTCTACCTTCCACTGTTCTGCGTGCCGACGCACTGTTCCTCTATGCTTTTCTGCGACCGGCGCACCCAGAAACACTATCGCGCCGCGTCTTTTGCTTCAGTGACGCACCCAATAACACAGTCGCGCCGCGTCCTTTGCCTCAGAGACGCACCTGAGCCTTTACTGTACTGCGTCCCGGCGCACTTTCCCTTCACTGAACCTGCGTCCCTTCAGATATAAAAGATATGAGGACTTCAGAACCAACCCAAACACTCAGATCCACAGATCTGATCATGCGCCATAGAGATCACAGTCTATTAGAAGATTCGCCTTCATAGATCTGGACTAGATCTCACCAAAAGATATTCAACCAAGATGATGCTTAATCCAAATGAACTCCTTTGCTTTATATAGGCAAGCTTCTCCCCAAAACATGGAACAAAACCACGAGCCGACACCATAGAAACACAAAACCGTCGGCTAGATACCACACAAGAAACCCCCACGTGCTTTTCTCTGCCTTGAAATGTGTGCACTGGGCGGACGCACCTCCTGAACGGCTGGCTTGCGTCCCTGGACGCGGGTTCTGTATGGTATACCTGCGGGGACGCACTTGCTGAACATATTTCCTGCGTCCTTCTTGATTTATCACCTGAATGGGTTTGCCATCAAGGACAACACCTGAATCATAATGCCAACAGCTGCATGTAAGAAGAGTATCATAGCAGAGGCCACTGCCAAACTTTTCTTTGAACAAGTGTGGGTACATTTTAGTATCTCACAGACTATTATATTGAATCGGGATAGTATGTTCCTAAGCATGTTTTTTTCGAGCCTTTGGTCATTTTTGGACACTACTATCACCAAGTATACTGCATTCCACCACATTCCACCTCCAAACTGATGGCCAAACAGAGGTCATCAACAGGATGGTTATGCACATACTACACATGTACAACTTTAAGCATCCACGAACATGGCATGAGATTCATGCCTATACGCAACACAACTATAATAGATCTCTCCATAGATCGACTGGCCATAAGCCCTTTGAAGTGGTCCTGGGATTTGAACCATTATGTCCCATTGATGTTGCACTGCCTTTTGCAACTACATAAGAAGAATTTTCCCATGTTGAGTTTGAAGATGATAAAGGAACCAAGTTTATTAAGTGCATTCAGGACATCTTCCAGCAAGTTCATGACATCCTAGAGAAAGCCAATTCTAAATACAAACAATAACATGATCAACATCGAGTGACCCATAAGTCTCAAGTGGGTGACAAAGTTTGGTTACATCTACATAAAGAGTGCCTTGTTGGAGCCCATCGTAAGCTTCGACCACTCCGATATGAGCCTTACATCATCACCAAGGTTGTGGGAGAGAACTCTTTTTACCTTAGTATCCCCCCATTCCTTGGCTTGCACCCCGTATTCAATGTGGACCGCCTTCAACCATAATTTCCACCATTGCTAGACACATCAAACATTGTGACACCAACAGATATTAACCCAGATTGCATTAAGCAGGGCACAAATGATTGGATCATGGACACATATATCAATAACGCATGCAAATAGATGATGCATCTATATCGATTTTTCAAAGTTGGCCAACACTTGCACCAAGGTAAGTGGCTCACTAGGGACCAAATTTAGCAGAAATTTCCCCATCTAATGGAGGCACTCAATGTAAATGGGACCATTGCTTCCTAAGGAGGGAGGATTGATCTAGGTGAATATTCATGACCACGCACCTGTTCTACTTGGACCCCCATCACTATTTCTTTTAATTTCCTTAATTGTAGCACAATTTACTATTTTTGGCATTTTTCGAATCCTGGACTTCAGGAGCCATTTTGAGGCCCTAAAAGATGTTGTTTTGGAAAATGAGAAAACCAATAGCCTATTGAAAGAGTACACTATAAAAAATTATAGTGCTCAAATAAATATTTCTAACGAGGTATCAAACATGTCAAACAGTTATTGTATGCCAAAGTTATGATCCCGAGAATTTGGTGTACCAACTAACTCCAATGGGGCCGACAAAATTTTGGCGCTTCATCTCCTAGGGTTAGGTTTTTGGATGTTTATGGTTTTCCCTTATTTATAAATAATATAAAAGACCCACGAGCCTCATCGTAACATAAGTCATAGGCATGTAGTTGCCACATCTTCTCTCAGAGATAAGCTACCATCACCCAAGCTAGTTTATTTTCATTATGCATGTAAACAGTTTCAGTATTTTGTTATCAATGAATTGAAGTTCAGTTTTCTAGGTAGATCTTTTTTTTTGTTTAAATTTTTATTTCATTTTTTTCCTGCATAAATTTGTATCAATCACATAATAAATATGTGACATCCCTCCCAATTCACCGACTAGTCATAGTTTGTCTTTGGTGTAGGATATCATCCATAGGTTGATCTAGACATACCAAAGATCAAGCCCATAGAGCCACCTCTTACAGTCCATACAAAGGCTTAGGAGGCATGAGGCTAGAGGCCCATATACTTAGTAGGTGTTCCAAGAACATTGATGTTCATAGGGAGTTATTCGACATCCCTCTGGATCGACTTGCTAGACATAGAGGTATGATTCCATTGAAATATTTTAGGAATGTTGATGAAGCCCCTTTTGTGTATGATAGACTGATTGAAGCTTGGGGAAAGTTCCCCCTCCATAACCAGGTCATAATTTATTTTTCTAAGCATTTATATATAAAGTTCGTGTTATCTATGAGGTTGGATTACACTGATATCAGATATCATTATTATGGACCCAGCAAGGGATGTACCTATGATCGCGAGGGGGCTCCAAGGGACCCTGCACATGTACCACTACGTATGAGATTCTTGTCACTACCATCTTAGAGAATGGTATTACTGATAGAGCTAGAGGAGTTGTCACAGCTCAGTACTAACACTAGCGAGACTATTGAAGATAAAATGCAGGTGCCATTGGTCAGTGCACATGTTGCAGTGGATGGATAAAGGTCTCCTACAGGAAATACAATCAGACCTATAGGAAGTAGAAATGATCCTACAGGAAACACATAAAAAATATAAGTAAATGTTGCAAGGGAAAAGGGAAGGAAAAGAGGAAGTAATTACTCAAGAAAAACTAGATGAAGAGGCCTAGGAGCTGAAGGAGGCTAGCCCACAACCAAACCTCAGCTCCTACTACAGATTCATTGAAGGAGGTAAGGTGATACCACAAACATTTGTCGTTCCTCTATTCTTTGAACTTGAAAAATAGAGAGCAAGGACACATAGGTGGATGAAAATTACTAGATCAAAAGGGGTGGGGTATGTAGGCCACATGGAAGAGAAGATGCAAGAAATGGGTAGATAATTAAGTAGCATAAGAGGCAGGGAATCAATGATGAAATCTCAATTAGAGGCTTAGAACACATGGCTAAGGTAGTAGCTACAAGAAAAGGAAGGCCAATTGGAAACTATGGCAAGTCTATCCATGGAGGTAATTCAATGTAGGATGCCAACAAAGTCATATGCCTTATACCTCGAAGAATAATGGTTGCAATTTCAGATAAAAACCCTAGCATAAAGAGGAATTATGTATTTCCAAGACTACAGGAAATTCATTGGCCTTAGTGATCAAAGCACCCTAGAGGATAGAGCAAAGATATCTGAGTTCTACCTACACAATTTAGCTCTGACATATCTAAATTTTTGGGACCCAAATCCAAAGCTAGGGGACTTACAACTAATGGCCTTGTCATCATGGATGAGCCACTAGGAATCCAGAGCTATAGAAGTGAAAAGGGTATTGGCAAGAGAAGAAGCAGATGACCTTTTCATCAGAGTAGAACGGTCTATCCCAATGGTTGTCATTAGCACTCACAACCGCATTACAAATGATCCCAAGCTTGCACGATGAAACCTGGCTATATAAGAACAAGCAGTCACTCATTCTGAAGACATGCTAAGATTGCTGGGAGATGAGAACCAACAAGCCTACCAAAGGAGATGGAACACCTTACCCTACAGCCTAAAGATTAAATAATATCATTCAACTAATAGAATCAGGGATGCACTAGAGAGAGTCCCAATTTATAAGAAAACATTACAAAGACTCAAAGTCAACTGGATTCAATTGAAACTCATCCCACCATTGCTTTTAGGTATGTTAAAGGGGAGAAAGGAAGAAGAAGAAATAAATCAGTGGGAAGAAATAGAGAGGAATGCAAGGTTTTATCCACAAGAAGAGGAGACTACAACAGAAGCTTGGGATGTTAGGGAGGCCACTAAAGAAATGAAAGACATGGACATAGATTGAGTTGCTCAGAGGATGAGAAACACTTTTAGTAAGGGGGTGATGATGATGCCCATCAATGGGTAAATTATATGGACCTTAATGCACCACCATATTACTAAAATAAACTTTTCTCATCATTCTTTACATGTTTTAATTATGTTTTTCTTAACGAGGTGAGTAAATATTATATGTCATGTCTAGTGGTCTAATGTGCATTGATTGTAGGTTTTGGAGAAAATTTTGGCTAATTGAAGTGTAGGAACTCGAATGGAGACAAGCAAGAGGGATTCTAGGAGACAAGATCTCCCTCCTTAACTCCTCACTCACTCGAAGATTCTTCAATCAAATCTCATCAACTCGGAGTTGCAAGCAGACGAGTCATGAAGTTCATTGGAAACTAAGCCAGTGACAATTGAAGACCAGCCGATCTCGATATTGGAGCCAAACCTTCGTAAATTTAAGGAAGTTGTTGGTAACTTCAGTTGTATAAAACAAGAGGCCTAGGGCCTCATTAGGATTATTTTTTTTCAAGATAGCTAAACAATTTTTTAGTTGAAGCATTGTAACCAAGAACTATTATGTATTTCTAATTTCCTTAATGGAAATGAGCAACACTCCCTTGATCCAGCATTGAGTTGACTCATAGGGATGAAGCTCTTGGGTTAGGTCCCAACCCTAGCAGTAGAGGTGCCTCTTTTTGTATATATATGCTTAGGTTATCTTCATAGTTAGAGTTAAATTGATTTTGGTGTTGTTAATATGCAAGTATTGGTAGATTTAATTAGTTTTCTTTCATTTGTGGATAGTTCTAACAATAGCATTGTAGTGATAAGAGGATATTCCAAAAAGGCTGACAAAACGTGGTTTTCACCTCATTTCTCCCTTGCAGGAATCATGGTTTGAGGAACACTTCTCATACAACCTAGAAAGACATAATTCTTGCTTTTTGTGTACTATAAGGTTTTCTTGCTAATTATGTCATTATATTTCAGTTTCATAGATAAGTTTCAATTGGTATTTTCTGATCTCTTAGGTTCTACACTGATCTCGTCCCACTTTCATATTGGTTTCAAGCACTTCCATGCATGAATTTAGCAAGTAAATGGTGGCAACTCTGTTTTTTCCTCTATTTGAATAAACCCATCTTGTTTTTGACGAATTTATGTATGAATGCCTAGAATTATGTTTGTTGTTGTAGGAGTTTCTAAATTACAAGGAGACCTTATCTCATAAGCCTTAGCCAAGCCATATCCACCTATGATTGCCAAAATTCACTAAGGTCTCAATCTGAATTCTTGTCTTATGAGGGAAACTTGCCATCTCTGTTGAGTAAATCCAACCATCTCAAATATTTAACTTGGGTTCTAAGCAAATGCCTACCACTCCCATGCCTTTTTCTCTCCTTATTCACCTTTTCCAAGATCCATCCCACCTTCTAGACCACTCCCTAAGCTTTCGGCATATTCCTCAAACAGGGGATCCTGTAGGTGAACTAGTATTTCCGGTAGACATCCTGTAGGAAAGCCTGTAGTAGCATGTTTTGAGCTTGAATTGAGAAAAATCATCACTAAAAGCCAGGATTAGGCCGCTACTTGCCCTCCAAGCCATCTGAACCATTGTACTCCTTTTCCTTCACACTTGTATCCCCTGCCAAAGAACCAAGCAAGATTAGCATTTTCATGTTTCAAGAAAAAAGATAAAAAGAGAAAAAGTTCTTTTATATTTATTCATGCACACAGTAGACAGTACTTCCTACATCCAATTTCATGCTTAGAATAGTTCAAACCTCATAGTTTTTAGAGTAGGGTTCTTTTTCAAGAAAAGTATGTTAGCAAGTAGATAGAGGATTTCATGTTATTTTGCAAGCATTTCTTTCAGTCTTTCCTTCATGAAATAGACATCATTTCTTTTCTTCCAATTAGGGTAATTTCCCTTCTCCAAGTTGGTAATCAAACTTATTCTAGTTAATATAAGGTTGGCTTGAGAAATCCTAGTGGTTTATCACCTCACCTCAATAGTAACAAAGAGTAGACCAATTACATCTATTTGTGTATACAACACTATCACCTCCAAGTTTGTATGGACCTCGGGTTGATGAAGTAAAGTCAGTAGCCCCAGGAGTTGCAACATCCTTACTACAATAATGGTGCTCATCATTTTTTGGTTTCTTTGCCAGGGAGGTGTATGATTAGATGTTATTTATGCTTTCTTTCTTCTTTTTCTTATCTCTTTCATTTTGCAATTAGTTCCATTTAGTAAATAGTTGCAATTCAGTTTTGTTTTCTTTCAATTTTGAAAGTAGTTTAAAACTTAAAAATAAAAAGCACCCCTTTCATGCCTCGTAGGAATAGGGATAACTTAGGAAAAATTTTACCAAATACCCCCACAACTTCAAAAAGCCAAAATTCTCTCTTCTTTGGTGGTCGTGAGCTAGAGGACCCCTTAGGCAAACAACTAGATATTTTTGAAGAGTCTATAGGGGAAGAAGAAGAAACCATTCCACCTGACACAATGGCTGAAAGTAGAAATGAAAGGGGAGACATGGAAATAATTGAGGGTGATTTCCACATTGAAGAAACTAATGGGGATTCCAAGATGAAAAACATAAGCCCCTCTTCTCTTCCTCACTTCCATGCCCTGACCTCAGAAAATCTAGATACCTTTTTGTTTGAATTTGCTATCATATGTAGAACTTATGATGACACCTCTGATGATAAAAAGTTGAAATTATTCCCGTCCACTCTCAAGGATGTAGCCCTACACTGGTTCATGGGTTTACCTGGGGATAGTATCACCACTTGGGCTCAAATGCAACAAGATTTCAACAACAAGTATAGGGAGTACTGCAAGTCCAAAGATACCAAAGAAGAAATTTTTAGAATGACCTTGGGACATGATGAGTCCTTAAAGGATTATGAGGAAAGATTCCAGCTCAGCTATAAAAGGGCCAGGCGCACACTTGATCCTGAGTTACTTAAGTTAGTCCTTCTCAAGGGGATCAAGGAAGACCTTCTAGAGACCCTAAACCTGTTATCAGGAGGGGACATCTACGAGTGACCCTATGATGATATCAAGATAGTTTTCAAGAATTATTCTAGGGAAGCTAGAAAGAAGTGTAGGGCTAGTCAAGCAGTGGCCACTTCATCCTCCTCCAATACATCCATAAAAAGTGAAATTAGGAACATGTTGGAAGAATTTAAGAGTGAAATGATGCAAACCCTTTCTCTGAAAATAGACACTATGCAAATCAAATGAAAGCAGGAGGAAGTAGAGAGAGAATTAGCCATCTTCTTCCCTAGATGCACAAGGAGGAACCCTAGGAATGAATTTCCATTGAACCTTATAGAAATATACTCGGTCTATGAGGAAAACCACTCCACATACAAGTTCCCTTCTCTTCCTGGATTAAAAGTTGTGTATCAGGGAACCAAAGGGGTGACTGAACAACTCTACTACATTAATCAAAGGAGGCCTCATGGACCTCGACCATACTAGCAGGGCATGCAAGGGTCATCCTATTCATATTACAACCCTAATAAAAACACATCCATTCCCCCTTGGTTCCCCCCAGCTCATCCTTCCTGGTCTACACCTTCTCCCTGGCTTTTTGCACCTCAATACCATTCCCAATTGGCCAACCAACCATTTCAGCCATATACTCCTCCACAACCTTAGTGGAATGCACCACCCCAGGGGTGGAGGCCCCCATACAACCAAGCTCCAGATTTCCCTTCGCCTCCATCTCAACCACAACTCCTACACCTTGCTCCACCTAAACAACCTTAGATGTCTACCCAACCAAACATGAACCCGAACAACAGACAAGCACATCAATTTTAAAGTGGAGAAGCATCCTACCATGCCTAAGTTGTGGAAATTCACAAAATTAACCTTAGGTCTGGGAGAGTGTTCCCAGATAACCAACCTCCATCTCCACCTAGGGACAGTGAGGAGGAAAGAGATGAAAGTGTGCCTAGAATGAATCCACCCCCTTTCCTGAAAGGTTAACCCATCCAGTCCAGCACACCCTAGAAGAGACTAAACTTCTAGGTGAGTTGAAAAATTTGTGTGTCAAAATTCTGCTTCTCCAAGCTATCAAAGATGTCCCCATTTACAATAGGTTGATCAAAAAGAAGTGTTTCAAACATCCAGGGAGGTGAAAGAGAGACATCCCCACCATTAATGTCATTGGACAACTATTTGAATTAATTTCGGGGTGGGTAATTTGTCTGAAGTATTTAGATCCTGGGAGCCCTATAGTAGATGTACACATCGATGGCACCATTTTCCCCCATACCTTGATTGATCTTGGGGCTGCCATCAATGTAATGACTAAGGACACTATTCTCAAGCTGAATCTCTAAGAATCATTAAGGAAGACCACAACAGTCTTGCAGCTTGTAGACCGATACACAGTAGCCCCTAAGGGGATTGTTGAGGATGTTATGGTATCCATTGATTCCAAGGAATACCCTGTGGACTTCTTAGTTCTCCAGCCTAAGATCAAATTCAATGGTTATCCTCTCATCCTTGGGAGACCTTGGCTAGCCACTGCCGATACATACATAAGCTACAGGGCAGGAAATATGACTATAAAAAATGGGCATCTATCCAAACAGTTGGTCATGTACCTTCTTGCTCATACATTCCTAGAACATTGCTTACCTTTATGGCTAGAAGAGGAGGAAGAAGATGAAGTCTACTCCACTCAAATCTATACCCTAGAAACTGCCATAGGAGGAGGATAACCTGATGAACATGATTTGATTAAACACATCCTCCAAATCAAACTCCCAACACCATGTCTCTAGAGGAAGTAGTGAAGGAAACAAAGGACAACCATTGGATTGATCTATGCTTAGCTGACTCAAACCCTACTCGCATCAAGATAGTAGAATTTGGCCCGAAAAGAGAATTGAAAATCAACCCCTCTCTCTCTCTGAACACCAAGAAGAAGAGTTATGAAACATGCTAAGAGATCATTTGGATGCCTTTTCTTGGAATTACAAAGAAATGAAGGGAGTGCACCCCTTGATGTGTACTCACCAAATTTACATCAAGGAAGGTTGCAAGCCAGTATACCAACCCCAAAGGAGAATGAATCCATCTCTCAATGATATAGTCAAAGAAGAATTACATAAGTTGTTAGATGCAGGAATTATTTATTGTATCTCGAACAATGAGTGGGTGTCTCCTCTGGTGCTAGTTCCAAAGAAAAATGGGAAGTG
This sequence comes from Pinus tabuliformis, assembly GCA_031772625.1. Classification (NCBI taxonomy): domain Eukaryota; kingdom Viridiplantae; phylum Streptophyta; class Pinopsida; order Pinales; family Pinaceae; genus Pinus; species Pinus tabuliformis. Next base: position 1,214,671,835 of record CM062804.1, on the reverse strand, counting down.
AAGGATTTGTGTGGATTACTGAGAGCTAAACAAATCCACAAAGAAGGACCATTTTACTCTACCTTTGATTGACCAAGTATTAGATGGTCCGGTAGGAAAGAAGTTTGTCTCTTTCCTGGATGGATTCAGCAGGGACAATCAAATCCAGATCAGTCTAGAGGACCAGGATAAAACCACCTTCACCTGTCCTTGGGTTACTTTTGCTTATACAGTCCTTCCTTTTGGTCTATGAAATGCCCCTACCACTTTCTAGAGAGCAGTCTTGAGTATCTTGGCAAATCTAGTCCATAATGCAGTAGAAATTTATATGGATGATTTCACACCCTATGGGTGTGATTTCCAGGAGGCTCTATCTAACCTGGGAAAGGTGTTAAACAAATGCATTGAAATGAACTTATCCCTGAGTCCCAAAAAATATGAGTTCTTGATGACTGCAGGGACTGTTCTAGGTCACTCAATATCCCTGAAAGGACTGCAAGTAGACCCAAATAAGATAGCCATCATCAAGGGTATCGACTCCATAGGAGCAGAGGGATGTCAGAAGTTTATTAGGGTTAGCCGGATACTATAGGATATTTATAAAATATTTCATCAAGTTAGCTTCTCCCTTATTTGGGACATTGGCTAAGGAATCTGAATTTTTATGGTCAGAAAGTTGCCAAGAGGCCCTGGAAAGCCTAAAGGACAAGTTAACTACTGCACCTATTCTCTGAGGCCCAAATTGGGCTCTTACTTTTCACATTCATGTCAATGCCTCTCACAAAGCTATAGGAGCAAATCTAGGCTAGATAGATGAAAAGCTACCTTATGCCATTTAATTCATCAATAAGAATCTATCGAAAGTCGAGTTAAACTACATAGTAACTGAAAAGGAGCTCCTCACTGTTATACATTCATTGAATAAATTTAGACATTACATTACTAGTTACCAGACATTTGTACATATCGACCATGCTACAATTAAATACTTGATGAACAAACCTGATGTAAATGCCTAGATTATTAGATGGTTACTTTAAATTGCAATAATTTGATCTAACTATTATTTATAATCTTGGCAAAGAGAATGTAATTGCATATTTTTTATCGAGATTGACTTTTCCTACAAGGGAGGAAGGAATGGTTAATGATCAGCTACCAAATGAACATTTATTCACTATTTTAGTTCTCTCTTCATGGTTTTCTAACATCAAAAACTACTTGGTATCTGCATAGTTCCCTCTAGACTTTTCCTCCAAGGAAAAGAGAAGAATCATAAGAAAAAACACCCAATTCACTTGGATTGGGGGGAATCTCTTCACGCTAGGTCCAAATCAAATTCTAAGAAGATGTTTCGGGGAGGAGGAAGTCTTTGACATCCTTTTGGCATGTCATGATGGGCCTTGTGGAGGTCACATTACATTCAAAAGAACAACATTCAAGGTACTACAAGTTGGCTATTACTGGCCCACTCTCCACCAAGATGTAAAAAGCTATACTAGCTAGTGTGATCGATGCCAAAGGATGGCGACCCTACCCCCAGGGATGAAATGAACCTCCAACCTCAAGTTAATTTAGAGCCATTTGATAAGCGGGGCATGGATTTCACCCATCCCATTGACCCTCCTTCCAGACAGAAGAAGTACATCATTGTGTGCACCAAGTTGGATACTCTAGAGAGTTGGTCAGTGATTAAGGCAATCTATTCACATCTCACATGATTGAAAATTTGTTAAGCCAGCATAAGATCAAGCACATAAACTCCACTCCTTACCACCCATAGGATAATGGGCAAGTGGAAGTAACTAGCCAAGCATTTTAAGGCATTCTAAACAAGGTGATTAGCAGAAATAGAAAGGATTGGGTAGACAGATTAGTGGAGGCCACCTAGGCCTACAATACTACTTGGAAAACCACCACTGACTTCACTCCTTATGAGTTGGCCTGTGGGAAGAAAGCCCTATTGTCCATTGAATTTGAATACAACACCATAAGGATGGCAAGACCACTGGAAGTAGATGTCACAAGGGCACAACAAGAAAGGTTGCTCTAGCTGAATGGGTTAGATGAATTTAGGTGGTAGGCCCTCCTTCACACAAAAGTGACTCAAATACAAAGGAAAATCTGGGATGACATTGTTGGATTGTGTTGTATTTTTTCCACGAATAGCCCACATAGTTAACTGGGGGGTCAAAGGGCCAGCGGAGTCCCCCTTCATTGCACCGATTATGTAGCGAGGAGGGTCACAGGGGGTTTGGGGCATACCTGTAACCCAACTTTATGGGGTCTGGGCAGCGCCTCGGAAAATTTTGGTTTTGGACCCTATGTTAGGTTGGGTGGACCCACCTATGGTTTTGTGCATGATTTTCACACATGTTTTTGGACGTGATGGTTTTCGATCCATGGCATTGGATGCTTTGACATGCATAAATATGTATTATAACATTGAAAGGAACTTAATGAAAAATCAAGCTGGTAGTCTTAGTTTTGGGATTTAGGGGAAAATCTCTGTTTATATGTGTGTTTTATGTGTTATTCTCTCGCATTGTTTATTTTATGTGTTTTAGAATTTGTATGCAGGTAATTTCTGTATAGGGTTAAAACCTACATTTGGTATCAGAGCTATTTTGGCTTCAAGGGAATGCCTTTATTGTTGAGGGGTTTCACTCAGGCTTGTGGTAGACCCTATTCAGTGGGAGAACTGTGAGATTGATTCTGGTGGTGAAAGAAGATGGCGAGCAGTGGAAAGATGGAGATCGAGAAATTTAATGGTCAGACTTTTGAGTTATGGAAACTCAAGATGGAGGATCTGTTGGTGGATAAAGATCAATGGATCATGGTAGATCTGGGTACTAAACCAACGGGAGTGTCCAATGAAGAATGGAAGAAGTTGGATTAGAAGGCAAAGAGCAGAACACGATTGTGTGTCTCAGACTCAGTATTGCTAAATGTATTAGGGGAAGCTACAGTGAAGGCTTTGTGGGAAAAGTTAGGGACTTTGTACCAATCTAAGTCTCTGGTGAATAAACTGTTCCTGTAGAAAAAGTTGTATAACCTAAGGATGAAAGATGGTGACTCGGTGATAGAGCATCTGAACACATTTAATATTGTGGTAAGTTAGTTAGCATCTGTTGATATTAAAATTTCAGATGAAGATAAGTGCATCAGTTTGTTGTGTTCTCTACCAGATTCGTGGGATAGTCTAGTTATTGCAATAGCTAGCAATGCAACTGCCTTGCAGTTTGATGAAATAGTCTCAGCCTTACTGACAGAGGAGATGAAATAGAAAAATATGGAGAGCTATAATGGTGATGCCTTGTTTGTATGAGGACGGTTCCAGAATAGAAACAAAAATAAGTCATCGAGTGGGAGATCTAAATCTAGAGGGAGATCTAAATATCCAGGAAAACCTGTAAAGGTGGTATGCTAGAAATGTGGAAAGGAAGGGCACTACAAAAGGGACTGTAAATCTAAAGCTCCTGATAAAGGAAAGGGATATGATGATGCTCCTTCTGCAGGGCGAAAACCACCTCACATGAAGGTGGGGATGTATACTTGGCTTCTTCAAGTGCACATGTAGATCATGAGGTGTGGTTGATTGATTCAGGTGCATCCTTTCACTTTACTCCCCATAGAGAGTGGTTCTACGAGTATGAGAAATACGATGGTGGTGATGTCTTCTTAGGGGATGATAGGAAGGCTAGAATCGTTGGTCACAGAAAAGTAAAGTTGAAGTTGCAAGGTGGAAGGATTAGAACACTTCCGGGTGTTCTGCATATTCCTGCATTGGCCAGAAATCTGATTTCTGTAAGCATGTTGGATGATGCAGGTGTAAAAACAGTGTTCGAGAAGGATACCTACAAAATGTTTCGGGGAGCAATAGTACTTATGTTGGGAGTTCGAATTGCAACTCTGTACAAGCTGCAAGGTAGCACTGTTATTGATAGGTGCAACAGTTCTGTGGTTCCTGAAAGTGGAGCAGAAAATCTAGTGGTCTCTAAAGAGAAGACTATGTTGTGGCATCAAAGGCTTGGACATATTGGAGAGAAGGGCCTTCGAATACTTCATGGTAAAGGTATGGTAGAAGGTATGAGTAACAGCTCTCTAGATTTTGATTTCTATGAAAATTGTGTATATGGTAAGCAGAATCGGGTGAGTTTCCCCTCTAGTGGTAAGAGGGCGAAACATATATTAGAGCTTGTGTACAGTGATGTGTTTGGACCTGTGAAGGCTCCATCACTGGGTAAGTCTGTGTACTATGTATCATTTATAGATGACTTCTTAAGGAATACATGGATATATTTCCTTAAGAAAAAATCTGAAGTCTTTGATAGATTTAAAGAATTTAAGGCTCTAGAGGAAAACCAAATAGAGAAGAAGATAAAGGTGCTAAGGACAGATAACGGTGGAGATTTTTTCAGTAAGGAATTTGAAGAATATTGTAAGAAGTGTGGTATAGCACAGCAGAAGAATACTCCATATACACCTTAGAAAAATGGAGTTGTAGAAAGAATGAACAAGACGTTGATGGAAAGGGTAAGAAGCATGCTCAGTGGTACCGGGTTAGGACAAGAATTCTGGGCAGAGGCAGTGGAGATAGCATGTTACCTGGTCAACAGATCACCTTCATCAACATTGGAGGATAAGACTCCACAAGAGGTATGGACTAGTAAGAAACCCTCTCTTTCACATCTAAGGGTATTTGGATGTGATGCATATGTACATTTTCGAAAGGAGAAAAGAACCAAGTTGGATAGTAAATCTAAAAAGTGCATCTTTATTGGGTATAAGGATGGTTTAAAGGGTTATAAGCTTTGGAACCCAGTAACAAGGAAGGTTGTATACAGTCAAGATATGGTGTTCAGAGAGGTGAAAGATTTTATTAAACATGAAGTCCAACCAAAGGAACCTGAGAAGATAGAGTTTGAGCTAAAGGAGAAAGAATCAGACTCTACAGCAGAGAATGAATCAGAAGATGAAGGGCCACAAACTCTAGGTGTAAGAAGATCAGTTCAAGAAATAAGGCAGCCAAAAAGGTATAGTCCATTTGCTTTCTGTTCAAATTTTGCTTTGTCTGTTACTAATGATGATCCTAGAACCATGAAGGAAGCAGTGGATTCAGAGGATTGAAAACTCTGGAAAGAGGCCATGGCTGATGAAATTGCATATTTGCACAAAAATGAGGCTTTGGATCTGGTGGAGTTGTCGGCTAGAAGGAAACCCATTGGCAGCAAATGGGTCTTCAAAAAGAAGACAAATGAAGAAGGAAAGGTAGAGAAATACAAAGGTCAGTTGGTAGCAAAAGGCTTATTCCCAGGTGCCGGGAATTGATTTTGGTGATATTTTTCTCCTGTTGCAAAGGTAACTTCTATTAGATTACTTTTATTTTTTGTTGTTGATTTCGATTTTGAGGTAGAATAGATGGATGTGAAGACAACATTTCTTCACAAGGATCTAGAAGAGGAAATATACATGAAGCAACCTGAAGGCTTTGCGGTGAAGGGTAAGAAAGAATGGGTATGCAAGTTAAAGAAGTCCCTGTATGGGTTAAAACAGTCACCAAGGATGTGGTATCAGAAATTTGATACATTTATACGAGGACTTGGCTTCACTAGAAGCAAATCAGATCACTATGTGTATTTTAAATTAATTGGTGACCGTGTTATTTATCTAGTCTTCTATGTGGATTATATGTTGCTGGCTGGAAATGACAAAGAAATTATCTAGGATTTGAAGATCCAATTGTCCTCCAAATTCAACATGAAATATCTTGGTTCTGCAAACTATATTTTAGGCATGGAAATTAAAAGAGATCAAGCAAAGAGGAAGCTCTGGTTAAACCAGAGGAAGCTCTGGTTAAACCAGAGGAAGTATGTCGAGACAATACTGTAGAAGTTTAATATGCAGGTGTTGAAGCCCCGAAAATCGAGTCTACAACAAGAGGGATACCTACCCGGTCTGGACCTTGGTTAGCAGCTCCTTTTCCGTTTGGTATAGTGGGTCCGACTGGGGATATGGGACTAGTTTCCCAATATGTGTGTGTGTGTGTTGAGAATGGATATTTCTTTCCTAATGATTCCTAAGTAAAATTCTTTTTATTCTAAATCTAATCTAACAACATGCAATTGTATCCTAATAAATAGAAATATCTAATTCTAAACTAACTCGGGATGTAATCTTTCTGTTATGAGATCTAAAATGATTTCAAATAACAGATGGTAATAAAGATCATTCAATTGCTATGAGAAAAGAATCCAATAAAGGTAAACCATTTCATATAAAAAGTTAGATGAGTACAGAAGTGCAACATCGGTAGTAGATATTAAACGTAGATATCAATAAATCTTGTTCCATTCATTCATCAAAACCTCCTCGAAGGGTGTAAAAGTGCATGTTTTGAGGACAAGTTTTTGATAAATTTCTGGACCCTTCTCTAAATGCATGAGAAGGGTTTAAATACTACTAACTAATTCTAAAATTAATTTATTACAAAAATGTAGGATGCGGTTTAAATGACCGTCCTCATTTCAGGAAAAAATAAAGCAAAATTAAAACTAAAAAATGAATCTAAAACTAAAACTAATAACTAACTATCTATGTATCTGTTCCTTGAAGTCGCAAGCATTCAACATTTGCTTGAGGAGAGTTGGCTGGCCGACTTCCGCTTTCATCTGTCCTACGAAAATGGAATCGGCAAGAGCTGGAGCCATCTTCTCGGTAGGATTGATGATACATTTGAGAGTCATGCACTGGCTGTGTGGTTTTACCAAGTACGCCCAGTAAGAATCCAAATTCAACTTGGTTAACCTTTGGATTGACTCTACCCTTTCTTGAGCCTTTTGTCTCCAGCTTGTTTGTAGATGTTGTACATTTGGTAGATATTTACATACCACTTGATGATATACCTGATAAATATCACTAGTTTTGAGTTCCAGTTTTACTTTCTGTCTTTAGCACTTTTTTCCTACAAATTTCCTCGCTTACAGGCGACTGAGCAATTTGAGGCTTTCCATCTCGAGGGGTTTTGCCTGGCGATGCGCGATTAGCACATCAGAAACTACCTCCATTTCTTGATCTGGGCTTCCCTGGTGTGATTTTTGCCTCTTGCACGCTTTTTGTTAGAGGATATAAAGCTTAAATTTTGTGGAAAGAACGACTTATACGTTCTTGGTTCTAAGCTTTGAATTCTCTATACATGATATCAGCACTATCTAGTATCCATTTAACCATGTCCATATACGGGAGAATTTTGGGCCTTGCCGCTATCCTGTGCAAGAATGAACATGCTAGATCTGTAATAGATGCCTCAGAAGACCCGTGTGAGCCTACAATGGTCGTAACCTCCATTACCTTGGGATCTTCTTCCTCAAGTAAACTATACATGCCTTCCCAAGTAGTAATACCAGCGTCTTTGTTACAGGTGGTGTCTGTGTACAAGGGAGTCATCTCTTTATCTTCAGAACTAGGGGCTTTACCCTTTTTTCCCATAATATCTTGAACTCTACTCTGTATACTTCTCAGCTCTTCACTCCTACAATTTACAAATGAGGTGAGATTGATGATAAGAAAAGGTGTCGGGAAAGCTTTAAATGTGGAAAACATATCAAATATATTACCTTACGTGAACTCGCTCCTTGATAAGATCAAAACCATATTTCATTAATGATTGCCAACTAAATCATTGATTAATCATTAATGCGCATAACCGGGCAACGAGCCGTGCAGATCTGTGATAAGGCGATTTTTCGATTTGCTTCGCAATATCGTAGATCACAGTATCGCAGATCATAATATCACAAATTGCAGTTCCTTTATGTGTGGCAAGCATCCGTCAATGTGTTTTCTATGAAATGCAATTCGTGAGATGTGCCATCACATATCGGCGTTTTAAGGCACTTCAGTGTAGGTGATGTTTAAGGAATGCGATGCGATGAGGGTTTTTCGATGCGTGATTTCGCATTGCAATTTCGCATTTTTAGAATTCCGATTGTGGGAAGGTATCCATTACCCTTTTGGGGATGTGACATGTTTTAAGGAGTGATTTTATTCTAACTTATCATAAAACTTAAGTCCTTTTATATTTTTGAGGGTATTATCCTAAGTTTATGATAGTAAGTTTTATTGAAAAAGGAAATACAAGCATTAATCGATTTTTTTTAATTTTTGAATAAGGGTCCCCACTTATTTAGTATTAGTGATAACACTAAATAAGAAGGGGGGTTGTTGCTGGCCACAACAATTGGCGATTCACTTGGAAGAACCACTTATCTCTGCTTTTCTTTTGAATTTCCTAAACTTCCAAAACAGAAAATTTTCTAGAAAATCAAACTTTATTATAGAAAGATAAAATACATTATGCTTTTCAGCCGTCAATGATAGTTTGTTTCTTCTATGTGAACTTTGTTTATTTACTTCCTAGAGCTAGTCATTGTATCTACATCAGTCACTACTTGGTTTATAAAGATAAAAACAAATCCCTCTCTGTAAATCAATTTTAAATATGCTCATTTGTCATAGGTAGAGCCACTGCTGCTAGTATGCATTTATAGCCTCGACAGGGTTACCTGTTACCCAGCAATGATAAAGTATCCCACTTGGAGAAATATACAATTTCAAAGAGAAATCCATATCTACACTTATTGCTTTCATTTTCTTTTAATCCTTAAAGAACAATGCCTTGGTTTGATAGCAAAATTATGACAGTGCCACTCACTTGATTTATAGCTTTGTTGAACAAGATGGCTCGTGATGAGACCCCTTGTCTTTTGATTGCAACAATCTTGAGTCATTGCCCTGTTGTGGTGTGCAGTTTTGGCAAAGTCAGCAAACTATAATATCTATGATCATGATAAGTCGGCTCGTGATGAGACCTCTTATTCTTTAAGTTTAAAGTGCATCATTGGATTATTCCCTGAAGCTTGTGATTCCTTAGGTGGGGAGGAAGTCATTGTTTCCTTAAGAATAGCTCTATACGACAATGGTAGAGTTTTTGGAAAGAGATTTTCTACACAGAATCTTTGTTTTGTTATTGATACCTTTCATTTGACTGATATAAAACAAATTCCCACTAAAGGTTGTTTTTATCAAAATTTACAAGGTTAGAACTAGTATCATATTCAAGCTTATAGCTTTTTGACTGTATCTTTCAATTATAATGACCAACTTTCTAAACTATTTCTATTTATCTAAGTAGAAAAACAAAATCTAAAAGAAATACTTGTCCTTTTGGTGAATTCCAAATGTAACCGCTTACAACTGGTTTTATTATGAAAGTAAAGAAAAACTAATCTACAAAAATAGAAGAACGATCTCCTATGGAAAGTATTTTTTGAGGATCTACCCATTAACAGGTAAATATTCTCTTTTTCCTATTCAATCATGTAATATAAAGGTAGATGGGCCTATGATTTTTGCGATTTGGAAAGGGCCAAGCCACATTCGTTGAAACTTCGTATGTTTGCCCTTTTCCTCATGAGACTTGTCCCATTTTAAAACTAGATCCCCTATTTGAAAGTATTTTCTGGATATCATGTTTGAGTCAAAAGAAGATTTTACTAATGCTTGGTGATGAGCATGAGTTGTTTTAGCCTGCTCTCTTTTCTCTTCTAGCTTAAGGATTTGTAACTACCTTAGTTGTAAGGAAGAAGTTGGTGTTTCATCAATATATTGAACTAAGGCCAAAGAGGGAATTGCTAGATGAGTTGGAAGAACCACTTCTTTCCCATAAACTAAATTAAAGGGATAAGTGCCAATAGAGGATTTTTGCGTTATTCGGTCTGACCATAAAGCATATATTAAAGACTTGTGCCAATTTTTATGATTCTGGTCAATGGTTTGCTTAATGATCCTAATCAAATTTTTATGTGTAGATTCAGCTAACCCATTCCCCTATGGGTAATGATTGGCGGAGTATTTAAGCTTAAAACCTCTTTTGAGTGCAAATGCAGTCATAGCATTGCCAAAAAAATACGATGCATTATCAAGCATTAAAGCAGAGGGTAAACCAAACCTGGTGATTATGAAATGATCTATAAAATCAATGATGTGTTCAGCATTAGTTTTCTTGAGAGGAACTGCTTCTACCCATTTAGTAAAATAATCTGTAGCTGTAAGGATATACCTATGCTGTTTAGAAGAGTGAGGAACGATCTCACCTATTATACCCAATCCCCATTGATCAAAAGGTTGTTCAATGTTGGCTAGCTGCAAAGGTAATGATGGCTTCTTTTGTCTCCCAGCAACAGTTTGACAAACTTGACATTTCCTTACGTAGCTATGCGCATCTTTGAATAGTGTGGGCTAGTAATAGCCTACGCGGAGGATTTTATGTGCATTAGCATCTCCAGAATAATGTCCACCTGCTGGTCCATCGTGGAGTTCCTGCAAAATCTTTTCAGCTTCAGATTTCTCAAGACATCTAAGTAGAATAGAATCATAATTCATCCTAAAAAGTACATCATTCACGAGCTGATATTGCTTAACCTTCAACCTTAAAGCTATTTTCTTTGTATAATCGAGGTTTGAAGGGGCATATCCATTCTTTAGATAAAATATGATATTAGCGTATAATGAATCAACATCATTTAGGCTTGCCTCGCACATTTGTATCTCTGTAGATGATATTTCGGAAATTAGCGATGCTCCAGCTAGCATTTTGCAAAAGCCTTGACCTTTAACAATATTTGCTGGTTTAATTTCAACATCATATTCTTGTAATGTGGTAACCCAATTGGCTCTTTTCTCACCCACATCTTTCTGTACTAAAAGATTTCTTACCGTTGGAAACGGTACTATGATCTTTGTATGGGTTTTAAGCAAAAAGGGTCTGAAATATTTTATCGCTTTGAAAATAGCAAATGCTTGTTTCTCTACGTCTGAATAATTTAACTCAACCCCTTGTAGATTTGAACTAAAAAAATCAATTGGGGCTTCTGCCTTGTCTTGATTTGCTTGAGTGAGTATCGCAGCATATGATCTATCAGATGCAAATGTATATAAAATAAAAGGATCATAAAATTTGGGAGTTGCTAAAGATGGAGCGTTAACAATCGCTTGTTTGATCAAATTGAATGCTTCATATTCGTCTTGGCCCCATTTGAAGATTGAGTTCTTTTTAATCATTGCCTGTAAAGGAGATACGATTCTTGAAAAATCTGGAACAAATCTCTTTACAAAGTTAATCTGGCCAAGGAAAGATTGCATAGCTTTCTTGTTGTGAGGCAAAGGTATTTCGGAAATCTCCTTGATTCTGTCAGGATCAATATGGATTCCAGATTTTGACACTATGAATCCAAGAAGTTTTCCTTCACTTAATGCAAAAAAGGACTTTTTTGGGTTAAGTGAAATTCTGTACCTTTGACACCATTGGAAGATCTGTTTTAAATCTCTGATATGATTGCCTCACTTCTTGGAATACACAGTTATATCATCCAGGTAGATTACTACCGATTTGTTTACTAATCCCTTAAATGTGATGTCCATGGCTCTTTGGAATGTGGCACCAGCATTGATCAAACCAAAAGGCATCTTTTGATAGGCATAAGTACCGCATTTGGTTCTGACTGTGGTCTTTAATTGATCATCAGGATGGACCAAGACTTGGTTATAGCTAGAGAAACCATCCAAGAAGGACATTAATTCTGATCCTGCAACTACCTGCAATATTTGCTCCATAGGAGGCAAAGGAAAATTATCTTTTTGGCAGGCTTGTTTAGATTTCAAAAGTCAATGCAAATTCTAATGTCTCTATTCTTTTTTCTAATGGGAACCATATTGGAAACCCATTGAGAATGTCATACGGGAAAAATGATTTTGGCTTTCAATAGCTTATTAAGCTCAGATTTGATCTGGTTTTCTAAATTAGGATGGATCTTTCTCAGTTTCTGCTAGACAGGTTTTTCATCGTTTATCATTGGGATAGTATGTTCGATGATAGAAGTGTCATAAGTCTTAAGTTCATCGTAGTTCCAAGCAAAGAAACTTTTGTATTGTTTCAAGAGACGAACATATGCTAATTTTTCTTCAGAAGCTAGGCCAAGCCCTAGGTTGATATTCTGTGGCTTGGTATCAGTTCCTAGATTTACTAATTCATAGTTCAGAGTTGAACTTTGAAGCTTTGAATTAGTAGATCTTTTGAATCGATCTTTCAAATCATATAGATCTTCTAATTTGACTACTAATTTTGACATAGAATTATTAGTGCTATCTTGTTGCAATTGTCTATCATGTTGGTCCTCATCAATTATCTGATTAGTATAAGATCCCTCAAAGGTGAGGAAGCTTACAATATCAGGATCATCGTTGAAAATTCTCCAATTTGTAATGTTATCAGGAATCGAGGGTCTAAAGATTAATTCGATTGAAAATCTATCGGGGCTAAAGTCTTCTGAGGGAATGAGCTTGGAAGCTACGTTTGCCAAGAGGTCAGCACTAGCATTCTGGATTCTAGGAATTGATGAAATATTAAATGCTATAAAATGTTCAGTCAGATCTTGTACTAAAGATTGGTAATGCTTTAAATGACCTGATAGACAATGTATAGTATTCCGTACCTGTCTGATAACAATTTCAGAATCTCCGAAGACTTGTAGATATTTGATGTCTAATCTGATTGCTTTGTATAGTCCTTAGACTAAAGCCTTGTATTCTGTAGTATTATTGGTGCAATCGAACTCGAGTCTACAAGTTAGCATAGTTTTGTTTCCATATGGGCTAACTAATACGCATCTTGCTCATGCTCCTTCATTAGACTTAGAACCTTCAAAAAATAATTTCCAAAATAAATATTTATTTACAAGATTATCTATAAAATTAATACATTTAGAACTATCCGTTTGAGAAAAAATTTCTACTTGAGATAAAACAGAATGTTCTAAGTAAGGTGAAGTGTGAGCATTAAAATTTCCTAGGAAAGAATCAACAAAATAGTTGCCAATTATATTATTGTTGTATGCTACCGGTTCATTTTCTCCTTCCAATTCTGTTACTATGTATTTCTGATGTCTTTCTCGCTCAACCTTTATCTGATTTGGCTTACCATTGTAAGGGAGCCACATGTGCAACCAATCAGTTGCAAAGTATCCATGAAGCTTTTCTGACCAATCCCTGCTAAGAATTAAGCCATAGAATTCTGGAATGTCTGCAACTAAAATATCGATAACTTGACATACCTTTGGATTAGATGACAGCCTTATGGTAACCTGATTTAATTCGCTGATCACTTCAACTTGCGACTGATCCAGCTGCACTATGCGCACAGTAGATTTTTGAGGTTGAACGTTCAACTTTTCACAAATCGATTTAGGTAAGATATTGGATGAGGCTCTTGAATCCACTAAACAATTATGCAAATTTTTATTGAAAATTTCATAAGTAAGAAGAAATGGTGGAGTATGAGATCTTGACCTTCCTCCAATTAGAGTGATGTCATTTGGATCAACTTTGTTAATCACATTATTTGGAGGTCTTCCCATCTCATGGGAAGCTTGCGAGATTATAGCGACAGGCAGAGGTGCAACTGGTACTGCATGCAATTCTTTCAAAAGGAGCTTTTGCTGATGTTTTAACTTGCTCAATTCATAAAAGGTGATGTTAGCCCTAGTCTTCTTCATGTATTCTATGATGTTATACTCCATTTCATCCAAAACAATCAATGTTTTAGATGGATTTGGTGAATCTGTTTGGACTGGGCTTGTTTGAGTCACTTTGGATGTCGTTTTCTTGGCTGTGACTTTATCCTTAGGTGTTGAGCTTGTGCTCTTTGTCTTAGGAGTAGGTTGAGAAGGATTGAGTTGATTTCTACTTCGAGTACTAACCGGCGATGCCTCTTGATCCTCTTCATCAAGGAGGATGAAATCACACATACCTTGTACCTCTACAACTTCTTCTTCATCGGTTGGTACGTCAGTAGTAATTTCCTCTTCTTCTTCTTTTGATTTAGCATTTGTAATAGTGTTAGGAGTATTTGAATCAGTCGAAGGATTTCTTCTATAAGGCTTGTAAGGATTTTTAGAAGAAGTCTCTGCTACTTGTTTCTTAATATCAACCATTTCGTTAGACATGGTTTTCAGAACTTTTTGCAATCTTTCTAAATCGAATGGATCTTTGGGCTATTTTTTCTTGGGATCTTCCTTGAAAGAAACCTTTTTAGATTTACGTTCTTCAACAGTGTTTTTCTTTTCTAGAGCTATGATGCGTTTCTCTACCGCTATTGCTTCCTTCATATTGTCAGCTAAAGTTGTTTTGTTAGCTCTATCAACGAAGATTGCTATGTTTGATGGTAAAGCAGAGATGTACCATTCACTTCGCACTTCTTCACTTGGTTTAGAAGCAGTAGGAATTTTGTTCAATAGTTTATTAAAATGCGAGTTAAAATCTTTGATAGGTTCCTTTGACTCAGCTCTAAGGTTAGATAGGTCATTGATTAATGTTGCAATGGACCTGTCATCACTAAACTTAGTCAAGAATTGTTCTTGGAATATCTCCCAACTAGTAATAGACCCAGATGGCAATGAGGAATACCATGATCCGGCTGCTCCTTGCAAAGTATAAGGGAAAAGCCAAACGACAACGTCTTCATTAGTGAACCCATTGAGATTTACGGATAACATATAATTATTTATGTGTTCTTCTGCTAGCATGCCTGCTTCAAGATTAAACTTAGGCAGCCATTTTTCAGGATGGGCCGGTATTTGACTCAAGGGCACAGGAATTAAGACTACCCTAGGGTTATTCCATGGAATTTGGGCCATCGTTGAACTGCTAACAGAGGAAAGCGCAGAAGATGATCCCTGCGGTTGGGAAGATGAGGATATTACAGTTCCAGATGTTTGAGAAGGAGATGTTGAAGTTCCAGTGGTCTGATGGACGATGATTTGAAGTGGAGGAGTGGATGGTTGACTTCACAGTGGGGAAGTTGAGATGGATGATGATGACGAAAGAGTCTCACTATCAGACCCTTTAGGTGATTTCCTTGCTCTCTTCCTTGTAGGTAGAGGTAACTCGGTTGGCTCAATACCAAACTTTTCGCTCTTTAATCTAGTGAGAGGATGAGCAGGATTATATTGCGAAGTCACACTGCCTTGAGATTTATCAGATCTTTGAGGTGATATAGAAAATCGCTGAAGTTTATGAATTAAAGATTCAACTTCAGGAGGTTCAATAGTAGATTTCTCTGAAATGTCAGGGTTTGTGGCAGTGGTTGTTGTTCTTTCGACTTCTTGCTCAAGATTTAAAGATTCTAAGTGCGATGGAGAAGTTGGGGGAGATGGTGAGGGCGATTTACTCTCAGAATGGTATTTAGATTTAGACTTACTTGCCATTCATAGTTCGGGGCCCTCCTTCTAGCGCCAAATATGTTGAAGCCCCGAAAATCAGGTCTACAACAAGGGGGATACCCACCCGGTCTAGACCTTGGTTAGCAGCTCCTTTTCCGTTTGGTATAGTGGGTCCGACTGGGGATATGGAACCAGTTTCCCAATATGTGTGTGTGCGTTGAGAATGGATATTTCTTTCCTAATGATTCCTAGGTAAAATTCTTTTTATTCTAAATCTAATCTAACAACATGCAATTATATCCTAATAAACAGAAATATCTAATTCTAAACTAACCCAGGATGTAATCTTTCCGTTATGCGATCTAAAATGATTTCAAATCACAGATGGTAATAAAGATCATTCAACTGCTATGAGAAAAGAATTAAATAAAGATAAACCATTTCATAGAAAAGGTTAGATGAAACAGTTGTGAAAAACATATCGCATAGTAAGCTACTCATATACTAAGCGTAAATAAATAGCTATCACCATACAGAAGTGCCAAATGATAACTCAAGCATTTAAGCATTCATATATAAATAACTAAACATGAATATCACTATAACACATAAGCAGAAATAGTTAAGAGATAAAAGTACCATTTATAGCTAGTTTTACTCATGAGCTCTAGCAATAATGATTTATTTCTTCTAAATCCAACATCCACTAAGAGTACAGAAGTGCAACATCAGTAGTAGATATTAAACACAGATATAAATAAATCTTGTTCCATTCATTCATCAAAACCTCCTCAGAGGGTGCAAAAGTGTATTCTGAGGACAAGTTTTTGATAAATTTCTAGACCCTTCTCTAAATGCATGAGAAGGGTTTAAATACCACTAACTAGTTCTAAAAATAATTTATTACAAAAATGTAGGATGTTGTTTAAATGGCCGTCCTCATTTCAGGCAAAAATAAAGCAAAATTAAAACTAAAACTAATAACTAACTATCTATGTATCTGTTCCTTGAAGTCGCAAGCATTCAGCATTGGCTAAGGAGAGTTGGCTAGCCGACTTCCGTTTTCAGCTGTCCTGTGAAAACGGAATCGACAAGAGCTGGTGCCATCTTCTCGGCAGAATTGATGATACATTTGAGAGTCATGCACTGGCTATGTGGTTTTACTAAGTAGCCCAGTAAGAATTCAAATTCAACTTGATTAACCTTTGGATTGACTCTACCCTTTCTTGAGCCTTCTGTCTCCAGCTTGTTTGTAGATGTTGTACATTTGGTAGATATTTACATACCACTTGATGATATACCTGATAAATATCACTGGTTTTGAGTTCCATTTTTACTTTCCGTCTTTAGCACTCTTTTACTACAATTTGAGGCTTTTCATCTCGAGGGGTTTTGCCTAGTGATGCATGATTAGCGCATTGGAAACTGCCTCCATTTCTTGATCCAGGCTTCCCTAGTGCGATTTTTTCCCTTGCATGCTTTTTGTTAGAGGATATAAAGCTTAAATTTTGTGGAAAGAACGACTTATATGTTCTTGGTTCTGAGCTTTGAATTCTCTATATGTGATATCAGCACTATCTAGTATCCATTTAACCATGTCCGTATATGGGAGAATTTTGGGCCTCGCCGCTATCTTGTGCAAGAATGAACATGCTAGATATATAATTGATGCCTAAGAAGACTTGTGTGAGCCTGCAGTGGCCGTAACCTCCATTACCTTGGGATCTTCTTCCTCAAGTAAACTATACATGCCTTCCCAAGTAGTAATACCGACGTCTTTGTTACAGGTGGTGTCTGTGTACAAGGGAGTCATCTCTTTATCTTCAGAACTGGGGGCTTTACCCTATTTTCCCATAATATCTTGAACTCTACTCTGTATACTTCTCAGCTCTTCGCTTCTGCAATTTACAAATGAGTTGAGAACAATGATAAGAAAAGGTGACGGGAAAGCTTTAAATGTGGAAAACATATAAAATATATTACCTTACGTGAACCGGCTCCTCGATAAGATCAAAACCATATTTCATTAATGATTGCCAGCTAACTCATTGATTAATCATTAACGTACATAACCAGGCCTCGGTTTATGGAAAAATACTTCTCAAACAACGGGCCGTGCAGATCTGCGATAAGGTGATTTTGCGATTTGCTTCACAATATCGCAGATCACAGTATCGCAAATCGCAATATCACAATATCACAAATCACAGTTCCTTTACATGTGGCAAGCATCCGTAAATGTGTTTTTTGCGAAATGCGATTCGCGAGATGTGCCATCGCATATCAGTGTTTTAAGGCACTTTAGCATAGGTGATGTTTAAGGCATGTGATGCGATGAGGGTTTTTCAATGCATGATTTCGCATTGCAATTTCGCATTTTTATAATTCCGCTTGTGGGAAGGTATCCATTACCCTTTTTGCAATGCGACGTGTTTTACAGAGTGATTTTATTCTAACTTATCATAAAACTTAAGTCTTTTCAGATTTTTGAGGGTATTCTCCTAAGTTTATGATAGTAAGTTTTATTGAAAAAGGAAATACAAGCATTAATCGATTTTTTTTAATTTTTGAATAAGGGTCCCCACTTATTTAGTATTAGTGATAACACCAAAAAAGAAAGGGGGTTGTTGCTGGCCACAACAGCAGGATAGTAAACTGGTGAAGGTTCCTATTCCTGTAGGTGTGGGGTTATCTATTCAACAGTGTCCCAAGACACAAGAAGAGGAAGAGGACATGTCCCATGTTCCATATGCAAGTGTAGTCAGTAGCCTGATGTATGCAATGGTCTGTACTAGACCATACATTGCACATGCAGTGGGAGTATTGAGCGGGTTTATTTCAAAACTAGGGAAGGAGAACTAGACAATAGTGAAGCAGGTTTTCAGGTATTTGCGTGGCACTAGTGATTATGGTTTGTGTACCAAGGAAGATCAGGATTGGATAGAATGTTGGATATTCATGGCTTTGTTGATGCATACTGGGTTGGAGATCTAGATCAGAGAAGATCTACAAGTGGGTATGTGTTTAACCTATTTGGAGGTGCAGCCAGTTGGATGAGTAAGAAACAATCTATAATGGCACTATCAACTACAGAGGTAGAATACATGGAAGCCACTCATGCAAGCAAGGAAGCAGTTTGGTTGCAAAGATTGTGTTCAAGTATGGGGTTAATACAAGGAGCTATAAGGATAGATTGTGACAGCCAAAGTGCAATTTTCTTGGCAAAGAACCCCGCCTATCATTCAAAGACAAAGCACATTGATGTTCAGTATCACTTTATGAGGGATATGATAGAAGACAAAAAGGTGTTGCTGGTAACGCTGGACACTTTGAAGAATACTGTAGATGCATTGAAAAAATATGTGAGCTCTAAGAAGTTCTCTTGGTGTAGAGAGACAATGGGCATTTCAGGGCTGGAAAAATGACTATGCTCTCTTGTGGCCCCCTATGGGAAGAAAACAACAAGTGGGAGACACATAGTTAACTGGGGGGTTAGAGGGCCGACGGAGCCCCCCTTCATTGCGCCAATTGTGGGGGCGGGGAGGGGGGGGGGTCACTGGGGGTTTGAGGCGTACCCATAACCCCACTTTATGGGGTCCAGGGAAGCGCCCCAAAAAAATTTGGTTTTGGACCCTATGTTAGGTTGGGCAGACCCACCTATGGTTTTGTGCATGATTTTCACACATGTTTTTGGACGCGATGGTTTTCAGTGCATGGTATTGGATGCTTCAGCATGTATAAATATGTATTATAAGATTGAAAGGAACATAATGAAAAATCAAGCTAGCAGTCCTGGTTTTGGGATCCAGGGGAAAATCTCTATGTATATGTGTTTTATGCGTTATGCTCTCACATTGCTTATTTTATGTGTTTTAGAATTCGTATGCAGGTAATTTATGTACAGGGTTAAAACCTACAGACAGAAATATCAAGGACAGTCTATTTCAAGAAGATGATTGTGCCTTGTTGTATGACTCCCGGTACAAAGACTTCAAAGGCAAGTTAATGACCAGATGGTTGGGACCATATGTGATAGAAAAGTGCCATGACAATGGTGTTGTTTAGATAAGAAGCATCGGTGCAAAAGGTATCCCTTTTCTTGTCAATGGGTACCGGTTAGAGGTCTACAAGAAGCCCTTATCAAAACAGGAATTTATCAATAGCATCAACAAGGAAGTGATGGTGATTGTAGAAGTCTCAGATTCCACCTCACCATGTTCTTAGAAAAAAAATAAAAATAAAGGGACCTAGGTGAAAACTTCCATGAGGCACCTGAGTACAACTTTTGGGTTGAAAACCTCTTGAGACAACCCAAGAGTATTAAAAATATATATATATATATATTTGAGTGAAAACCTCTTGTGAGGTGCCTAGGGTAGGCAACAAGGATGAAAACCTCCTTCGAGGCAGCCTAGTTGTCTTTTCAAAAAAAAAATTGAAAAAGAGAAAAACATACAAAAATAACAATTCTATTTTTGCAGGTTTGTAAGAAGATGATGTGCACAGGCTATAGAGGACAGCAGGCCCTACCACAAACCATGTTTTCCTTCATCCATCTCATCTCCTCCATACTCCCCATGTTCTTCCATCCATACTCAACTCTAGATTCCAATTCCAAGCAATTCTGTGTTTTCTACAGGATTCCCTGTAATACTATAGGAGTTTCCTGTAGGTATTACAAGAGGCCTTGAAAAAGTACAGGAAGGGAAATCTAGTGGAAAAATGGTGACAAAAACCTATTTTGGGTTATGAAAAGAGCCATTGACCTCACCATACCTCAGCCAACACCCTCCATGACCATGTCACCACTGTATCCATCAAAGAAATCAAGTTAGAAAATAGAGAAAAAAAAAGAAAAAAACATCAAAAAGATACATGCCATAGCAACATACCTCATATTCCACTCCATAACCACATCCTCCACTCATTCCAATACCCATTCAACTTCAGAAGCAGAGAAGATATGCAAAAGTTCAAGAAAAAGGCAGTTACAGGACATCTTGTAGACATCCTGTAGGAATTCGTGTAGCAACCTATTCCACAAAGAAGACCAAAGCAACTCTAATCCACCTTCAGCACAAGGATGATAGTGATGAGGAACCTCATCCAGAGCTAAGTAGTAATAAAAGCTAGCACCTGTACATCATCAAGGGAGCAATTCATCAACAAAATAAGAGAAAAACATAGCTAAAGAATATGTAGCCAGGTCAAAGCACAACACTCTCCAGCATGCATCAGCAAAGAAAAGGACAAACAGGTATGTCATCTCGCCAATACTCCATCATACATATGAATATGATTAAATTGTAGGAATGATGCATGAAGTTGATTTTATAAGAAAAGGTGGTCAGTTAAATTGGCCACCCTCGGTCAGAAAACGAGAAGAGAAAGGATTAGTAAACTCCACATCTGGCAAGGTCACATCAAAAACAAAGAGGGGAATGAATAAAAAAAAGTGGTTAAGCTACGGTGAATAAAAGTGGGAGATGATTATGAGGAAAGGTGATATGATGAACTTGTAGTGGGACCAATGGTCCAAAAGAATGTATTCGTACTCAGCCATCCAGCACAACACCTGACAAAATCATCCACAAATAGAAATAATCATTGAATCCCATGGGAAGTACTAATATTTTTGAAAATCTGAAGGTAGAGGCAACTTCGAGGAGTCATTGAAAGAAAATTTTACTCTCGGCATCCCTATAGTGGCAACCTACAGGAAACAGTTAGCACCTACAGGAAAGCTACATGATACAGGGAGAATTACCACATAGAGTTGCAAGTGGACACCGAGGGTAATAAATTCAAGATTTATCATCACCAAAGTGTAGAAAAGGGAGATAGGTGCCATACCTTCTATGTTTTTCATATAAAAATAAGAAATCCTCCCTTCTTTTGAGTATTTTCTATATGCATAAAGGTAGAGAGAATTCTATGAAGGTTAGTGAAGGGTAAGGTCTGAAACCTCATCACATAGCCACTATAGCCACCCAAACCTCACTCAAACAAGAATTTCCAGAAAATATGATAGGAGGTTTCAACAAAAGAGAGCCCACCAACACAACCAGAATACACCAGCATCCCCATGTGGTAGAAATATTTATAAGGCATCAATGGATGGGTTCTTCAAGCTATTGAGGGGATACAGTGTTGATGTGGCTAGATAATTTGCAATGTCACTCATCCTTTCACTAGAGCCAGTGCTACGGCTGTAGTGAAGGGTTTGTCAGTAGCAATTACCCCTGAGAGTATTAGCAGGATAACTACACTCCCCCTAGGGTTGCAATGGAGAAAAGAGGACAAGATTAACAATACACTTGCAAAGAAAAGTTTTTTCTTGGAAGGAGAAGAACCAACTAAAGAAAAAAATCAGGTTAGAAGGGAAAGCATTCCATATCCTTGGAATGAGGTAAGTTATCACATCATCAAGTACATTTCTTGTGAAGGTAGATACAGTGTAGTGTATGGATACCACTTTAGACTCCTCCATGAGCTAAGATTTGGAGAAGATACACCTCCTCATAATAGACTTAGTGTACCTTATTTTCTGTTACAATCAATAATAGACATGAGCATCAAGGTACAATAAGAAAAACATCAGCAGCTAAGACATCATGGGTTGATCAAACTCATGCTGGAAGATTCCCTACACAGTTTAACAATCCCTATTGCATGGTCAACATTTGTAGACATGTAGGAAGAAGGAGCAATTCAAGCCATTGAGTATGACAAAAGCCCTACTGATAGTGAAGGAGAATAAGAAATAGAGGATGAAAAATAAGAAGAAATAGAGGATGAGAAAGAAGAAGAAAAAGAGGAAGAAGAAGAAGAAGAAGAAGAAGAAGAAGAAAAAGAGGATGAAGATGAAGATGAGAAAGAGGATAAGGTACAAAAAGATGAACAAAATTCTGAAAAATAGAGCAGGGAAGAAGGAGAATCACCAAGGGTGTATCCAAAGCCTACAGAGAAGGAGGAATCAGTTGTTCTAACTGCCCTAAGTACACCTATCCAAATCAAAGTGAAAGAGACAAAGGCAAACTCCACTTTACTTCAAGACAAGGAAGAGCACCCGTATTAAATAGGGGAGACCTCAAACCCCTACCAAAAATCCAATTGTCATAGAGGACTCACTAAAAAAATAAGAGAAAGTAGTCCCTCTAGGGAAGAAGGAAGGAGAAGGAACATCAAAACAAGTTTCTCCCAAGTCACCAATCACCTATGTTAGGAGACCTGTCACCAAGTTAGCCTCAACAAAAGGAAAAGATCTCCTACAGGAAACACATCCTGACCTACAGGATCAGAAACAATCCTACAGGAAATCCCATCACAGCTACAAGAATGTTATGAAACCATCTCACAAAAAGATAGAAAATATAGATGAATGCCTTAGAAATTAGCCTCTTCGAGGAGGAAACCTCCTTGACATTACACAAATGAATAATTATTAGATGATGCAAATGACAAGACCTCCTTTCTATATATAGGAGTCTAAGGGGTCATAATATAATCAGAGCCGACATAACAATACTAATGTAAGGGCACAATAATAACAATAGTGGGTTTCTATGGGCCATAATAATAACAATATGGGGACTACATGGGCACAAAAATATAATAAGGGGGTTATACTAATAACAATAAGGGGTTACACTAGTACAGGGACCTAACATACCCCTCTCCTTCAAAAAGTGTTGTCCTCAACGCTTGAGTAGTTCTTTATGCTTCTATATAAAATTATTGTCCTCCCACGTGGAATCTTTAGCGGGCAAGTTCTTCCACTTAATGAGATACTCTGAAATTGATCGATTTTGTAGTTGTCGGGTTCTTGTTTCTGTGACTACTCCAGGCTCCAATATTATTTTTCCTTCCTCGTCAAGTTCTGGAAATATTGTTTGAACTGGGATCTTCTGCAACTTTTGAATGAGTGGCCACACTTCTTCGTCCTTCTTCCATTCATCCCTTGCTTCGTTTATCTAATCTTTTTGGATAATAGAATTAGAAAAACACAATGCTTCCACATCCTCATCCTTTCATGAGAGTGCATCTGCCACAACATTTTGCTTCCCTTTTTTGTAAATGATTTCAAAGTCATAACCCAACATCTTTATGACCCATTTTTGTTTCTCTTCAGAGGATAATTTTTTTTCTAAAAAGTATTTAAGACTATCATGATCTATTTTTACCTTGAAGTGTCTTCCCATTAGGTAGGGTCGCCATTTCTTAAGTGCATGTAGTATTGCCAACATGTCCTTCTAATAAATAGCTTTGTGTAAATACATTCCTTTGATTGGACAACTTTCGAAAGCAATGGGTCTTTCATCTTGCATTAAAACAACACCAATTCCATTTCCTGAAGCATCACATTCCACAATAAAGGTTTTTGTGAAGTCTGACATAGTTAAGACGGTGCTTGGCACATTGCCTCTTTAAGATGTTCAAAGGCCTTTGTTTCTTATGGAGTCCATGCAAATGCATCTTTCTTCAATAATGTTGTTAAAGGTGCTGCTATTCTCCCATAATTCCTAACAAACTTGCGATAATACCCTATAAACCTGAGAAATCCTCGCAGATGCTCTATGGATGTGGGGATTTTTCATTCCTTAATGGCTTTATTTTTTCTAGGGTCTACCTTAACACCTTCATGAGATACAATACGACCTAGATATTCCACCTCTTGTACTCCAAAGAAACATTTGGAGCTTTTTGCATATAATTGTTTCTCCTCCAATAGTTTGACCACCCTGTCAACATGTTGAACATGATCCTTCCGAGACTTGTTGTAGATTAGTATATCATCAAAAAATACTAACACAAATTTTCTAAGGAAGAGTTTGAAAATGGAATTCATCAAACCTTGAAATGTAGAAGGTGCATTGGTAAGGCCAAAAGGCATGACCAAAAATTCATAATGACCCTCATGAGTTTTTAATGTTGTTTTAAGAATGTCTTCAGTCTTCATTCTGATTTGATGATGTCCTGAATGAAGATCCAACTTACTGAAGTAAATTGATCCCTGCAATTCATCCAATAATTCATCAATGACAGGAATGGTAAATTCATCTTTAATAGTGAGCTTGTTGAGATCCCTATAATCCGAACACATGCTCCATGACCAATCCTTCTTGTGCATCAATACTACTAGAGTAGAGAAAGAATTTTGATTAGGTTGAATTATACCGGCCTCTAGCATTTCTGCAACCATACGTTCAATTTCACTCTTTTGGGCATAGGGATATCTGTAAGGCTTGATGTTTGGAGGAACACTTCGTGGAATGAAATGAATAGAATGATCACAATCACAAATAGGTGGGAGGCCTTTGGGAGTCTCCAATACCTTGGAATGATTGTCCAAGACTTTTTGGAGATCTAGAGAAATAGATGATTTTGATGTGGGAACCTCTAGTGAACATAATTGTGTAATTACGCCTCATTTTTCTTTCTTTAGAATCTTTGTCAGTCAGTTAGAGCTGATTATCTTTCCCGATTTCCCTGTGATATCCCTTAATTCAACTTCCTTTCCTTCCGAAGAAGATTTCATGAAAAGTCCTTGAAAATTAAAATTTATTGTACCCAAGGATTGTAGCCATTGGACTGCTAGTACAACATCAGCACCACCCATTGGAATGGAAATAATTGGGCTATTCAATACATATTCTCCCATGGATAACTTGATATTATGGCACTTTCCAGAGAAATTTATGGTTCCTCCACTTGCAACCATCACTTGACACTCTAGTGCTAGATATAGGAAGCAATTCAATTCCTTGGCTATCTTACAATGAATAAAATTATGCGTATTGCCCGAATCAATCAAAACTATTACCTTTTTCTTCTTGATATGTCCTTCTATCTTGATAGTTTGAGGAGAGGTAATTCCAGCGAATGCATTACAAGATATGGTCAGATTCATTTCTTCTTTCTCGATGTGAACTTTCACTTCTTGAACCTTTTTCTTCTTGATATGTCCTTCTATCTTGAGAGTTTGAGGAGTGGTAATTCTTTCCAATGCTTTACAAGATATGTTTAGGTTCATTTCTTCTTTCTCTGGGGTTGGTTCCTAGTGTATATCCTCTTATTTTGATGTTTCTTGATCCTTTTCTTCCTCCTCTTCACAATCTATGTAAAATAATTTCTTCTCAGCACACTTATGACCTTTAGTGAATTTGCTATCACAAATGTAACAAAGCCCTTTTTCTCTTTTTTCTTCCAATTTTTGTCGTGTAAACCTTGTAGGTTGTGGAAGGCAAGAAGAAAAAACACTTCCATATTTATAGTTGTGAGTGGTAGGATTCCTTGTTTCCATAATTCTGGTTCAATTTTTCTTGCCAACCTGAATGCCTTCTCCAATGAATCAGGTTCCCAAAGATGAACCTCATGTTGAATGTTATCATTTAAAGTCCCTCTGAAGACATCAATCCTTTTCTTCTCTTGAATATCATTTACCCTTATATTCAATTTTTTGAAATCCTCAATTTGCTCTACCATTGAACCCTTTTGTTTGAGATTTATCAATTGGATAAATAAGGTGTTACTCTTTGTATACTCATAATGTGCTATCATTTCTTCCATGAAAATTGACCAAGTGACAAGTGATTTACGAGAACACAACCCTTTATACCATAAAAATTGATCCGGTTCTAAATATGAAGATGCAACATGTACCTTTTGTAACAGTTGCACCTCATGTAGATAAAAACATTGCTCCATCTGTAGTATCCAATTTACCATATCCTTGCCATCAAACTTCCTCGTATTGCCTTTTCTTGATTTTAGGAGCTCGACCTTGAAACGAATCTAACTCTGTAATTTCTGATTTTCCAGTTTTTAAATAATGACCTACAATATCCCTATGCATCCTCTTTCACATGCCACCAGTCTGATCGAAATTGGATTCTCCAAGAAAGAGTTATGCACAGTATCCAAGATGACCTGATTATATACCTTTTCAGAAGAGCAAAATTATATGAAGTTCCACGTGTCACTATTTTGACCTTCAAATATGAAAAATGTAAACAAAAAACTACATTTCGTCCTCTTTCTATAACTTCTTACGAAATTTCAAACTGGTGCTCAGAGAGAAACTTATGACGATTTTTCCAAGGTCACCTGTTTAAGATGTAATTCAGAAGTTTGCAAAAACCCTAACTTCCTCAGATCATATATCCGAAAATATAGCAAGAAAAGATCTGAAATGTAGACTCGAGGTTCAGACCACTTTCTTCTCAAATCATTTTTTTTAGCTTCTGAAACTTTGTAGCGAACAAGTTATAACGACACTTCCACGATGACCCGTTTTAGATGAAATTCTGGAGCTTTCAAAAACCCTAACTTCCTCAAATCATATCTCTGAAAATATAGCTAGATAAGATCTAAAATTTGGACCTGAGGTTCAAACCGATTTATTCTCAAATTGGTTTTTTTTTTAGCTTCGGAAACTACGTATAAAACAAGTTATAGCAAAAATTCCATGATGACCTATTTGGAGTAGCAAAACCCTAGAATCCAAAGCTCTGATACCAAATGTTATGAAACCAGCTCACAAAAAGATAGAAAAGATAGATGAACGCCTTAGAAATCAGCCTCTTAGAGGGGGGAAAATCCTTTACATTACACAAATGAATAATTCTTGGATGATAAAAATGACAAGACCTCCTTTCTATATATAGGAGTCTAAGGGGTCATAATATAATCAAAGCCGACATAACAATACTAATGTAAGGGCACAACAATAAAAATAGTGGGCTTCTATGGGGCACAATAATAACAATATGGGGACTACATGGGCACAACAATATAATAAGGGGGTTGTACTAATAACAATAAGGGGTTACACTAGTAGTATAGAGACCTAAAAAGATAAGGAAAGGATGCAATCAAAAAGGGAAGGAAAAGAGGAAGGGATTACTCAAGAAAAACTAGAGGAAAAGGCCCAGGATCTAAATGATCCTAGCCCACAGCCAAACCTCAGCTCCTACTATAAATTCATTGAAGGAGGTAGGGTGATACCACAAAAAATTTTCATTTCTCTATTATTTGAACTTGAAAAGGAGAGAGCAAGGACACATAGGTGGATGCAATTTGCTAAATCAAAAGGGGTGGAGGATGTAGGCCACATGGAAGAGAAGCTACAAGAAATGGGCATAGAATTAAGTAGCATAAGAGATAGGGAATCAATGATGAAATCTCAATTAGAGGCTTAAAACACATGGCTAAGGAAGAAACTATAGGAAAAGGAAGGCTAATTGGCAACTATGGCAAGTCTATCCATGGAGGTAATTCAATGTAGAATGCCAGCAAAGTCATATGCCTTATACCTTAAAGACCAATGGCCGTTGTTTCAGATAAAAATCCTGGCACAAAGAGGAATTACGCCTTTCCAAGACTATAGGAAATTCATTGACCTCTGTGATCAAAGCACCCTGGAGGATAGAGAAAATGTATATGAGTTCTACCTACACAATTTAGCTTTGACATATCTAAATGTGTGGGACTCAAATCCAAAGCTAGGGGACTTACAACTAATGGCCTTGTTATCCTGGATGAGTCATGAGGAATCTAGAGCTAAATAAATGAAAATGGTATTGGCAAGAGAGGAAGCAGAACCCCTTTTCATTAGAGCATAACAGTCTAACCTAATGGTTGTCGTCATCACTCACAACCTCATTGCAAATGATCCCAAGCTTGCACCACGACACCTGGCTGTACAAGAACAGGCAGTCACTCATTTTGATGACATGTTAAGATTGCTAGGAGATGAGAGTCAGCAAGCCTGCCAAAGGATATGGAACACCTTACCCTATAGCCTAAAGATCAAAGAATATCATTCTCCTGATAGAATGAGGGATGCACTAGAGAGAGTCCCAATGTATAAGCAAACATTACAGAGACTCAAAGTCAACTGGATTGGATTGAAACTAAACCCACCATTGATTTTAGGTATATTAGAGGGGAGAAAGGAAGAAGAAGAAAGAAAGCAATGGGAATAAATAGAGAGGAATGTAGGATTTTATCCACAAGAATAGGAAACTACAGCAGAAGCCTGGGATGTCATGGAGGCCACCAAAGCAATGAAAGACATGGACATAAATTGAGTTGCTCATAGGATGAGCGACACTTTTAGTAGGGGGCGATGATGAGGATCATCAATGGGTGAATTATATGGACCTTAATTCACCACCAGCTTACTAAAATTAACTTTTCTCATCATTCTTTACATGTTTTAATTATGCTTTGCTTAACGAGGAGAGTAAAGATGAGATGTCATGTCTAATGGTATAATGTGCATTGACTACAGGTTTTGGAGAAAATTTTGGCTAATTAAAGTGTAAGTACTTGAATGCAAACAAGAAAGAGGGATTCTAGGAGACAGGATCTCCCTCCTTAAATCCTCACTCACTCGAATATTACTCAATAAAATCTCATCATCTCGGAGTTGCAAGTAGTCGAGCCATGAATTTCATTGGCAGCTAAGCCAATGATAATTAAAGACCAGTTGATCTCAAGATTGGAGCCAAGCCTCTGTAAATTTAAGGAATTTGTTGGTAACTTCAGTTGTATAAATCAAGAGGCCTAGGGCCTCATTAGGATTCAGATTTTTTTCAAGATAACTAAGGAGTTTTCAAGTGAAATCATTGTAACCAAGCACTCTTATGTATTTCTAATTTCTTTAATGAAAATGAGCAACATTCCTTTGATCTAGCACTAATTTGACTCAGATGGATGAAGCTCTTGGGTTAGGGCCCTGTTAGTGTCAGTCTTTGCAGTCTTCCACTAGTGATCAAATATGCTCTTATAAAGTGGTCTTAGGGTGTTGAAATCAAATTTTTGTCATTTCAGTGAGTCTTCAAGTAAAATTTGGTCACTAGGTATTAGGTCTAGGATTGTTTTCACTCCTTCCAAAGTTTTCCAAGCACTGGTCCATGTCACCATTTGACTAAGTGTGCCATCATTCAAGCAGTTTTCATCATTATTTCAAGTTCCAATGGGTCATTTCACCTTGTTTGTGCTTCAGTTGTGCTTAGGTAATGCTCATTTCCCTCTCCGAGGGTTTTGAAGGTAATTTCACTTGGATGGTCAAATCATCAACAAAATTTGTATCTTGATGCTCATATACCTTCCCCTACCCTTAAAATACCTTCTTAAACACTTTCCATCATTGATATC
The DNA here is from genome assembly GCA_031772625.1 of Pinus tabuliformis. Lineage (NCBI taxonomy): Eukaryota > Viridiplantae > Streptophyta > Pinopsida > Pinales > Pinaceae > Pinus > Pinus tabuliformis. The sequence continues at coordinate 1,214,642,418 of CM062804.1, read as the reverse complement.
CCTTAAATTCATCATTTTCCCTTAAAAATCCTAACCTATTGCTACAATTTGACACTTTTCTAGGCTAGGCCTGTGTTTTGCCCTTTTGGACCCCTTCCCCTCACTCAATCTTTGAAATTCCACTTTCCCCTACTTCCTAACATTCCTCCCTACTTCCCAAATTTTTCTCAAGAAATTAGAAGCCCCTCATCCCCTTCATTTCCCTTCATTTCTACAAATCCCTTGTTCCACACATTGGGATAGGTTTTATTCAAATGATGTTTCTAAGCAAGAAAATATGAGTTTAACAAAAGTGAGAGAGGTTTTTGTCCATCATAGGCACAAGAATAAAAATTTCCTTCATGTTTTACACATGTCTCATGGTTTTGGAGAAATGTCCAAAACATTATTTGCCTGAGGAGAGTTGCTGCACTTCTGGAGTGACTTTGGGAAAATCAAGATTTATCCTAGCTGGAGTGACCAAATTACTTTCTTGATGAGTCAAATGATAACTAGGCACATAAATATTTCCAATGAGCTATCATAAGCTCAATTTGGAGTTGAGGAAGACCTTAAAATGTTGACTGTAACATCACTCTGTATTTTGGCAACCTCATTTTGCATATTTTGACTAGTCTTGGGAGATTGAGCTTTTGATAGGGGAAATGAGCTCCAAATTGAAAAATTCAAGATGTTCTTGGAATTAGACTTGACAAGATTTCCAACGAGATATCCCACACTCAATTTGGACATCAGGAAGGCACCCAAAAGTTTATTTTAATTCATCATTGTGCACTTGCTTTAGGCATTGCACATTTACCCGGCGCTGTTCACTCCCTTCAGGCATTGCGCACTCCCTTCAGGCATTGTGCACTTCCTCTGGATGTTGTTCATTTCTCTAGGAGAGCTATAATCGCCTCCTCAGCTCTACTAAAGTTCTTTCAACCTCAATACAAGTAAGTAGTAGCTAAGGGATGTGCCTTTTCCTCCACAAGTCAATTTATAAGTGTTTGAAAGGTTTTATTGAAGATTTGGTTTAATTTCACATCTAAACCCTAGATTCCCCAACACTATCCTTTTATTCACAATCCCTTTCATATACTCCCCTATACCTTCCTTCCCTCTCCCTAAACTTTTACATCCAGCACTCTCTAAACCTTTGTCCCAAAACCCTAAACCCTAGGTGCCACAATTATCTAGGCTCCCAAACTCCAACCCTCAAATCCATCATACTAGTACTCCCTATCCCCTCCTCTATTACATAAATTCCAACAACCTAATACCTCCCTAGGGTTTGACATTAAAACACCATGGCAGAAGAAGAAAAAAGACCATACAGTGAGGTAGACCTAAAACCAGAGGTTTTAAAAAAAATCCTTGGAAATTAAACGGCAAAGGCAAAGAGAGATAGTTTATGAAGATATGCTTTATGATCATATGATCAAAGAAGACAAGGAAGGTTGGCTTCAGGCCATCAATGATCACTTGGAGAAGTTATTGATGAAATGTAAAATGGAAAAACTTGAAACACTTGCAGAGGCTTCTCTCCATGCTTAGTCAGCTTCAGTACCACCTATGTCAACCATTTTTGAAGACCCTGAACTCAGTTTGGCTTTTGGCATTTCTTGTTTTTCTCGGGCATTTATTCTATCAGTCCACCGGTCAAACGCGTAACGCCTAGGGCGCTGCGCATATTTTTGGGGCACTTTTTGGAGAAATGGCCACCACCATAGGATTCAGAAGGCCACATACATTTAGAAAAACCATGTTTCCAGGTGTGAAAGTCAAATTTACTAGGTGAAAAGGCCAAAAAACCACCTAAAATTCATGTTTGTGCCTATTTTTTGAGCCTGGCGCTGTGCATTTGAGCAGTCTTGGGAGATTGCAGTTTTCAAAGCACAAATCAAGCTCAAATTGGAAACTAAGGGAATTTTTGGAAACTAGATAGGATAAGATTTCCAATGAGCTATCATGAGCCAAATTTGGAGATCAGGAAGGTAGTCAAAAATCATCTTGAAGTTGGCACTACACACTTCCTTCAGGCGCTACGCATTTGACACTAGCGCTTCACACTTGACAGGCTACCTATTTTTTCACTGTTTCTTTTAGAAATTGCTTTTCACCTATGGGATTTTGATCTTTTCACTAATGTAATGTAAAATCATGATGTAATTAAAGTGTATTTATGTTACCTAGGGTAGATACATTAGATGAAAAACTTAAATGAGATGAATGAATCAATTTGCTTCATACTAGGAATGTTTGAGTTTCAACATCCAAGTCTTCAGCTCTAAGCTCAACTTTTTGTGCAACTGATTCCTCCTCTCATGGATTCAATCCCTGAGGCCAAGATTAGTTGTTTTGAATCCTATATTATGTATTTTCTTAGTCATTGTGTGAGTTGGAGTCACTTGGATGCTCAGAGCTTGATTGTACATCATTGTAAGCAGTTTGGCAATGAGATTAATAAGATTTGCAGCTATTTTTATGGGATCCCTGTGGTATGGAGTTTTAGAATAGTTTCTTCTTATGTTATCATTTGTTTATATGTTTCATGTATGCTCTTACTCATTTAATTGCTTCTAGTTGAATGTTTTCAAGTTAGATAGGTAGAGTCCATTAACTTTGATGCTCTGCCTTGGGAAAACACACAACATTTCATGTTTTTCTACTTTTTAAGAAGGATCCATGATTATTACATGCCATTCTTAGCTCCTCATCAGTCTTAAACACTTCAACCCATCAAGCCTAAAGTGCTAAAGCCTATGCCTACCTTGCCCCATAGAACACTTTGCAATTCTGACCTAATTCCCTAGACCTAAACTACCCAGCTCCAATCTGATCTAGCAAATCACCAAAAAATTCAATGAAAACCTTCAAGATACTATACCTAGCCTAAAATCCTTTACCTGATCTAGCCATCTTGACTGAGATCCTTACCGAGAGAGCCCTCTCTCGGCCTAGTCGAGCTAGCTACTTGGTTAAGCTTGGTTTGTGGTTACCCTGGAATTGCCTCCCTTCAGCCTAAGGTTAATCCAGGTGATAACAGGCCCAATCCTAGCAACAAAGATTCCTATAGTTATATATGTATGCTTAGGTTATCTTAATAGTTAGATTTAAATTGATTTTGGTGTTGTTAATTTGCAAGTATTGGTAGATTTAATTAGTTTGCTTCCATTTGTGAATAATTCTAACAGTGGCATTGTAGTGATAAGAGGATATTAAAAAAATGCTGATAGCAAGTCCTTTTCACCTCACTTCTCCTTTGAAGGATCATGGTTTGGGGAACACTTCTCATACAGCCCAAAAATACAAAATTCTTGCTTTTTGTGTAATCTAAGGTTTTCTTTCTAATTAGGTCATTATCTTTCAGTTTCACAGATAAGTTGTAATTGGTATTTTTTGATCTCTTAGGTTCTGCACTGATCACATCTTGCTTTCATGTTGGTTTCAAGCACTTCCATGCATGAATTTAGCAAGTAAATGGTGACAACTCTACTTTTTCCTCTATTTGAATAAACCCTTCTTGTCTTTAATGAATTTATGTATGAATGCTGAGAATGATGTTTGTTGTTGCAGGAGTTTCTAAATTATAGGGAGACTGTTGGGTCTTGAAATTGTCATTCACTTTCATTACACTTTCACTATTATGTCCATTAGATCACCTCCATTTCACTACTATGTCACTACATTCCTCCCACTTTCATTATCATTGGGCCACATTTATGTTTTTTCAAACTTTATTAATTCTTAGCCTTTTTAAGTGAATTTGTGGTTAAAAGTTAGAAAATAATGTGCATATGCTTATACCTAACAAGTGGGTTGAGATTGTTGACATGTGTAGGTCAAAAGGAGGCTTCTAGAAGACCTTTATGTGGCACCCTAAGGCCAAATTCGAATTTGAGTGGAGAGAATCATGGGATCATGAGGATATGTGTGACATCTTCTATTTTGTATTGAAACTCTAAAAAGACATTTGTCTTATCCATTCCTATTTTGATTAGGACTCTAGAGGTAGAGAGAGAGATTCATGGACTCTTATTAATGAGATGAATTCTCATCTTTTTGTATAAATAGGAGATCTCTCTCCTTCATTTGTTAGCTTTTTGAGCTTAGCTTAGATTTTTAGTTCTTAAGCTTGTAGCTTTTTAGTCTTGATAGCTTTGGAAAGCTTTGGAGAGCTTTGTTGTACTTTGTAATTTTGAAGAATTTGAATAAAGCTTTGATGTATTCAACATGGAAGGAGATGTGAAGTAGATGTCATGGAGCATATTAGATGTAAGGTAGAGTAGATTTTGTTTTGTAATTTTGCTTTGATTTCATTCAAGTATGTCATTTGATTACTTTCAAGTTTAATAGATTAGAGTTTCCATTCATGCAATTTTAATTCATGCAAGTGTGTTCAACCAGTTGATTGTAGATTAGTTTTCTTTACATGTTTCTTGTATTTTCTTATTAGATTATTCTCTCATGCTATATGATGATATTTCTGGAGCATTTAGCTTAATACCATTTTAGAAGTTAATTGGTGAAATATTGTGATTATAGGTGAGATGATTGGCTTTGCTTTTCATTAGTGTGCAATTACATAGTTTAGATGTCATTTCTTTCATGCTATATGATGATATTTCCGGAGCCTTTAGCTTAACACCATTTTAGAAGTTAATTGGCAAAATATTGTGATTATAGGTGAGATGATTGGCTATGCTTTTCATTAGTGTGAAATTATATAGTTTAGATGTCATTTCTTTCATGCTATATGATGATATTTCCAGAGCCTTTAGCTTAACACCATTTTAGAAGTTAATTGGTGAAATATTGTGATTATAGGTGAGATGATTGGCTTTGATTTTCATTAGTGTGCAAGTAGATAGTTTAGATGTCATTTCTTTCATGCTATGTGATGATATTTTCAAAGCCTTTAGCTTAACACCGTTTTAGAAGTTAATTGGTGAAATATTGTGATTATAGGTGAGATGATTGGCTTTGCTTTTCAATAGTGTGTAGTTAGATAGTTTAGATGTCATTTCTTTCATGTTATATGATGATATTTCCGGAGCCTTTAGCTTAACACCATTTTAGAAGTTAATTGGAGAAATATTGTGATTATAGGTGAGATAATTGGCTTTTCTTTTCATTAGCGTGAAATTAGATAATTTAGATGTCATTTCTTTCATGCCATATGATGATATTTCTCAAGCCTTTAGCTTAACACTAATTTAGAAGTTAATTGGCAAGATGTTGTGATTATGGATGAGATTATTGGCTAACCATTAAAAGTGGTTTCAAGTTTTTACTTTTTAATTGCAGTAGTTTCATTTTTGCTTTCTTGGATTTCATTTAGCTGTTATCATTTTTGCTTTCATTTCATAGACATTTTTCCAGCTTAGATTAAAGTTTTGATTTGTTTCATTTTCTCCTTTCTTTAGAAATTAGGTTCTAACATAAGAAGTCATTAGATTTAATTGTCCATTAGCATTTAGAGATTTCACCTAGAAGCATTGCTTTTCTTTCTTATATTAAGCATAAGAAACAAAACCCCCAAAAACAACAAAAAACTATAAAACAACAAAGTAAGAAAAAGGGTTAACTACGCACATATGGTGCACCACACTTCATTAGTTTACGATACCCAGATTGATAAGCTATGTAGAGAAATTTATGACACTAAATTGACTCGACAGAGACCTCCTCTCATCAGCCTCAACCAAGCCATATCCAACCATGATTTCCAAAAGTCACTAAGGTGTCAATCTGAATTCTTGTCTTATGAGGGAAACTTTCCATCTTCGTTGAGAAAATCCAACCATATGAAAGATTTGGCTTGAGTTCTAAGTAAGTTCCTACCACTCCCATGCCTTATTCCCTCCTTATTCACCTTTTCTAAGCTACATCCCACATTCCAAACCACTACCTAAGATTTTGGCATGTTCCTGTAGTAAAATAGGGGATCTTGTAGGTGAACTAGTACTTCTTGTAGACATCCTGTAGGAAAACTTGTAGTAGCCTGTTTTGAGTCCAAATTGAGAAAAGTCATCACTAAAAGCCAGGATTAGGTCCCTAATTTCCTCCCAAGCCATCTGACCATTGTACTCCTTTTCCTTCACACCTGTCTTGCCTGCCAAAGAACCAAGCAGGATTAACATTTTCATGTTTCAAGAAAAAAGATAAAAAGAGAAAAAGTTATTTTATATTTATTCATGCACACAGTAGACAATACTTTCTAGATCAGATTTCATGCTTAGTGTTAGTGTCAGTCTTTCCAGCCTTACTCCAGTGATCAAACATGCTCTTACAAAGTGATTTTGAAGTGTCAAGGTCAAATTTTGTCATTTCAGTGAGTCTTCAAACAAAATTTGGTCACTAGGCATTAGGTCTAGGGTTTGCTTTCACTCCTTCTAAATTTGTCCAAATGTCGGTCCATGTCATCATTTTGCTGAGTCTATCATCATTCATAGGGTTTTCATTATCATGTCAGTGTCTAATGAGTCATTTTACATCTTGTTCATGCTTCAGTTGCGCCTAGGCAAGCTCATTTCCCTCTCCTAGGGTTTTGAAAGCTAATTTCTCTTGGATGGTCAAATCACTAGCAAAACTTGTATCATGATGTTCATATACCTTCCCCTATCCTTAAAGTACCTTACCAAATGCTTCCCATCACTGAGATTCCCCAAATTCCTCATTTTCGCACAAACCCTAGTTTCTAGCTACAACCTGGCAATTTTCTAGGTTGGGCCTGTGTTTTGCCCTTTTGGACCCCTTCCCCTCACTCAATCTTCATGATTACACTTTCCCCTGCTTCCTAACATCCCTCCCTACTTCTAAAAATTTCCCCAAGAATTTATAAGCCTCTTATCCCCTTCATTCCGCTCCATTTCGACAAAATTCCTTGTTTCACACATCGGGACAAGTTTCACTCAAAAGATGTCTTAGAGAAATAAAAGATGAATTTTGGAATAATGAGAGAGGTTTTTATCCACAACATGCTAAGTAATAAAAACCTCCTTCACTTTTTTCATAGGTGTCATGGTTTGAGAGAAATGTCAAGAATACTGTTGCCTCAGGAGAATCAAAGACACCTCTGAAGTGACCTTGGGAAAATCAAGTTTTCTCCTAGCGTGGTTGGCCAAATGATTTTCTTGATGGGTAAAATGATAACTATACACAAATATATTTCCAATGAGCTATCATGAGCTCAATTTGGGGTTGAGGAAGGCATTCAAAAGTTGACTGCAACAGCACTCTTCCTTGAGGCAGCCTCATTTGGCACTTTTTGACAAGTCTTGGGAGATTTGATTTTTTACAGGGAAAATGAACTCCAAATTGAAAAATTCCAGTTTTTTTGGAAATTAGACTCAAAGACCTTTCCAACGAGCTATCATTCACCCAATTCTAACACCGGGAAGGCCTCCAAACGCCTCCTGAAAAAGCGCGACCCGTCAAGACTAGTGCGCGACCTGTCGAAGGCACGCGACCCGTCAGGGCACCTCCAGCAGTGTAAAAATTACACAGGCAAGACCCATTGAGGGCACACGACCCGTTGGGCAGTGCGCGTGACCCATTAGGGTTTCCTCCATAGAAAATTACCAGCAAGCTGCCAAGCGACCACAAATTGTTCAAGCTTGTCTGGTAGGCCTTCAATCATATAAATTATGGTTTGCTAAAGCTTGAGAAGATCATGATAATATTTTAAGAGCCTTCATTTGCAAGTAAAGACTCCATGTGCTTTTGCTTGAAAATATCAGAGTTGCTAGGGTTTTTTTTTCTGTTTTAAGGTATTCCTTTTCATTCCTATTGTTCCTACATTTTCCCACCTCCCATTTCTTACTCCCTTATCACTGTTATTTAATTTCCCTACCAAAAATATTAAGAAATCAAAAATCAAACCCTAAACCCTACCTTCCATAACATCCTTGCAAATGAAATTGTATGATGATGTTGATGTCATGATTCCTCTCTTTAACCCCTGTTTCATATATTTTTCCCAATTTCCCTTCCAAGTCTCCCTTCCCTAACATTTCCCTTGTGCTACTTGTCCCCTTGAAACAGCATTTCAAAACAGTTAAAATAGCAGATTTCAAAGCAGAAGCAGCAGTACATTTCAGTCACTTTGCCCCTGAAACCATGTCAGAAACCGAAACTGACTATGAGCAAAGTGATGATCGTGAGTCAACACCAGAAGTTGAGCCTGCTCTGGAACATGAAAAACCACTATTGGGCGAGAATGCACGTGTGCAAGGCAAAAATGAAGATGTTCCAAAGGTGGTTGGCCAAGGCACAAAAACGGAGAAAGAGGCCCGATCCCCTCCATATCTTGGCCGAGGCTTCACTGAAGGACCAAGGCACTAAATAGCCTAGCCACAGCACAAATCCCAATAAATTTTGAGCATTTTGGGTAAATTTTGGTTTTTTCAGGCAATTATAGGTTTTCTCCATTAACGGGTCTCACCCCCCGCGCGACCCTTCATCCTGGCAACTCCATTTTGCAAAAACTCAGCATTTCCAGATTTTTCATGAGAAGTTACATATGCTCATCAATGGACTTGAGATTTTATGAAGTTTTGGGCCTCCAGAAAGTCAAAAGACAAGAAAAAAATGACTTTCTGCCACATTTTTGAGACACAGAAAGCAGTCTTGGGAGATTGCAATTTTGGAGGGGCAAATGACCACCAAATTCAGAAATTCCAGTTGGGTTGGCAAGTAGACTCACGTACCTTTCCAACAAGCCTACTCTAGCTCAATTTTTCCACCTGGAAGTGCCCTAAATGTGGTCCCAAAGGCGCGCGACCCGTCAGGCAGAGGCGCGCGACCCGTCAGGCAAATTTCTCCAAATTTCAGTGTACAACTCAGAAAAACGCAGTTTGACCCTGTTTGACTTTTTGGGGTGGATTATTATGCACTTTGATGTAATTAATGTAATTTTATGACACTTTTACACTTATGTACCTCTTCTAGAAGATTCATTCATGAAAAAGGTGAAAATTAAATGAATGAATTGGTTTCCTAGCTTATAGAGGCAACTTGTTTTGACTGCCTAGTTTTGAGTGCTTAGTTTAGAAGTGGTTGAAACAGCTCCTAGGATAGTGAGCTCGACCCATGGAGGCAGAGAAAGAGGTTATATGATCTATATTATGTACTTTTTTGCTCATTTTCATGGTTGGACTCTTGAGGGAGAAGCTATCACTGTATTATTCACTGTATCTCTGCAATTTTTGGCTAAGGAAGACCAGGGTTTTGCAGTCCTTTTTGGGATTATTGTGGTTACATGTATTGATGGTGTGTTTCTCTATGTACTTGTAAGTGTGTTATGTGAATCATTTCCTTTCTTTTCCTTCTGCACATTAAACAAACGAAGTGTTAAAGTAAGAATTCATGACTGTCATGCTCTGCTTTTAAGTTTGTTTAATTTCAATGTTTTCTACTGTTTAAGGAGAATTCAAAGTTATTTTTTGCTCTCCTTAGCTCCTCACTTGTCATTCTTGACCATCCACCTCAATCAAAGGGATCAATACTGTCTCCTACCTCACCCCAAAGAACCCCCTGCAGAAACTGTGTCCAATCCCTGCACCCAAAATTGCCATCCCCTTAATTTGCCACCGAAAACCCTAAATCCCCAAATCAACCTTTTGATCAGTTTACTAGCCTAAAATCAGTGTTACCCTATTGGTCATCTCATCCATTGAAGATCTCACCGAGATAGACGGGAGAGAGCCCTCTCCCGCCCCGTAGGGCTAGCTACGAGGTGAAGTGGTTTGATGTTGCCTTGAGGTTTACCTTTCTCAGCCTGAGGTGAAATTTCAAGCGCTAACATATTGGCAACCATACTGGGGAGAACAAACTAATCGTTTGCTCATTGACGTGTTATTTCATAAGTCTTAGATGGAGCCTGAAGATACGCCAGGTAGCCTTCGAAAACGCTCTTGTTTTTCATCAGCGCAAGTGGATAAACGTTGCTTCAGTCCATCTCCGTGAGCTTATGGATACAACACTTCATTTGCATTTTACCCCAGTACATGTATCAAGTTCAGATCTGATTGTTGATTGTGAACAACGATCAGACACTTGAAAGGCTGAAATCATTCACTTGGCGACTCTAAATCATTTTCGAGATCAGATCAGATCCAAAGACTCCACTGGAGGATGATCCCGACCAGCAAAAACATGAAAGGACAACATGGACAGATCAGGTACTCAAGTTGGAATTTCATCCAAGACATGTTGTTCTTTGTCATAAATTATTTCTTCTCTTTTCCCAGGAATGTTAAAAAGGCTTTGCAAAGTATATTGTATTTGAGAAGAGATCCTCAGCCTGCAGTTGATTCTTTCCCTTTGAAAAGTGTGAAAACCAAATATTTGCATACCTTTGAGCTTGATCAAGACCTTTCTTCTAAATCTTGTGATGACCATTTTCAAATTGATGAATCTCAAGAGACCAAGATTGATTCTATACCTATTGTACATACCCCTACACCTTGTAAAATTCCAGATCGGTATAAGCCTCTTGTTTTACCTTCTGTTCTTCAAGCTTTCCCAAAAAACTATGATCTATACTTGCCGAGGTTCGATGGTGAAAGTAAGAATGTCAACGCTGAGCAACATGTACAGAGTTTTGAGAATTTTCTAGATCTTTTTGAAGTTGATGAAGAAGATGTTAGTATAAGCCTTTTTGCTCTTTCTTTGCAAGCCAAAGTGAAGAGTTGGTTCAAAGCCCTGCCTGATGCGAGCATCTCAGATTTCCAGCAGTTCGTCAAAGTTTTTCTCGACAGGTGGATGATCGAACAAAACCTTTTCTTGATTGTAGAAGAGTATAACCAGCTGAAAAGACTACCAGGGGAGACAGTACAACAATTTTCTGCCAGATTTAATCAAGTTTATTATTCGATGCCAGTTGATATAAGGCCTACTCCTAGATCTTCTCTCTTGCACTATCCGGGCGCCTTTGATCCGGAGATGGAGTTTCAGCTGAGAGCAAGGCATATTGCAACACTTCACGAGATGCAAAACAGTGCAGTAAATGTAGAGGCACATTTGTTGATCCGAAGGGCAAGGATGAAGGAAGAAGAGATGAAAAACATAGATCCGGAAAAATTGACATCTCTAGAGGTAAAGCTTGATATTTTGGTAAGTGCAGTAGAAGAGATGATGGACAAGATCAACACAAGGAATGATTATGATGCTCATGGCTCGCTGATTGAAGAAGAACAAGTTGCTGACCCAAAACATTTTGTTTCTAATCCCAGTTGTCATAGTGATTGTTTTATAGATCATTGTGAAGAAGAGAGAGCTATTGATATGACATGTATGCTTGATGATGTGTGTTATAGTGATGATTTGCCTCAGTTTGATCAGTATGATGATGATTATGTTCTCCAAACAAAAGCTAATTTTGCAGACAAATCGGCAGCTAGTTTGTGGGAGGAAAAAGTTCATTTTCAGCAGCTTGAATACAATGTTCAGCCATCACATATCAACTATGACATTAATGAGGAGAGTGCAGCAAAATTTGAAGTAAGTGAAGGATCTTTGCCTTTTTGTTTTGATTCGTTTCAGTTCATTAGAGATAACTACCATGCAATCAGAAATCAAATGTCAACAAGTCTTGATTTGAAGCATCTTGAGAGCAATGAAAATTTTGTTCAAGACTTCTCATATTCAGATATGCAACCCCCGAAAGCCATGGATTGTCAAGTTGCAGCTGAAGACTTGGAAGTGGACGCATATGATTTAATGTTTCAAGGTGACTCCGTACCATTCTATTTTGAATCATTTCAGTTTTTGAAGGGTAGATTGCATAGTACATCTTCAAATGAACAGCCTATAACAAATCAGCAATCTCTTAGTGTTAATGTTGAGGATGAGATAGATAACAAAATTCTTGAGCAGCCTGTAGCATCAGATTTGCAGCCACCAAATGAAATTGAAGGGCAAATTACAGATGAAGGTATGGCAGCCAAAATACATGATTTGATGATGCAGGAAGATTCTATGCCCTTTTGTTTCGAAGCATTTCAGTTTATAAGGCAGAATCTTTATAAAATCTCTCAAGAAAAACATGAACAGCTAGAAGGATGTCATACATTTTCAATGGATACATTGCAGTAGTCTTTTCAGGTTTTTCATGATCCAATAGCTGATGTTTTGGATGAGGTTTGCAGTCAAAGTCTTTCTCCATTAACTACAGGTGAGCTTGAAACATGTGCTGATATGAATTTGATCCGGCAGTCAGTTTCTTTGTCATTTTCAGCAGAGGTCTCGTCACAAGGCTCAGATCACAATTTGCATTCATGGTATGAGGAAACGAGAAGTAATCCATTGGATGAGCTAAGTTCCAGTGTGCTTGAATTTCAAGATCCTTATGCAGTGTTTTTGGAGGTGGATAGAGAAGCCATATCATTCAATGGATCTGTTTCTAAGTTGTCATGGGAGTTGCCTTTCAGTAGTTCTCTCTTGTTGTTCAAAAGCAAGCACTTGTGGAGAATTCAAACAGCAGATGGGATACTTATTTGGTTGCATTGGTTGTTTCATTTCACTTGATCAGGTGATGAATGAAACTGTTAAAGTAGGTTGTGATGAATAAGCTCCCCTTTGGGCATCATTTTCAGTTTGTCGGTTGTGTTTAAGTGTTGAGTTAGTTTTTAGTTGAGTGAGAGTCAATTTGTGTTGTCAAGTCATCAGTTTTCAGTCATGCATTTCAGCTTGAGTTTTTGACTCCATTGCCCAATGGTTGAAAACACTGGTCTGCTCTCCCAGAGGTCTACGGTTCTTGGCACCTCCAAGGAGCTACCATCCCCATTGGAGCCAATGTTAGTGTCAGTCTTTCCAGCCTTCCTCCAATGATCAAACATGCTCTTACAAAGTGATTTTGAAGTGTCAAGGTCAAATTTTGTCATTTCAGTGAGTCTTCAAACAAAATTTGGTCACTAGGCATTAGGTCTAGGGTTTGCTTTCACTCCTTCTAAATTTGTCCAAATGTCGGTCCATGTCATCATTTTGCTGATTCCATCATCATTCATAGGGTTTTCATTATCATGTCAGTGTCTAATGAGTCATTTTACATCTTGTTCATGCTTCAGTTGCGCCTAGGCAAGCTCATTTCCCTCTCCTAGGGTTTTGAAAGCTAATTTCTCTTGGATGGTCAAATCACTAGCAAAAATTGTATCCTGATGTTCATATACCTTCCCCTATCCTTAAAGTACCTTACCAAATGCTTCCCATCACTGAGATTCCCCAAATTCCTCATTTTCGCACAAACCCTAGTTTCTAGCTACAACCTGGCAATTTTCTAGGTTGGGCCTGTGTTTTTCCCTTTTGGACCCCTTCCCCTCACTCAATCTTCACGATTCCACTTTCCCCTGCTTCCTAACATCCCTCCCTACTTCTAAAAATTTCCCCAAGAATTTAGAAGCCTCTTATCCCCTTCATTCCGCTCCATTTCGACAAAATTCCTTGTTTCACACATCTGGACAAGTTTCACTCAAAAGATTTTTTAGAGAAATCAAAGATGCATTTTGAAACAATGAGAGAGGTTTTTATCTAAAACATGCTAAAGAAGAAAAACCTCCTTCACTTTTTGTACAGGTGTCATGGTTTGAGAGAAATGTCAAGAATACTATTGCCTTAGGAGAATCAAAGACACCTCTAAAGTGACCTTGGGAAAATCAAGTTTTCTCCTAGCTTGGTTGGCCAAATGATTTTTGTGATGGGTAAAATGATAACTAGACACAAAGATCTTTCCAATGAGCTATCATGAGCTCAATTTGGGGTTGAGGAAGGCATTCAAAAGTTGACTGCAACAACACTCTTCCTTGAGGCAGCCTCATTTGGCACTTTTTGACTAGTCTTGGGAGATTTTATTTTTGATAGGGAAAATGAACTCCAAATTGAAAAATTCCAGTTGGGCTGGAAATTATACTCAAATACCTTTCCAACGAGCTATCCTGCACCCAATTCCAACACCGAGAAGACCTTCAAAAGCCTCCTGAAAAAGCGCGACCCATCAAGACTCGTGCGCGACCCGTCGAAGGCGCGCGACCCGTTGAGGGCGCGCAACCCGTTGGGCAGTGTGCGTGACCCATCAGGGTTTCCTCCACAGAAAATTACCAGCAAGCTGCCAAGTGACCACAAATTGTTCAAGCTTGTCCAGTAGGCCTTCAATCATATAAATTATCGTTTGCTAAAGCTTGAGAAGATCATGATAATATTTTAAGAGCCTTCATTTGCAAGTAAAGACTCCATGTGCTTTTGCTTGAAAATATCATAGTTTCTAGGGTTAGTTTTGCTGTTTTAAGGTATTCCTTTTCATTCCTATTGTTCCTACATTTTCCCACCTCCCATTTCTTACTCCCTTATCACTGTTATTTAATTTCCCTACCAAAAATATTAAGAAATAAAAAATCAAACCCTAAACCCTACCTTCCATAACATCCTTGCAAATGAAATTGTATGATGATGTTGATGTCATGATTCCTCTCTTTAACCCCTGTTTCATATATTTTTCCCAATTTCCCTTCCAAGTCTCCCTTCCCTAACATTTCCCTTGTGCTACTTGTCCCCTTGAAACAACATTTCAAAACAGTTAAAACAGCAGATTTCAAAGCAGAAGCAGCAGTACATTTCAGTCACTTTGCCCCTGAAACCATGTCAGAAACCGAAACCGACTATGAGCAAAGTGATGATCATGAGTCAACACCAGAAGTTGAGCCTGCTCTAGAACATGAAAAACTACTATTGGGCGAGAATGCACGTGTGCAAGGAAAAAATGAAGATGTTCCAAAGGAGGTTGGCCAAGGCACAAAAACGGAGAAAGAGGCCCGATCCCCTCCATATCTTGGCTGAGGCTTCACTGAAGGACCAAGGCACTAAATAGCATAGCCAAAGCACAAATCCCAAGAAATTTTGAGCATTTTGGGTAAATTTTGGTTTTTTCAGGCAATTACAAGTTTTCTCCATTAACGGGTCTCACCCCCCGCACGACCCTTCATCCTGGCAACTCCATTTTGCAAAAACTCAGCATTTCTAGATTTTTCATGAGATGTTACATATTCTCATCAATGGACTTGAGATTTTATGAAGTTTTGGGCCTCCAGAAAGTCAAAAGACAAGCAAAAAATGACTTTCTGCCACATTTTTGAGACACAGAAAGAAGTCTTGGGAGATTGCAATTTTGGAGGGGCAAATGACCACCAAATTCAGAAATTCAAGATGGGTTGGAAAGTAGACTAACAGACCTTTCCAACAAGCCTACTCTTGCTCAATTTGGCCACCTGGAAGTGCCCCAAATGTGGTCCCAAAGGCGCGCGACCCGTCAGGCAAATTTCTCCAAATTTCAGTGTACAGCTCAGAAAAACGCAGTTTGACCCTGTTTGACTTTTTGGGGTGGATTATTATGCTCTTTGATGTAATTAATGTACTTTTATGAAACTTTTACACTTATGTACCTCTTCTAGAAGATTCATTCATGAAAAAGGTGAAAATTAAATGAATGAATTGATTTCCTAGCTTATAGAGGCAAGTTGTTTTGACTGCCTAGTTTTCAGTGCTTAGTTTAGAAGTGGTTGAAACAGCGCCTAGGATAGTGAGCTCGACCCATGGAGGCAGGGAAAGAGGTTAGATGATCTATATTATATACTTTTTTTCTCATTTTCATGGTTGGACTCTTGAGGGAGAAGCTATCACTGTATTATTCACTGTATCTCTGCAATTTTTGGCTAAGGAAGACCAGGGTTTTGCAGTCCTTTTTGGGATTCTTGTGGTTACATGTATTGATGGTGTGTTTCTCTATGTACTTGTAAGTGTGTTATGTGAATCATTTCCTTTCTTTTCCTTCTGCACATTAAACAAATGAAGTGTTCAAGTAAGAATTCATGACTGTCATGCTCTGCTTTTAAGTTTGTTTAATTTCAATGTTTTCTACTGTTTAAGGAGAATTCAAAGTTATTGTTTGCTCTCCTTAGCTCCTCACTTGTCATTCCTGACCATCCACCTCAATCAAAGGCATCAATACTGTCTCCTACCTCACCCCAAAGAACCCCCTGCAGAAACTGTGTCCAATCCCCGCACCCAAAATTGCCATCCCCTCAATTTGCCACCGAAAACCCTAAAAACCCCAAATCAACCTTTTGATCAGTTTACTAGCCTAAAATCAGTGTTACCCTATTGGTCATCTCATCCATTGAAGATCTCACCGAGATAGACCGGAGAGAGCCCTCTCCTGCCCCGTAGGGCTAGCTACGAGGCGAAGTGGTTTGATGTTGCCTTGAGGTTTACCTTTCTCAGCCTGAGGTGAAATTTCAAGCGCTAACATATTGGCGACCATACTGGGGAGAACAAACTAATCGTTTGCTCATTGACATGTTATTTCATAAGTCTTAGACGGAGCCTGAAGATACGCCAGGTAGCCTTCGAAAACGCTCTTGTTTTACATCAGCGCAAGAAGATAAACGCTGCTTCAGTCCATCTCCATGAGCTTGTGGATACAGCACTTCATTTGCATTTTACCCCAGTACATGTATCAAGTTCAGATCTGATTGTTGATTGTGAACAACGATCAGACACTTGAAAGGCTGAAATCATTCACTTGGTGACTCTAAATCATTTTCGAGATCGGATCAGATCCAAAGACTCCATTGGAGGATGATCCCGACCAGCAAAAACATGAAAGGACAACATGGACAAATCAGGTACTCAAGTTGGAATTTCATCCAAGACATTTTGTTCTTTGTCATAAATTATTTCTTCTCTTTTCCCAAGAATGTTAAAAAGGCTTTGCAAAGTATATTGTATTTGAGAAGAGATCCTCAGCCTGCAGTTGATTCTTTCCCTTTGAAAAGTGTGAAAACCAAAGATTTGCATACCTTTGAGCTTGATCAAGACCTTTCTTCTAAATCTTGTGATGACCATTTTCAAATTGATGAATCTCAAGAGACCAAGATTGATTCTATACCTGTTGTACATACCCCTACACCTTGTAAAATTCCAGATCGGTATAAGCCTCTTGTTTTACCTTCTGTTCTTCAAGCTTTCCCCAAAAACTATGATCTATACTTGCCGAGGTTCGATGGCGAAAGTAAGAATGTCAACGCTGAGCAATATGTACAGAGTTTTGAGAATTTTCTAGATCTTTTTGAAGTTGATGAAGAAGATGTTAGTATAAGGCTTTTTGCTCTTTCTTTGCAAGCCAAAGTGAAGAGTTGGTTCAAAGCCCTGCCTGATGCGAGCATCTCAGATTTCCAGCAGTTCGTCAAAGTTTTTCTCGACAGGTGGATGATCGGACAAAACCTTTTCTTGATTGTAGAAGAGTATAACCAGCTGAAAAGACTACCAGGGGAGACAGTACAACAATTTTCTGCCAGATTTAATCAAGTTTATTATTCGATGCCAGTTGATATAAGGCCTACTCCTAGATATGCTCTCTTGCACTATCCGGGCGCCTTTGATCCGGAGATGGAGTTTCAGCTGAGAGAAAGGCATATTGCAACACTTCACGAGATGCAAAACAGTGCAGTAAATGTAGAGGCACATTTGCTGATCCGAAGGGCAAGGATGAAGGAAGAAGAGATGAAAAACATAGATCCGGAAAAATTGGCATCTCTAGAGGTAAAGCTTGATATTTTGGTAAGTGCAGTAGAAGAGATGATGGACAAGATCAACACAAGGAATGATTATGATGCTCATGGCTCGCTGATTGAAGAAGAACAAGTTGCTGACCCAAAACATTTTGTTTCTAATCCCAGTTGTCATAGTGATTGTTTTATAGATCATTGGGAAGAAGAGAGAGCTGTTGATATGACATGTATGCTTGATGATGTGTGTTATAGTGATGATTTGCCTCAGTTTGATCAGTATGATGATGATTATGTTCTCCAAACAAAAGCTAATTTTGCAGACAAATCGGCAGCTAGTTTGTGGGAGGAAAAAGTTCAATTTCAGCAGCTTGAATACAATGTTCAGCCATCACATATCAGCTATGACATTAATGAGGAGAGTGCAGCAAAATTTGAAGTAAGTGAAGGATCTTTGCCTTTTTATTTTGATTTGTTTCAGTTCATCAGAGATAACTACCATGCAATCAGAAATCAAATGTCAACAAGTCTTGATTTGAAGCATCTTGAGAGCAATGAAAATTTTGTTCAAGACTTCTCATATTCAGATATGCAACCCCCGAAAGCCATGGATTGTCAAGTTGCAGCTGAAGACTTGGAAGTGGACAAACATGATTTAATGTTTCAAGGTGACTCCGTACCATTCTATTTTGAATCATTTCAGTTTTTGAAGGGTAGATTGCATAGTACATCTTCAAATGAACAGCCTATAACAAATCAGCAATCTCTCAGTGTTAATGTTGAGGATGAGATAGATAACAAAATTCTTGAGCAGCCTGTAGCATCAGATTTGCAGCCACCAAATGAAATTGAAGGGCAGATTACAGATGAAGGTATGGCAGCCAAAATACATGATTTGATGATGCAGGAAGATTCTATGCCCTTTTGTTTCGAAGCATTTCAGTTTATAAGGCAGAATCTTTATAAAATCTCTCAAGAAAAACATGAACAGCTAGAAGGATGTCATACATTTTCAATGGATACATTGCAGCAGTCTTTTCAGGTTTTTCATGATCCAATAGCTGATGTTTTGGATGAGGTTTGCAGTCAAAGTCTTTCTCCATTAACTACAGGTGAGCTTGAAACATGTGCTGATATGAATTTGATCCGGCAGTCAGTTTCTTTGTCATTTTCAGCAGAGGTCTCGTCACAAGGCTCAGATCACAATTTGCATTCATGGTATGAGGAAACGAGAAGTAATCCATTGGATGAGCTAAGTTCCAGTGTGCTTGAATTTCAAGATCCTTATGCAGTGTTTTTGGAGGTGGATAGAGAAGCCATATCATTCAATGGATCTGTTTCTAAGTTGTCATGGGAGTTGCCTTTCAGTAGTTCTCTCTTGTTGTTCATAAGCAAGCACTTGTGGAGAATTCAAACAGCAGACGGGATACTTACTTGGTTGCATTGGTTGTTTCATTTCACTTGATCAGGTGATGAATGAAACTGTTAGAGTAGGTTGTGATGAATAAGCTCCCCTTTGAGCATCATTTTCAGTTTGTCGGTTGTGTTTAAGTGTTGAGTTAGTTTTTAGTTGAGTGAGAGTCAATTTGTGTTGTCAAGTCATCAGTTTTCAGTCATGCATTTCAGCTTGAGTTTTTGACTCCATTGCCCAATGGTTGAAAACACTGGTCTGCTCTCCCAGAGGTCTACGGTTCTTGGCACCTCCAAGGAGCTACCATCCCCATTGGAGCCAATGTTAGTGTCAGTCTTTCCAGCCTTCCTCCAGTGATCAAACATGCTCTTACAAAGTGATTTTGAAGTGTCAAGGTCAAATTTTGTCATTTCAGTGAGTCTTCAAACAAAATTTGGTCACTAGGCATTAGGTCTAAGGTTTGCTTTCACTCCTTCTAAATTTGTCCAAATGTCGGTCCATGTCATCATTTTTCTGAGTCCATCATCATTCATAGGGTTTTCATTATCATGTCAGTGTCTAATGAGTCATTTTACATCTTGTTCATGCTTCAGTTGCGCCTAGGCAAGCTCATTTCCCTCTCCTAGGGTTTTGAAAGATAATTTCTCTTGGATGGTCAAATCACTAGAAAAACTTGTATCCTGATGTTCATATACCTTCCCCTATCCTTAAAGTACCTTACCAAATGCTTCCCATCACTGAGATTCCCCAAATTCCTCATTTTCGCACAAACCCTAGTTTCTAGCTACAACCTGGCAATTTTCTAGGTTGGGCCTGTGTTTTGCCCCTTTGGACCCCTTCCCCTCACTCAATATTCATGATTCCACTTTCCCCTACTTCCTAACATCCCTCCCTACTTCCAAAAATTTCTCCAAGAATTTAGAAGCCTCTTATCCCCTTCATTCCGCTCCATTTCGACAAAATTCCTTGTTTCACACATCGGGACAAGTTTCACTCAAAAGATGTTTTAGAGAAATAAAAGATGAATTTTGTAAAAATGAGAGAGATTTTTATCCACAACATGCTAAAGAAGGAAAACCTCCTTCACTTTTTGCACAGGTGTCATGGTTTGAGAGAAATGTCAAGAATACTATTGCCTCAAGAGAATCAAAGACACCTATGAAGTGACCTTGGGAAAATCACGTTTTCTCCTAGCTTGGTTGGCCAAATGATTTTCTTGATGGATAACATGATAACTAGACACAAATATCTTTCCAATGCACTATCATGAGCTCAATTTGGGGTTGAGGAAGGCATTCAAAAGTTGACTGCAACAGCACTCTTCCTTGAGGCAGCCTCATTTGACACTTTTTGACTAGTCTTGGGAGATTTGATTTTTGACAGGGCAAATGAACTCCAAATTGAAAAATTCCAGTTGGGTTGGAAATTAGACTCAAAGACCTTTCCAACGAGCTATCCTACACCCAATTCCGACACCAGGAAGGCCTCCAAAAGCCTCCTGAAAACACGCGACCCGTCAAGACTGGTGTACGACCCGTCGAAGGCGCGCGACCTGTCAGGGCACCTCCAGCAGTGTAAAAATTACACAGGCGCGACCCGTTGAGGGCGCGTTACCCGTTGGGCAGTGCGCGTGACCCATCAGGGTTTCCTCCACAGAAAATTACCAGCAAGCTGCCAAGCGACCACAAATATTTCAAGCTTGTCCGGTAGGCCTTCAATCATATAAATTATGGTTTGCTAAAGCTTGAGAAGATCATGATAATATTTTAAGAGCCTTCATTTGCAAGTAAAGAATCCATGTGCTTTTGCTTGAAAATATCAGAGTTGCTAGGGTTTGTTTTTCTGTTTTAAGGTATTCCTTTTCATTCCTATTGTTCCTACATTTTCCCACCTCCCATTTCTTACTCCCTTATCACTGTTATTTAATTTCCCTACCAAAAATATTAAGAAATCAAAAATCAAACCCTAAACCCTACCTTCCATAACATCCTTGCAAATGAAATTGTATGATGATGTTGATGTCATGATTCCTCTCTTTAACCCCTGTTTCATATATTTTTCCCAATTTCCCTTCCAAGTCTCTCTTCCCTAACATTTCCCTTGTGCTACTTGTCCCCTTGAAACAGCATTTCAAAACAATTAAAACAACAGATTTCAAAGCAGAAGCAGCAGTACATTTCAGTCACTTTGCCCCTGAAACCATGTCAGAAACCGAAACCGACTATGAGCAATGTGATGATCGTGAGTCAACACCAGAAGTTGAGCCTGCTCCAGAACATGAAAAACCACTATTGGGCGAGAATGCACGTGTGCAAGGCAAAAATGAAGATGTTCCAAAGGCGGTTGGCCAAGGCACAAAAATGGAGAAAGAGGCCCGATCCCCTCCATATCTTGGCCGAGGCTTCACTAAAGGACCAAGGCACAAAATAGCCTAGCCACATCACAAATCCCAAGAAATTTTGAGCATTTTGGGTAAATTTTGTTTTTTTCAGGCAATTACAGGTTTTCTCCATTAACGGGTCTCACCCCCCTCGCGACCCTTCATCCTGGCAACTCCATTTTGCAAAAACTCAGAATTTTCAGATTTGTCAAGAGAAGTTACATATGCTCATCAATGGACTTGAGATTTTATGAAGTTTTGGGCCTCCAGAAAGTCAAAAGACAAGCAAAAAATGACTTTCTGCCACATTTTTGAGACACAGAAAGCAGTCTTGGGAGATTGCAATTGTGGAGGGGCAAATGACCACCAAATTCAGAAATTCCAGTTGGGTTGGAAAGTAGACTCACATAACTTTCCAAAAAGCATACTCTTGCTCAATTTGGCCACGTGGAAGTGCCCCAAATGTGGTCCCAAAGGCGTGCGACCCGTCAGGCAAATTTCTCCAAATTTCAGTGTACAGCTCAGAAAAACGCAGTTTGACCCTGTTTGACTTTTTGGGGTGGATTATTATGATCTTTGATGTAATTAATGTACTTTTATGACACTTTTACACTTATGTACCTCTTATAGAAGATTCATTCATGAAAAAGGTGAAAATTAAATGAATGAATTGGTTTCCTAGCTTATAGAGGCAAGTTGTTTTGACTGCCTAGTTTTCAGTGCTTAGTTTAGAAGTGGTTGAAACAACTCCTAGGATAGTGAGCTTGACCCATGGAGGTAGGGAAAGAGGTTAGATGATCTATATTATGTACTTTTTTGCTCATTTTCATGGTTGGACTCTTGAGGGAGAAGCTATCACTGTATTATTCACTGTATCTCTGCAATTTTTGGCTAAGGAAGACCAGGGTTTTGCAGTCCTTTTTGGGATTCTTGTGGTTACATGTATTGATGGTGTGTTTCTATATGTACTTGTAAGTGTGTTATGTGAATCATTTCCTTTCTTTTCCTTCTGCACATTAAACAAATGAAGTGTTAAAGTAAGAATTCATGACTGTCATGCTCTGCTTTTAAGTTTGTGTAATTTCAATGTTTTCTACTGTTTAAGGAGAATTCAAAGTTATTGTTTGCTCTCCTTAGCTCCTCACTTGTCATTCCTGACCATCCACCTCAATCAAAGGCATCAAAACTGTCTCCTACCTCGCCCCAAAGAACCCCCTGCAGAAACTGTGTCCAATCCCCGCACCCAAAATTGCCATCCCCTCAATTTGCCACCGAAAACCCTAAAAACCCCAAATCAACCTTTTGATCAGTTTACTAGCCTAAAATTAGTGTTACCCTATTGGTCATCTCATCCATTGAAGATCTCACCGAGATAGACCGGAGGGAGCCCTCTCCCGCCCCGTAGGGCTAGCTACGAGGCGAAGTGGTTTGATGTTGCCTTGAGGTTTACCTTTCTCAGCCTGAGGTGAAATTTCAAGCGCTAACATATTAGCGACCATACTGGGGAGAACAAACTAATCGTTTGCTCATTGACGTGTTATTTCATAAGTCTTAGACAGAGCCTGAAGATACGCCAGGTAGCCTTCGAAAACACTCTTGTTTTACATCAGCGCAAGTAGATAAACGCTGCTTCAGTCCATCTCCGTGAGCTTGTGGATACAACACTTCATTTGCATTTTACCCCAGTACATGTATCAAGTTCAGATCTGATTGTTGATTCTGAACAACGATCAGACACTTGAAAGGCTGAAATCATTCACTTGGCGACTCTAAATCATTTTCGAGATCAGATCAGATCCAAAGACTCCACTGGAGGATGATCCCGACCAGCAAAAAAATGAAAGGACAACATGGACAGATCAGGTACTCAAGTTGGAATTTCATCCAAGACATTTTTTTCTTTGTCATAAATTATTTCTTCTCTTTTCCTAAGAATGTTAAAAAGGCTTTGCAAAGTATATTGTATTTGAGAAGAGATCCTCAGCCTGCAGTTGATTCTTTCCCTTTGAAAAGTGTGAAAACCAAAGATTTGCATACCTTTGAGCTTGATCAAGACCTTTCTTCTAAATCTTGTTATGACCATTTTCAAATTGATGAATCTCAAGAGACCAAGATTGATTCTATACCTGTTGTACATACCCCTACACCTTGTAAAATTCCAGATCGGTATAAGCCTCTTGTTTTACCTTCTGTTCTTCATGCTTTCCCCAAAAACTATGATCTATACTTGCCGAGGTTCGATGGTGAAAGTAAGAATGTCAACGTTGAGCAACATGTATAGAGTTTTGAGAATTTTCTAGATCGTTTTGAAGTTGATGAAGAAGATGTTAGTATAAGGCTTTTTGCTCTTTCTTTGCAAGCCAAAGTGAAGAGTTGGTTCAAAGCCCTGCCTGATGCGAGCATCTCAGATTTCCAGCAGTTCGTCAAAGTTTTTCTCGACAGGTGGATGATCGGACAAAACCTTTTCTTGATTGTAGAAGAGTATAACCAGCTGAAAAGACTACCAGGGGAGACAGTACAACAATTTTCTGCCAGATTTAATCAAGTTTATTATTCGATGCCAGTTGATATAAGGCCTACTCCTAGATCTGCTCTCTTGCACTATCCGGGCGCCTTTGATCCGGAGATGGAGTTTCAGCTGAGAGAAAGGCATATTACAGCACTTCACGAGATGCAAAACAGTGCAGTAAATGTAGAGGCACATTTGCTGATCCGAAGGGCAAGGATGAAGGAAGAAGAGATGAAAAACATAGATCCGGAAAAATTGACATCTCTAGAGGTAAAGCTTGATATTTTGGTAAGTGCAGTAGAAGAGATGATGGACAAGATCAACACAAGGAATGATTATGATGCTCATGGCTCGCTGATTGAAGAAGAACAAGTTGCTGACCCAAAACATTTTGTTTCTAATCCCAGTTGTCATAGTGATTGTTTTATAGATCATTGTGAAGAAGAGAGAGCTGTTGATATGACATGTATGCTTGATGATGTGTGTTATAGTGATGATTTGCCTCAGTTTGATCAGTATGATGATGATTATGTTCTCCAAACAAAAGCTAATTTTGCAGACAAATCGGCAGCTAGTTTGTGGGAGGAAAAAGTTCATTTTCAGCAGCTTGAATACAATGTTCAGCCATCACATATCAGCTATGACATTAATGAGGAGAGTGCAGTAAAATTTGAAGTAAGTGAAGGATCTTTGCCTTTTTGTTTTGATTCGTTTCAGTTCATCAGAGATAACTACCATGCAATCAGAAATCAAATGTCAACAAGTCTTGATTTGAAGCATCTTGAGAGCAATGAAAATTTTGTTCAAGACTTCTCATATTCAGATATGCAACCCCCGAAAGCCATGGATTGTCAAGTTGCAGCTGAAGACTTGGAAGTGGACACACATGATTTAATGTTTCAAGGTGACTCCGTACCATTCTATTTTGAATCATTTCAGTTTTTAAAGGGTAGATTGCATAGTACATCTTCAAATGAACAGCCTATAACAAATCAGCAATCTCTCAGTGTTAATGTTGAGGATGAGATAGATAACAAAATTCTTGAGCAGCCTGTAGCATCAGATTTGCAGCCACCAAATGAAATTGAAGGGCAGATTACAGATGAAGGTATGGCAGCCAAAATATATGATTTGATGATGCAAGAAGATTCTATGCCCTTTTGTTTCGAAGCATTTCAGTTTATAAGGCAGAATCTTTATAAAATCTCTCAAGAAAAACTTGAACAGCTAGAAGGATGTCATACATTTTCAATGGATACATTGCAGCAGTCTTTTCAGGTTTTTCATGATCCAATAGCTGATGTTTTGGATGAGGTTTGCAGTCAAAGTCTTTCTCCATTAACTACAGGTGAGCTTGAAACATGTGCTGATATGAATTTGATCCGGCAGTCAGTTTCTTTGTCATTTTCAGCAGAGGTCTCGTCACAAGGCTCAGATCACAATTTGCATTCATGGTATGAGGAAACGAGAAGTAATCCATTGGATGAGCTAAGTTCCAGTGTGCTTGAATTTCAAGATCCTTATGCAGTGTTTTTGGAGGTGGATAGAGAAGCCATATCATTCAATGGATCTGTTTATAAGTTGTCATGGGAGTTGCCTTTCAGTAGTTCTCTCTTGTTGTTCATAAGCAAGCACTTGTGGAGAATTCAAACAGCAGATGGGATACTTATTTGGTTGCATTGGTTGTTTCATTTCACTTGATCAGGTGATGAATGAAACTGTTAGAGTAGGTTGTGATGAATAAGCTCCCCTTTGAGCATCATTTTCAGTTTGTCGGTTGTGTTTAAGTGTTGAGTCAGTTTTTAGTTGAGTGAGAGTCAATTTGTGTTGTCAAGTCATCAGTTTTTAGTCATGCATTTCAGCTTGAGTTTTTGACTCCATTGCCCCATGGTTGAAAACACTGGTCTTCTCTCCCAGAGGTCTACAGTTCTTGGCACCTCCAAGGAACTACCATCCCCATTGGAGCCAATGTTAGTGTCAGTCTTTCCAGCCTTCCTCTAGTGATCAAACATGCTCTTACAAAGTGATTTTGAAGTGTCAAGGTCAAATTTTGTCATTTCAGTGAGTCTTCAAACAAAATTTGGTCACTAGGCATTAGGTCTAGGGTTTGCTTTCACTCCTTCTAAATTTGTCCAAATGTCGGTCCATGTCATTATTTTGCTGAGTCTATCATCATTCATAGGGTTTTCATTATCATGTCAGTGTCTAATGAGTCATTTTACATCTTGTTCATGCTTCAGTTGCGCCTAGGCAAGCTCATTTCCCTCTCCTAGGGTTTTGAAAGCTAATTTCTCTTGGATGGTCAAATCACTAGCAAAACTTGTATCCTGATGTTCATACACCTTCCCCTATCCTTAAAGTACCTTACCAAATGCTTCCCATCACTGAGATTCCCCAAATTCCTCATTTTCGCACAAACCCTAGTTTCTAGCTACAACCTGGCAATTTTCTAGGTTGGGCCTGTGTTTTGCCCTTTTTGACCCCTTCCCCTCACTCAATCTTCACGATTCCACTTTCCCCTGCTTCCTAACATCCCTCCCTACTTTCAAAAACTTCCCCAAGAATTTAGAAGCCTCTTATCCCCTTCATTCCGCTCCATTTCGACAAAATTCCTTGTTTCACACATCGGGACAAGTTTCCCTCAAAGATGTTTTAGAGAAATCAAAGATGAATTTTGGAAAAATAAGAGACGTTTGTATCCACAACATTCTAAATAAGAAAAACCTCCTTCACTTTTTGCACAGGTGTCATGGTTTGAGAGAAATGTCAAGAATACTGTTGCCTCAGGAGAATCAAAGACCCCTTTGAAGTGACCTTGGGAAAATCAAGTTTTCTCCTAGCTTGGTTGGCCAAATGATTTTATTGATGGTTAAAATGATAACTAGACACAAAGAGCTTTCCAATGAGCTATCATGAGCTCAATTTGGGGTTGAGGAAGGCATTCAAAAGTTGACTGCAACAACACTCTTCCTTGAGGCAGCCTCATTTGTCACTTTTTGACCAGTCTTGGGAGATTTGATTTTTTATAGGGAAAATGAACTCAAAATTAAAAAATTTTAGTTGGGTTGGAAATTAGATTCAAATACCTTTCCAACGAGCTATCCTGCACCCAATTCCGACACCGGGAAGGCCTCCAAAAGCCTCCTGAAAAAACGCGACCCGTCAAGACTGGTGCACGACCCGTCGAAGGCGCGCGACCCGTCAGGGCACCTCTAGCAGTGTAAAAATTACACAGGCGCGACCCGTTGAGGGCGTACGACCCGTTTGGCAGTGCCCGTGACCCATCAGGGTTTCCTCCACAGAAAATTACCAGCAATCTGCCAAGCGACCACAAATTTTTCAAGCTTGTCCGGTAGGCCTTCAATCATATAAATTATGGTTTGCTAAAGCTTGAGAAGATCATGATAATATTTTAAGAGCCTTCATTTGCAAGTAAAGACTCCATGTGCTTTTGCTTGAAAATATCAGAGTTGCTAGGGTTTGTTTTGTTGTTTTAAGGTATTCCTTTTCATTCCTATTGTTCCTACATTTTCCCACCTCCCATTTCTTACTCCCTTATCACTGTTATTTAATTTCCCTACCAAAAATATTAAGAAATCAAAAATCAAACCCTAAACCCTACCTTCCATAACATCCTTGCAAATGAAATTGTATGATGATGTTGATGTCATGATTCCTCTCTTTAACCCCTGTTTCATATATTTTTCCCAATTTCCCTTCCAAGTCTCCCTTCCCTAACATTTCCTTTGTGCTACTTGTCCCCTTGAAACAACATTTCAAAACAGTTAAAACAACAGATTTCAAAGCAGAAGCAGCAGTACATTTCAGTCACTTTTCCCCTGAAACCATGTCAGAAACCGAAACCGACTATGAGCAAAGTGATGATCGTGAGTCAACACCAGAAGTTGAGCCTGCTCCGGAACATGAAAAACCACTATTGGGCGAGAATGCACGTGTGCAAGGCAAAAATGAAGATGTTCCAAAGGCGGTTGGCCAAGGCACAAAAACGGAGAAAGAGGCCCGATCCCCTCCATATCTTGGTCGAGGCTTCACTGAAGGACCAAGGCACTAAATAGCCTAGCCACAGCACAAATCCCAAGAAATTTTGAGCATTTTGGGTAAATTTTGGTTTTTTCAGGAATTACAGGTTTTCTCCATTAACGGGTCTCACCCCCCGCGCGACCCTTCATCCTGGCAACTCCATTTTGCAAAAACTCAGCATTTCTAGATTTTTCATGAGAAGTTACATATGCTCATCAATGGACTTGAGATTTTATGAAGTTTTGGGCCTCCAGAAAGTCAAAAGACAAGCAAAAAATGACTTTCTGCCACATTTTTGAGACACAGAAAGCAGTCTTGGGAGATTGCCATTTTGGAGGGGCAAATGACCACCAAATTCAGAAATTTCAGTTGGGTTGGAAAGTAGACTCACAGGCCTTTCCAACAAGCCTACTCTTGCTCAATTTGGCCACCTGGAAGTGCCCCAAATGTGGTCCCAAAGGCGTGCGACCCGTCAGGCAGAGGCGCGCGACCTGTCAGGCAAATTTCTCCAAATTTCAGTGTACAGCTCAGAAAAACACAGTTTGACCCTGTTTGACTTTTTGGGGTGGATTATTATGCTCTTTGATGTAATTAATGTACTTTTATGACACTTTTACACTTATGTACCTCTTCTAGAAGATTCATTCATGAAAAAGGTGAAAATTAAATGAATGAATTGGTTTCCTAGCTTATAGAGGCAAGTTGTTTTGACTGCCTAGTTTTCAGTGCTTAGTTTAGAAGTGGTTGAAACAGCTCCTAGGATAGTGAGCTCGACCCATGGAGGCAGGGAAAGAGGTTAGATGATCTATATTATGTACTTTTTTGCTCATTTTCATGGTTGGACTCTTGAGGGAGAAGCTATCACTTTATTATTCACTATATCTCTGCAATTTTTGGCTAAGGAAGACCAGGGTTTTGCAGTCCTTTTTGGGATTCTTGTGGTTACATGTATTGATGGTGTGTTTCTCTATGTACTTTTAAGTGTGTTATGTGAATCATTTCCTTTCTTTTCCTTCTGCACATTAAACAAACGAAGTGTTAAAGTAAGAATTCATGACTGTCATGCTCTGCTTTTAAGTTTGTTTAACTTCAAAGTTTTCTACTGTTTAAGGAGAATTCAAAGTTTTTGTTTGCTCTCCTTAGCTCCTCACTTGTCATTCCTGACCATCCACCTCAATCAAAGGCATCAATATTGTCTCCTACCTCGCCCCAAAGAACCCCCTGCAAAAACTGTGTCCAATCCCCGCACTCAAAATTGCCATCCCCTCAATTTGCCACCGAAAACCCTAAAAACCCCAAATCAACCTTTTGATCAGTTTACTAGCCTAAAATCAGTGTTACCCTATTGGTCATCTCATCCATTGAAGATCTCACCGAGATAGACCGGAGAGAGCCCTCTCCCACCCCGTAGGGCTAGCTACGAGGCGAAGTGGTTTGATGTTGCCTTGAGGTTTACCTTTCTCAGCTTGAGGTGAAATTTCAAGCGCTAACACTTAGAATAGTTAAAACCTCATAGGTGTCATAGTAGGGTTCTTTTGCAAGCAAAGTATGTTAGCAAGTATATAGAGGATTTCATATTATTTTGCAAGCATTTCTTTCAGTCTTTTCTTCATGCAATAGACAACATTTATTTTGTTCCAATTAGGGTAAATTTCCCTTCTCCAAGGTCATAATCAGACTTCTTCTAGTCAATAGAAGGCTGGTTTGAGAAACCCTAGTGGTCTATCAGCCTAGATTAGCAGTGACAAAGAGTAGACTAGTTACCTTTACTTGTGTCTACAGCATTGTCACCTCCAAGTTTGTAAGAACCTCGGGTTGATGAAGTAAAGTCAGTAGCCCCAAGAGTTGCAACATCCATGCTGCAATACTAGTGCTCATCACACATATATAGCATGTATAGTTAGAGTTATTATTTTTTGTTTATGGATAGCATATTTTGTGATTAGATGGCCACCAGACTTGGTTTTACTCGAGGTAGGTTGAGGCCACCTAACCTTCATACATATGGATGTAACATCCTTTATATTAGAAAATTAATGGAAAGGTACCACCAATCTTACAAAAAAAAACCTTACGTGAACATATGTGTCTGCAAAATGAAATTGAAATATTACTTTGCCAACTTCGAAAAATAATAAAAAATACATTTTTTCATAGACAGATATCATTTTTAATATGATAAACTTATCTCTCTCTATGTAGATCATGTTTTATATCTATATATATATTACACATTTTATACTAATGTTATGTGAACACACACATACCTCTTAAGATGTGTGAAAATTTGCAAGGACAAGAATTTCATTTAATGGGAAAATGACATATTACACAACACTAAAGAAATTTGCAAAATATATCATTATGACAACAACATAATTCTCCACAATTTGTCTTTTTACTCTGAATCAAAATTCACAATGCTTATATGAATTTTGAGGGATTTAATTCGATAAAAGAGGAAAAACATGAAATTTCATTGCCACATTTCGCCCAAAAGTCTAACCCATCTTCATGCATTCGCCCAAGACATAAACACATAATTTTTTTAAAGAGGATTTAAAAATGCACCTACATCAGGTAAAGATGGTCCACTATCTGTAAGATGATCGTCAACAAAGACATAAACATTTCCTCTAACACTCTAACTAGTGTCGAAGCCATGATCTATGAGTGGAACTCACACTTTGGTTGGCCTACATGATCTATTGTGAGCCTGACCATGTATAACAGATCCCCTCAACCTCCAACAACCTACAGTTGGGGAGCATATAGGATTTGGCTCTGCATATTACATATAATTCATATTTAATACATATATACTAATCCAAAAGGAAATATGTTTACTAAACTATTACATATAATATAAAACCATTACATATGATACATATAAACTAATTAAAGAAAAAAATGTTGACTCGGAAAGAATGTTGACAAGAAAACCATTTCTAAACTCAAGTAGAATAATCTATCTTGAAGTCCTAAACTTTAGTGTCCATTTTTTGGTAATTTATTAACCAAAGTATTGATTTCCATGTAAACACTATCGAAAGAAGTGATCAAATTCACCTTAGCACTTTTTTCCTATTTCTAAATAACGCATTTTATTCATATGGCATAAATATGTAAATATATATGTAAAAATTAAAATAAACCTATTTGCAAAGCTAATAAAATTTCATGCCAACCAAATACTCCAATAAATTTTAAGTTCTTATAATGTTTGACTTTGACACATGACATGTATTAAGTGGAAGCACATGAAGATAATGTTTATGGTACAACACACTATATAAGGAAGCAATATAGTACAAATTAGAAAAGAGTCAAAATTCTTTTATTCACTTTCAATGTGTTTTTCATGATGGCTTTAACATAGGATAACTATTTAAAACATAGTTTATATATATATATATATATATATATATATATATATATATATATATAAACTATGTTTTAAATAGTTATACTATTTTAAATGTTATATACATATTATATTTTAAATAATTATGCTATTATAGTTATATTATGTTATAGTTATGTTAGTTATAATGTTATGTTATATATATAGAGCTATAACATATAACTATGTGATGTTTTGTTATATATATATATATATATATATTAAATAACTTTATGTTATTTTAAATAGTTATAGAACTATGTTAGAGTTATATGTTATATATATAGAACTATAATATATCTAGCTATGTGATATTATAGTTATAATAGTTAAATATATAAAATTATATAATCATATAGTTATATAATTATAGTTAAATGTTACATGTTATGTTATAGTTATAATATATAGTTATATGAAATATGTGTGTTATATATCTAGTATGTTATATATAACTATATGTTATATTAAATATATACAATTATAATGTTTTGGAGGGAAACTCAAATGGTTAATCCGAGAAATGTGAAATTGTTGAAATTCGAAAGACCCAAGTTCAAAACCTCCTCTATTGTGACTCAGACTACGTTGAATACATATCGTAGTCCCAAAAAGTTTACTAGTAGTTATGTGTTAGACTGGTTGTTCAGTTCCTATAGGTCACAATGTATATATATAGAACATATGCATTTATCTATATAATTATAATATAACATATATATAATTAAATAGTTCATATATATAGGCCAAATTTGTTCGAAATTTAAAATGCATTTTAAATAAAAATAAAAATTGAAAATATATTTCACTAAATTCGTAACAAAAACTTTAAAACCTAAAATAATTAGAAAATAAAGTTTTTACCATTGAAAAAAAAAAAATCATAATAAACCTGCTACCATTGCAAGTAAGAAAAATAATTAAAATCTAAATTATAACATTCTATTGGTGGTTTTGAAGTGTTTTCTTTTTGGCCTTTTGTGGTTTTCTAGATTGTTTTTGTGGTATTCTAAGTTATTTTTTGTTGTTTTGAAGAGTTTTTTTGGTGATTTTTTGTGGTTTTCTAGGTTGTTTTGTGGTTTTTTTAAGTTGTTTTTTGTTGTTTTGAAGGGTTTTTGTGGTTTTCATGGTTTTTGTATGATAATGTTTTTTAAATTAATTTATTTAAGTTGAAAGAAAAATAAATAAAAAGGATAAAAAGGATAGGAAACCTACCTTGGCTTGAACCTCTGGGATGTCGACAGGGTTGTTGGGAATGTTGGTTGGGTTGCTCCATGGTTGAATCCATCAATCGAGCTTTAAGATCTTTGGTTTAGAATTAAAGTCTCGATCAAGTTTGTAGTCTGCGCAAAAATGACTTGCATAGACCATGGGCGTGCGTTTTAATACAACATAGGGGCTCGATCAAGCCTTAGGGCTTGATCAAGTTGTGATGTTGGGTTAAACGACAACTCCATTGAGGGTTTTTTTTTAACCCTCGATCAAGCTATGTTTTAGTGCTCAAGGAACTCAATCGAGCCATTTTAAGCGCTCGATTGAGTTGTCTTTTTTCACCTAAACACTTCCTCCCTTGCCAAAAAAATGTAAACCAACTCCATGCTTTTACCCAAAGAACTTATCTAGGTGCTTACCCATCTACTTGTTCATTAAATTTTGAAATGTGGTAAGATCATTCCAAAGGTTGAATGATCACGACACTAGAAGTGCCCTTGATGAGTCCTAAATTTAATCTTCTCCTATTTTGAGAGTCATGTAAGTATCTAGTAATATGTTAAACAATGGTCACATTATCACCATGTAATTAATCCATTGAATCATCATTGCAATGTATAATGATATGAATGTTGGGAAAACTTGTTAATGCTATGCAAGCTCCCCCATTAGTATTAAAAATGTGTGTTTTGGATCATCTCATATTAACCAAAATATGAAGGATTATGTGTCAAGTCTTTTATGAGCAATGTATGCGGTTAATTAGCTATTTAAAAACACATATAAAACAAGTAAAATGTAGAGAAATAAAACACAACAAACTCATATCACAAAGTTGATAAAGGAGTTCACCCCTTCTGGGCTACATCTCCTTGGACCTGCTTCAATGGTTAGGCCCTCTTTGGATTAATGGTCAATTCTCTGACTGCATGCACCTGCTATGCATCAATGGCTTTCCAACCTGCTTCATTGGATTTAGAAGACCCAAAAACCCAAAAAAGACTTTCCAAGCTCTACAATTGGACTCCAACTGATCTAGGCTTCCTTAAACTTCAACGTAGAAAAATCGTGTATAGAAGTGCCTTTCAACCTCTGAAAACTATTCCATTTTTTTCAGAGCATCTAACTTATCTAGGAATGACTCTTTTTAAGCAAAAATTGGTTGAAATGTGAAGAAGTTATGGTCTCTCCAGTTTTCCCTAGGAAAACTCCACCAAAACTAGCGAAACTCTAGTTAACTCCACCAAATTTGGAGTAGTTCTGGATTTGTTAAATATGCCAAAAGATCTGCCAAGTTAAACCCACACTTAATTAATGATAAGCAAGGACTAATTACCACTAATCTCTGGTTAATCTGCATAGTTTGTATAAAATTCTAGTAGTTAAGGGGTTTGCAGTGTTGGTCGCATGCTAATGGTTAATGCTAGTGGTTAACCCCCAAACTTATGTGCGTTAAACTTTAAATATAACTTCAAGCCCATAGTTAAGACTTGTGGTATGGAATAGTGGTAAGGCATAACGCTTATGCAGGCGAGGTCATGGTTTTGACTCCCCAGCCTACCATATAAACGTTTATATGACCTTTGAGAGGGCACGTGGTGGCCTCCGGGCTTGCCATGTGTCAGCCTCTCATTGGTCCACCCAAATGCCCATAACAAACAATATACCAACATTTGGAAAATATGATTGAGCCACCTAGGGGAATATTCCTTGGAATATTCTTTTTGCTGACTGGGTTGTACAAATGCCTAGTCAGCATCCCAGTCATAAAATTTTGACTATTTGACAAAACAGACAACGGACTCTAACTTTCTCATACGAACTCTGTTTTGAGTGAAATGAGTTGCATTGAGATTGTATCACTAAGACGAATACATTCATTTACGTTTTGAGCGATTATGAGAAATTTGATTTTTGAGCAAATTTTTGCCCTTAATCCAGATTTTGATCACTCCTTCCCACTGACAAGATTTTGGACCCACGAAAGTTGGTTATCTTATGAGAGCTAAATACTCTTCTCCTTCCCAAGTTCTATCAATTGGTTCTACTTGGAAAAATCTCCTTGACAGTGACTTGGGTTCACTGACATGCCTTGCCTTGCAAATGGCTTCACATTTCAACCAATGTTCTCCTTTTGTTGCTGACCCAATCCAACACTTGCTAGATGCTTACTGATTAAACACCCTACTATACCAAAGTGATCCCTTGGTGCTTGGAAATATGACTAAGGGCCTTCCCACTAAGAATCATCTTCCTCTTTTGCAACACATGCATTCGATGCAAGCTTCTCCTTGGAAACCACTTTTCCAAGTTAAGCCCATCTGAGTGAACTACAACAATGAGTTCTGATATCATTAATAAGAAGAAAAGAAATGACCATTATTTTTCCTCCACGGTTCCAAATTCCACATCTGGAAGAATGCACTTGCCATCTCTTTCACTTCTTCATGTCAACACATCAAATCACATTGTAGACCATTTGATATTTTACGAGGCCTACAAATTTTTTTGGCATTTTTGTCCACTTTCGCTTCTTGATTCCATCATCCTC
This sequence comes from Pinus tabuliformis, assembly GCA_031772625.1. Taxonomy (NCBI): domain Eukaryota; kingdom Viridiplantae; phylum Streptophyta; class Pinopsida; order Pinales; family Pinaceae; genus Pinus; species Pinus tabuliformis. Next base: position 1,214,607,371 of record CM062804.1, on the reverse strand, counting down.
CAGTATTAACATGCTACTCATGTCATTATTTGAGAATGAAGGCTAATCATGAGCCTCTTTCTCAAGCATGGACCTTCAAAAATCCTACGACATCTTGTCACAAGAAACACCATTAACCTTGAAAAACACTCATGCAAGAATATAATTTGACGACCTCTTCCTTTTTCTTCTTCAAAGCAAGAAGTGTCACATCATGTGAACATCGCCATGAAATCTTACATCTTCATGTATAAACCATCTTAATCTTTAGTTGATGGTTTACTAAACACAAGTCAACAAAACATGCTTATTCAAAGCAACTAACTTTCGAGTCAAGCAAAAACTTGTACAACAACTTGATGATTTACAACAAGAATTCCACATTCTCATGAAACAATTTGTCACATTGTTATAGACATATTTGGGCACTTCAACCCCAATCACATATGTCCATAAACCAAGGGCTTCTAAGTCCCTAAAAGTGTTGTTTCATACCCTAAAGGAGCAAGGTTAGCTGATTACATCATCTCCCAGAAGTTCTCCCTGAAAAACTGCTCAGAATTGGTCAAAACTAGATCATCTCACCTGCTCCATGGCCAGGGTGTGATGCATCTCACCTTGTACACACGGGAGGTGCGATGCATACTGAAAAGGCCTTCTGTAGGGTGCGATGAGCGAGAATAGACAAATGGCAGAGACAGTTTTCTAAGTAGATGATCAAGGAATCTTCTAGAAACTTCTCATATGACACTTACCTCCCTGAGTTCACCCAAGGATGAGTAAGAGATCATGAAATCTCCAAGTGGAACCAAGAACTATCAAAGAGATGACACTAATCAAAATCCCAGAAGCTGACTCACCCCCCTACAAATATCTATATATGGATCCCTCATCCCAGATATCCAAAGGTTGGAATTTGGTAATTTGCAAAGAGGTGTCGCTGGTTTCCCTTTGAAGACATTGTTGGGTGATCTTGCTTTGTGTGAGGTGAATAGGGCTTTCAAGCTGGGAGGATGGTGCTGGGTTAGACCAAGTGGTTGTAATCCTCTCTTATACTACTTTTACTAATAAATCTATTTGAGTTTTCCTCCATATTCTTTTGTATCTCTGAATATTGTGTCGATATATGCATTTGTATGGTCAATATATATCTAATCCTATATTGTTTATAGTGATAGATCTCTATGCTTTGATGGTATTATGTTGCTATGAATCTATAGGTGCTCTTTGAAGCGGGACAAGTAAGGAAGAAATGGTGAGATTCTGTCAAAGGAGAAAGGAAAGAAGCAAGGATCCAAGAGGAAGACTGAGGTTGGTACTCTCTACTTCTTTCTCATCTCTCTCTCGTAAAGGAAAAGCAAGTGACTTTAATCTGTTTGTTTCTAAAATAGCTACCCATCTTAGTAGGACTAACAACTCTAAATAGACATTAGATTTCCCAATAACAAAATGGCGACTCCGCCGGGGAGCGATTAGTTTGATTTCTTGTCTCTATTTGTTTGATTCATAAACCATAGACGGAGCCTGAAGTTAAGCCAGCTAGCCTTCGAACTACATTTGCTATGCAAGTGCAAAGTAGATCAATGCTACTTTAGTCAATCTCTGGGTTTGTTTATGAATTGAACAATTGACTTGCAAACATCCTAAGTGCCCTAGAGGAAGCTTGAGTAACCTCATTAGATCAGCCCCTGTACTTTGTAGTTACTGATTAACATTTTCGCGGCCTAAATCCCTGAACTGAGTTGCAAACTGTGACCAAAAACCAAGTTAAAGTCTCATCCCTGGACCATCACACCTTCTCTTCTTGGCAATCTGGATGCATTGCACCTCCCATCTGCAGTAGGTGGGATGCATCCCTGTTTCCCTGTGTTACAGGTGCGATGATCAGACAAGACTAGTTTTGCCTCCAGATTTTTGTTTTTTCCTTCACTCTCTTCAACTTTATTAAGGAGTTTTGATGTCTGTGATCAATAGACCACTGTTGAAACCCCCTTCCTTTGCATCATGCAACCTCCATTGTGCAAATATTTGTGAATTTTTTTATGTATTTTTCACCATTAACAGTTCTCATTTACAAATTGGTAGCTTAATCGAACTGTCGTCTTTGGATTTGAAAGTGTCGCAAGTGTCATTTTCAGTCAAGGAAAAGAATCCTTGTCTTTTTGATAGTTGATTAAACTGTTACTCTTGTATTTGATCTGAATTAATAGTACTTCAAGTGTCGAAAGAAATTTTCAATTCAAAATCGCAAAGAGTCGTCTTGTCTCCCTTTTGTTTTTTGAAAAGAAAAATCGTTAGTACCGTTGCTTTGAAAGAAGATATAATTCAGATTTGTGCTTAGCATTCTTTTTTTCATTCACACATTAAGAAAGTGGAAAACAAATACATGCATGTGCATTTGCATTTAGACTGCTTGTTTATTTTGATTTAGGACAGTGCATCCAGTGTGTGCTCTCTGCTCTATGTTGAAAGGATTTCGTTTCTCTTTCCTTAGTAGCTAGGATTTTCATTGCAAAAAGAAGATTAAACGACTATTTATCATCTTAGATTGCATTTTAGGAATTGTATATCTACATCACACGGTGATCCTTAAAGGAAAACTTCTTAAGAAAGAGCAACTATAAAATAAATTCAATGAACATAAAAATGCTTTGGAACCTAACACACAACAGCTAGAAGTCTAGGCTAGAGACGTATTCCGACGTCATAAAGCCTGGTAACCGTCGCTTTCATCGTAGGTTGGGTGATTCCTCCTCTTTGAGATGACAAGTGCCAGTATGGACTTGTTCTCCCACGTACCGTTGAGTATATATTGGGAGACCATAATAGGCTATATCCTTTATCCTTAGGAAGTCGTGTCTACCACCCTATCGATCGCAATGCACTGAACACAACATTCGGGAAGATTGACTGTCGTACCGTAAAAAGTATTCTACAATTTTTTGATTGGTTTGGTAATCCCTCTGTCTAGATTTCCAGAGTATTCTCTTTCATTCCTTTTTAGACTCCTTAAAGGAAAAGGTCCATCTGAGCACTTGTCACTTCAGGCTCATTGAAAATCAAAGGCGACTAGAGTCATCTTTAGCTTTTTCTTGACTCTTAAAAATTGAAAAAGCAAGTTGTGTCAAAGTATCTAAAATTCATTTAATTCAGAATCACATTTTACCCTCTATTTTGAGTTGAACAAGTAATTTGCAATCGTGGAAGAAAGTCAATCAAAACCCCGTCGTTCGCGGAGACTGACGAGTCAACCGTCTTTGACTCTGGAAATGAAACCATTCGGGGCCAAGAAAACTCATTTAACTGGGTTAAAGTCTCCTAGTTCATTTGAAACTTGTGTTTCAACGTCCTCTGAGACTCCAATTACTCCAACCGTTTCTGGTATCCCTACCTCTACAGAAGAAGTTCTGTAGTTACAAGAGGACATTAGAACTGATCCTAGTGTAACAGTAAACACTTCTATCCCTAAACCAGCTCCATCTAGAGTTGATTCGAAAGGTGTTACCCCTCCAGCATTTGTCGCTGCAGAATGTATACCTTCTTCGACACCAGAAATATTTTACAGACCTGACGGTCTATCTCTTCCACCTAGATTGATTGCTATAGAATATATTACAGAGGATCTTCCATCCAATACTCCATCACATTTTGGAACTGGGATCCACCTTTATCCTTCTGCTTTAGAAGTTAATACCCCTTCACCGCAAGTTCCTGTAGAATTGCTAGGAAGTCTTTTGATAGACTCGATATGTCTGGGCAACCATCGACATCTAGGACTATGTCATCCGATACATCGGTAGCAGAACCTCTTGCCACCACTTCGACGATGTTCGTCGGTATACCATCTATCCCAACTAGCTCTCAACCCCTAGAGGGAGTCAACCCAGGGACTGTCTCAACAGTATGGTCTGTTCCCATTTGTTCATCCAGAATAGTATCTAGAATCTCTTATGTTGAATGTCAACAAATTGATCCTTCACAAGAATGTCAATTTGGGTAGTCTGGTCTCCAAAGGCCAATCATTCCTTTGAGCATTGGATTGCCGCCCTATGGGGGGCACTATACCCTTTCATTGTTCCCTCAGGGAGAACAACCATATGAGAGTTCACAACCGAATTCAGGTCAAATTAGAATCACATCCAGTGGTTGGGTGCCAATACTGCCTCAACAACCAAGAGTTGTATACTCAATACAACTGATTCTACCTGTGTCGAATATCCCCACTACACCAGCTATTGTGACATTGTCACAAGTACAAGCATTTCCTGTTGCATGCCAACCTTAAGTTTCTCAGGTCGTTGTACAACAGCCTCTTGTCTCTGCGACACAACCGCAATCACCAATTAGTGGCTCCTTAACTGGAGCGAATCAGGCTCAAATGGGTACTATTATTACCCCTCATCTTGGTCAAATGTCCAGTATTGGGTAACAGAAAATGGTTTCACAACCATGGCTGGTGCAACATCAACAGCCGCAATTCCAACAAGCTTACCAAGGACCTGAGCAACAAAAATTTGCAGGTAATGGGCAACCATATATTCAAAACAGTTATCACCAGTCATCTCAAATTGGCTATGCCCAACAACCTTATCAAAGTTATCAGCATCAAATACATTATGCTGGTATGCAAAGACCCACTGCTCAGGCGATCCCATCTTATCCTGGGTACGCTTCGCCAAACCTAAATCAAAATTTTCCCTTCATGGCGACTTTAGAGTTACCAGATCTAAATCGGCTAACGAACAATCCAATCGCTTATGCCCCTTTCTGGCCAACGATTCCTCATAAACCTCCATCAGATATTCCTAAATTTAATGGAAATCCAGGTGAAGACCCATCGAATCATGTGATGACCTTTCATCTGTGGTGTTTGTCCAACACTCTCAATGATGATTTGTTTCGGCTCCGCCTTTTTCAGCGAATGTTAACTGGTCCGGCAGCAAAATGGTACATCAAATTGCTGAGAGCTTCATTCGATAACTTCAGTGCCCTTGCCACAACCTTTTTAACCCATTTTCAATTACCAATAAGGTATGAAATAGGGACAAAGCTTCTTACCAATTTCAAGCAAACAACAGCCACTCACATATCTGATCATATTCATGAATGGCGATGTCGTCGTAGAATGGTAAAAACATATGTCCCTAATCAGCTACTAGCTGAATGGTTTATTAAGTCTTTGTTACCTTCTATAATAGAATATGTGGCCAAGGGAGGGGTCGTCACTGAAGAGCAGGTCATTGCTCGTGTGCAATATCTAGACTTGATCTATACTCAGTTTGGCATGCTCTATGACAAAATCCCTGATGCTTGAAGACCAGGATTTTCCGTTCCTCCTCCTCGTAAATCAAACAAAGACTCTCCTGCTAGCGATGGTGTGATAGGTACGATGAGCATGAAATCGACAAAGGCTACATCTAAGAAAGCCCGTAAGATTTCTGATCAAAATGCAAATGAAGAACTTCTAGCCTTGGAGGTTAATGCCATGTCAACTGACAAAGGCAAAGAACAGAAGCAACTAGGAGGCAAGAAGAAAGGGAAGAGCAAAAAGAAGAAACAGGATGATTCGACTCCTGAAAAAACTTTTGCAAACCCTTCTGGGCAAAAGAAACCTACTCAGCCATGCCTCATATGCAATGAGGATCATTGGACGAGAGATTGTCCATATAAAGTTGAAGTTAAGAAATTCTTTAAGAATTCAAAAACCTCAGCAGTATTGATTGATCCATTTCCAAACCCAGGAACCAATCTGGTTGCTAGTGACAATGCTTCCCCATCCCAAGTCCTTATGTTGTCCATTTCAAAACAGCAAAATGATGCTTTGATATCGACAAGGAATAAAGATTACGGGAATCCACAGCTGTCGAAAAACAAGGCTATTGATCAACCTAGTAGTTCAACAACAACTTTGACCGAAGTTGTGCCACCCATAAATCCTAAACTAATGATAAAGCCGCCAAAGGAGTTGTACACAAATCGACATTTAATCCTCATGCCAGAGTGGCACAGAATTATAATATAGTAGAGGACCTGGCCCAATCGCCGTCTGCTATGTCGACACTTGAGGTACTGCAAAATTTCCCCTCCCAAAAGCAAGCTTTATTATCAGCAATAGGTGGGATTGACCCAACGGATTCCAATCTTGTGGCCTTTAATCATAAAGGATATGACCCACAGTTACCAACTCAGCTCACTTTCCTCATTCAAGTGAAATCCCTCAACAAAACTGTTCATAAAACAATTATTGATGAGGGGGCATCTACATGTATTATGTCAATGAGTTGCTGGAAAACTTTAGGCTCACCACCCTTGTCACGATCATCAATGACGTTAAAAGCATTTGATGGACGAACATACACTCCATACGGTATTTTAAGTAACTTGCAAGTCGAACTGGGGGGCAAAACAGTAGAAATTGATGTTGAAGATATCGATTGAAACCTCAAATACAACGTCCTACTGGGAAGGCCTTGGATTTATGTTATGGCTACCATTGTGTTGACATACTTTAGAAAGATTGCATTTCCCTTCCAAGGAGGAATTACAATCGTCGACCAACAGACATTTCTCCCCAACAGTTCACAAGTTACGTGAAGCATTCTGATGATCCACGGAAGCACTCAGTTGCTTCAGAATATCGGAGTAGGCCTACTAAAAGACCCTGAATTGATGGGTACCTTTTCCCTACCGCCTCTGAACAACCTGGCGGAAGTGGGAATGGTGGGAACCTACAATATGGTATCTTCTATTCAGAAGATGTCCGAACACGATATTAGTATGGATCATCACCAGGTGTTGCCTCCAAGCCCAATAGAAATATTGTAGCAATCAATGTTCTCGGCATGGGAGGCAAACCCCAATGAACGCTCATCAAGCGTTTGGGTAGATAGGTCTAAAGAGTATGGTACCTCTTCAGATCCTTGGTCACATGTGCATTCTACATACGAAGGAATTTTTCAGTCAATGAACATAGAGGGGGCACCATATGAAGATTACCACCATCGTTCCCATCTTCCAGATTACAAAGAAGATTACTCCGACGACCTTAATCATCCATCAGTCTTTGATTTTCTATCAAATACTGTAAATGCGGTGGACTCTGAGCGAAATCTGTCCAATATTGAAGAAAATATCGCCATAAATATCTCGACCAAACCAGATGTTGTAGAAAATATTCATGTCGACAAATCTTGTTCTTCTTCAGAACTAGAAGTATATTACGCTCTATTTCACGAGTTCAGAGATGTCTTTGCATGGTCATATGAAGAAATGCCAGGCATTGACTCGAGCATAGTTGAACACAAAATTAAGATGTATCTAGATATCAAACCAGTAAGATAACGGCTTCGGTAGGTGCACCCAAAGAAAGCCACTGCCATCAAGGCAGAAGTTGAAAAACTTCTCCATGTTGGTTTCATTTACCCAATTCCTTTAACTGATTGGGTATCGAACATTGTTCCAGTGATGAAAAAGCAAGGAACAATTAGAGTGTGCGTCGATTACAAGGATGTAAATCAAGCTTGTCCAAAGGCTAACTACCCTACACCCTTCATCGACCAGATAACTGATGAATGCGCCAGATGCGAAATCTTTTCGTTTATGGATGGATTTTCCAGGTATAATCAAATAAATATCCGCCCACAGTACCAGTCAAAGACTGCATTTATCTGTCTGTGGGGCACATTCGCGTACCATAAGCTACCTTTTGGTTTAAAGAATGCAGGGGAAACTTTTCAGAGGACAATGAACTATGCCTTCCATGACATCAAGAACATAGTTCAACCATACCTCGACGATCTTCCAGCTCACTCACGAAAACGGACCGATCATCCGCAGCATTTGAGAGCAATATTTATACGTTTCCGACACTACAAAATAAGACTCAATCCGCACAAGAGCGTGTTTTGCGTCGATTCTAGTCGTTTACTTGGTTTTGTAGTTTCAAAGGATGGAATTCTTCTCGACCTGTGTAAGGTTTAGGCAATCATCGATTTGCCTCCACCTTCAAATTTTCTTCAGATTCAGAAACTCCAAGGGAAAGCAAACTTTCTGAGGAGGTTCATTCCAAATTATGCCAAACTTGCTAAAGGTTATACATGTCTTTTGAAAAAAGAAGTACCCTTCAACTAGGATTAGGTCATGCAAGCTTCCTTTGATGCTCTAAGGGAATCCCTAATAAAAGCATCATTAATGTACGCTCCTGATTATCAAAGAGACTTTAACCTGTATCTAGCTGTAGCAAATACGACCATCGCAATGGTTTTAGTTCAAGAAGACAATGGAATCAAACATACTGCTTATTATTTAAGTCAAAACTTAAATGATACAGAAAGAAAGTACTTATATGTTGAAAATCTAGCTCTCGTTGCTGTTCAAGCAATACAGAGATTTCGACACTATGTTCTCTTTCGAAAAACTACCGTTTTGTTAGATTACAACCCCATGACTTACATCTTGTCGCGACAGTTGCTTGGGGGAAAATATTCAAAGTGGATAGCAATTTTGCAAGAGTTTGATCTGTAATTTGTAAAATCCAAATCAAAGAAATCTCTAGTTTTCGCAGAATTACTATGTGGTTTCCCATCATTGTCCAACGATTCAACATCTAAAGCAACAATCGTGGATGAATTTTTGTCTCTGATATCTTCAAGCAATCCGTGGTATGGAGATATAATCATTTATCTCCAAACCCAAACGTATAGGTCTAATACCTCTCGCTCAGAACAGCGATGTATTCAATACCAAGCAAAAGACTACATGATCGTCGATGATACACTATATCGTCATGGTGTCGATATTGTTCTGCCAAGGTGCCTCACCCATGGAAAAAGTCTTGAATGATTGTCATTCAGGCACATGTGGGGGGCACCAATCTGGTTATGCTACGACACAAAAATTTTTATGAGTAGGATACTTATGGCAAACAATGTTCAAAGATTGCATAACCGCAGTCAGAAGTTGCCATGCTTGTCAAATCTTCGACCGCAAAACCAGAATACCACCTGCACCTCTATAGCCAGTAGTTGATTTTGGGCCATTTGCCAAATGGGGCATAGATTTCATGCAATGTAATCCCACCTTGGCTGGGGGGCATGGGTATATCATAGTCGCAATTGACTATTTTACGAAATGGGTCGAGGCGCTGCCTACATTAAACAATAGCGGCGAAATGGCCCCTCTTTTCTTTCTCAATCATGTAGTCACCAGGTTCGGCCTTCCACAAGCTATAGTCATAGACCATGGATCACATTTCCGCAATCACATGATGGTTGAATTGGCCACCAAATTAGGACTGTCCCATGACAGCTCTACTCCATATTATCCGCAAGCTAACGGGCAAGTTGAAGCGATCAACAAAGTCCTGAAACACATGCTGCAAAGGATGATTGGAGTCCATAAATGGAATTGGCACCTAATCCTGTACTCAGCCTTGTGGGCATACTGGACATCGGTAAGAAATGCGACTGGATTTACACCCTTTCAGCTAGTGTATGGCCTGGAAGTGATCTTACCAGTTCAATGCAAAATTTCGTCTCTCAAGCTCACAGTTGACCTCCTCCCCAGAACTTCAGAGGAAGAGGCTCGTTTCTTAGATTTAATCCAACTATATGAAACCCGTCATGATGCCACCTTTGCTAACGAAGCACATAAGAAACGGGTCAAAGCACAATTTGACAAGAATGTCAAGCCCCACGTTTTCTCAGAAGGTGACCTGGTCTTGCTTTACGATCAGGAATCTGATAAATTGGGAGCAGGTAAGTTCCAGTCTTTTTGGATAGGTCCCTAGATTGTTAAGCATGCATTAGCAAAAGGATCCTACGAGCTAGTAGATTATGACAGGATTCCACTATCGCAACCCCGAAACGGGTTGTACCTTAAGCGTTACTATGGTTGACTCGGCATGGTAACCTCTCCATATGCTTTTGTTACATTTTTGTTTTCGTTAAGAGTGATCGTTTTGGTTAGGTAATCCACTTTTACATTTTGTTGTAGATGTCGAACCTATTGGAATCATTTATTGGATACGCCGATGGGGCGAGTCGTAGTTCGCGGAACCTATCTTCTGCAGCTTGGGCCATCTTTGATCCAAGCGACAAGTTAGTGAGTTTCAGAGGAGTGAGTATTGGCCAATCGACGAAAAACATCGCTGAATATAGCACATTGATAGAACTCCTCTCTGATGCCATCGCACATGGCATACGCCGACTTCTCGTCAAGCTAGACTCACAACTCGTCATTCTACAGCTTACAGGCATCTATTCTATTCAGAATCCAGCTATCTATCGCATGTTCCTAAGGGTCAAGATTTTGGAAAGACAATTCGATTCTATCCAATATCAACATATTTCCATAAATTTAAACACATTAACTGATTCATTAGCAAATTATGTGTTAGATAGACATTTGAAACATTTGTAAAAGGAAAGCATTCTATCAATAACTGCATCAGGATCATATAACTTAACCAAAATAAAACTCCAAAAATAAAATATATATATATGACCGTTTATAGTTTGTACATAGTGTTCTATGTCCAGGAAAAATCGGTCATATGACCCAAAAACTCAAAATGCAAGGGGCACCCTAATCTAATGATGTTGGTGATAACTAGTCACCACTTATGCAATCATGCGTAAGAGCCTAGTCCATCGACTCGGCATGCCAGTGGTATGGTGCTATAATCTTAGAGGTAGCTCATCGGTCCTCACGTCAGGAATACCAAGGGTTAGACCCTCGATCTGATCCTGCAACACTGCAAGGGTCTCAGATACATCCAGGTCGCGAAGGATGGCCCTCCCTATAGCCTCTCCTGCTGGAATAGTAGCTGCTGCTCTCGGACGCACTGCGAGTCACATGGGCCCAATATTTGCATAAGCACATGAGTTTTGATTAGTCTTGATGAACATTTGAAAAACACAAGAACATTATAAAAACAATAAACATAGATATGGTCAGATATTTTTACCTATGACACCCCACTGCTCGCCAGCCGGCAGCACCAAATCTGGGTCACCCCGAAAATCCATCCCAGCATATGGATACTCGGCATAAGACATCTGCTGATGGTTGAACCACTCAAAGAAAGCATTAGAGAATGAAACCTGTGATTGACCAGCATGTCTAGCCATAAGGTTAACCCATCTCTGCATCTGTGGCTCAGTCGGTGGTGGTAGGCTAAGTGAGATGTACTGGGGCTACATCAGTGGGATCCTCTCCAAGGCGAAAGTGGTCAGAATAGAACCATAGCCAAAGTTCTTAGATCTTCCAGTTTTCACCTTGGTGAGTTGTTCTTTGATCACTGGAAGTACTGCGTCACACCAGTTGAATACCTTGGGTTCGAGACATTCCAAGGCGTACTACATATAGGACCTGTTGGCCAAGTGAAGGGCCACACTACCAGCCAGTCTAGCAAAGGTGAATAAAATAGTCCTCAAGGACTGGTCTATGACATCTCGGATACTGATCTTGCCATCCCTACTTAGCTGAGATCCTTCTCTATAGTATCGACGAATATAATCCCTCATGGATTCGCCCCCGCGGGTGGAACCTAATAGTGAGAGAGGGGCGCCACGCCTCGATAAACCGGTCAAGAAATAGATGTCCTCAATAGTCATGGGGATGGATTTTCCTCTTATCTGGAACACTTGGTTGGTAGGATCCCATGCATCGAGGAAATATTGCAACAAGTTGATTTGTTGCCTCATGCTAGACATGCAGAAGAACTTAAGCAAGCCACAGTTCAGCAATGTAGTTACCGTACCCAGATCATGCAGGGCAACCATTTCCTCTTCTTCATGCTTGCGTTCATGCCATGTAACAACCATTTTTGCTCCGATGAATCTATGAAAAGCAAACAAGAGAAGAATTAGGATCCTGATTTGGCAAAAAATAGGCAAAATTTCCATGAAAAATCAGTGCAAAAGTTTTCCTCCTTGCGCCCATCGCACCCTAGCTATGTACTAGGTGAGATGCATCCTAACTAGCCAGTGGCTAGCCTAGGATGCATCGCACCTTTCAATGTATACTAGGTGCGATGGGGGCAGAGTGAAATGTTCAAACCCCAGGGGCCCAGAAAAGCAAGAAAACATGCTTAGAATTCAAAAAGGAAAGAATGCAATTGAAGAGCTTAGGTTTAGCTCCTACCTGGTCCAGACGGCGCCGAAAATTGTCCATAGAATCTCCCAGATTCAGTTGATGAAAATCAAGGGGGAAAACACCTCCAGAGCTCCAACAGTCACAACTCCAAATGAAATGGTAAAATGAGGGGTAAAAAACTATTTTTAAGTTACTTTTCACGTAATTTAAGTAGGGTATTAGTTTTTTAACTCATTTTTCAAGTATATGTCCTCATTTCTAATTAGTTTGATGGAGAAATTGAACAGGTAGTACGATCGTCAAAAGAACATAGTGTTAACGGTGGATCAAATATCAAGGACCATTATCACCAGCAGTTTTATGCGAAGTTCAAGCTCGTTAAAAATTAAACCTAGCAATGAGCATATGTTCCACCAGAGTTCAAGCTCATTAAAAAATGAACCCACCTTCGGTAAATAACCATTGCGATCGCATTATCATTAGCTTTTGAGCCTTGGTCGTGTTCTTACCATCACCTCCACTCTTTTTTAGCCGATCATACGCCTCCATTTGATTGTTTACCCCTTTTGAGGAACAATTGCGACAAGTGATTCTGTTAGCCATCTTCTTAACACTGCCATGATTGGAAAGTTCCAACCCTTACCTGGAACCAGCTGCTACCCGAATATATCACTTGTTCCTCAAAAAATGAGTCTCCTTTAAGCTCTTTTCATCTGACTCGTAAAATATGAAAAGATTGCTGAGCAATTGGCCTCTCCAGCTCATTAAAGTGATTGGGAGTGCCATCCCTCCTCTATATTTTAATCCTTTTGGACCTAAGGGATTATTACACAAAAAGATCGAGCGTTTGTGTTGTTCGGCTCGTTAAAACTATCGAAAAGTCATCCCTTTCGCATTCATTTATACTTTTTTGGACCTAAGGGATTATACTACGAAAAAGGAATATTGGAGTTTCCTTTCCGTCTCTTTTCAGACTCTATAAAATTGAAAAGGACTGAGTTATCCTTATCGTTAAACTTGTTAAAACAATAGCGACAAACTTGTCCATTCAGACAAGAGCAAGTTTCACTGTCACTAGGCTCGTTAAAACATAGCGACAGGTTTGCCCGAAGGGAAAATTATAGAACAAGCATATGTTATCCTCCTCAAGCTTGACAAAAATAAAGAGGTACTGGTCAGAAATGATTGGGGAAAATTGGGAAGAAAACTTGAAGAAACTTTATTGGTAGCAGGTCGCTCTTGAACATGACACTTTCACTCCATCACCATGATTGAGTCGGGTTGGGTTATTCCGTTCACCGGTCATATCACCATTGGTCCATCATACCATCCACTTTTGGGGTTAACGCTACCAATCCATTTCAATGTTGCCGATATGTTCAAGAGAAGTCACTCAGAGAATTCACCTACCTAGCTTGTGTCTCATCCGCTGCAATACCTTCACGCTTCATTCTTTCATGACCGCCACCCTAAATCTTGTATCATCAGATCGTTTTCACCTCCACAAAATCATTTTCTCCGTTCCATGTCGTAGATATGGGATTCATTAATGCCCTCCTACGATGGGTCACCTCTTGTCGACATCAGCTCATTATCCAAGAGGTTGACCTAGGAACAACCCTTCCAGTACTTTGAAGCTTGCATGCCTCAATGGCAAGTTTCTCACTTCTGGCGACAGGTTTACATTAATGGCCTTCGACCGAAAGATTTTGCGTGGTGTTCGACATCGACTCATGTATTCACACCACGTGAATTGTACTGCAGTACCTTGAGGGTCATTATCATCATTGGTGATTCCTCTCACGCCTGTTAACCGCTTACATCATTGGCTGGTAATCAGGCGATGTCTTTCCATGTTCGACATCAGAACATCTTTTTCACATGAATCAACTTGTACCTTAAAGCAAAGATCGAACGAGTTTTGAAGAACCCGTATCTAGTTTCATCCATCCGGGCTATGATATATTCAAGAAAATAAAGACATCAAATGTACATCATGGCTGCATAGATAATCATCCAAACTAAGGGATGATGGCTCTACCAGAATCATCAGTCTGCACACAGACGTTTGTCTTTCATATGTACATGAAAATGAATTTATCAAGCTGAGCATGGGAATGCCCACCTCAGCTAGATCATGAAAATATTATGAAGATAATGTATTGTATTGTATCTTATTACAGGTCACCTTCTAGTTTGAAAAACCTCAGATCCTCATTATAAAGCATTTCACCCGACATCAAAAGATTTAAAACCTCATGCTTTAGGGGGGCAACTGTTATAGACATATTTGGGCACTTCAACCCTAATCATATATGTCCATAAACCAAGGGATTCTAAGTCCCTAAAAGTGTTGTTTCATACCCTAAAGGAGCAAGGTCAGCTGATTACATCATCTCCCAGAAGTTCTCCTTGAAAAACTGCTCAGAATTGGTCAAAACTAGATCATCTCACCTACTCCATGGCCAGGGTGCAATGCATCTCACCTTGTACACATGGGAGGTGAAATGCATACTAAAAAGGCCTTCTGTAGGGTGCGATGAGCAAGAATAGACAAATGGCAGAGACAGTTTTCTAAGTGGATGATCAACGAATCTTCTAGAAACTTCTCATATGACACTTACCTCCCTGAGTTCGCCCAAGGATGAGTAAGAGACCATGAAATCTCCAAGTGGAACCAAGAAATATTAGAGAGATGACACTAATCAAAATCCCAGAAGCTAACTCACCCCCCTACAAATATCTATATATGGATCCCTCATCCCAGAGATCCAGAGGATGGAATTTGGTAATTTGCAAAGAGGTGTTGTTGGTTTCTCTTTGAATACATTGTTGGGTGATCTTTCTTTGTGTGAGGTGAAGAGGGCTTTCAAGCTGGGAGGATGGAATTGGGTCAGACCAAGTGGTTGTAATCCTCTCTTATACTACTTTTACTAATAAAGCTATTTGAGTTTTCCTCCATATTCTTGTGTATCTCTGAATATTGTGTCGATATATGCATTTGTATGGTCAATATATATCTGATCCTATATTGTTTATAGTGATATATCTCTATGCTTTGATGGTATTATGCTGTTGTGAATCTACAGGTTCTCTTTGAAGCGGGACAAGTAAGGAAGCAGTGGTGAGATTCTATCAAAGGAGAAAGGAAACAAGCAAGGAGCCAAGCGGAAGACTGAGGTTGGTACTCTCTGCTTCTTTCTCATCTCTCTCTCGTAAAGGAAAAACAAGTGACTTTAATCTATTTGTTTCTAAGATAGCTACTCATCTTAGTGGGACTAGCAGCTCTGAATAGACACTAGATTTCCCGATAACACACATCTCCCTTTCATATTTGGAGACAAAATCAACTCTTCAAAGGCGATATAACATACATGTAACAATCAATCGACCACACAAGCCGACACTCATGCATGTGCAAATGATCAACATTCTCAAGTTGACAACATACATGTTAACAAAGCAATCAACCAACACAAGTCAATCACTCATGCATGTTCAAACACAATGAAACTATTAAAAATCCCACTGTTCACACACACAAACTCTCATGCATGTATAACAATTCTCAAGTCTCTCACAAGTACAATTACAAGTACAACAATCCCATTGGTATGTACCAGTCCTTAAAGAGCTGAAATGACAAAATTTGATACAATAAATTGAGTCAACATACTCCACTTTCGAACACCTTCCTGGCGTAAACATCCAATTTCAAGAATGAAACATGCATGCAAATTTGTAGTTGAAAATTGCCATCTTTGCTGCATCAAAGGGAGTCAACATAACTCTACTTTTGCAACATATTGCTTCATGCAATATGTAGCATACTTTCAAGAGAAAAGAAATGCATCCAAATAACAAGGAAATGTATCAATAAAGCAAGATTTGCATCAATTATCAAAAGAAATGCAAGGCCTTAATTCGTTAATAAATCTAACCATCTCTTTCTAAACCATTTCAATGGCACTTCTTTCAGCTGCACTTCATCATGTGTATCATCCTAACCCACATCAATTATGGAATCCTTTTTTCCATTCTTTCCAAAATCTCTCTCCACCTCCTTCAATTGTCGTGGATGATTTGTTGGATGCATAGTCCAACACTTGTCTACAAGAAGACCATGCTTATGGCAATGAGTGAAAAATAATTGCATCTTCTTTTCAACATGGTTTCCATTATCCAATGGACCTTTGGCTTTTTGTCTCTTCTGTTTTGAAAATTTCCTGTGTATGACTATCCTCTTCCAACACCTCAAAGCAGTATGATTATTCAAACCATAAAAGGAACATGTTATTTTTCTCTAAATCTTATGTGAATATTTACCATGTTTATCATAATCAAAAGAAACTTGATTAAAGGAAAATTTATACCTTGCACATTCACCTTTGTCGCCTTCTTGAGGAGGTTAATTTGATGAGGTAGTGGCTCTCTTCAGAATACCAAAAATGGTTTCAATGACCTTAGAGATTTCAACATCCTCTTGTTTGCCATTTCCACTAGTTGATATGCTTATGAGCATCTTCTTGCAAAGTGGGTATCAAACTTTTTCATTCCTCATGAACATAAACTTCACAAACTTGACGTAATGAACATGTAATGAAAGTCCTTCTTGGAACACCTTCATGTGCATCCTTGGCTTTGGAGCATTCTCCATCATTTTTTCCATAACAAATACCTAAATACCTAGGCCTTTCCTCAACAACGGTTGGCTCAACTATGTCTTATGCATGTTTTCCTAACCCTTTACCTCCATATCCCATATTCACCAATAATTTGGACCCTATTCCTCTATTGTGTCTTTCAAAAGCACCAAAATATTCATTTTGAGAGGAAATTGAAGATAAAATTGAATTGCATACCTCATTTTCATGCACATACTTATCTAGGGTTTCCTTGGCATCATGGAGTTGAATCTCCATCTCATGCATATTTTCAAGAAGCTCTTGCTTCTCCTCCTTCATGGCCATCAACTCCTCTTGAAGTATACTGTTCTCCTTCCTATCTTCATATATCTCTTGCACCAAAGCTATCATGATGATAAAATTTTGCAATATCTCTTCATCAAAGAGTCTTTCTAAGGAAGATGGATTAGAAACATCACTTCTTGAAGCTGTCAGTGACATAAACTTCCACACAATCAAATTCTCCCTACACAAATACAAAACCAATAGCTAATTTTCTAGCTAACCTTGGCAAACCATATAAGGGTTAAAATGAACTAATAGTGCTCTAATACCAACATGATCTAAAATGTTGGGCAAACTTGTTAATGCTATGCAAACTCCCTCATCAGTATTAAAAATGTGTGTTTAGGATCATCTCAAATTAACCAAAATATGAAGGATTATGTGTCAAGTATTGAGTGTCTTTTATGAGTAATGTATGAGGTTAATTAGCTATTTAAAAATGCATATACATCAAGTAAAATGTAGAGAAATAAAACACGGGAAACTCATAACACAAATATGATAAAGGAGTTCACCCCTCGATTGGATTCAAAAGACCCAAAAACCCAAAAATGACTTTCCAAGCTCTGCAATTGGACTCCAGCTAATCTAGGCTTCCTTAAACTTCAACATAGAAAAATCGCATACATAGGTACCTTTCTTCCTCTGAAAACTATTCCATTGTGTTCAAAGCATCCAAATCATCTAGGAATGACTCTTTCTGAGCCAAAATTGGTCGAAATGTGAAGACGCTATGGTCTCTTTAGTTTTCCCTAGGAAAACTCCACCAAAAGTGGAGAAACTCCAGTTAACTCCACCAAATTTGGAGTAGTTCTAGATTTTTCAGATCCATCAAAAGATTTGCCAAGTTAAACCTGCACTTAACTAATGATAAGAAAGGATTAATTACCACTAATCTTATGTTAATCTGCGTGGTTAGCGTAAAATGCTAACGGTTAAGGGGATTGCAATGCTAGTCACATGCTAGCAGTTAATGCTAGTGGCTAACCCCCAAACTTTGGCGTTTTTGGCTTGATGGGCCCTGACCCAGGTTTAGTGTTAGGTAGCCAAGAAAATCCCTACACTACTTGCCCTTTCGACATCAGTCCATGGAGCACGGACTGAAGCCTCATCCGAAGTAGTATGGGGGGATGCAGGAACCAAGTTTCCACACCCTGAGATGGTTGTGATGCCAGTTTTCTACCTTAAATTATATCTTCATGTAGGTCGATAAGAATTTAGGGCTTATCGATGTATTTCCTCTTCTATCTTTCAGAACCTTCGCGAAGGTATCCGACTGTCCTTTGCGCAACCTTAAACAATGATTCAGACACTTACGCACCTCTACAACTATGTCACTGTCTCATTTCCCTAATTATCTTAGTGGTTAGCCAACTTTATCATGCAATTAAGATTACCCTCGCATAAACATATATTATTAATTGTGTTGAAATAACAGATAGAAACAGATACATTCGCGCATCAATTTAACATTATAATGTAAACCCAGAACTTAACATATCATAATTGGATGCAATAATCATAGACACAAAACACAGTGATTACATAATACTTCTCTTTATTTATGATTCTAGTTCCCAGTATAGACTCTATCCGCCCTATGCACACAGTTGTAGGTGTCTACGCACTCAGTTGCGGACTTCAACCCTAAGCCTCTGCGCAGTAAACTACAAAGCCTCTTCCTACGCAATACTCTCACTCTTAGCTCACCCAAACTTACCAATGAATGATGACTTCTAACTTACTTTCTCTCTTCTCTACTTAGATCTTCTAAGACTTTCCTTTTTATACAATCCCATGATCTGCAGACCATGGGTAGATCTCCAAAACTGACACAACTTATCTAGACTAAGGGCAGAAAACCCTTTTAACTTTAGACATCTTCTCGCTCCGCGACCACAAAATGTGGAGACTTTACATTTCTTTATGCAAAATATAGGCCTTTTGCCCAAAAACTTGGGTGTTTAACCTCAAAATTAACCCCCAATTGACCCATTCCCAACAGGCCTCCAACACAAACATGGTGACTCACCCTCAAGTCACTCAGTTGGCATGGAGAACTTTTCGTGAAGACCCCCCACCTCAACCTGGACAACTTCTACCTTGGTGGCGCACTACGTTGCCACATACTTCAGCTCCTCGACCAACTGTTATGTCATTGGCCCTGCGCTATCAGCCTATAGCTTCTGTTGAATCTCTAGTAGACTAGCCAACTTGCCTCTGATGGTGGTTGTGATCATGTAGGCCTCGTCCAACTAAGGCTTCAAGAGAGCCTTCAGCACAACTTCCTTGTGCTAAGCTGCGTCTACTTGTTCGTTCAGTGCCTTGGCCTCCTATAGCTTTGCGAACCTCTGCATGACAACAATAGTTTGTGTTGTTTCCTTAAACTCATCGTAGCGTTGTTGTAGTTCCTGCACTTATGTCTCAAGCCTCTGTACATTGGGGTCCTCTTTTACACTAGTGAGGACCTTGAGCAACTCCTCAAAAAGTGTCATGCAGTCTGTCACTACACTTGCTACCGCTACTACCACATCTGCCATAGTAGTCACGTGCTTCTCACTAACTTCCGGCGGAGTCGAAGGCCGGGTCTTCAACTACAACTCCGCGATCTTGAGATTCAACTCCAGTCGAACCTTGGCCAACTTTGTATGTGTGTCGCACACTCCCATAGTGAGTTTTCAAACCTGCACATCGATTGGCTCACCCTCAAGGATGTCCAGCTTTGGGATAGTCCATAATGCTTCATCCAAAACCTTAGTGATGCACTAATTCTTATCTGCAACTTCAGTCACAAGGTTGATGTTAGAGTCGCACTGTACAACCATATGAGCATTTTTCACCTTTTTCTCACTGATCACCTACAAATCACGGTGATCTTGGGCCCAAAGTTCACCGATCACACTATCCTACAAAAGGTAAAGCACTTTGCTAGGAAGCACTGCTAGATTAAGTCCCACGCCCTTGAGGGCACTGACAGTGGGTCTGTCAGCGTCAGTCGCCATAACCATTGATTCGTCTAGTAGCACTATGGCTTAGGGGTCCCCAGCACGCAGCATCTTCGTGGCTTCTGAGGTGCCAATGGCCACACTAGTGGGAACCATCCTAGTCTACATGTGTGAGGCATTGATCTGCAACTTGCGCAAACCTGTCTGAATAGCGCCTAATGCTTGCTGCTACTAATGCTCGAATTGTTGCAGTAGTTTAGTGGTGGCATCTCGCACCGTATCCCCTATATCATTCAAATCCCTGGCTGTCAGGGTAATGAGATCTAAACACATCTTACTCACTTTTCAATTCTTCTATGGCCCTATATTTTATGGACCCCTAATGCACTTGATACAGAACAGAGTCGTCTCTGGGTCTGCTCCTCCCGACTCTATCTGTTCGTCCACTTATTCCTCTGTCTCTGGTGAGGGTGATTTCTATTTGTTAGAGCCGTGCTAATCTCCTCCTGCCTGTCCTCCTATCTCCTACGTGATAGTGCGCTCTGCCTTAGCTTTAGCATTGGCCTCCTTTCTCCGTTTTGCAACCAACTGCTCCATCTTCAGCTTAGCTTCTTCCCTCTTCCATTGTGCGGCAGTCTTGCTAGATCTTGCAGCCAAGTCTGAGGCAATGCACCATTCTGTTGACCAATGGTTAAGGAGCATGTCGATCGCATCATCTATTGCCAAGTAGGGCAATTCGTGCTACTTCTACTCGAGGTCCTTCCGTGCCCTTATTGAGACATGGTGGAAATCAACTTGAATTCCATGTGTTACACAGTAATTTATCACTGCCTTCCTGTCAGTCACCCTGCTGTGTCCAGAATTCACAATCACTAAGTGTTTGATCCCTGAACTGGCTTAAAAACCCACTTTTTCCAAAGTTTTGTGCATCAGCGCGTCTGTTCCTAAAATAACCGCGATGACCGGCGCTTCCCAGTGTATTTTGTGCGCTGCCATCGTGGAAGAACATCACTTTTCCGCGATGGTGCCTAGCGCGCCTTTCCCGTGTTCTTCCGCGCTGACGTGACTTGTCCAGTTACTGATATGTGCTGACAGCGCGGCAGTTTCCCTATAATCCGCGCTGATCCAGTTTGGGCGAATTTGTTCAAACAACCAGCCTTCCAGATAACTCCAGGCTTGGTTGTTAGCTTTGTGAATGTCGACTCCCTTCTATGGCATGTCTGTTCGACCCTTTCCAACAACTTCCCTTGAAGATAAGCTCATCCTTCCACCTTTTTAGGAGACTCCTTCTCCTATATAAACTCTCACCATTACCATGGGCAGCTAGTTTTTGGATAGTTAGACATAGCTTGGATTGTATAGAGCTTATAGTGCTCAGATTGCTGCTACTATAGGTATTTGGTGTGCTAGGTGTGGAAGTGATTGATTGCTTAGGGAAGGTTGTGTTGTGTTGCTTGTATGTGAGAGAGAGTTGTTTGTCTTGGGAGAATCATCCTCAAAGGTGAATGCTTGAGATACATGCTGACTGGCCCCTCCTGAGAAGGTTACCGACGTCAGAACATTTGGTTGTACTCTTCTCTATTCTGATTAATAATAGATGACTGCTATTATTGTTCCATTCTCATTTGTACTTGCGATGGTTAAATGTGAATTACGTCTTTTCTGACTGATGTATGGTTGCTTTTACTAGATTTCACGCTTGTGTTTGTTTCCTCTTCGTGTGTGCAGGTATCTATTCGCGGAGATCGCGGAGGATCGTGACCAGCCAAAGCGAAGGAGCGAAGGCAACATCTCTTCGTCAAACGACAGCGCAGGAATCCAAGTAGGTGCTCTTTACCTCTTGTTTAATTGTAATTAGGAACATGCATAGCAGCATTGTTTGATTGTTGCTAGACCCTTGCTGGGCTAGTAGGGATCGCCTCTATCCGTAGAGGGGATTTACCTCTCCAACAATTTGGCGACTCCGCTGGGGACCAGCCTTTTTGTCTCTTGAGTCCACTTTTGTGTTTGGCTTTGATTGACCTCTTTTCGAGTTTTTGGGATTGTCTTTTTGCTTATGAACTTTCTGGACGTTTCTGGGAAGCATTTTTATTATTGAAAAGCTCCTGCCCTTGGTTTGGGAAGTTTTTATTTTGGCTTTCCATGTTTTTTGCTCTCAGCGCGTTTTATTTCGGAACAGTCGCGCTGACATCGCGGCCCTGTTCTTTGGTTTTCTCTTCATCGCGCCTGTACGTCTAACAGCCGCGCTGACCTCGTTTTCAAGGGCAGCGCGCTTTATTCGTGTCCTTCCGCGCTGACATCGCGCCCCCTCTTCTTTGTGATTTCGGTCATCGCGTCTGTGTGCTTTATATCCGCGCTGACCTCGTTTTTTTGAGAACAGCGCGCTTTTTCCTTGTCTTTCCGCGCTGACGTCGCAAAGTTACTGAAGGTCTCCCCCTATCAGCGCCCAGTTGCTGAAGGCTACCCGCGCTGAGCCTGAAAAACTCATTTTTGACCAAATCGGCCTCCTGAACCTCTTGCTGTGACTTTCCCTTCTTCTCTCCACCTGTCAAATGACTTGTTTTTCACTGTCTGAACCTTGAACTGTTTGATTACGAAGCTTAGCCTCATAGGGTTTCGTTTTGCTCAGTTTTGAGTTTGCAAATACCTTCCCTTTTTGCTTTCGCTGCTTGGTTCGTGTTCCCACCATCACTTTTGCAATTGCTGGATTGTGTTGTGTCTCTAGTTGACTGGTTGTGACTTTCGTCCTTCGGGTGTTTGCCTTTTTCTATTGATTTCGCGCTCTAACTCTAGGACATCTAGAGGTCGCGTGTGTGTCAAGCCTACCGTAGGGAGCTTGTTTGTTTGTTCGACCAGCCAAGTTCAGATCTGTTCACACACTTGTTCAGTGATTGTTGGAGTGCTTTGGATTGTGTTTCCAAGTGGTTTCTTTTCGCTTCCTCCTTGCTTGCAATCTTTGCTTGTTTTGCAGAGCTTAGATCACATAGCTCGTGCATTACTTTGTTTCTTTTGATTTAGGAACTTTGGTTGAGTGTTTCGGGAACTTTGTGTGCTCTCATTAAGTAGTTTACTTGGTGTTCTAGTTCCTCCAAATTATTTTGGATGCTTTGTGTCACTGAAAGAAAATCAAACTAGTAGCTTTGCTTTTAAAAAAAAAAAGGGTTGCAAAGGAAAAGAATGTTTCATTGATTTGCATTTTCAAAAGAAAAAGTTTCCTTTCCTCGCTTTTAGTTGCATTAGGCTGTTTGATTGATTGTGTTCGTTTTGTTTGATTGAAATCTCTTTACCTTTCCATAGCTAGAATTCATCGAACAAAATGATTCTCGTTGACATGTAGTTTGCATCTAGGTAATTGTGAGAGAACATACGATAGGACCTGAAATCGAAACTTAATCTCAAGATCAACTATAAAATGAACCGAATGAATCTAAAAACGCATTGGAACTAAACGCAAATATCTAGAGGTCTAGGTTAGAGACGTGTTCCGGCGTCTTTAAACATAGTCACTGTTGTTTCACATTAGGTTGGGTGATTCCTCCTTCTGTGACTTGATAGTGGTCTAACACGGACTGTGCTCCCACGTACCGTCGCGTATATAGGGAGACCCCACTAGGCTTTTATCCTTGATCCATAGGAAGCCGAGTCTGCCGCCTTACGATTCGCAATGCAGTGAACACAGCATTCACGAAGATTGACCACCCGTACCCTAAAAAGTATTCTGTGGTTTTGCGAAAAGTCTGGCACACCTTTTACCTAGAGTCTCCAGAGCAGTCACTTTTGATCCTTTTCGGACTCCCTAAATGAAAAGGTGCCTGTGAGCGTCTTGTCACTTCGTGCTCATTAAACATTCGAAGGCGACTGGAGTCATCTTTTGTCCTTTTCTCGACTCTTGAAACATGAAAAGGTCAAGTCTAATTCCAATGTCTTAACAATTTATTCGGCCTCGATAACATTACCTGGTTAGATCTTGTGTGCGTTAGCTTGAGTAGGTTTCGTTTTCGTTTGCTATGGCAACTTTTCCAGGATTCACTAACCCAGGTTCCCCCTCTAATGGGAACCCAGGACAATTCCCTCCTCTTGGGAATGTTGGTGCTCCGTATATGGCGACGTTGTCCCTACCAGGGTTAACTGTCGGGTTGCCTGTGTGGTTGTTTTCAACCTCTTTGGTCCCTACCGTGTCGGCTGTTAGTCCATCAGTCCCTCCACCTGAACAACATCATGTTGATCCTAAGGGGGATCTCTCCCCTTCGACGCCTACTTCTACGTCGTCCTCTTGTACTTCGCCTGGTGAAATTCTCGATGAAAGTAACCAGGTGGCTAAGAAGAAGAAGAGGAAGACCAAGAAGAAGAAGTCCCCTAAGGGAGAGCTTACACACACAGTTCCCCTCCTAAGTCCAGCTATTCACTCCAGTACACCTGAAGTCGGGTCACCTTCTGCTCCTCCGCGGAAGGTTAAGTTTCCTTGTCGACTATGCAAGGAAGACCATCTTCTTCGCGATTGTCCTGGCATCCCCAAGATACTAGAAGTATGGTCTCATGATCCGACCCACCCCTCATCGTCCACTGAAGCTCATGGCGATGCTACCTTATCAGTCGGGAATGGTAAGGGAAAAGGGAAGGTTCGAATCCCCTGTAAACTTTGTGAAGGCAATCATCCCCTTCACCTTTGTCCGCTCATGGATAAAGCCTCCAGTGTCTTGGAAAGTCTTACAGCTCCCTCACCCCAATTCCCCGTTGGATATCAACGTCTCTCTGCAGCTGCAGATCATTCGCCTCCCGACAATGAGATTGGTTCACATTCTTCTCTTGTCCAGGCCCCTCTTCCCGAACCTGGCTGTCCCCAGCCTGTTCCAGACCCGCCGTTGGTCGGAAAGGGTGTTGATTCGAGTTCACCTCCTCTCAACCACTCTGTTTCGGAAGAGCCAAATTCTCATGTTCTTCTCGTCTCCTCAGATTCTCCTGAGCTTGATAAAGGTTCTCCTGAAACCTCTCCGGAGAATTTAGATTCGGTTCTTTCCGAGCAGGGGGGAAACCATATGGTTCCCCCACCAAGTAGTTCGGTCATTTCCTTTGATTGGAGTCGTTTGACTACCCCTCCCCTTCCATCCCACGTGCCTTTCTAGGTCACCGCCTATGCTTGCAATAGGGCGCTGCCCGGCACTGTGTTAGACGAAGGAGCATCGGTTAGTCTTATGCCCGTTACTACTTGGCGAGCTTTGGGTTCCCCATCGCTTGTACCTGTCGCACCGCATCTCACCACGTTTGACGGAGGAACGAGTCAGCCATTAGGGATCCTTCCACAGTTTCCTATCACTTTGGGAGGCAAGACTGTCTATATCGACGTCTCGGTTACCCAAGGTTCTTTAGACTTCAGTCTTCTCCTTGGTCGTGATTATGTGTATGCCATGGGAGCCCTTGTTTCTTCGCTTTTCCGTGTGGTCTGCTTTCCACACGATGGAAGAATCGTGACATTCGATCAATTATCGTTCGTTCGTCCACAAGCCCCTCCGGCGCACTCGTCCTTCCCTCCTGGCTTTCATCCACAAGTTGCATCTGCCTCGCCGCAAATCAACTACGTGGCCACCTACCCCGTGCCCGTACCCCGTGATGACACCATCGTGCATAGTGTCCTGGGGGCATTGGGTCCTGACTTCTGAGACATTGACCTCCCACCGGGAGCGCCACTCTCGGAAGCCCCGACTTCCTGTTCATTATGATGAAGTTGGTCGGAGCATACTTCACTTTCCTATGTCAAGCTCCCTAAAAAATGAAATTAGGTCTGGATGGAGCATAGTTCTTATCCTGTGTCAAGCTCCTTAAAAAATGAAACTAGGTGTCCCGAGGATAGTTCCTGATCTTGTGTCAAGCTCGTTAAAACATGAAACAAGGGTTATGAGGATAGTTCTTTTACTGTGTCAACCTCATTAAAAAAATGAAACAACTCCCTTTTCAGATCGAGTCTTTGATTAAGATCTCGTAAAATCCCAGTCGAGTCTTTCCAAGATCTCGAACGTGAACCTTCATTCCATCCACTTTGTCGAATGCAATGAAGCTTTGGGGGCATGTACCTCGAGTTGCATTATTATGCTGGGGGCATGCGAACTCATAACAAGCATAGTTTTTCGTTTCAAGCTTGTGTAAAAATGAAACCGAATCCAAGCAAAGTTCTTCATGGTTCAAGCTTGTGTAAAAATGAACCCATACCTGATTTACATCTCGTGATTGCCATGTTTATCCGCTAAATTCTGCTAGATGAGCCTTGGTTGTTTCATTCCATTGCTACCATCTCTTTGGCCGATCATATGCTTTCACTTGGTTGTTTTACCTTTCCTGAGGGACCGCAGTTATGAGTGGTTTTGTTAGCCAGCCTCTTGACCATTACATGTTTTGAGCAGTTCCACCTTTGCCGGAACCAGTTGCTACCCTTTATACCACTCGTTCCTCTAGGACGAGTCACCTTTAAGCTCTTTTCTTACTCGTAAAATATGAAAAGATTGCCGAGTATTTTTCCCTTTTTGACTCGTTAAAGAGAATAAAAATGGAGGTCTGCTTTCAGCTCTTTTCTGACCGTTTAAAGATGGAAAGATTGCCGAGTTATCCCTCTTGACTCGTTAAAAGTAAAAAAGAGGCGGTCGTCTTTAAACCCTTTTCCGACCGTGTAAAAACGAAAAGATTGTCGGACCCTTGTCGTTTCCGGTTCGTTAATTGTTACGAAACGACGTGATACCGATTACTTTTTTACTTTTTCAGATCGATATCACTACTCATGAAAAGTACTCCTTGATCGTAATGATCGGGCGGTTCTTTCGAGCATAGTTTTATACTTTTTCGGGCTCGAGAGACACAACTGTACGAAAAAGGACCCCCCTGGAGTCTCCTTTTCTGCTGTCTTTTCAGACTCTCTAAACAAGAAAAGACGCCGAGTTTTTCCTTTGTCAGGCTCGTTAAACACTTGATGACATCGGGCATTGTCGAAATGACACTCTTCAAGCATATGCTATCCCCGTCAAGCTTGTCATCCAAAAATAACCGGGGTACCTGCCAGAAATGGTGGGGAAAATGGAACAGTAATCATAGTTGTGTCGGCAGTATGTCGCTCTTGAACATGGCACTCTTCTGCTTCGTGACTGGGTGGGACCATCTCATCTTGTGTTTCACTGGCCTCCGTGGGTTTGGGTTATCCTATTTGACCTCTCATCTGCTTATTGCCCTGTCACCATGACCCTTACTCATTTGATGTCAAATACTGCCAACCCGCTACAGTGCCGCCGATATGTTCAAGAGAAGTTGACCTCCGCAATAATACAACCTCATCTGCTATCTCACACAAATCATTTTTCCTCTGTCTCGCGTCGATGATGTGGGAAACATTATGCCCCACCTTCGATCAAGGTCCCTTCCTGTCGACTTCAGCTCATTATCCGGGAAGGTGACTTAGAGACTCCCTTCAGGTGCCTTAGAACCTGCATGCCTCAATGGCAGGTTCTTCGTGTTCGACGCGAGGTTTACATCATTGGCCTCCGATCGAATGATTCCGTGGGTGTTCGACACCAGCTCATTGATTCACATGCCGCGGATTGTACCTATAGTACCTTGAGGACCATTGTCATTATTGGTGGTACCTCTCGTGTCTGTTAACAGTTTTCGTCATTGACTGGTAATCAGACGATGTTCATGCATGTTCGACTTCAACCCATGTATTCACATGCTTGAACTTGTACTTTGTTCGGATCGGGACGGAGCGCAAGACCCTGGATCCCTGTCTGTTATGGTCCAGGTTGCGATTTTGTGGATGATCATTACATGACTCATTGATGGATGGCTACGCCCATACCTGAGTCTTCATGGATGGCTGCGACCATACCTTATCATCTTTCGGGTCTCTTTAGCTGGGTGGCTGCGTCCATACCCTAGACCATTCTCGCATGTCTTTGTGGATGGCTGCGCCCATGCCTAGACTGCATGTATTTGATTGTCAGAGATTGTCGGTACTTCCTGGTGGTGTTCCAGTTCGGCGTGTGTTGTAAAGCATTTCACCCCTCCCACTCTCTCGGTCTTCATGCTTTAGGGGGCATCTGTTACACAGTAATTTATCACTGCCTTCCTGTCAGTCACCCTGCTGTGTCCAGAATTCACAATCACTAAGTGTTTGATCCCTGAACTGGCTTAAAAACCCACTTTTTCCAAAGTTTTGTGCATCAGCGCGTCTATTCCTAAAATAACCGCGATGACCGGCGCTTCCCAGTGTATTTTGTGCGCTGCCATCGTGGAAGAACATCACTTTTCCGCGATGGTGCCCAGCGCGCCTTTCCCGTGTTCTTCCGCGCTGACGTGACTTGTCCAGTTACTGATATGTGCTGACAGCGCGGCAGTTTCCCTATAATCCGCGCTGATCCAGTTTGGGCGAATTTGTTCAAACAACCAGCCTTCCAGATAACTCCAGGCATGGTTGTTAGCTTTGTGAATGTCGACTCCCTTCTATGGCATGTCTGTTCGACCCTTTCCAACAACTTCCCTTGAAGATAAGCTCATCCTTCCACCTTTTTAGGAGACTCCTTCTCCTATATAAACTCTCACCATTACCATAGGCAGCTAGTTTTTGGATAGTTAGACATAGCTTGGATTGTATAGAGCTTATAGTGCTCAGATTGCTGCTACTATAGGTATTTGGTGTGCTAGGTGTGGAAGTGATTGATTGCTTAGGGAAGGTTGTGTTGTGTTGCTTGTATGTGAGAGAGAGTTGTTTGTCTTGGGAGAATCATCCTCAAAGGTGAATGCTTGAGATACATGCTGACTGGCCCCTCCTGAGAAGGTTACCGACGTCAGAACATTTGGTTGTACTCTTCTCTATTCTGATTAATAATAGATGACTGCTATTATTGTTCCATTCTCATTTGTACTTGCGATGGTTAAATGTGAATTACGTCTTTTCTGACTGATGTATGGTTGCTTTTACTAGATTTCACGCTTGTGTTTGTTTCCTCTTCGTGTGTGCAGGTATCTATTCGCGGAGATCGCGGAGGATCGTGACCAGCCAAAGCGAAGGAGCGAAGGCAACATCTCTTCGTCAAACGACAGCGCAGGAATCCAAGTAGGTGCTCTTTACCTCTTGTTTAATTGTAATTAGGAACATGCATAGCAGCATTGTTTGATTGTTGCTAGACCCTTGCTGGGCTAGTAGGGATCACCTCTATCCGTAGAGGGGATTTACCTCTCCAACACCATGTACTCCTGCAATCAGTTAAAATTGGTAGGTGACAACCACGGCTTGTAGTTGATGGCCATGTGCACATTCATCTCCATCA
The DNA here is from genome assembly GCA_031772625.1 of Pinus tabuliformis. NCBI lineage: Eukaryota > Viridiplantae > Streptophyta > Pinopsida > Pinales > Pinaceae > Pinus > Pinus tabuliformis. The sequence goes on along the minus strand of CM062804.1, from coordinate 1,214,578,076 downwards.
AGGTCCAACATATTTTTCTATGCTTTATCTACTGAGGATCCTTGGTCACCCATAGAAAAGCCTATTTCCCTACCTCTGGTAGGTCTAATGCGACTAGAGGGAACTCACTATCTTTGAGTAGTCCCATGCTACTAGTATTATGGACAACAAGAGCCATGCACACTGGAATGGCTTGCTGAGATCCTACACCTCGCAGCAATTTGAAAGAAATTTTCCATAGAGGTAGTGCACCCATATAAATTGAACTCCTTCTCTGCATTGGGCCGCCAAAGCTACGATTGGTGCTGACACTTCATATGTGCAACATTTCCACAAAACCTTCCTTGCCAAGAGTTGTGTGGCTACTTTGACCGCAAGGTCACATTTTCTCGAAATGGCATAGCCGCATGGCTTCTTCACTAACTTGAAATTTTCCTTCATGGCCTCCATAAGGACATGCTCGCTAGCCTTTTCGCCAAATGCCATGGCCAGATTTTCCCCTGTGTACGGCAGCTGCGCGATCCTATGGATCAGCCTATCAGTGATGGGTATTGGCTCCTCTAGCCACAAACACCCATCGTGTACCAAGAAAAATAGTTTCTTAGTTACCACCAGTATGATGGGTGCGCGGTTGTAATGCAGCACCCATAGTAGGTTGAGCAGTCCTGCCTTATCCACACCTCTTAGCCACTTCTGCGGCTCCAACATGGTTACTCCAATGGTTTTGTGGAACACACGGTGCATGAGTTGATTCATTGTTAGGTGAGGAAATCGCTCTGTGTCTACTAAATCCCAGTATTCTAATTTCAAATGGGGGACATGCCCCAAGCGTAGTCCTTCAAATACAATTTGGTCTGGCAAGAGGGGTGTATGCAGGGTGACCTTACTCTGGTTGATTTCTTTGGGCACCTTGGTCTTTCCCTTGCATGGAGGAACGTACTTAGGCAGCTTAGTTATGGGGTCAGACCCCACAATTTCGACATCCTCCATTTCCATGCCAACATCCTCATCATCAATTGGGATATCATCAATCTCCTCTTCTTCTAGCTCTAGGTTACTCATCTTTCCTTTTTTCTGTGCAGTGGGCTTAACCTTCTGTGGGTGTTTCCTGGGAGATGCACACACTGAATCTGGTGGCTCGACCTACTTTTCCTTCTTGATCTTGGGACCCTCCATGGTTGGGGTAGGCCTTGGCCTAGGTGTTGGGAATCATATCCCCCCACAACATGTTTTGGGGCTCAAAGCCCAATTTTTGGTCAAATATGTTGTAAGACTCCGCAAATTGTGGGTGTGGAGTGTGAAATGTACATTGAGTCATAGGGTTGTCTGCTCTAAATTTTTGTAATGTAATGTAATGTCATGTTGGCCCACCCATGGTCCACGGACCATGGGAGTGTATGAATAGAGTGAGGCTCTAAATTGTAAAGTAGTGAAGAGACAAGTAGCTAAGGATGAAGTCTAGAAGATAGTGAGGAAAGAGTCTAAGTGTCTTGGGTCGTAGTAGTAGAAAGAGGCTCTGCAGCTGAGTGTACAGAGGCCTAGTAGAGTCCGCAGCTGAGTGCGCAGACCCTTATAGCTGAGTGCACAAAGGCCTAGTAGAGTCCGCAACTAAGTGCGCAGACCCCTAGAGCTAAGTGTGCAGGGAAGAGTTAGGTTTGTAACCCCAGAAGAACAATAATAAAGAGAAGTTTGATTCCAAATACTGTGTATCTGCTTTGGTATTACTTTCTATGAATTTATACTGTTTTGTTTATCGTGTGGACTTATATGAATACTAAACACTATTAAGTATAATTGGGCTCATACAGATAAGTTAAGTAATCAGATAATATCAGGGTAATAGTAAGGAACTTGGGTAATAACACGGATCACGCCTCGAGCTGGGCTGCGTGAAGGAAGCATTGCAGGCTACAAGGACCAATAGATGCATGTAGTGACGTATGTGTAGGGTCAAACCACAGACCACCACAAATCATCAGACATCTCTAAGCTGCGAAAACCTGGTTCTAGCACCCTCCCATACTACTTCAAGTGAGACCTCAGTCCGCGCTCAATGGACTATTGCCGAAAGGGCCAATAGTATCGGGATTTGTTTGGCTAAGTCATCTCAGAACCTAGGTCAGAACCCTACAAGCCAACAAATGGTATTGTTGCTGAGACTGAGATCTGCATAAGGGATGTATGATGTCTTGTCACTAGAATCCGACAAAGAAAGAAATTGAAAAGTGGTTGGATAGAAAAATTCATGAGTTCGCGGCACATGAAAACAAGAACCCACGAGTATCAAAGGAACAATGGTTGGAGAAATACTTATATATGGAAATCCATGAAATTTTCTTTGCGTCCTTTCCTTCTGAGTTGTATGAGTGGATTGCAAAGCTAGTAAACAGTCAAGGGAGGTGTAGGCTCGACAAACCAGTCATGTGGAATCCGAAATTAATACGCAGGCTAAAGGCATCAAAGGATAAGATCGCACACGTTGTAGACCATTGGCTTGATTGAATTGTAGGAGGGTTCATCACCGAGTTCAAGGTAGACACATTGGTCAGCTACAGTGAGGTAGAATGACGCTTCCTCAAAGTACCACGGGTTAAGTATATTAAATCATTAAACACTTGGATTAAGATGCTATTGTGTGAAAGATGGATTATGTGAATAAATTAATGTTTGGGACTGCACGAAGTGGGAAGATTTACAGAAACGAAGGTAGCAAAGGGTTAGAAACGAGTCCTTTGATTTCACCCTCGCAAGAGAGTGAGGAGGAGCTCACGAAAGTTTCCCCGAGAAGCGTGTTTAGTCTGATAAGACAATGGATTTCGTGCATTCCACCCCCACCTACAATGCCACCAGTTTCACCATCATCACCTCCATCTCCATCCACACCTCCTTTGCCACCCCCCCCATTCAGTATGGTGAGCACGATAAAATTAACAGTATTCAAAGGAGTAGGGAACGAAGACCCAGATCAATTTTGGTTTATGGTATAGGCAGTATGGGAAGCACACAGAATCATGGATGACAACATAAAGAAGGAAACACTGGTGAGTGCGTTACAGGACCACACACTAACATGGTACATTAAACACTCTAATGACAATCCAAATGTAGGGATCACAGAAATCCAAACCACGCTAAATAGGGAGTTTAGCAGGCCAAAATCGGAGACGCAGTCAATTATTGGGTTTAAGGAGATCACGATGCTTCCAGGTGAGATTCTGTGGGAACTGGATTAAAGGTTGAAGGGAGTGATTCTCGAAGCCACCATGACCTTGATATGCACAACACCGCACATGGTTTGTAACATCCCTAATGCCACACCTAAGGACGGTGCTCTCGCAGCAGAAGTTATCCACCTAGGCCAAAGAATTGGAGATTGCAATGAGACTACATGAGACCCCTATACAAGATCCTGGCTTGGGATTCCAAAAAATCCACACGCAACTGAAATATTTATGCATGGAAATGCAGAGCTTAAAACAAGACAGGACGACTCGCTCATAGGTGCACGAAAAAGTATGGTGCATCAAATGCAAGGGATAGGGACATGATAAGGATCACTGTCCCTTTTTCACCAAATACTTAGCGGCAGGAGGGCCAATGCCATTGAGGTAGGAGGCACATGCAGGGCTGAGCGAGGCACCTGCATTATGGTGCACGATCTGTCAGATAGGAGGAAAACATGCTACAAACAATTTTCATCTATTGCAGAAGTATAGGCAGATGTCCCAACAATTGTTTTGTAATTTCTACAGGTCGGTAGGTCATGATGATTGGACATGCAGAAGCTATGAAATAATGATGGACCAAACCCCTACCTATAGGGTGCAGGCTGAAACATGAGCCCTTGATCAAAATACAGGACTAGCGCATGTTGGATTTTGGGGGCGCGGATGGGGTCGAGGTGGAATGGGACCTGGAAAGGGTTGCAGACAACTAATTTGTTACAATTGCGGAGGGGCAGGGCATGATGCCCACGATTGTATGAATCCAATGAGAACATCATGTTTGTATTGTACTTAGTTTGATCATGAGGCAGAAGACTGCCCTACATTGATAGCGAGGCTGCATGAAAAGGGGGTACTCCAGCCTCCACCAACTCAGAATCTACAAATGATGAGGTTTGAACCACGCGAAGAGGACCCGAATGTGAACATTGTGTTATGGAGTGATATCACAATAGAAGATGACAAAGGTAAGCAGCCTGAAGAAAGTGTGTGGGTTCATTAGGCTCCTGTAAAGGAACCTAAATTCGATTTGGAACGTGCGAAGGAGACATTTATGGAAGCTAAGAAGAGCTTCACGAAGGCCTCCACTTTAGGTAGTAAGGATCAACTAGACCCAGAGATGGATCCTTCAATGCTCACTACCTTTCTGGAGACATGTATGAAGCTGATACGTGGAAGCAGGGTTGTGAAAGGACTGCAAGAACTTATCACTAGGTGTGCGGGGTTTGGAGAACTGTGCATGGTCCAGAAACATGGAAAGCATGCATTGCACATAGGAAGAGAAATGAGGTTGACTACGCAAATCAATGAATATGAAATGGACCAAGTAATTCTAGATCTAGGATTGGACATGAATGTACTCCCAAAACAAACATGGGAGCGCATGGGCAGGCCCTCGTTGCAGTGGTCTCCTATTCAATTGTGAATGGTGAACCAACAGAAGATCTTACCCACGGGGAGAATACAAGGAGTAACGGTCTGTTAGGTCCCTATAATACTAGTGATTCCCCCATTACTATTGTCACTGTATCCCTTATTATTATTGTTGTTCCCCTATTGTCCCCATATTGTTATTATTGTGCCGCATAGAATCCCTCTGTTGTTATTTTTGTGGCTTTATACTATTATTGTTAGGTCGGCTTGGTTATATTGTGTCCCCTTAGACTCCTATATATAGAAAGGAGGTTTTTTCATTTGTATCATACAAGAATTGTACATTTTTGTAATGTAAAGGAGGCTTCCCCCTCGAAGAGGCTGAATTCTAAGGCGTTCAACTATCTTTTCTATCTTTTTGTGAGCTGGTTTCATAACATTTGGTATCAGAGCTTTGGATTCTAGGGTTTCCCTGCTCCAAATAGGTTATCGCGGAATTTTCATTATAACTTTTTTCTGCAACATTTCAAAGGCTAAAAAAAAACCCATTTCGGTTGAAACCGTTCTGAAGCTAGGGTCCGAATTTCAGAGCTTTTCATGCTATATTTGCGGGGAATGATCTGAGGAAGTTGGCCTTTTTGCAACCTCCTGAATTACATTCCAAACAGGTTGCCTTTTAAAATCGTCATATATTTTGTTTTGAGCATCAGATTGAAATTTCATAAGAATTTACAAAAAAGAGGATGGACTGTAGTTTTTAGTGTATATTTTTTAGATACTAAGGTCAAAACAGTGACATGTGGCACTTCATACAATTTCGCTCTTCTGAAAAGGTATATAATTAGGTCATCTTGGGAGATTGTGCATAACTCTTTCTTGGAGAATCTAAATTCGATCAGACTGGTGGCATTGGAAAGAGGACATAGAGGACTACTGCAGGTCACAATTTCAGAACTGGAAGAGTCGAAATTACAGAGATACACCAGATGAAATATCGAGCTTCTACAAAGTGAGAAAAGGTGTGTAGATTTTTTTAAATTTTTGCATAAGCTTGGTTTGAAAAATTAGTTTGAAGGAATTAAAAGGAAATAGTGAAGAATTATTAGCATTAATTAATACCCCAAAGAAAGAAAATGGAAACACCTAGTAAGAAACCTGAAAGCTCTAGCAAGACTCGTGAAGAAGAGGAAGAAATGCAACATGATATATCAAAATTACAAGTCCAGGTACAACAAATTTCACTCTCACTAAAGGTAAATGAAGCCAAGATGAATGGCGTGGAAGCTAATATGAATGGCATGCAAGTTAATATGAATGGCATGGAAGCTAAGATGGATGGCATGGAAGCTAAGATGAATGGCATGGATGATAAGATGGAAGAATTGAAGATAAATTTGAATAAGTTGCTTAAGAAATGGTCACTAATGGGGAAAGGGTAGTAAAGGAAACTCATGATGAGAACAAAAGAAATATTAATCATGATTTCATAGACTCTAATGTTGGATTGAAGACCCACCATATTCCAAAAATTGATATGAGGAAGTTTGATGGAAAGGATCCTGCAACATGGATACTACAGATGGAGCAATTTTTCGATCTCCATAACGTGCAAAACACATAAAAGGTATGTATTGCAACTTTATATTTGGAACCAAATCAATTTTTATGGTATCGATGGCTTTGCTCTAGTAAACAAATTGTCACTTGGGAAATTTTTATAGAATAAATGACAACACATTATGAGGATACAAAAAGCAACACATTTTTTAGCCAATTGATAAGTCTCAAACAAAAGGGTTCAATGATGGAGCACATTGAGGACTTCCAAAAATTGAACATAAGGGTAAAAGATATTCCATAGGAGCATAGGATTGATGTGTTCATAGGGACTTTAAAGGATAATATCCAACATGAGCTTCACCTTTGGGAACCTGATTCATTGGAGAAGGCATTCAGGTTAGCAAGAAAAATGGAAAGCAAAATTATGGAATAAGGAAGCCTACCACTCACAACTATAAATATGGAAGTGTTGTTGCCCCTAGCCTTCCACAACCTATAAGGTTGACACCACATAATTGGAAGAAAAAAGATCAAAAGAGCTTTGTTACAGTTGTGATAGCAAATACACTGAAGGTCATAAGTGTGCTGAGAAGAAATTATTCTACATAGATTGTGAAGAGGAGGAAGAAAAGGAACAAGAAATGTCAAAATAAGAGGATATACTCTAGGAACAAACCCTATATAAAGAATAAATGAATCCGACCATATCTTGTAATGCATTCGCTGGAATTACCACTCCTCAAACAATCAAGATAGAAGGACATATCAAGAAGAAAAAGGCAATAGTGTTGATTGATTCAGGAAGTACCCACAATTTTATTCATTATAAGATAGAAAAAGAATTGAATTGCTTCCTATATCCAACAGTTTCAAGTGATAGTTGCAAGTGGAGGAACCATAAATTGCTCTGGAAAGTGCCCTAAGATCAAGCTATCCATGGGAGAATATGCATTGAATAGCCCAATGCTTTCCATTCCAATGGGAGGTGTTGATGTTGTACTAGGAGTCCAATGTCTACAATCCTTGGGTACAATACCTTTTAATTTTCATGAAATTTTCTATGGAAGGAAAGGAAGTTGAATTAAGGGGTATTGCAGGGAAACCAGGAAAGATAATTAGCTCTAACGGTATGACAAAGCTTCTAAAAAGGGAACAACGAGTAATTTCACAATTATGTTCGCTAGATGTTTCCACATCAAAATCATCTATTTCTCCAAATCTCAAAAATGTCTTGGACAATCATTCCTTGGTATTTCAGACTCCCAAAGATCTCCCACCTATTTGTGATCATGATCATGCTATTCATTTGATTCCAGGAAGTGTTCCTCCAAACATTAGGTTGTACAGATATCCCTATGCCCAAAAGAGTGAAATTGAACATATGGTTGCAGAAATGCTAAAGGATGGTATAATTCAACCTAGTCAAAGTTCTTTCTCTGCTCCAGTAGTATTGGTGCACAAGAAGGATGGATCATGGTGCATGTGTCTAGATTATAGGGAGCTCAACAAGCTCACTATTAAAGATAAATTTCCCATTCCTGGCATTGATGAATTATTGGATGAATTGCACTGATCAATTTACTTCACCAAGTTGGATATTCGTTTAGGATATCATCAAATCAGAATGAAGAATAAAGACATTCCAAAAACAGTGTTTAGAACTCATGAGGGTCATTATGAATTTTTGGTCATGCCTTTTGGCCTTACCAATGCACCTTATACATTTCAAGATTTGATGAATTCCAATTTCAAACCCTTCCTTAGAAAATTTGTGTTAGTATTTTTTGATGATATACTAATCTACAGCAAGTCTTGGAAGGATCATGTTGAACATGTTGATAAGGTGCTACAACTATTGGAGGAGAAACAATTATATGCAAAAATCTCCAAATGTTTCTTTGGAGTACAAGAGGTGGAATATCTGGGTCATATTGTATCTCATGAAGGTGTTAAGGTAGACCCTAGCAAAATTAAAGCCATTAAGGAATGGAAAATCCCCACATCCATAAAGCATCTGCGAGGATTTCTTGGGTTGACAGGGTATTATTGCAAGTTTGTTAAGAATTATGGGAGAACAACAGCACCTCTAACAACATTATTGAAGAAAGATGCATTTTCATGGACTCCAGAAGCAACAAAAGTCTTCAAAAATCTTAAAGAGGCAATGTGCCAAGCACCGGCCTTAGCTACACCGGTCTTCACAAAAATCTTTATTGTGGAATGTGATACTTCAGGAAATGGAATTAGTGTTGTTTTAATGCAAGGTGAAAGACCCATTGCTTTCGAAAGTCGTCCAATCAAGGGAAAGTATTTAAACAAAGCTATTTATGAGAAGGAAATTGTTGGTCGATAATAGGTGCCTTTTAAAACTCCTAATTATCCTCACATTAATTATTAATCCAGGAAAGTCCTCTTATTTCAAGAGTGTACACAATATGTGGCTTCTATTTAATTCAGAGAGTAATGTTTCCTAAATCATAGTATATATCTTTAAATGCAAGGGTAAACGGATGCATCTAATAAATTCCAACAACAATCATTAAAGGAAATATAAAAACTGAACTTCAAGACTCAATCTTCTACCAAAATCATAATCAATTCTTACTCAAGCAATTCAACTAATAATGGTCATCAGCTGATAGTACAGTAGCAATAACTCGTCTCTTCTGAACTGATTTAATCTAAATCAAACTCACTCCTTAGTAAATAATCTAAACAACACTGATATCAATCTGAGAGTCCAACAACAATAGTTAATACTCTTTGCAGTTGATTAAATCAAGTAGAATATTTATCTAAGTAACTCAATCTGAAATGAAAGCGAACTGAATCAATGAAATACTATAAGCATATAAAGCAAAGATATTCTGTCAACACTGGAAAAAAATAAACAACAAAGGAGATAAAATCACAGAAAGCAAGAATACTATCAAACCAACACACTTGCGAGAATTGGAAATGTATGACACAAATAAAGCAGTTGAATCCACCAGAGGCCGGGCCCTTAGCCGCCAGCGAACACTACTAAGTTACTTCAGATAGCTTGAGGGAACAACAACTTCACTTATGTATTAATCATCGAATATAAGTAGCATTACAATATCACTGTGTTCTCTTAACAGCAAGAGTCTGTAATTAAAATTACAAATTCAATAACAACAGAGATTCCTCCCCATTTCTTTCTACAATCGTCTCCTTTTATATTCAGAAAGGGTAAAATTAAATGGTAAATGTGATCCCCCAGGATCTCCCGATCCTGAGGGATTCACAACCAATTTACAACTTCATACATGCTTTCCTTTCTCATGCTAATTCCCCTGATTTGTCTTTAGCCTTGACCGTAACCGCCACATTCCCTTATTGGCTCAATTTTTGTTGTTCCTTCATTAGGGAACAACAATTGTCCTTTTTGTTGTTTTCTTGCATAAAGAAGGGTAATAATTATCTAAGTCGTAACTGCAAATAATTCCTTCATTTCTTACCATAATTCTTTAATATATTAACTTATTAGGATATAGGAAAGATAAGAATAAAAGAAAAGAATGATGAGATTAATAATAATTACATACCCTTTTTGCGACTCAACATACTCCCCTGCTTACACATTTTCATGGCCTCATGAAAAGCAAGTAATCTTTATGCAGAGAAGTTAAAGAATAAGCTGGAGAAAGAATGTCATAAAGTGGTCTAAAACCATGGTTCTTGGCCAAGAGCTCAAAGATGGGCCCCATCTATCCTTCAGGCAATTCATATATAGCCCAATAACCCTCAGCAGGATACCACATGATAGGCTATGGAACTAACATCATAGCCAATAAGGACCTTCTCTCAAAATGAGATTGCTAGATGTAACAAAATGGTCTGCAGCTAGCTTAAAATTTTTATAATTAAAAGGCTCTCTATTCTGTACATTACTAGTGGAGACTGTCCACTTGAGCTTGGCTGTAGCTAAGGAGCTTTCCTAAATGGAGAGGAAGTATTCTACTCCCTTCTGTACAATCTCTTTCTAAATAGGCCCCAAAATTTTGATCACTCCTTCCCTTGTCATTAGACTCTTGTGATTGGCCAGCATTTGTAAAGGGTGTTTGGGTTCACCTCTGACCCAAAGATCCAGTCCATGCTCTTGCCTTTGGAACGCGTTAAGAGCCTTGAACCACTTCAGTTGTGATGAGCCCCATAAATGGGTAATTATATGGGCTCTTTTGCCTCCTAACATTGTTAAATAAACCATTCTCTTAGCTTATTGCATGTTTTTTTATTATATTTATGCTTATGGAGTGACTTGGGTTAGTTATGATGCCATGAGGTCTAATATGTGTTTAATGCAAATTTTTGTTGAATTTTGAAGACAAAGTCAAAGAATCAATGGACAATTGGTAGCAATAATTAGAAGTGGACAAAGGAGAGGATTTATAGGAGGGAATCCCCCTCATTTATTACTCCCCACTTTGAATTCCCCTTCGTGCAGCTCGAAGTACAAATAGCCAAATCAATGCACTAGGAGGCAGCCGAGCAAGTGGAGGATAACTTATGTTTATCCCGAGTTTTGGGAGCCAAGCTTCCCTGATTTTAAGGAAGCTATTGGGAGCTTTAGTTGTATAAGTAAAGAGGCCTAGGGCCTCACTAGGGTCGAATTTTTGTTGCGGTTTTGCTCTGCTCAACTTCGAGCTTACTTTTCGTGACAGTTTCATGTAATCCTATTATTATTTTGATAATAAAGATGAGATTCTTCTTGAGCTAGCACTAAGTTACCTCAGAGGGTTGAAGCTCTTGGGTTAGGGCCCAATCCAAGCAGACAAGCTCCTCTTGTTTATATTTATATGTATTTATATGCGATTTTTCAGTTTATGGATTAGTTGTTGTTAGATGAATTTCTTTCTTGGTTAAGAATAGGTTGCTTTTGGTGATTTAGAAGGTTGTTTCCATTTGTGTTTTCTATAGCAGGGTAAACAGTGATAGAAAAAGATACGAAAGGCCAACAACAGTGCCTTGGCATCCTTTCCTCCCTTTGGCACCATGAACTGAGGCCAAGACCCTCTTGTTGCCACAAAAACACAGATTTTCCTTCTCCATAGGATTTCTAGTGTTACACTTTGTTAGAAGGTTAATGCTTTGCTTTAGATCTCTTTCACCAAGCTCATTTTTCTCTTTACAATAAGTCTTCTTCCATGATTTCTCTCATTATAGCATTTTTCAACATTTCTTTCCATAGCTCATAAGTTAGATTAGCTTGATGCAAAATTTTGTTTTTCTTGATGTACTTAATTTCCTTTCTTGCTTGATCTCATTGTTTGACTGTCAGTCCTTTTGCAGTAGATCTCTTCTCATAGCAGGTCAGCCTATCGGCCATCACATTATCTCCTTGATCTATGTGCTACCGATCGCCCAAAGTTCACCTCAAATCTGCCTTAGTTTTCTGCATTCTCCCATAGGATTTCTCTCTCTCTCTCCCGATCATATTTCCCTCTCCTAGTGATCCTTGGTGGACCCTAGGCACCCTAACACATCACCCCAACCTTCATCTACCCTTTCCACCCACTCTCACACCTTCGAAACCTTCAAAACTGCTCTCGACATCCTCTTGTAGACCTCCTGTAGACCTCCTGCAGATCCCTTGTGTCCTCCTATAGATTTTACTGTAGGCTTTCTTTTGAAGGGAGAGTGTGGGAAAAGCCTCCAGAAGGCCACTCGAGACCTCCTAGGACCCATCCACACCATCCTACATCTCCTCAAACCCCAAAATCGCCTCTACACCACCTATTCACTTCCACCTTCACACACAATAAAATACATGCACCTCAATTTCACATGAAAATACATAAAAGTCCAAAATGATGTTTTTTGCTCATTTACTTCTAGAAATAGCTTGACTAGATGTTGTTTACTTTCTTGAGTAGGTAATGGCATTCATTTCATGGTTTTCATAGTGCTTTCTACAAAAGTAGGATTAGTCAGTTAAGTGGGGTTTGCTAGCTTTACTTTACATTTTAGTCTTTTTCCTTTCTGCAAGTAGAGTAGCCTCTGTAGAGTAAGCTTTCCTTTCTTTCATCACATATAGAGCTTCTTCTAAATCCATAGAAGTTGGCTTGAGCTCCTAGTGATCTTGCACCAGCTGACCAAGTGATAGCCTTCAGTAAGAACTAGTACTTGTGCATACAACACCATTGCTTCCAAGTTTGTTACGAACTACCGGGTTGATAAGAGTAAAGTAGGTAGCATAGGAGTTGCAGCATTATTGCTACAATACTGGTGCTCACCACTTTTTGGCGCCGTTGTCGGGGAAGCATCAGAGTATTTTTTGATTACTACTTTCTTCTATTTTCCATCACAAACTTCTGCTAAGTAGTTTATTTCAGCAAAAGTAGAATAGTTGTTTCTTTCAGTTTCTGAATTTCCTTGCTTTCCTTTCCAATTCTGCAAATTTCATTTTAGCAAAAGTAGAATAGTTGTTTCTTTCATTTTCTATATTCCTTGCTTTACTTTTCAATTCTACAAATTTCATTTTAGCAAAGTTCATTTCAATTAGTTGCAATTGGTGTTATTCAATCCATTTCAGTTTTGCAGGTACAATCAGTGAAAAAACAAAAACCAACAAAAAGGATTTCTTTTCATGCCTCATAGGAATAGAGATAATTTAGGAAAATTCTTGCCCAACACCCCCACTCCATCACATAGCCAACCTTTTCTCTTCTTCGATGGCAATGATCAAGAAGAACCTTTAGGTGAATAACCAGAGATATTTGAAGAACCTATAGGGGAAGAAGAAGAAGAAAGCATGCCTCCTGAGCCAATGGCTGAAAACAGAAATGCTAGGGGAAATGGAGAGAGAATATAGGGTACCTTTCCCATTAGGGAGACCAATGGGGACACCAAAATGAAGAATATAAGCCCTTCAGCCCTACTTCACTTCCATGGTTTGACTATAGAAGATCCGAACACCTTCTTGTTTAATTTTGTTATCATCTGTTGAACCTATGACTATGCAGAAGATGAGTAGAAGTTGAAACTATTCCCTTCTACTCTCAAGGATGTAGCATTACGTTGGTTCATGGGGTTACCTGGAAATAGCATCACAGCTTGGGCTCAGATGCAACATGCCTTTAATGGAAAATATTGAGACTACTGTAGGTCAAAAAATACCAAAGAAGAAATCTTCCGAATGACCATGGGAAGTGATGAATCCTTGGAATATTATGAAGAGAGGTTCCATCTCAGTTACAAAAGGGCCAAGTGCACACTTGACCCTGAATCTCTGAAGTTGGTCCTGCTCAAGGGAATCCCAGAAGACCTTCTAGACACCCTCCATCTACTGGCCGAGGCAGACATCTACCAAATATCTTATGAGGACATAAAGACTGTTTTTAGAAACCATTCTAAAGTAGCCAGAAAGAGAGGTAAGGGGAGTCAACCCATAGCCAGTACCTCCTCTTCCAATTCATCCATTAAAGGTGAAATTGGAAACATGCTGGAAGACTTCAAAAGTGATATGTTGTAGACTCTTGCCATGCAAATGGATACCTTGCATGTCAAAAGGAAACAAGAGGAAGCAGAGAGGGCTTTGGCCATCTTTTGTCCTAGATGCACCAGGAGGCACCCTAGGAACGAATGTCCATTGAACTCTATAGAGGTTTGTTCAGTATGTGAAGAAGATCATTCTATAGATAAGTGCCCTTCCTTTCCTAGACTTAAAGTTGTATACCAGGGGATCGAAGGAGCCACTAAACCACTCTACTTCATGAACCAAAGGAGACCACATGGACCTAGACCATACCAACAGGGGATGCAAGGGACATTTCAGGCATACTACAACCCCAACCAAGTCACTTCCATACCTTCTTAGGGCCCTCCTACTCATCCTTCCTAGTCCACGTCTCCTCCTTGGTCCTTTCCATCTCAATATCATGCCTAACTAGCCGCTCATTCATTTCAATCCTATGTCCAGCTGCAACCTCAGTGGAATGCATCTCATCAAGGGTGGAGACACCAGTACAACTCTCCTCCCGCTCTTTTGCCTCCACCACCTGCTCAACCACAACCATTGCCTCCTGCTCCACCAAGGCAACCCATAATGCCTACCCAGCCGAACCAGAACCCAAACAAAAAATAGGCTCAACAAGTATATAATGGGGAACCATCATGCCCCACTTATGCTGTGGAAATTCAGGAGATTAACCTGCGATCTAGGAAGGTTCTCCTAGATAGCCAGCCTCCACCTAGGGAGGTTGAGGAAGATAAAGAGGAAAGTGAACCTAAAGCAATTCTAGCCTTTCCTGAGAGACTATCCAGGACAACACAGCCTACCCCAGAAGAAACTGAACTTCTAGGAGAATTGGAACAGTTATGTGTGAAGATACCACTTCTCCAAGTCATAAAAGATGTGCCTATATACAATATGTTGATCAAAGAGAAGTGTTTTAGGCATCCAGAAAGGCGTAAGAGAGATGCCCCAACCATTAATGTCATAGGACAATTGTCCGACCTCATGTTGGGACAGGTAATCTATATGAAATATCCAGACCCTAGAAGCCCAGTAGTTGAGGTCCAAATCAATGGCACCCTGATCCCACATACCTTGATTGATCTGGGAGCTGCCATTAATTTGATGACAAAGGACACAATGCTCAAACTTAACCTCCAGGGCTCCTTGAGGAAGACCACAACAGTACTGCAGCTAGCAGACCACTCCACCATGAACCCTGAAGGGATTGTGGAAGATGTGATGGTCTCCATTGATTCTTCGGAGTACCCTATTGATTTCTTAGTTCTCTAGCTGAAGGCAAAGATCACTGGGTATCCTCTCATCCTGGGAAGACCTTGGTTGGCTACTGTCGATGCCTACATCAGCTGTCAAGTTGGGAACATGACCATCAAGAACAGGCATATGTCCAAATAGTTAATCCTATACCCTCCTGCCCAACCCTTGCTAGAACATGATCTACCTCTCTGGTTGGAGGAGGAGGATGAGGATGAAATCTATTATGCACCTCTTTGTGCATTAGAAACTGCCATGGGGGGGAAACTGCAAGATGAGGATGATATCATTGAAAATGTAATTCAGAATCCACCCCCCAGTATCTTACCATTAGAGGACATAGTGAAAGAAACCCAAGACAACCCTTTAACTAATCTCTGTGTGGCCAACTTGACCTCTCTCCGTGTTAAGAATATAGAGTTCGACCCAGAAATAACCTTGAAAATCAATCCATCCCTATCCACTTCCCAGGAGAAGGAGCTGTGAACCTTATTGAGAAAACATTTAGATGCCTTCGTCTAGAGTTATAAGGAGATGAAGGGAGTGCACCCTTCATTATGTACCCATCATATATACATTAAGGAAGATTTCAAACCAGTCAGGAAACCTTAAAGGAGGATGAATCCAGCACTTAAAGACATTGTTAAGGAAGAGTTGAAAAAATTACTTGATGCAGGGTTCATCTATCCCATCTCTGAAAGTGAATGGGTCTCTCCTTTGGTGCTAGTTCCAAAGAAAAATGGCAAGTGGAGAATCTGTGTCAACTATCGGGAATTGAACAAGGTGACTACAAAGGACCATTTTCCTTTGCCTGTCATAGATCAAGTGTTAGATGGTCTGGTGAGGAAAAAGTTTTTTTTCCTTCCGAGATGAGTTTAGCAGGTACAATCAGATTCAAATCAGCTCAGAAGACCAAGATAAGACCACTTTCACTTGTCCTTGGGGTACCTTTGCATACCGGGTCCTTCCTTTTGGTTTGTGTAACGCTCCAACCACTTTCCAAAGAGCGGTATTGAGTATATTTTCTGAATTGGTTCATGATGCAGTGGAAATATATATGGATGATTTTACTCCTTATGGTTTTGACTTTCAGGAAGCTTTATCTGACCTAGGAAAATTTCTGGACAAGTTTATTGAAATGAACCTGTCCCTCAGTCCGGAAAAATGTGAATTTTTTATGACTGAAGGGACTGTGCTAGGTCATGCAATATCTCAACAAGGATTGCAGGTGGACCCCAACAAAATTTCCATCATCCAAAGGGTCCCACCTCCTCAAAACGTGAGAGATGTCAGAAGTTTCCTAGGCTTAGTTGGGTATTATTGAAGATTCATTAAAGATTTCAGCAAGCTAGCCTCTCCATTGTTTGGTCTTCTAGGCAAAGATGTCGAATTTGTATGGTCAGAACACTGTCAAGAAGCCTTAGATACCTTGAAGAGTAAACTTGTGACTGCCCTAATTTTTAGAGGCCCAAATTGGTCCTTACCTTTCCACATTCACACAGATGCCTCGAACAAAGCAATAGGAGTATCCTTAAGACAAATTGATGAAAAGTTACCTTATGCCATATACTTTATAGGAAAAAATTTGTCAAAGGCAAAGTTGAACTATATAGTAACTGAGAAGGAACTCCTAACTATAGTGCATTCCTTAAACAAATTTAGACATTATATCATAGGCTATCAAACCTTTGTTCACACTGATCATGCTGCAATTAGATATTTAATGAACAAACCGGATGTAAATGTTGGCATTATTAGATGGTTTCTTTTACTGCGGCAGTTTGATTTGACCATTATTGATAAGCCTGGTAAAGAAAATATTGTTGCTGACTTTTTGTCTAGAGTAAATTTGCCTGAAGGTGAAGAAGGAATGGTGGATGATCAAATGCCAGATGAACACCTGTTTGTTATCTCTGTACTCTCTCCATGGTTTGCGGATATATTAAACTACTTGGTTTCAACACAGTTCCCACCATACCTGTCCTTAAAGGAGAAGAGCAAGATAGTGAGGAAAAGCACTCCTTTCACCTATATTGGGGGTAATCTCTTCAAACTTGGCCCAGATAAGATCTTGAGAAAATGTGTCAGGGAGGAGGAAGTTTTTGACATCCTCCTAACCTGTCATGACAGGCCTTGTGGAGGTCATTTTGTAGCGAAGAGAACTGCCTTCAAAATCTTGCAAGCAGGCTAATATTGGTCCACTCTTCATCAAGATGTGAGGAGATACACTAGCCAATGTGATCGGTGTCAAAGGATGGGGAAACCTACTCCAAAGGATGAGATGCCCATGCAACCTCAAGTGACCTTTGAGCCATTTAAGAAGTGGGGCATGGAATTTGTAGGTTCTATCAACCCTCCTTCAAAATAGAAGCAATACATCATTGCGTGAACCGATTACCTAACAAAGTGGGCAGAAAAAAAAATCAATCAAAGCAGCAACAGAGGAAAACGTAGCTGAGTTTTTGAGAGAGAATATCATCTACAAGTTCGGGTATCCAAGAGAATTGGTCACAGATCAAGGCAGTGTGTTCACTTCCAATTTGATTGAAGATCTACTCACACATCATAAAATCAAGCACATGACTTCCGCCCCTTACCATCCACAAGACAATGGGCAGGTGGAAGTCACTAACAGAGCTTTGGAAGGAATTCTAACAAAGGTAGTGAGCAGTAGCAGAAAAGATTGGGTGGACAGATTAGTTGATGCCACCTAGGCCTACAAAACGACATGGAAGACCACCACAGGGTTCACACCCTATGAACTGGTCTATGGGAAGAATGCTTTGCTGTCAATAGAATTTGAATTCAATACACTAAGGATGGCAGCTCAGCTGGACCTAGACCTCAGCCATGCACAGAAGGAAAGATTACTCCAGCTCAATGGATTGGATGAACAAAGATTGTAGGCCCTTCTCCACACAGAGGTAGTTCAGCTTCAGAGGAAAATATGGCATGACAAAAATATCAAGGAGAAGCAATTCCAAGAGGGAGATTGGGCACTGCTCTATGATTCAAGGTATAAAGACTTCAAAGCAAGCTAAGGAAAAGATGGTTGGGACCCTACACTGTGGAAAAATGCAATGACAATGGTTCAGTTCTGATCAGAACCATTGATGAGGAAGCCATCCCCATGCTTGTCAATGGACATAAGTTGAAAATTTACAAGAAGACCCTCTCCAAGTGAGAGTTCATTGAATATTTGAATAAGACAGTGATAGTAGTGTAGCATGTCATAGCCTCCACTTCACCCACTCGCTGAAGAAACAGAAAAGAGAAATAAAAAAATAAGGACTCAAGTGAAAACCTCCATGAGGCGCTTGAGTCCCATCATTGGGTTGAAAACCTCTTCTGAGGCGGCCCAGTGATGCCAAAAACAAAAAAAAAGAGAAAAGAAAAAGAGAATAAGATCCCTGGGTGAAAACCTCCCTTGGAGGCGCCCAGGGTAGGCAATTAGGGTGAAAACCTCCTTGAGGTGCCCTTGTTTTTTTCACAAAAAAAAAAAGAGAAAAAGAAGAAAAAAATTGAATTTTAATGTGCATTGCAGGTTTGCAGGAGGACCACAAGGAGTAAGAGAAGATGTCACAGAGCCCTAATACTCACACTAGCACCTATTTCATCTCCTCCACACTCTTCTACCTCATTTCTAACCTTTCTTCCGCCCCACTGTGCTCTTTTTTCATAAACTGTGTGTTCTACAGGAGACCCTGTGTTTTCTACAGGAAGCTCCTGTAGGAATTACAGAGAGCCAAAAATGGTTCCAAAAACTAGTTTGAGGGGTTGTGAAGCTTTATGAAGAACATGTAAACCCTCCTATAGTTTTCAACCCTCCTTTCCATCCATTCCACACCTACATCACATCATCATCATCATTTTTTTCCCTTCCTGTCATAGAAAAACACAAAAAACCAGTTTTTAGAAAAAAACAAAAAAAATAAAGGAAGCAACACCTCAAATCTCACCTGTAGCTTATCTAGTACCTCTCCATCTCTATCAGCATTTATGGCATCATCCTCACAGCTTCTAGTATAGAAATAAGCTGAAATTTTAAAGGGAGAAGCAGCTACAGGAGCTCCTGTAGGAATTCCTGTAGTAGCTGATCCCATTAAAATCAAGCCACAGCAGCAAAAGAAGTGCAATCATGGGATTGAAGGAGACATTTGAAGCTTAGATCCAGCCAGAGGATACCTACACAAGACAAATAGCCACACATCAGAAAGTAGAGAGCATGCAACAAAGGAAATACAAGCATGCAACAGTAAAAGGAGCCAAAATACCTCACAGCACATACATTCGACTAACAGGTAAGTGACTAACCCGCTCCTCTGTTGCATTTGTGTAATTGAAAGATATGCATAAGTGAATGAGATGGTTGGGGTTGAATAAGAAAAGGTGGCCAGTTAACTTGGCCACCTTCATCCAGTTGACTGCACTCATCCGAAGATGTCACAACACGTGCGCATAGTCAACTCAGAGAAAGATCCCAAGGATAGGTAGTGGAGGGTTTGCAAACTTCGATGCAATGATGAGAGGTGATTGCGGGAAGAAACCATGATGACAAGGTAGGTGGGGACCAACAGTCCAAATATGGCCAACGTACCTTTTTGCCAGCTCACCCCATCACCGGAAATATCTAAAAGAAGGAATAAGTACTCCTCCTCGAAACACTCTCACCACCTTTTCTTTCATTCTATCCTCGTCCACTTAGCTGCAGCAAGCTCCTTGTCACCCCACAACCTCAAAACCATCGTTCTCCATCACTCTCATCCATCCTCCTACTATCGGTGTTCTACAGGAGCACTTACAGGTTCTACAGGAGCACCTACAGGTAGTTCTACAAGAGGGGCAGTGAGCTATTTTTAAGAAGAAAACACAGGTTTTTTGCTCAATTTATGGCTTGAGGAGGTAGGTTCCATGCATACCCACCTTTATTATCAATATGTGTAAGGAATGATATCATTTTAAGGAGGAATTGAGTCCATAGAAGAAGAGGAATTACATAAAAAAAATTATGCCTGTTTTCTTAAAAAAACACAGCTTTCCTCTGTTTTCCTGTTTTCTTAAAAATTCTTGTCTCCATATCTACATTTGGTGTTCAAGAGGGGTATAAGCACAATGACATGAGGATTCATGAGGAAGGAGCCCACTAATTCAACAAGGATCCATGAACATCCCCAAATAGTAGCCATATTCATCAAGGCAAATTGGATGACATTTTTTGAGAAATTTTGAGGGTTTGATGAGGAAGTTCCTCAGGAATTTTCCCTTTCTTTAGTCCCTCACTCAAGAACCCATTGCATTATCACTCCTAGAGGTCTTTCCATGGAAATCACCCCAGAATTTATCAGTAGGGTTACTACCCTTCCTCTTGGATTGCCTTGGAGCAAAGATGAAAAACCAATTGGACAGGCTACCAAGAAAATTTTCTTCCAAAACAATGAACATCCTGTAGAAGATAAAAATGGCATTAGAAGGACAAGCATACCCTACCCTTGGGATGAGGTTAGTTACCAAATCATCAAATATGTTTCCTGTGAAGGGAGGTATAACATAGTCTATGGCTACCATTTTAGAATCCTTCATGAGCTGAGATATGGCATGGACACTCCAACACCCCAGAAATTCAGCATCCCCTATTTCCTCCTGTAGTCCCTCATAGACTCTAGCATTAAGTTCAAGGCAGGGAGTCCAGATCAGCTAGCTCATAATGGGTTAATTAAAATTTTAGTGGAAGAAACCCCCCATACATTCACAATCCCCGTAGCATGGGAAATTTTCCGAAGCATGACAGTAAAAGATGACATAAAGGCCCTCACCTATGATATCAATCCTTCTAATAGTGAGGAGGAAGAGAAGCAAGCAGGAGAAGGGGAAGAAACTAAGGAACAAGAAGGGAAGAAGGAAGAAACCAAGACAGAGAAGGAAGAAGAAAAACAAACAGAGAAGAGAAGGCAGACCTTAATGTATTTCAGGGCTAGGAAGAGCACAAGGATAAAAACAGGGAAACCCCGACCTTCTTCTAAAGTGCCTATTATTATTGAAGATTCACCCTCTGCCCAAAGAAAGGAATCCCCTTCCAAGGCACCTATCACTTATGAAAGGGGGACTCCTAGATCTCCCACATGGAAGGAAAAAGTAGAACTACAGGACTCAAAAACAATTCTACAGGAGGCACAGACTGTTCTACAGGAGACCGAAAAACTTGAAAAAAGGATAGAAGGATAGCCACAAGGGAAGGAGGAAGCAATAAAGGCACAAGAACCTGACCCGCAACCTAGTCTTGGCTCTTACTACAATCTTCTTGAGGAGGGAAGAATCATTGCACAAAATTTTCAATTCCACTATTCTTTGAGTTGGAGAAAGAAAGAATAAGGACCCATAGGTGGATGAAAATAGCCAAATCTAAGGAAGTTGAGCCATATGGAGAATCAACTCAAAGAAATGGGTAGAGAATTAAGTGATATCAGACATAGAGAAGCAATCACAAGAACTCACCTTGAAATAGAAAATGAATTACTAAGAAGACAACTGCAAGAAAAAGAGACACAATTGGCATGCATGGCCAGCTGGTCCATGGACGCACTATAATGTAGAACACCAGCAAAATCCTATGGATTATACCTCAAGGACCAATGGCTACAATTTTAGATAAAGACTTTGGCACAGAGAGGCACAATGCCTTTTCAAGATTACAGACAATTTATGGACCTGTGTGACCAAATCTCATCAGAAGACAAGGAAAAAATAGCAGAATTCTATCTTCATAACATGGCCCTCATAGACATGAATGTGTGGGACCCCAATGCTAGGCTAGGGGACCTGCAACTAATGGCCATGGCCTTATGGATGAATCATGAAGAGTTAAGGGTAGTAGAAATAAGAAAGTTGATGATAAAGGAGCAGAATGAGCCCTTAATGATTAGAGCCGAGCCATCAGATCCCATGGCACTCATGAGCACACATAACCTGCTTGCAAATAATCCCCAAATTGCCCCTATATATATCAATGATCAGTCTCAAGCCATTGCATATTTTGAGGATATGGAAAGGTTACTTGGGAATGACTATATTCATGCTTGTATGAGGAGGTGGAACACCCTACCACATAGTTTGCAGATCAGGGAGTATCACTCCCCAACAAGGATGAAAGAGGCATTAAGGAGAGTGCCACTGTACAAGCACTCCATGCAGATTTTGAAGGTCAATTGGATTGGCCTCAAATTGAGTCTCCCACTGCTACTAGGCATGCTAGAAGGCAGAAAAGAGGAAGAAGAGCAATAACAGTGGGAGGAGGTAGACAAAAAGGCAGGATTTCATGAAAAAGAAGAGGAGATCACATGAGAAGCATGGGATGTTAGGGAGGCCACCAGGGCCATCAAATATGAGGACATGGACTAAGTTGCTCAGAGGATGAGCAACACCTTTAGTAGGGGGGTGATGATGAGCCCCATAAATGGGTAATTATATGGGCTCATTTTGCCTCCTAACATAGTTAAATCAACCATTCTCTTAGCTTATTGCATGTTTTTTTATTATATTTATGCTTATGGAGTGAGTTGGGTTAGTTATGATGCCATGAGGTCTAATATGCATTTAATGCAGATTTTTGTTGAATTTTGAAGACAAAGTCAAAGATTCAATGGACAATTGGCAGCAATAATTCGAAGTTGACAAAGGAGAGGATTTATAGGAGGGAATCCCCCTCATTTGTTACTCCCCACTTCAAATTCCCCTTCATGCAGCTCGGAGTACAAACAACCAAATCAATGCACTAGTAGGCAGCGAAGCAAGTGGAGGATAACTTATGTTTATCTCAAGTTTTGGGAGCCAAGCCTCCCTGATTTTAAGGAAGTTGTTGGGAGCTTTAGTTGTATAAGTAGAGAGGCCTAGGGCCTCACTAGGGTCAAATTTTTGTTGAATTTTTGTTGCAGTTTTGCTCTGCTCAACTTCGAGCTTACTTTTGGTGACAGTTTCATGTAATCCTATTACTATTTTGATAATAAAGATGAGATTCTTCTTGAGCTAGCACTGAGTTACCTCAGAGGGCTGAAGCTCTTGGGTTAGGGCCCAATCCAAGTAGCCAAGCTCCTCTTGTTTGTATTTATATGCTTTGTTTCAGTTTATGGATTAGTTGTTGTTAGATGAATTTCTTTCTTGGTTAAGAATAGGTTTCTTTTGGTGATTTAGAAGGTTGTTTCCATTTGTGTTTTCTATAGTAGGGTAAACAATGATAGAAATAAGATACAAAAGGCCAACAACAGTGCCTTGGCCTCCTTTCCTCCCTTTGGGACCATGAACTGAGGCCAAGACCCTCTTGTTGCCACAAAAACACAGATTTTCCTTCTCCATAGGATTTCTAGTGTTGCAGTTTGTTAGAAGGTTAATTCTTTGCTTTAGATCTCTTTCACCAAGCTCATTTTTGTGTTTACAATAAGTCTTCTTACATGCTTTCTCTCATTATAGCATTTTTTAGCATTTCTTTCCATAGCTCATAAGTTAGATTAGCTTGATGCAAAATTCTTTTTTTTATGTACTTAATTTCCTTGCTTGCTTGATCTCATTATTTGACTATCAATCCTTTTGCAGCAGATCTCTTCTCATAGCAGGTCAGCCTATCGGCCATCACATTCTCTCCCTAATCTATTCCCTACCGGTCGCCCAAAGTTCACCTCAATCTACCTTAGTTTTCTGCATTCTCCCGTAGGATTTCTCTCTCTCTCTTTCCCGATCATCTTTCCCTCTCCTAGTGATCCTTGGTGGACCCTAGGCACCCTAACACATTACCCCAAACTTCATTTACCATTTCTAACCACCCTTACACCTTCAAAACCTTCAAAACTGCTCTCGGCATCCTCCTGTAAACCTCATGTAGATCCCCTGTGTCCTCCTGTAGATTTTCATGTAGGCTTTTTTTTGAAGGCCAAGTGTGGGAAAAGCCTCTAGAAGGCCACCTGAGACCTCTTAGGACCCATCCACACCATCCTACATCTCCTCAAACCCCAAAATCACCCTCCAACACCACCTATTTGCTTCCACCTTCACACACAATAAAATACATGCATGTCAATTTCACATAAAAATACATAAAAATCCAAAAAGATGTTTTTTTCTCATTTACTTCTAGAAATGGGTTGAGTATGTTATCACTTAAGAAATGATTTCTAAATTCAGAGCATCAGTTCTATTCCAAAGGATTGGTGTTAGCTTTAGTCTAGTCTTTCCATGGTTGCTTTAGTGTCTAAGATCTAGAAAAGAGTCTTGTTGGTATGGTCAAATAGGGTCAACACTCCGCTCTTGCCCATCACTGGTCCCACATCACACATTATTTCCATGTGTCAAGCTTGTGTCAAGGTTTACATTTTTAATTTGTTCCTATGTCATAATTTTATATGTGGTTAAGTCGCTTTTATGGTTTTTAGAGTCTAAGTCATAGGGTTAGAGTCTCATTTCCTTCATCAAATAAAGCTCAACAACCTTGTTTTACACTTTATGGATCTCATATCATGTTTTGAAAGTCATGTGTTTAGCCATTTTGAAAAAAATTTGAAACTTTCTACGAATCCACATTTTCATAGTGCAGACAGTGTAAAAAACTAGTTTTGCGCTACGAAATCACTGAACTAGGAGTTTTCGTAGCGCGCTACAAAACCCCTGAAGCAGCCAGTTTCAGCAGAAAAACTGTTTTTACTAGTCAACTTCCAGAAGGTTTCCTGAGAGGCTGAAAACTCAATTTTGAAAAATGAAAGAAATTTTTCTTCCTAACATACTGAACTATAGAAACCTCTTTCAGTTTCTTCAAATTTGTTCTAAGGTGGGAGAAATTTATGATTAAACTTGCGCTACGAAACTGCTATAGGTGCAGTTTTGTCTTCTGGTTTTAGCAGTCGTTTTCAAGATCAGTTTCTGGTTACAGGAAAACTTATTTTGGAATTCTAAGGGAGGTTTCTCTTCATCAACTCTCCAGCTACAATAACCTATTTCACTTTCTTCATAAGTGTTTTCAGTTAGGAGATACTAAGCTTTAACTGAGACCCTAATTTCAGAAAACGGATTTTTCCTGTTTTACACGTGTTTTTCAAGGACAGATTATGGACAACTGGAGAAGTGTTTAAAAACAAAAAAGAGAGGTTTGTGTTCTAGACATCATGGAATAAAAAAACCTCCTTCAATTTTGAAAAATATGTCGTGGATGAGAACATAAAGGCTCTATCCCACGTGCTAATTTTCAAAGATCCTAAACCTAAAAACAGGGAAACATGTTCCATAATTTCTAGGGTTTGTCATCAGCAGTAAGGTGAAAACATGGGAGGCTTCATCAAATTAGACTTCATGAGGTTGCAGCTTTCAAAGAATGCTTTCAATGTTTAGGTAATTTTGTTGTAATCATAACAAGGAGTTGTACTCCTAATTGTATTAGGACTCTAGGACTGCTAGTTTGCTGTGATTTGTATTTAATAGTTTGTTTTATGGTTAGAATAGGTGTCACTCATAGAAAATTTGAATTATCTTGATGAGGGGTGAAGGAATACATGTTGAAAATGCTATATATAGAGCAAGAAGTCGAATTAGCAAGGGGTTGGAGACTTTTTGGCTCAGCTGCTGCTCTATGTGCATACTGTGTATATTTTTAACCTAATGCAGAATTTCTACTTAGACAACTCAAGATTCATGAAGAGTCCTTGTATGTTCTTGTTTTGATGGCATCTTCCAATACTTACATTGTAGTGATGTTTACTTATGATACTCAGAATTCATCAATGATGCTCTGACTTCCTTCATAGATAAACTAACTGTGTTTCACTGTTTTATATCTGCATTTCTGCACTTGAACTCTATAATGCCTTGACTTCCATGCTATGTAGAATGTTTTGGCTTCACTACTCAGGATTCAAAAAGAGTTTTTAATGTCCTATTGTCTCATGGATTTCCTCTTTCACTTACTTGCAGTGGTATGAATACATGTTACTTAGAACACATCAATGATGCTCTAACTTCCTTCATGTATTTATAAATTATGTTTGCTTGCATTGTATCTTTGTTTTGTTGATGTATAAAAACTCTCTATGCCCTAACTTCATGTTAAGCTGATCTTGCTGTGGTACTGAACATACTTTGACTCCATAGCCCAATGGTAGCCAGCCTTCATCTTTCAACCTATAAACATATACAACCACAAACCATAGAGTTAGCCATCCATCTTATTCTTTAATCAAAATCGTTAACCCTTTGAGAGAGCCCTCTCAGGCTGAGGAGGCTAAGCCTTAGCTAAAAGATTGGTTTGAAATAGTTACACTAAGATAGTCTGATCAGTAGCCTATCAGGGTCCTATTTTGGTGATAACATTTTGGTGTGTCTGCCGGGAGTCTGAAGATTATTCATTCCCGAAATCAAGAAGCTGAAATTCTGAAGGTAGCAAGAGCTCATAATTTTTTAAAGGCTGCAAACTACCATGGCGACTCCACACATCAAAAAAAAAATGGAAGGTGACTCCACTGCTAGAAGATCGATAGCTTGATGAAGTTTCAAAATGAGTTCCATTGCAAGAATGAATGCCAGGTATGCCCCTATGAATCGGTCTCATATCCTTGGTTTTCCAAATCCTATGCCAAAGGTTGATTGGTTAGATGATCTTCCAATATTCAAAGATGAAAAGAAAGACAATGTTGCTCTTCATTTGGTTAGGTTCCATATGCATGTACGCAGTCTTAAGGTTCAGTTCCCTGAAGATTGTCTCATGAGGATGTTTATGACCACTTTAGAAGGAAAAGCATGGTCTTGGTATAAAAGCTTGGAAAATGGTTCATTATATTCTCTTGCTGATTTCCATGATGTATTCTATGACATGTATAAAGAGTGTCATCCCTCCTTATTGCTGGTCAAAGATTGTTGTAAACATTCTACGGATTTTATTCAATATTTGGAGGATTGTTATGATGATGATGAGTTTATGGATGAAGAAATTTTAGAGGCTCTTCATAACAATACATTTCAACACCAAGAAAAAAGTATAACATCCCATGAAATGCAGCATGAAAATCAACAGGGGTTTACTTATGAAAATCATATTACATCCTCCGAGATTGATGTAGAGATGCAGCAAACTTGCCAGTCTTTTGATCATAAAGAGTATGAAAATGATTACAAACACCAAGAAGAAATGTTGGAAGAAATTTTTTATAACCCTCAGGCAGAGGAAAAGGTTGTTCATTTTTGTAATTCCTTACAGCAGCTTACATCAAAGAATGATCATAATAATGAGGAAAATTACATTGTTTGTGGGAATCATTCAGAAAAGAAGTTGGATAGCATATCAAATAAATGTTGTGTAGCTGATAATCAGTTGCTTGAAGAAATAGAA
Source organism: Pinus tabuliformis (assembly GCA_031772625.1). Classification (NCBI taxonomy): domain Eukaryota; kingdom Viridiplantae; phylum Streptophyta; class Pinopsida; order Pinales; family Pinaceae; genus Pinus; species Pinus tabuliformis. The sequence continues at coordinate 1,214,550,832 of CM062804.1, read as the reverse complement.
TGTTATGAGAATCATCAAACCAACCATGTGCTTTTTGACCCTATAGTTGACTACATGGAAAAGATTTACTATTCAGGCTTCCAGTTATATTTTCATCTTGAAGAACAGTTACACCTCATGCTACCTCGGTTATTTCAGTATCTGGTTTATTTTTGCTTCAAGCACAGTCAAGAGATTCAAGTATCAGATGAGATCGATGATTGGCTTCATTGGAAGTTTCATGTTCCTTGAGCTACAAGTGGAGATTGCAGCTGATAGGGTAGGTAGGAATGTGCAAATAAGCTCAAGGTAAGTTGACTAAGCATCTATTTTAGTAGGGGCAGTTTGAATTATTCTTGCAAAAAATCATTAAAGGCTTGAGGAGCAGATTGGGCAGAAGTTTAGAGTTTTATTGTAGAAAATGGATAGCAGCACTGGAGCTACAAGTTCTTAGTGTACCACAGGGGCACACTATCCCAAGTGGAGCCACTGTTATCACTTAAGAAATGATTTCTAAATTCGGAGCATCAATTCTATTCCAAAGGATTGGTGTTAGCTTTGGTCTAGTCCTTCCATGGTTGCTTTAGTGTCTAAGATCTAGAAAAGAGTCTTGTTAGTATGGTCAAATAGGGTCAACACTCTGTTCTTGCCCATCACTGGTCCCACATCACACATTATTTCCATGTGTCAAGCTTGTGTCAAGGTTTACATTTTACATTTGTTCCTAAGTCATAATTTTAGATGGTGGTTAAGTCACTTTTATGGTTTTTAGAGTCTAATTCATAGGTTTAGAGTCTCATTTCCTTCATCAAATAAAGCTCAACAACCTTGTTTTACACTTTATGGATCTCATATCATGTTTTGAAAGTCATGTGTTTAGCCATTTTGAAAAAAAAAAATAAACTTGCTACGAATCCATGTTTTCGTAGTGCATACAGTGTAAAAAACTAGTTTTGCGCTATGAAATCACTGAACTAGGAGTTTTTGTAGCGCGCTACGAAACCCCTGAAGCAGGTAGTTTCAGTAGAAAAACAGTTTTTACTAGTCAACTTGCAGAAGGTTTCCTGAGCAGTTGAAAACTCAATTTTGAAAACTGAAAGAAAATTTTCTTCCTAACATACTGAAATACAAAAACCTCTTTCAGTTTCTTCAAATTCGTTCTAAGGTGGGAGAAATTTATGGTTAAACTTGCGCTATGAAACTGTTGTAGGTGCAGTTTTGTCTTTTGGTTTTAGCAGTCTTTTTCAAGATCAGTTTCTGGTTACAGGAAAACTTATTTTGGAATTATGAGGGAGGTTTCTCTTCATAATCTCTCCATATACAATAACCTATTTCAATTTCTTCATAAGTGTTTTCAGTTGGGATATACTAAGCTTTAATTGAGAACCTAATTTCAGAAAACGAATTTTTCCTATTTTACACGTGTTTTTCAAGGACAGATTCTGGACAACTGGAGAAGTGTTTTAAAAAACCAAGAGAGGTTTTTGTTCTAGAAATCATGGACTATAAAAATCTCCTTCAAGTTTGAAAAATATGTCGTGGAAGAGAAGATAAAGGCTCTGTCCCACGTGCTAATTTTCAAAGATCCTAAACCTAAAAACAGGGAAACATGTTCCCTAATTTCCAGGGTTTGTCATCAGCAATAAGGTGACAACATGGGAGGCTTCATCAAATTCGACTTCATGAGGTTGCAGCTGTCAAAGAATGCTTTCAATGTTTAGATAGTGTTGTTGTAATCATAACAAGGAGTTGTACTCCTAATTGTATTAGGATTCTAGGACTGCTAGTTTGCTGTCATTTGTATTTAATAGTTTGTTTTATGGTTAGAATAGGTGTTACTCATAGAAAATTCAAATTCTCTTGATGAGGGATGAAGGAATACATGTTGTAAATGCTATATATAGAGAAAGAAGTCGAATTAGCAAGGGGTAGGAGACTTTTTGGCTCAGTTGCTGCTCTATGTGCATACTGTGTATATTTTTAACCTAATGCAGAATTTCTACTTAGACAACTCAAGATCCATGAAGAGTCCTTGTATGTTCTTGTTTTGATGGCATCTTCCAATACTTACATTGCAGTGATGTTTACTTATGATACTCAGAATTCATCAATGATGCTCTGACTTCCTTCATAGATAAACTAACTGTGTTTCACTGTTTTATATTTGCATTTCTGCACTTGAACTCTATAATGCCTTGACTTCCATGCTAGGTAGAATGTTTTGACTTCACTACTCAGGATTCAAAGAGAGTTTTTAATGTCCTATTATCTCATAGATTTCCTCTTTCACTTACTTGTAGTGGTATGGATACATGTTACTTAGAACTCATCAATGATGCTCTAACTTCCTTCATATATTTATAAACTGTGTTTCCTCGCATTGTATCTTTTTTTTGTTGATGTATAAAAACGTTCTATGCCCTGACTTCACGTTAAGATGATCTTTCTGTGGTACTGAACATACTTTGACTCCATATCCCAATGGTAGCCAGCCTTCATCTTTCAACCTATAAACATATACAATCACAAACCATAGAGTTAGCCATCTATCTTATTCTTTAATCAAAATCATTAACCCTTTGAGAGAGCCCTCTCAGACTGAGGAGGCTAAGCGTTAGCTAAAATATTGGTTTGAAATAGTTACACTAAAATAGTCTGATCAGAAGCCTATCAGGGTCCTATTTTGGTGATAACATTTTGGTGCATCTACCGGGAGTCTGAAGATTATTCATTCCCGAAATCAAGAAGCTGAACTTCTGAAGGTAGTAGGAGCTCATAAATTTTTTAAGGCTGCAAACTACCTTGGCGACTCCACACATCAAAAAAAAAATTGGAAGGTGACTCCACTACTAGAAGATCAGTAGCTTGATGAAGTTTCAAAATGAGTTCCATTGCAAGAATGAATGCCAGGTATGCCCCTATGAATCGGTCTCATATCCCTGGTTTTCCAAATCCTATGCCAAAGGTTGATTGGTTAGATGATCTTCCAATATTCAAAGATGAAAAGAAAGACAATGTTGCTCTTCATTTGGTTAGGTTCCATATGCATGTATGCAGTCTTACGGTTTAGTTCCCTGAAGATTGTCTCATGAGGATGTTTATGACCACTTTAGAAGGAAAAGCATGGTCTTGGTATAAAAACTTGGAAAATGGTTCATTATATTCTCTTGTTGATTTCCATGATGTATTCCATGACATGTATAAAGAGTGTCATCCCTCCTTATTGTTGGTCAAAGATTGTTGTAAACATTCTACGGATTTTATTCAATATTTGGAGGATTGTTATGATGATGATGAGTTTATAGATGAAGAAATTTTAGAGGATCTTCATAACAATACATTTCAACACCAAGCAAAAAGTATAACATCCCATGAAATGCAGCATGAAAATCAACAGGGGTTTACTTATGAAAATCATATTACATCCTCCAAGATTGATGTAGAGATGCAGCAAACTTGCCAGTGTTTTGATCATAAGGAGTATGAAAATGATTACAAACACCAAGAATAAATGATGGAAGAAATTTTTTATAACCCTCAGGCAGAGGAAAAGGTTGTTCATTTTTGTAATTCCTTACAGCAGCTTACATCAAAGAATGATCATAATAATGAGGAAAATTACGTTGTTTGTGGGAATCATTCAGAAAAGCAGTTGGATAGCATATCAAATAAATGTTGTGTAGCTGATGATCAGTTGTTTGAAGATATAGAATGTTATGAGAATCATCAAACTAACCATGTGTTTTTTGACCCTATAGCTGACTACATGGAAAAGATTTACTATTTAGGCTTCTAGTTATATTTTCATCTTGAAGAATAGTTACACCTCATGCTGCCTTGGTTATTTCAGTATCTGGTTTATTTTTGCTTAAATCACAGTCAAGAGATTCAATTGTCAGATGAGATCGATGATTGGCTTCATTGGAAGTTTCATGTTCCTTGAGCTACAAGTGGAGATTGCAGCTGATAGGGTAGGTAGGAATGTGCAAATAAGCTCAAGGTAGGTTGACTGAGCATCTATTTTTGTAGGGGCAGTTTGAATTCTTCTTGCAAAAAATCATTAAAAGCTTGAGGAGCAGATTGGGCAGAAGTTCAGAGTTTTATTCTAGAAAATGGATAGCGGCACTGGAGCTACAAGTTCTTAGTGTACCACAGGGGCACACTATCCCAAGTGGAGCCACTGTTATCACTTAAGAAATGATTTCTAAATTTGGAGCATCAGCTCTATTCCAAAGGATTGATGTTAGCTTTGGTCTAGTCTTTCCATGGTTGCTTTAGTGTCTAAGATCTATAAAAGAGTCTTGTTGGTATGGTCAAATAGGGTCAACACTTCGTTCTTGCCCATCACTGGTCCCACATCACACATTATTTCCATGTGTCAAGCTTGTGTCAAGGTTTACGTTTTACATTTGTTCCTAAGTCATAATTTTAGATGGTGGTTAAGTCGCTTTTATGGTTTTTAGAGTCTAAGTCATAGGGTTAGAGTCTCATTTCCTTCATCAAATAAAGCTCAACAGCCTTGTTTTACACTTTATGGATCTCATATCATGTTTTGAAAGTCATGTGTTTAGCCATTTTGAAAAAATTTTGAAACTTGCTACGAATCCACATTTTCATAGTGTAGACAGTGTAAAAAACTAGTTTTGCGCTACGAAATCACTGAACTAGGAGTTTTCTAGCGTGCTACAAAACCCCTGAAGCAGCCAGTTTTAGCAGAAAAACTATTTTTACTAGTCAACTTGCAGAAGGTTTCCTAAGCAGCTGAAAACTCAATTTTGAAAATTGAAAGATTTTTTTCTTCCTAATATACTAAACTAAAAAAACCTCTTTCATCTTCTTCAAATTCGTTTTGAGGGGGGAGAAATTTATGGTTAAACTTGCGCTACGAAACTGCTGTAGGTGCAATTTTGTCTTCTGGTTTTAGCAGTATTTTTCAAGATCAGTTTCTGGTTACAGGAAAACTTATTTTGGAATTCTGAGGGATTTTTCTCTTCATAAACTCTCCATCTACAATAACCTATTTCACTTTCTTCATAAGTGTTTTCAGTTGGGAGATACTAAGCTTTAATTGAGACCCTAATTTCAGAAAACGGATTTTTCCTGTTTTACACATGTTTTGCAAGGACAAATTCTGGACAGCTGGAGAAGTGTTTTAAAAAACCAAGAGAGGTTTTTGTTCTAGACATAATGGACTACAAAAAACTCCTTCCATTTTGAAAAATATGTTGTGTGTGAGAAGATAAAGGCTCTATCCCACGTGCTAATTTTCAAAGATCCTAAACCTAAAAACAGGGAAACATGTTCCCTAATTTCTAGGGTTTGTCATCAGCAGTAAGGTTACAACGTGGGAGGCTTCATCAAATTCGACTTCATGAGGTTGCATCTGTCAAAGAATTCTTTCAATGTTTAGATAATTTTTTTGTAATCATAACAAGGAGTTGTACTCCTAATTGTATTAGGACTCTAAGACTGCTAGTTTGTTGTCATTTGTATTTAATAGTTTGTTTTATGGTTAGAATAGGTGTCACTCATAGCAAATTCAAACTCTCTTGATGATGGATGAAGGAAGACATGTTTTAAATGCTATATATAGAGCAAGAAGTCGAATTAGCAAGGGGTTGGAGACTTTTTGGCTCAGCTGCTGCTCTATGTGCATAATGTGTATATTTTTAACCTAATGCAGAATTTCTACTTAGACAACTCAAGATTCATGAAGAGTTCTTGTATGTTCTTGCTTTGATGGCATCTTCCAATACTTACATTGCAGTGATGTTTAGTTATGATACTCAGAATTCATCAATGATGCTCTGACTTCCTTCATAGATAAACTAACTGTATTTCACTGTTGTATATTTGCATTTCTACACTTGAACTCTATAATGCCTTGACTTCCATGCTAGGTAGAATGTTTTGGCTTCACTACTCAGGATTCAAAGAGGGTTTTTAATGTCTTATTGTCTCATGGATTTCCTCTTTCACTTACTTGCAGTGGTATGAATACATGTTACTTAGAACTCATCAATGATGCTCTAACTTCCTTCATGTATTTATAAACTATGTTTCCTTGCATTGTATCTTTGTTTTATTGATGTATAAAAGCTCTATATGCCCTGACTTCATGTTAAGCTGATCTTGGTGTGCTACTATACATACTTTTACTCCATATCCCAATGGTAGCTAGCCTTCATCTTTCAACCTATAAACATATACAATCACAAAACATAGAGTTAGCCATCTATCGTAATCTTTAATCAAAATCATTAACCCTTTGAGAGAGCCCTCTTAGGCTGAGGAGGCTAAGCCTTAGCTAAAATATTGGTTTGAAATAGTTACACTAAGATAGTCTGATCAGTAGCCTATCAGGGTCCTATTTTGGTGATAACAGAGTAGATGTTGTTTGCTTCCTTGAGTAGGTAATGGCATTCATTTCATTGTTTTCATAGTGCTTTCTGCAAAAGTAGGATTAGTTGGTTAAGTGGGGTTTACTAGGTTTACTTTACATTTCAGTCTTTTTCCTTCCTGCAAGTAGAGTAGCCTCCTTAGAGTAAGCTTTCCTTTCTTTCATCTCATATAGATATTCTTCTGAATCCATAGAAGTTGGCTTGAGCTCCTAGTGATCTTGCCCCAGCTGACCAAGTGACAGCCTGTAGTAAGAACTAGTACTTGTGCATACAAAACCGTCACTTCCAAGTTTGTTACGAACTACCGGGTTGATAAGAGTAAAGTAGGAAACCCAAGAGTTGCAACATTATTGCTGCAATACTAGTGCTCACCAATTTGATTGACAAGAAATGAGATAAAGGCTTGGAATTGAAAATCCCCTACAAAAGGGTTGGGGTTCTTTTCCACCTCTTCTTCTAACACAAAATTATGTATGTAAAATTCACAAAGTAACCTTTGAACTTTTACCCCATGTTGTTTGCAACAATTTATAAAATCCTCAATTGTTTTTAACTCAATGGGTTTTCCAGCTCTCATGGCTTTAATTTTTAAGAGCAAATATCGTTCTAACAAAAATAAGGCATAGTTATTGGTAGGAGATCTGCATGCCAAGACATCAGTATATAATGAACAGATAGTGTCCGTTTGACCCATGACCTTCTCTAATCTGAGCTTCATTTTATCAATTTTCTCTTTTGCTTTCGATTATTTGTTGAAGGTCTTGCTCTCTCACGTGTTCATGTCCCAAAGCTGCCTCTGTAATTCTTGGTATTTTTGCTGGGAGACAGTTTCTAGTTCAAGTCATTCTATGGCAAGCCAAGCTTGTGCTAAATCTTCTTGAAGATTCAATATATTGGAGTCGTTGCTCGTCATGATATCTTTGGCTTGAATGGTTGTCCGAGTACTTCTTTTATGAGAAGGAATGCCCACTGTCATTGTTCCTTTATGATGGGAGGTCCAAACCTCTGTCTGGGTAGCTATTTCTGCAATAATTGCATGTTGTTCCTTAATAGGTTGAGTGAGTATGGACTCAGTTTGAGTCCCTGTAACTCTTCTTTCATATAATTCGGTTTGAATTTCCATGTTCACTATCTCCGGGGTTTTATCTAGAACCTTCCCCGCTGATAATTCCTTAATCTTTCATATGAGCCTTTTTACCATTTTACGAAGCCTCTGTTGTTCCTTCCTAAGCTTTTTAATTTTGGTTCTGTACTTCATAGAGGAGCAACTATTCTATTAATAGTTTCTACTCCTAATGAGCCTAGTTGCCCATCCTGGCTCTGTTCTAAAATAACTGTGTCCCCAGATTGGTAGTCATCTTCCTGGTTTATTTCTACTTCTTCTATTTGGCCTATATTCTCCGCATTTAGGCCTACCTAGTTGGGTTCTCCTAGAGGCGTATCACCAGGCTAGTTCACCTCCTCTTGAATGGCCTCTGTGCTTGTTTCTACTTCGTGGCTTGTTTTTTCTGATAGAATTCTATCATGGCCAGAGTTCTCCATAGATTGAGTTGCTCCCAAATTGAAATCAAGCGGGCTTTCAAGCTGTATCAAATCATTCATATTGGCTAGGATCTGGGCCAATTCGATATCATGTAATAAATCTCCTGGGTAACTTGTATTTGATGTTGAGGGGAGTCCTGATTCATTTCTTTCCTCATCTCCCGAATGCCCTATTTCTTCCTCATGGTCTAATTCAGGGTCATCCCGTCCTTCTAACTGTAAACGCTACTCACTTCTTGGATTGGATAGTTCTATGGGCTAGTTGCTACTACCCTAGGGATTTTTGGCCGCACCTAAGTTTGTCCTCAACCTAGCATAATGTTTGCGCTTTTGGGGAATGTTCACTGTAAGGGTAGTCTTCTTCCTTTTCAGAACAAGGTTAGGCACAGGCAGACCTAAACCCCCTTCAATAGGAAATATTAATTCCTCCCAACTTGATTGTTGTTAGGCGAGGTTGTAGCTAACTATCAGCCTAATCAAACAGTGGTGGCTTATGATGGTTTCTATGTGTTGGGACTTTTTTATCCTTTCAACGATGACATGTAGTAGAAAATTTAAATATGCAGGTAAATTCACAGAACACTTTTGTTTCAGGACTGTTAAGGGTTTAATTTGACGCAGCCTTACCATGTCTTTTCGCCCGTCACATGTTGTGTAATTCTGGACGACTCTAGCTAGTTCTCCCCATGGTTCTACAAGGGATGATGGTTGAACGCCTTTTCCTTTGATGATCAGCTCCTGTCCTTCATCCTTAAAGACTTCAATAGCATCCTGCAACTTCAATCTTTTATTAGCCCGTACGGATCCTTCAGCTGGCAACCTAGATACTTCAGCTATCACAGCATCTGATACTGTGATTTTCCTACCTCTTACCATGGATTGTCCATTCTGTAAATTTCGTAGGAATTTAATGGAAACTTCTTCATTTGATGGCTAAAATCATGTGAAGTATGTTGTTCACAAAGATCGAGATAAAATTTCTCTGGCTGCATCAGAAACATCCAGTATTAGTGGCTCCCTGCACACTGTTCTACCTCCCGTACTGCCTGAATTGTACAAATAGCTAGTATAGCAGAGATAACACAGCAATAGACAGAGCCGAGTGATGGAACAACAAGTTGTTATAATGGTCATATCGGATGATACTTTACAAGCATAAATACCGTTATCTAGGACTTGCTATTATACCACATACTCTGTAATCATGGAATGTCGTATTTTCTTGTAAATCAAATAAAGCGCTGACACACATGCATAAGTACACTGGATGTTGCTCCTAACCCCCCTTTGAAATAATAGGTCACCTTCGACTGAATGAGTGAAGGAATAACGTGTTGGCGACGAAGTACAGGGATGATGAAAGTGGCAAGGTAGGCATATTAATGAAGGGATCCCAAAATATATCAGAGTGCTGAAATCAATGCATATAATGAGAATTGTCAATGAGTGAGGAGATGGCGTGAGGTGATTCGAAAATGGAAAAGGACAACTAACGCAGGAAATATACTTTACCCTCATCATTCCACTTAAAGCTATTATGATTGATTTTTAAAGATATCACATGCATAAGGGTTCAAAATAAATGAGGAACATAATCTATCTGTAGTAAAGATAGAAAATAAGAAAAGGGAATTATAATAACTATTGATGTTAAAAATATGACTTCAATACCATCAGCAGAGCTTCTGTTGCCTGTAGGCATCTATAGCCTCAACAGAGTTGCTTTCTAACCCTTTGGAACCATCATCCTCTATGTATAATTAGGGAAGTGCATTTATGATATCAGAGTAGAGACCAATGTGCTGGCATGGTAACCAAATGAACACATTGCCATTCACTAGGAAGGAGCGAAAAGTGGACAGGCCGACTCGTAGTGAGACCTCCTATTCCAAAGACTTTATTTCTTGATGCATCCATCGAATCATATCCCTAGTGTGGTGGCCATAGTGGAAATGCCACTTCACTGCTTCCTTGTGATCATGGTAGGCTGGCTCGTGATGAGACCCCCTATCCTCCATATAAAAAAATCATAGAATTGTTAGTATATATATATATATATATATATATATATATATATATATTTATATTTATATTTATTTATTTATTTTTAGAACGACACTTCTTATTTATATATAGAGGGTGGCTTAACACTCCTTAGGAGTAGGGATGGCACAAAAAGTCTGAACATGTCAATAGAAAAAGTATGCCCTTAACCTTATTTGATGATAATGAACAGAGAGAATTATAGGGGTAGGGGAGAACCATCATGGTACAAATAATCAATCAATTCTATTTATAATGGAAATGAGGGAAGTGAAATGATATAGATGGTTGTGTCCTTTCTTTTTCTATCAACACAAAGAAATCTTGTTAAAGATGATAATTCAATACATTTGCTTGTTCCAGTAGACTTCAGATTTGTATCCTTACATATATTTGTACCCTTGTGCCCTATAGAGGATCATAAAGAGTGAGCAAAGGAAAGAAAGGGTTCTCTTCAAACAAATATTCACAAAGTGTTATTTCCTAAAGGAAACAGCAAAATAAATCTTCACACAAAAAGTGATGTTCCTTATAAGGAATAGCAAGGAAAGACACACAAAAAAAGGTGTTGTTCCTTGTAGGGAACAACAAAGAAAATACATACGAAAATTTTTGTTCCTTAGAGGGAAATGTAGCTGCTCCCTGTAGGGAACAACAAGGGAAATACACGCCAAAAAAATTTCGTTTCATGTAGGGAACAACAAAGAAAACACACACAAAAATTGTTGTTCCTTAGAGGGAATATCAGCTGTTCCTTATAGGGAACAACAAAGAAAATGCACAAAAAAATTGATGTTCCTTAGAGGGAACAACGGCTATTCCTTGTAGGGAACAACAAGAAAAAGAAAAAAAACTGGATGCGAAATTGTTGTTCCTTAGAGGTAACAACAAGAAAAACTTTGCACACAAAATTGTTGTTCCTTAGAGGGAACAGCGGTTGTTCCTTAGAGGGAACAGTAGTTGTTCCTTAAAGGGAATAACAAAGAGAAAAAATAAAATATTGCACTCGAAATTGTTGTTCCTTCGAGGGAATAGTGGTTGTTCCTTAGAGGGAACAACAACTGTTCCTTAAAGGGAATAGTAGTTGTTTCTTAAAGGGAACAACAAAGAAATAAAATAAAATATTGCACTCGAAATTGTTGTTCTTTCAAGGGAACAACAGCTATTCCTTAGAGGGGACAGGGGTTGTTCCTTCAAGGGAACAACAAGAAGAAAAAAAGTAAAATATTGCACACAAAATTGTTGTTCCTTAGAGGGAACAGTGACTGTTCCTTAGAGGGAACAACAAGAAAACTTGCACACAAAATTATTGTTCCTTAGAGGGAACAATGGTTGTTCCTTAGAGGGAACAACAAAGAACAAAATTTGCACACAAAATTGTTATTCCTTAAAGGGAACAACAACTGTTCCTTAGATGGAACAACAAAGGAAAAAAAAAAAAAACAACTAATATACAATTTATTATACAAGAAAATTCAATAAAAAAAAAGGAAAATTTATGTACAAATTTCAAAAAAAAAAGTTAATTCTTCAGTGGACCGATGTTGTGGATGGGTTGCCCTCCTCAGTAAGAATTTGTATAGTGGAATCTTCCCGTAACTATTGGCAAAAGGACTCCCTGGTAAGCGGTTTGTGATAGAGGCGTACTCGATGTCCATTCACTTTAAATGAGTAGCCAGACCCAGCAATGGTGACTAATGTGAGGGTGCCATTATCATGCACCTCTTGTATCTCATAGGGACCTAACCATCGGTCTGGAGTTTTTGCGGGAAATCCTGTAACCTAGAATCATACAGAAGTGTCCAATCACCTTCGTGGAATATCTTCTTCTTAATGAGGGCATCATGCCATTTCTCTCTTTGCTGTTGGATTAGTGCAGTATGCTAAAGAGATGATAGCCGAATTCATCCAATTCATTGATTTGATGTAGCCTATTAATCTGTGCTTCATTTAAGTCCAAGCCTACCTCCTGAGATATCCTTAATGTATGAATTTCAAATTCGATTGGGAAGATAGGTTCTTTGCCAAACACTATCTGATATGGGGAATATGCCATGGTATTTCTCCATGTCGTGCAGTATGCCCATAGAGCTTCTGGAAATCAGGTAGCCCAGTCACGTCTATGTGATGCAACTGTATTTGTGAGTATTGCTTCGATTACTTTATTGGTACTTTCTACCTCACCATTTGCCTGCGAGTGGTATGGAGTTGTGATCTTGTCCATGATATGATGATTTTTAATGTCGTAACAATCTTATGGCCTATAAATTGTGGCCTTCCATCCATGATTATTTCTCTAGGCAAGCCATATCGCATGAACAGTTGGAAAAGAAAGTGGATTACTGAGTCCTCCGTTGCCCTTGGTAATGCTTCTACCTCCACCCATTTAGTCACATATTCTGTTGCGACTAGTATGTATGTCTTTTGATTAGATGATGGGTTTATTGGACCAATGAAATCTAATGCCCATCGCTCAAAAGGTTCAATGACTAACTGCGGATGCAGGGGCATCTCATCAGACTACCCAAGCCATCCCATTCTTTGGCAACTATCACATGCGTAGACAAACTTCTTGGCGTCTTTGAAAATGGTGGGCCAATAATAGCCCATCTGTAAGACTTTGTGACCAGTCCTGCGGTCTGCAAAATGTACACTGCAAGGCCTATCATGGCAATATTTTAGGATGTCGAAGACTTTGTCTTCCTTGACACATCTTTGAATGTGCATATTGCCCCCTATATGAAATAAATATCCTCCAATCCAGGAGAACCGAGTGCTACGCTGTACTATTTGTTTTCTTTCACTGGGTGTTAGGTTCTTGGGTAATTTTCCCACTACTAGGTAGTTTGTGACATCCGTGTACCATGGTGTTTTCACAGTGACAGCGAATAAGTGTTCATCAGGGAACTGGTCTTCTACTACTGTTGAGTCATCTATCTTTAGGATATGTGAAAGGAAGTCTACTACTGGATTTTCTTTTCCTAGTCGATCTTTGATTGTTATGTCGAATTCCTGCAAAAGGATCAACCATCTTGTCACTCTTCCATTTGTAACAGGTTTATTAGATATATATTTAATAGCAGAGTGATCATTATACAAAACCACAAGGTATCCTATTATATAATGTCTGAATTTATTAATAGCATAGATTACAGCTAGAAATTCTTTTTCGACCACAGTGTAATTTAATTCAGTAGGAGATAGATTTTTGCTGATGTAGTATATTGCATATGGCTTCTTATCTTCCTCCTAGCTGAGAACTGCTCCAATGGTCATATCTAATGCATCGGATGAGATCTGAAATGGAAAATCCCAGTTTGGGCCCCGTAATACTGGGGTTGTTGATACAAGCCGTTTTAAATCTTCAAAAGTAGTGTCACATTTGTCAGTCCACATGAAATTGATATTTATTGTTAATGCATATAATGGTGTAACAATTTGAGAGAAATTCCTTATAAATCTCCTATAATATCTAGAAAATCCCAAGAAACTGTGTACCTCAATTTGTGTGGAGGGGTAGGTATTAAAAGAATTATCTGAATTTTCACTAGATCTACCTGAATTCCAGCTACTGAGATGTACTGACCCAAGATGAGGCCCTCAGTCATCATCATGTGGCATTTTTCATGACTCAAACTGAGCCTGGTAGCAATTCATCTTTGCAGAACTTTCTCTAGTGTTTGTAATGTCGACTCAAAGTCATCTCCATAAGGTGTAAAGTCATCCATGTACACCTCGAGCCCTTCATTTATCAAGTCTGAAAAATGTTGAGTATAGCCCTCTGGAATGTGGCAGGTGTGTTGCACAATCCAAAAGGTAAGACACTGTAAGAAAATGTCCCCTAAGAGGCAGGTAAAGGTAGCCTTATCCTGGTCTTCAGGGGTAGCTTGAATTTGATTGTAGCTGCTGAAGTCGACTAGGAAAGAAAAGAATTTTTTTTCCTGCCAATGTGTCCAAGACTTGGTCAATGAACGAAAGGGGAAAATGGTCTTTTTGGGTTGCTTTATTAAGCTCTCTATAGTCAACACATATACGCCACTTTCCATTCTTTTTAGGCACCACTACTAATGGAGAGACCCATTTTCTATCAAATATAGGATAGATGAAATTTACATCTAACAGTTTTTGTAGTTCATCTTTAACAATATCTTTAAGGTGAGGGTTTAACCTCCATTGAGGTTGTCGAATGGGCCTGGCATATTTCTCTGTATAGATGTGGTGCATGCATAATTGGGGATCAATCCCTTTCATGTCTGGGTAATCCCATGCGAAAGCCTCTTTATATTTTCTCAGAAGTTGAACAAGCTTCTGCTCCTGGTCAACAGTCAGGTTTTTGTTGATATTTAAGGTTTTCCCTAGCTCAATTTCTATGGTTTTGCTATTATAAACAGAAGTTGTTGGTATTGACTGGTCGTTAATATCTTTTAAGGGATCTTCTTCAATTTCGTTATCCAGGGCTGCTTCGATCATGTGACATTTTGGATGGGATACGACATCTGGTTGGTTAATGTAAGTGTTAATGATGTCATCTTCTGTTTGATCCTTGAATTTGAGAGCATCTTCTATAGTTAGTGGTGATCTAATGTTTTCAGTTAGATATGATACAGGTTGTTTTCTAGTTTTCATTATTGTTAAACTTGGCTGAGCTGGAGGATATAGAGCTAAATTCTTCTTTACTTCCTCTTGCTATAGTCATGCTACCTGTTCGACAGCTTATGTAAGCATTTGCAGTTGCTAGCCAAGGTCTACCTAGAATTAGGGGATGTCCGTCTAGCCAGTTTCTAGGATTGATGATCAAAAAATCTGCTGGGTATTCCCAAGAATCTACAAACACCATTACATCCTATAATGTGCCTTCTGGTTTGACTACCGATCGGTCAGCCAGTTCCAACAGGGTCGTGGTTGGGTCCAAGGATGTAATGCCAAGCTTTTGACAGGTTGTTGTTGTGAGAATATTGATTGCTGCTCCTAGGTCAACTAATGCACTGGGGAAGAAGCATCCATTAATTTATACCGTGACTATAGGGTTTCCTGGGTCCTCATATTTTACCGGTGTTTCTCTACCTGATAATAAATCAGACAAAGTACCGACTACATGGACAGTTGGGGTTGTTTTTATTTTCCTCTTTGGATTTTTCGTACACAATTCCTTAATAGTTTTTGCATAAATTGGAATGTCCTAAATAGCCTAGAGGAGAGGTATTTTTACACGCAAAATTTTAAATTCTCCCAAAATATCAAAGTCTGGATATTCGATTGAGCGAGGTATAATTAATCTCTCTGGGAATGGTGGAGAAGAGGTAATAGTTTGATCGTGAGTTTTCTATCTAACTGGATTCTCCACTTATGGTACTTGTTCTACAGGTAACAGATCTTCAATTTGTATATTTTTATCCCCCTTTGACTCTATTATCTGTCCAGACCTTAATTTAAGCTCATTACACTCCCTCAACTCAGTTTCTGGCTCTGGTCCTTCAATAATTTGCACAGATTGGACCGGTCTATTGTTGGGGTTCGGGTTGGGCTGGGCTGGGAGCTGTGGTCGTAGGTTGGTCTGAGGGTTCTGTTGCAATGTGTAGGGTGCTGGTAGTGTAGGTTGAGGTAGGGGGATTGTTCTTGCTGGCTGGTTTGTAGGTCTTTGCCAGCTTGACTGCCAACTCTGGTTTTGTGAATTGGAGGGTGGCCATTGAGATTGATATGCATTATTCTACCAGAATGGTGGGAAGTAAGAGGAATTTGGCCAATTGTTGTTTTGATTTGATTGGTTGGACCAAGGTGGCATAGAGAATGGTTGCTGTGACCAATTAGGAAAAGGTGGTTGGTTTTGCCACATAGCTCCTGGGTATTGTTGTGAATTATATTGCGAGGGTTGAAAGAAAGAAGATGGGTCAGTAGGCGTACCTGTTTGTCGTGGTTGCCATTGGCAATGCTGATTTAGCAGGTAGACTGGTTCTGTTTCTTCTTCTACCTCCTTATAGACTACTTTTAACCTTGGGAGTGATGGGCAGCTTTCTATGGCGTGATATTTGGTACATATGGCACAAGTTTGTACAATATCCAGTGGGCACCCTTTGTGACTATGCTTTTTACTGCATCTAGGAAAAAATATCACCAAGTTTTGTTCTGCTTCTACTTGGCTTGCATGATGTCTAGTTACGTCGTCAAAGTCCCAAAGGTATCTATTTTGAAATCCTCTAGAAGGTTGCCAATTTCTACACGAGTAATGCTTCCACCAGAGATTTTGTTGTTCCTGATGGTCATGTCGTGTTCTGATGGTTTCAATATCATACTACCTCTTGAGCACCTGATACACAATTTAATAATATCAGCATAGTCTTCTTGATATATATCACCTTTACCCATAATATTTAATGTCTCTATCCATTGTTCTTTCATCCCTTTAATCAGTGTAGTTTTCAGCACATTATCAGGCAAAGGCAGATTTGCATAGGGAGACCTTTGGAGGTTATATTGGAAGCGCTCCACATACTCTTCCAATGTTTCACTGGGTCTTGCTACCATTTGGAATATTTCGTCTTTCAGTTCCCTAGATCTGCAATAGTCCTGATATTTTTTTAGGAAAGCATTTTTCATTTGATCCCAATCATTTATGGTTCCCCCACCTAGCCCCATAAACCAATGCAAGGTTGCTCCTTTTAATGTAGAGGGAAACAACTTTAGTTTTTGGGGGTCGGTGGTATAATCATAACCCCGACATAATACATCAAATTCAAACAGAAATGCATCTGGATCCTCTGATGTGAGTCCATGAAAGGTGGGAATATTTTGTAGAGGGATAGCTTTCATGGGTGCGTTGACAGTTGTGTCAATGATGGGATACTGCAATGTGGAGGTTTGGGGTGCTTGTGGATTGTTGGCCATTTGATCAAATATATGCCAGTACCCTTCCGGGATTTCTGGAGTTGGAGAGTTGTGTCTAGAAGGGTTGGAAATGATCTTAACAGCGCTCCCTCGGTCTGGGATACTGGGTGTTCCTTGTTGAATTATTACCTGAGGGGATCTTGGTTCCTTTGTTTCCCCTATTTCTCCTCCTCCTTCACAAATATTACAAGAATTCTCTTCTTGTGAGGAAATTGGGCATGAATTTTCAATTTCTTGAAAACTATGCTTAGTTCCTACTGTTTTGCTGTGGACCTCAACGTAGGCTACAGATGGTGAGCCTGTGGCCCGAAGGGAGACAGTAGGTTGTCTGGAAGCAATGTTTTGAGGACCTACTGATGGCTGAGATTTAGCTTTCTTTAAGATGTCATCTATGAAAGTTGATCGTCCAAGGGTCATTGGTCCCTTAGATTTTTCGGGTTTGGGTAGTGGAATTGGATTGCTTTTAGATTTTTTCTTCTTATTCATTCATGCAAACAATTCAAATGTTTATCTCTACCCTAAGTTCCTAACAATTCTACTAGAAAGTGGGTGGGGGATCAGGCATTTTACTTGCTCCATACGCAGGTCCTTACCTTTGATTTTTAATACCCAATTCTCTCTCAATAGACAAGCATCAAACACCTACCTTAGTTTTCTATAATTGTGCTGAAAAGCAGGCGGAGGAGCAAGCACTTTACTTTCTCATTACGTAGGTTCTTACCTTCCATTTTCAATACCCAATTCTTCCTCAACAGTAATTACTAGATGTACATCACTCTTTGTAAATGGCTACACTCTCCCCGGAAACGATGCCAAAATGTTGGTCGATAATAGGTGCCTTTGAAAACTCCTAACTATCCTCACATTATTTATCAATCCGGGAAAGTCCTCTTATTTCAAGAGTGTACACAGTATGTGGCTGTTATTTAATTCAGAGAGTAATGTTTCCTAAATCGTAGTATAGATATTTAAATACAAGAGTAAACAGATTCATCTAATAAATTCCAATAGCAATCATTAAAGGAAATATAACAACTGAACTTCAAGACTCAATCTTCTACCGAAATCATGATCAATTGTTACTCAAGCAATTCAACCAGTAATGGTCATCAGCTAAGAGTATAGTAGCAATAACTCATCTCTTCTGAACTGATTTAATCTAAATCAAACTCACTCCTTAGTAAATAATATAAACAAGGAACATTAAGTAAAAGAGGTGAAATTTTGGAAAGGCTGCAGCGATGTCTCGATTCCAAGCGTGAACAGGGCTTTCTCATGGCGGCATCATCAACAGCTGTAGAGGAAGGGGGCACAGTGTGATAGGCGGTCCATTAGGCACGATCACGAGGACTGAAGACGAAGATCTAGTCATGAGCCCACAGCGGAGGTTGGAGAAGAGCGGCTGCATGGTGGAAGCCTGCAGGGTTTTCAACCAAAAGCCCAAACGCGATGGGTCTCTTAGCACATTGATGAAAGGATCTTCTGCAAAGATTGGCCCTCCCCAGGAGGTCCTGTATCTCTTCCACCAGATGACAGAAACAAACGTCTCACAGAATCTCTTCATCTTTGCCAATGTCCTTCCGGCTTGTATCGCCTGGCCATCTCTGCATCTTAGCATGGAGACCCATGGCCGAATCAGAAGAAGAGGGGGTAAGCTCCATGCGGCTGTGGCCTATAGCCGGCTTCACTTGGACTCATGTTTAAGCCAACTTTTGACCATGACGTCTGCAAAATCAACCTTGCATACCCTTGACCTCTGCAGCTTGACATACCCAGATCCATGGAAGGAACTTACCTTTGAGTGTCACCGACCAGTTTTTCACCTCCCTGCATTGAGCATAGGAACGTTCCTTTCCCAGGAACTAGATCATCTGTTTCACCGACACTCGTTCTTTCCACTGTACTATAGCATTCTTTTATTCTTTTTCCGGCTTATCAGAAAAAGACAAAAAAATTAAATATTCGAAAAAGAGCGGGAATAGGGACATTATTTCCATTTATTGTTGGCAGCTAGAGTCAGTCGTGTCGCCCTTGAACAAAGCACTCAAAACAAAGTCTCCTCCGCATGGGTGGGATTTAGTTTGACTTAGGTAAGCCATAACCTTGTTATCGAGTCAGTTCTCCCCAGATTGGTTATCTCTTCCAATCTTATGGAGGGTTCATTCGTGCCTCCTGCATGACGAACTTATACAGATTCATCATATGCTGCCACATAGTCACATTGAGTCGTGCTTTTGTTCAAGGGAAGTTAGCCTGAGTCGGCCTTTCTGCGGTGTCTCTTGACTCATTTTTCAGTCGGCCATCCCTGGTTGTCAGTGTCATGTCTATCATCACATCAGTTATATTGGTCCTTTACTCGTGCCGGTTTGAGAAGGTCCCCATTGACTTCTTGCTGGCGGGTCTTGTCCTTATCGACGACGACACCTTGCTCTGAGGACAGGCCTAGAGCCGCACCCTGGCCCTATTTTCATTATTGATAGGTCACCTTGTGCTCAGCATCGATCAGTATCATGGGTCTTTGACTGAGTGGTTTCCCTTGTGTTTGACATCAGCATACATTATCACACATTGGGATTCGTGCAGTACCTTGGTTTCCATTTGACCCTATTGGTGGATACCTCGCCTCTGTGTCAGCTTTCATTATTGGTTGGTTCAGAGGGTTTCTGCCGTGCGCTAGCCACATCTTGTGTATGCCGGAAACGTACTTCGGTTGGGTTACTACATCTTTTTCGTCCGATTCCTTCCACATTATTGACCTACGGGTTACACTCGCGCTAGATTGATGGAGGATGCCTTAATGCCTTCCTTCTAGCGGATCTTTCCCTATCGACTCCGACTCATTGCTCTGGGGCAAAGATCTAGAGTCCATTTGGCAGTACCTTGGGGTTTGCAGTCATTAGTGGCAGATTCCTCGCTATCGACAGTGGGAAACCATCATTGTCTCCTGATTGATAGATTCTTACAGGTGTTCGACTTCAGCTCATCCATTCACACTTGTTAGATTGTACTGGGTACCTTGACGCTCATTATCATTATCAGTGAGTAGTCTCGCGTTTGTTAACGGTATACATCAATGACCGGTAATCAAACGATTTCTCACATGGTCGACTTCAGATCATTTATTCCCATGGTGTAGAAATGTACCACGGCGGTCGGTGAAGACCTCAGGTTGTATCAGCATTCATTGGTTCACTTGACGGTTGCTCCTGTTGCTGCTAGTTGATACCACTCCACCTTATATGTTGCAGTCAGTCATGGCGACATTCTATATGCTGGCACCTGAGTTTACAGTGTAGTACCATCCTATTCCATCATGTTCAGTTGGTACCTTTTGGGATCAGTCTTTGATATCAGTGATCCGTTGCATCTTTCAGCATCATTGACAGTCTTATATGTGATATTCAGACATGTACTTACTCGTTATGATCAGATGATCCATTATGTATTTTCCAGTCATTTATACTTGTATACTTAGTGGATCCGCTTGTACTTGATATGCGGACATGCTTTACTTTTCCTGAGCATGGGTATGCCTGCCTCAGACAGTGTTTCTTTCTGATCTCCTTTCGGTGGCTTGGCAGGCCGAATTCTGGTGAAGTCCTCCTCGGTTTTTCGGCAAAGTTCCTTTCCTTGTACTTACTTAATATATTTCGGCCATCATGTTCCCCTTCTGACCTCATACATTAGGGGGCATCTGTTATAGCTCCAAATCTCACTCTTATGGTTTGTGATGCTGCACTTATGGCCTAGGGCAACCCCTCCTTCCAGACCTGGTCCAAAAATTTAAAAAACAGTGTTTTATTCCCTATACGCGACATTGCCCTAAGTTAAACGCGTGTACACGCGGGTATGTCACACCCAACCCGCGTGTATCTATTAAAACACTTAAAAAAATAATAAATTCCTCTTTTTCGGGCAGGGATCGCGGGTTTACCTGCTGGATCACCGGTTAGTGCCCGTGGCCCAACTGTTCCCAACCAACTCCTAACTAAAAAACTACTTTGGAGAGGGTATAAAAAGACATCAAAGGGAAGGCCAAGGGGAGAGAGAAAAAGGAGAGCAAGATTATTATGCTGAGATTTTTCCCTTAGACCAGGTCTGAAGTCCTTGGTGCATTCTGCACTTCCCCCATTTTGCATAGGAAACCCTTGTTTCCATGGGTATTGGTGATCATTCATCCTTGATATCATCATTGAGTAAGACTTGGAAGGAGCTCTTGTTGGAGGCTTGAGGCTGGAACGAATCCGGGAGGAAGCTTGCTTGGAGCCTGCTGAAGGTGTTCAGGTGATATCTTTCCGATATATGTACTTTATTTGCCTTTATATATAAAGAAACACGTCTTTGTTCCCAAATAATCTTTCTTTATGCTTATGAGATTCTTGTGTTGAATTCTTATGCAAGTGGTTACTTAAAGATTTTTATAACTAACTTTATAGCATAAAGATGATTTATACATAAGTATCTGTACATGTACTGTTGTGTTCTTTGGTTTGTTTGTCTTGCAGGTCAAAGAAAGAAGAAGGGAACTCCAAGAAGGGTTTGGACCCTTAACGTCTTCTCGAACGTAGGACCTTAGGTACGTACCCTTAACGTTAGCATTTGCTTAAAAGTAAAAATGATGGCTGTGTATGTGTGTTTCTTTGAATAAGCAATTTTCAGTCTGGTAGAGTCTTAGCCCAAAGGACCCTAGGGGTACTTTCCCTTCAACCAGAAGGGTAAATATTGCACGCGAACTGTTTGACGAAATGCCGGAATGAGATGTCAAGAAAATTCTCAACAAACAGATCGGCCAAGATCTTGCAGGGCCGACACCCCGGATGGGAAATAGCCACGGCAGATCTGCTCTAGGAAGCACAAGAAGCCCTGGCATGGGGTCAAGGCTAATCTCTGATCCCTTTCAGATCCAAATTTCTTAGCCTACAGGCAGAACCATCATGCAATGGGTCAGTCCTTCAGATCTGGTGCAAGAACTCAAACTGAATCTAGAGCGCCGGATGGGGATCCCATCAAGCTTTCAACGACTTCTCTTTCAAGGTAAACAACTTGAAGACCCTCTTCCCCTCTCTTCTTACAGCATTTCCAGGAATAGCTCTGTGGTGGTAACCCTTCGTCTGAGAGGAGGTGCAGCGGGACAGTCATCATCTGCTCGGCCCTTCTCATACAAAGATGCAGTACACTCTGAGAACCCCAAACCCCCGGAAGCCCTTAAATCTAAGGCCTTCTTGGTCGACAAGATTGAAGAAGTTCTCTTTGCTAAACTCACCCATGAAGATCTGGCAACCCAACTTCAATACTTTGCAGAAAGAGCCATCATTTGCAGATTTAATGTACTGTGGCCGCGATCTCAGGATCTCTATGCATGGATCCATGCAAACTAGACACATCATTGTAAGATCTTTTTTTGTTCAAAAGGTTACTTCATTGTTCTATTTGATAACAGTAAGCATTATGAAAAGGCCTTAGAAGAGGGCCCTTGGTTCATGGGAACTGCAGGGCTCTTCTTGACTCCTTGGTTCCCAGATTTTGATCCAGCTACTGCAATCATTACCAAGACCCCTGTATGGATCAGGCTTCCAAACTTACCGGCCCACCTATGGAATACTCGAGTCTTTAGAGTTATAGGCAATACCTTGGGCGGCTTCATTAAGGGAGATTTATGGCGGGAATCCAAAGGTCTCTACTCATATGCAAGAGTATGTGTGGAGTTAGACTTGAGCAAAGGACTTCCAGAACAGATCAATCTCAAGATAAACGACTTTGTCTGGACCCAGACACTGGATTACGAGAATACTGCATTTCGTTGCCGCCACTGCCACCAATCTGGGCATTTGCAGAACACGTGTCCATCTCGTCTGGCAAAAAAGAATAAGGCCAACGTCTCGAAGCCCGAATCCAAACGATGGGCGCCTTGCTCTCCACCTCCAGTTGTGGATTCGGATTCCTCCAGCTCTGAAGATGAAGATAGCGATGAAGAACAGAATCAGGCCCCTAATTTCGTAGCCCCTTCCACCAATGGTCTGGCGCCTTCCTCCGATACAACCACTACTCAGAAACGCGCCCATTTGTCCTCCTCCTCTGATTCAGAAAAGGAGGGCTCCCATGTGGAGAGCCCCAATCTTCAAATTGTTAGTGCACATCCACCCCAAAATGATTGGGTCGAAGTCAAAAAAAGGAAAGGGAAAAAGATTCGTGTTGAGGCCTCTACCCTTTCAGGGTAGAAGTAAATGTTTCTTCTGGCTCCCAGCCTCTTGGTGTAGCTCCTTGTTTGTTCTTCTCCTTCTCCGGAACTGAGGTTGATAGTCCTATCATTTCCAGTTGCCGGTTTTCTGTCTCTCTTGATTGTACCCTCTTGTACCATATTTTTGCTTAATAGAATTAGTCCAATTCAGAAAAAAATAAAATAAAAAAATATAAACAACATTGATCTCAATCTGAGAGTCCAACAACAATAATTAATACTCTTTACAGTTGATTAAATCAAGCGGAATATTTATCTAAGTAACTCAATTTGAAATGAAAGTGAACTGTATCAATGAAAATATTGTAAGGCATATAAAGCAAAGATATTCTGTCAACAACTAGAAAACAATAAATAGCGAAGGAGATAAAATCACATAAAGAAAGAATACTATCAAGCCAACACACTTGTGAGAATTGGAAATGTATGCCACAAATACAGTAGTTGAATCCACCAGAGGCCAGGCCCTTAACTTCCAGCGAACACTGCTAAGTTACTTCAGATAGCTTGAGGTAACAACAACTTCACTTATGTATTAATCATCGAACATAAGTAGCATTACAATATCATTGTGTTCTCTTAACAGCAAGAGTCTGTAATTAAAATTACAAATTCAATAACAACAGAGATTACTCCCCCTTTCTTTTTACAATTGTCTCCTTTTATAATCAGAAAGGGTAAAAATAAATGGTAAATGCGATCCCTCAAGATCTCTTGATCCTAAGGGATTCACAACCAATTTCCAACTCCATACATCCTTTATTTTCTCACACTGATTCCCCTGATTCGTCCTTAGCCTTGACCATAACCACCGCGTTCCCTTCTTGGCTCGTTGATTTTTGCTGTTCCTTCGTTAGGGAACAACATTTGTCCTTTTTGTTGTTTTCCTGCATAAAGAAGGGTAATAATTAGCTAAGTCGTAACTGTAGATAAGTCCTTCATTTCTTACCATAATTATTTAATATATTAACTTATTAGGATATAGAAAAGATAAGAATAAAGGAAAAGAATGATGATATTAATAGTAATTACATACCCTTTCCGTGAATCAACAAAAATGTTGGCAATACTACATGCACTTAAGAAATGGTGACCCTACCTAATGGGAAGACACTTCAAGGTAAAAATGGATCATGATAGCCTTAAATACTTTTTAGAACAAAGATTATCCTCTGAAGAGAAACAAAAATGGGTCACAAAGATGTTGGGTTATGACTTTGAAATCATCTACAAAAAAGGGAAGCAAAATGTTGTGGCAAATACACTCTCAAGAAAGGATGAGGATGTGGAAGCATTGTTGTGCGCCATTTCTATTATCCAACCAGATTGGGTAAACGAAGCAAGGGAGGAATGGAAGAATGAAGAAGAAGTGTGGGCACTTATTCGAAAGTTAAAACAAGATTCCAGTACATCTGATACATTTAGTTGGAAAAATGATTCGTTATGGTACAAAGATCACTTATACCTCTATAAAAATTCCCAACTCAAACAAAAGATTCTTATGGAATTGCACACTTCTCCCTTAGGAGGGCACTCAAGATTTTTAAAAAATTACCACAGGGTTAAGAAGGAATTTTTTTGGGATGGCCTTAAATCGGATATTCAAATTTTTGTGGTAGAATGTTTGGTTTGCCAACAAAATAAAGTTGAAACAATTAAGACCCTAGGTCTATTACAACCTTTATCCATTCCAAGCCAACGTTGGGAGGAGGTTTCAATGGATTTTATCACAGGTTTACCCAAGTCTGAAGGAAAGAGTGTCATCATGGTGGTAGTTGACAGACTTACCAAGTATGCACACTTTTGTGCATTATCACATCCATTTAAAGCTAGTACAGTTTCTACTGCATTTATGGAAACAATTCAAAAGCTACATGGAAACCCAAAGATTATTGTAAGTGACAGAGATCCCATTTTCACTGGAAATTTTTGAACATAATTATTTTCTTGTCTTGGTACTCAATTAGCTCATAGTTCATCTTATCATTCTCAATCTGATGGGAAAACTAAGATAGTAAACAAATGTTTGGAAGGATATCTCCGTTGCTTTGTATCTGATAAACAAACACAATGGGTCAAATGGTTGCCTCTGGTTGAATGGTGGTATAACACTTCCTTCCATACTACAGCAAAAATCACCCCATTTATGGCACTTTATGGATATCAGCCACCATCCATCACATCATAGTTAAGAGAAAATTCTAAGGTTCAAGAAGTGGAACATCACATCAAGTATCAACAACAAGTTCTCCAACTCTTAAAGGATAACCTCATGTTGGCACAGAATAGAATGAAACAACAAGCAAATCAACATTGCAACGAAAGAAGTTTTGATGTAGGTGACTGGGTATTCCTATGGCTAAAACCATATAAACAAATGTCCCTCAAGCAAGATAAGAAGGAAAATAAATTATCACCAAAGTATTATGGTCCATACAAGGTGTTGCAAAAGATTGGTACTCTAGAATACAAATTGGAGTTTCCTGCAG
Source organism: Pinus tabuliformis (assembly GCA_031772625.1). NCBI lineage: Eukaryota > Viridiplantae > Streptophyta > Pinopsida > Pinales > Pinaceae > Pinus > Pinus tabuliformis. The sequence goes on along the minus strand of CM062804.1, from coordinate 1,214,525,258 downwards.
CTTCTCGATTGCACCCAGTTTTCCATGTTTCATGTTTAAAGAAGGTTATAGGCGACAAGCTCCCAGTTTAAACAATATTTCCATAACTTGACGAGGAAGGAAAAATTATATTGGAACCGAAAACAATCACAGAAACAAGAACTCGACAGCTACGAAATCGATCAATTTCGGAGTATCTCATCAAGTGGAAGAACTTATCTGATGAAGATTCCAGATGGGAGGATGAGAATTTTATACAGAAGCATCCAGAACTACTCAATCATTGAGGAAAACACTTTTTTGAAGGAGAGGGGCATGTTAGGTCCCTATAATGTAGTGATTCCTCCATTACTATTGTCGTTGTATCCCTTATTATTATTGTTGTGCCCCTATTGTCCCCATATTGTTATTATTGTGCCCCATAGAATCCCTCTATTGTTATTTTTGTGGCTTTATATTATTATTGTCAGGTCGGCTTGGTTATATTGTGTCCCCTTAGACTCCTATATATAGAGAGGAGGTTTTGTCATTTGTATCATCCAAGAATTGTTCATTTGTGTAATGTAAAGGAGGTTGCCCCCTCGAAGAGGCTGAATTCTAAGGTGTTCAACTATCTTTTCTATCTTTTTGTGAGCTGGTTTCATAACACGGTCGATATTGAAGGCGTGAGCGCTTTGGCGGATTTTGAAGTGATATAAATTGTAGACAATAGCAATCCATATCCTGTGCTACTGGGTATAGACTGGGCCACTAATATGAATGGAGTCATAAACCTGAAGAAGCGCAAAATGATTTTTGAGAAAAAGTTGCTTTACGTAGTAGTACCGCTAGATCCTGCCAAAGGAGCGTGATATACAAAACCGATGTGTGACAAAAATAGTGATGACGATCTCGATTATATATACAAAATAACCACACAAGAGTTGGATTGGGTGAACCCGACAATTGATGGAAGGATTTAGTGGGAGCGTGAAAGCTCCTACACCTCAGATTCGGATGAAGAAGTAGAGCAATGGCAACACCGGTTACACGAGGTAACCACACTAAATTGCAATATGATGGTATGATCATTACGCTGCGTAGAAAAAGAAGAAGCAAGGGATCTGCCCATATATGACGGATTAATACCAGTAGAGGAATTCCTTAAAAACTTTGAAAGTGAAGTACCAGAACAACAACAGTTCGATGCTCTAAAATGGGCACTAAGTGCTATGCCTGCAAGGTGGTAGGGTACGCACCAGTAGAGTTTCGAGAATTGGTGCGACTACAAAAGGACGATGCTTATATGCTTTGGGGAACCCTAGCCACTGATGAAAGTCAGGTTTGAGGGGAAAAATAGCCTGCGCGCTCACCTTTCTAGATGGATACATACATATGGTACACGGCCCACACGCACATGCCCCATTCTCGGGATCACAAATTAGAACAACAAGCGGAAGCAAGAAAGGTGAAGCATGCCAAGGATTATCCACAAAGAATCATACGACAGGGTGTGCGAATCATTGAACAAGGTTCACCAGGTGAGACGTACTAACTGGGACCTTCGCATACCAACGGTTCGATGGGAAAATAGGACCATGTGAAAAACCTTTACCACGAAAACAATTCCAATGTTGCAAAAGGAATTAAGTACCGTAACCTTTGAGGAACATGACAAGATGGAACCCCACATAATAGCACCCATAGATGTGACAATACACGAAGCCTAGAATTAAGAAAACAAACAACTACACGAAGTAGAACGTAGAAGAATTTAGAAATAAATTCGACAAGGAAACTCTAGACTTCGCGATATTGAATCAGACCGGGTACGGTTAAGGAAGAAGGGTGGGTCTTGGTGCTTGCCTTATGATTGGTTTATTGGGCTAAGCTCAATCCCGATAGCATGAGAATGCTTATGAAAACTCCAATCCTTAATGGACGCGGAGGTCAAGAAGCTGGAAAACGAAATAAAGGGAGCATTCCTCATCAACAAACCTAGGATAGCAACGCCAGGTGCGTACAATCATTCGAATGATTTAGACAATTATCAGCGAGAATTAGTTAATGTGCTACCATGGCTAGGACCACATATCAACAATCACAATAACCAGGGAAGCGCATTACAAATAGTAGAGCGGGCGGTGCCAATTGCCACAATGACAGATGAGGATTTTCCGTGGACTATATGGGAGGGAAAAATGGAGGCCCACACAGGCGGTGCGACCACCTGACTAGCCGTAGGAAGCATAGTCTCAGTTCTCCAGGAAGTTGAAAGGAAGTGTGGGACTATAAAGTATTCTGTCAGGGGGTTGCGCACTATGGGAAGTACATGCAAGAACAGGATGTCATAGGGTTCACGATCGCGCACGAAGGGTAGCGCTGCTACGCAAGTAGGCTAGGAAGTGACCATTGGTGTCACTGTTCATGACGGGATGTCCGATTTGAGGCCAAATGGAGCAGGCAGCAGGCATTTAAGACATGATTTATGGGAAAGATTTGGGAAAATCTTCCACCAAGAAAGCATTGATGGCCCAGAATTGGGGGAACGGTCGAATTTGAATTCAAAAGGCACTATAAGACTCTAGGGGCTAGCCATGAGACAACACTTGTTCACTTGAGGTTTGAGTGATTGAATAGAGCACAGAGTGTTGAGCACCGAGCGATATTCGAGCCCCTAAGTTCACGAAAGACCACATACAGTGCAGATAAGATGGTGCCTACTAGGAGAGGTTTGGGATTTGAAGAAGGAACCACCAGCGAGGTCACGTAGAACTTCATGGTACACGATGTTCCCCAAGGTACTGGGGTTGCGCCAGAAATCCCTAGATCCCCCTGAACACCAAGACTGAAGAAAGTTAAGTAGGCAATGGGACTAGTCCGCATGTCCCCAAGGAATCCGCGGTTCGGTAAACTATCAATGGAGGAAAGGGCAAGGTTGTCACCATTGAAACAGATGAAGAGGAGGAGGACATATAGGCTATGATTGCTGAGGTAGAGGAAGGAGAGGACGTAGAGGAAGATATCCAACCATTTCACTCTACAGCAAAATTACCCGAGTATATCCCTCCGAGAAAAGGGAAAACCAAGATACCAAAGGATCTGGATGTAACAAAGAGTGCACTCTAGACCCTGCTCCTCCCTGATGAAATTAATTTTGAGGGTTTGCACGTAGGATGTGTAGCTACCCTGAAATTTGAAGATTGGGACCTCACGGATAGCGAGAAGTTCCCACACTTGGAGATGGCAAACCTAATGAAGTAGAATACGGAGGGACTAGTGATAACATTAGAGCCGTGAAAGTGGCTGCGCAGTGTGGAGAAGGTCGAGTTGCTTCATCTGTTGTGGATACCACACTTTCACCACGCCCATCACCATTTTCATCATCAGCCAGCTCCTTTTCCTGGTGCATGATGGGTACTTATGGCTGGAGGAGCCTATTCCCATCACGACGAATCTCATCCATAGAATTTCTCGGCTTCCTTATAAGGGAAAGGACCCCGCGACAATAGCAAGAAAAAGCAGTAATTTGACTCTCACAGAAGCCATGAAGACAAAATATAAGCTTGAAAAGAAAAATAGGGGTTATTCCATCACCAGTATCAAGGAAAAGGGGGTGTACATAGCCACCCAACTCCTAGATGGAAAGGTAACGAGAAAATGCAGTGCCGATTAAGTATCAGCACCGGTGATTGCATTGGCTGAACAATGCATGGAGGGGGTCCAGTTCAACTGGGCTGAGTTCCTCTATGAAGAATTCTTGCTCAATTATCAGGAGGCCCAGGAGCAAGGCAAGACCTTCCACTACTCTTGGTTGCTCTTGTCCATCTTGCTGGTTGTAGGAGAACTACTGGAGGACAGTCAGTTCCTGGACATTGAGAGAAACTTACCAAAGGCCATGAAGTATGCATCACTCTGGGCTACCAAGGATGCAAAGCGGATTGATGATACAAAGGTTTTCTGGGTGCTCATGGAGGTGAACATCTATATGTGGATTAATAGGAGGTCACGCCTGTCCCCCATGGTGAACAACAGTCTGTAGAATTTTGCAGACTTCAAGGCGGACATGCACAATATTTACATCAGGGCGCAAAAAGATCTGGTGATCCAAAAATGGATCCTAGATATACCTCTAAGTCTAAAAGACTTCATATAAGACGTAAAAGGTGCCAATTGGCACAAATACTTTGTAAATCATAGGAAAATGTAAGTCGCAGGCTACTCTCAGAAATAGTCTCATGGCAGAGATCCCTTCATTCTGAATCCAACGCAACTTGAATGGGAAAAAATGGACTTCAGAGGAAGAAGTTATCACAAAGAGAAGCTCCCCTTGTTCTTTTGGAAAAGAGGAAAAAATCCTTTAAAAATGAGCAAAAGACCCTTATAAGGGAAAATCGCATCGCATGAGGCCAAGAATTAAAATTGGGCAAAAGGCACCCCCGATTAGCGACCTCCGATGATCGGAATGGTGGGTCATATCGGAGGCAAGCAGTGTGTATAAGGCAAAGATCTTGGGCCAATACAATGGTACGAATGTCAAAATTGGTGGATCGCAATCGGCAATACCACAAGGCAAAGGCAGGACCCTGAGCGATGTGAAATCGCGATCGCCTATATCGACGGATCACAATCGGAGCTACACAGAGGAGCGGCTATAGAAATATATATATGTGTGATGTGATTAGCTGGACCCGATGGAGTTTCGAAATATAAATGAATAATATTTCAAATCTGCCATAAGGCCATTTTGCGGGAATTTACAGTGTTTTAATGTATTTTAAAATACAAAAGGGAAACCGTGAAACATGGGCATTGCGACTTGCAATATGCCAATAAGGCACGGACTCGATAAGATTATGGACGCGATTTTATAACATTTGAAGTCTAGCTAAATGGACAAAGATTTGTTTTTCACACGTTTCTCTGTGTATTACATTATGTGTCCATTTCTACACAGGAAGGCAAAACGACCAGTTTTCTAGTATGCCAGTCCCTTTCCATTGGAAACCGCCATCACACTTGTGCATTATGAAGCTCAGAGAGCTGCAGAGAATGATTATGCATAGAGAAAACGGATTTGGTAACTGCAGAGGCAAAAGACTGCCTCAAAGAAGCCAGAGAGCCCAATTGATGGTAAGAGAAAGCAGGCTGAGCGAACAACGAGCAAGAGCTAAGTGTGTAGAGAGTCTCTGGAGTCACTCGGAGGTCGAGTGAAAATCCATAGAGATCAATTGACAACAATGTATTGTTGCTAAAGGTTGTTGGAGTTGCTTGGAGGTCGAGTGACTCATAAAGGCACGCAGAGGCCGAGAGAAAGAGCTCAGAGAAGGTAGAGCAGAGAGCTACAAGCCATAGCCAGAGCCAAAGAGCCAAAGCAAGAGCTGAGAGCCAGAACTGGAGCCAGAGTCAAAGAGCCAGAGCCAGAGTTAGAGCTAAGAGCTAAATCCAAATCCAGAGCCAGAGCCAAGAGCTAAAGCCAGAGCCAGAAAGCCGAGAGCTTCAGAGCCAAGGATGAGATGGTAAAGTGAGCCCATCATGTTCTATGTAAAACGATGGAATTGAGTCAAAGACTTGTAAAAGAACTACTACCATAATCCCAGAGAGCCTAGTTGAGCTGACTAGAGCTCATGGAGATGTAGCCCAAGAGTTGTGGGTGAAATCCTAATTAAATTGTTGTTGTGCATGTGCTTTAATTGCTACATTAGTTATTGTTCTTTGTATTTAAAATATCAGCATAAGCAATAGTAATTACAACACTTAACAGTAAAAAATAAACACAAGCATACACCTATAATTTCAAGCATTTCTTAATTCCGCATTGGTTAATCAATAAGACTTGGAAATATTCAAGCTTTGGAAGTGGGAGAGGTTCTTGTAAGTTAGACAAGAAGCCTAAGAGCCCCATTTTCAAATCAGGTGGTATCAGAGCTTAAGTTTGGTTAACCACACCTTTAAGAAGGTTATATCAGAATGCTTGATTGACAAAGCAAAGATTGCTTGTCTGAAAGGTGTTTGAACAACAAGAGGCTGATTGTATTTTTGTTTTGTAGACTGATTATTTTTTGAATTTGCAGAGGTAAAGGAAAATTTGTTGCTAGTTCAGTCCAAGAAGGACAAATAGGAAGAAGGGCTGAAGGCATTCTTCTATCCCAAGGACCTTAAGGAAATCTTTGGAGCACAGGAGGTTTGTTGCAAAAGGTTGTTGAATAAGCTCTTTATTTATCTTGTTGAAGTTTTTTTGTTCATTGACATAATGACAACTTCTACAAGTGGGTCCTCAAATTCTTCGTTCTTCACAATATTCTTTGATGAAGACATGAAGCAAGAATTGTCCACCATGATGGATATGGTGAGAGTAATGTACGAGGATGGAAGGAAGAGAAGCATGCTTAGAGAGCATGATTTCTGACAAATTGTAGGAAATGGAAAGGCAACCTCATATTGCAAATATGAACCTGAAAAGGATGCATGAGTTGGAGTCACAACTCTTTGTTGCCCAAGAAGCCTTAGTCAAGTACCAGCTTGAAGAAGAGGATGCAGCTGTTCAGGAGCACACACTTGAACCAAAGACTTGAGGAGACTCCAACAGCCTTGAAGAGATTGATGGTGTTCCAAACGGAGCCACTTCAGCCACTTCTTCATTTGCTTCACCTCCTCATGAAGGTAATAAAAGTGAAAGAGGTAGGTATAAATCTGGTTCTAAACATATTCCCTTTGATTTTGCAAAGCATGTTAAATTTCCACATAAGTATGGGGAAAGAGTTGCATGTTCCTTTTGTGGTTTTGATAACCATAATGATTCTAGATGTTTGAAGAGAATGGCCACATACAGGAAACTTTTGAAGGAAAAGAAGCAAGCAGCCAAAGGTCCATTGGACAAGGAAAATCATGTTGTCAAGAGGATGCACATGTAGTGCACTTACTGCCAGAAGCAAGGACATATTGCTGCAAAAATGTTGGACCTTGAATCTAGCGATGCTTCCACAAAAGCTGAAGAAAGTGGAAAGAGAAGATGGCAGAAATGGGAGTGAAGATTCCATGAATGATGTGTCTCAGGATGATTCACATGATGATGTTGATGTGTAGAAAAAGGTAGTACCTTTGAAAGGGATTGGTAAGGAATGGTTAGAGTTCTTATCCAATTGAGATTGCATGTCTATTGATGCATCTACATTATATTTCATTTCGGCTTCGAAAGTATAGTGTGCTTAAGTGAAAGTTGAAGTATGAAATGCATGCATGAGCATGAGATGCATGAATGTAGAGATGATGATTTCCTTGTTTTTGAACATGTATGTGTAATTAACTTGCAAGGTTGATTGCTTTAACATGCATGTGATGCCATGTTGACTTGGGAGAAGTTAACTTGGTCTCCAAATGAAGATAATGATGAAGTGTTTCATTTTTTGAAAAAGAGTCCTAATGGTCTTTTTCTACATGCTTGACATAAAGGGTCATTTGTTTAAAGAAATGTTTTGTGGGCTTGTTATCTAGTCCATCATTTGTATGCAGATGTAAGACATGGAGGTGTTCACAAGATGTGAAATATGTTTCTTTTGTTGAAGCAGGAGTTTAGGCCATCCAGTTGTTGTCTGTTTTTTTGTTGTTGTTAACAGTTGTTGTTGACAGCTTTCTAAACAGGTACAAATGAAAGTTTTGTGGAGCAGATGAACTTCACATTTGTTTGAGCCACCTTGGATAAATGATTAGGGAAAATAATTTCAAATCACCTTCTATGACCAGTACAACAGAAGTTCTATAGGAAGACAAGGAGGAAGACAGTTCTTCCCAGGAAGACCAGCCCATCCAAGAAGGGAAGTGGTCAAAAACTTTGGTTTAGAGGCACTATGCAAAGGCAAGTGTAGGGAGGCTGAAAAGAAGAAGGTGAGTCACTATCATTTACTATTTAGATCAGTATACCAGTCTTTTGGAGACCAAAAGTTCTTTAGTGGGAAGGCATGATCCAAAAATGGATCCTGGATAAACCTCTAAGTCTAAAAGACTTCATATAAGAGGTAAAAGGTGCCAGATGGCACAAATCCTTTGTAAATCAGAGGAAAATGAAAGTCATAGGCTACTCTCAGAAATAGTCTCATCGCAGAGATCCCTTCATTCTAAATCCAACACAACTTGAATGGGTGAAAACGGACTTCATATGAAGAATTTATCACAAAGAGAATATCCCCTTATTCTTTGGGAAAAGAGGCAAAAATCCTTTAAAAATGGGCAAAAGACCCTTATAAAGGAAAATCGCATCACAAGAGGCCAAGACTTAAAATCGGGTGTAAGTCACCCCTGATTAGTGACCTCCAATGATTGGATCGGTGGGTCAGATCAGAGGTAGGTAGTGTGTACAAGGCAAAGATCCTGGGCCGATGCAATGGTGCGATCACCAAAATTGGCAGATCGCAATCGGCGATACCACAAGGCAAAGGCAGGACCTCGAGTGATGTGATATCGTGATCGCCAATATCGGCAGATCGTAATCAAAGCTACACAAAGGAGTGGCTATAGACATATATATATGTGTGATGCGATTAGCTGGACCCGATGGAGTTCCGAAATATAAATGAATAATATTTCAAATCTGCCATAAGGCCATTTTGCAGGAATTTACAATGTTTTAATGTATTTTAAAATACAAAGAGGAAACCGTGAAACATGGGCATTGCGACGTGCGATACACTAATAAGGCACAGACCCAATAAGATTATGGACACGATTTCATAACATTTGAAGTCTGACTAAATGGCCAAAGATGTGTTTTTTACACGTTTCTCTGTGTATTGCATTATGTTTCCATTTCTACACAAGAAGGCAAAACGACCAATTTTCCAGTATGTTGGTCCCTTTCCATTGGAAGCTACCATCGCACCTATGCGTTATGAAGCTCAAAGAGCTACAGAGAATGATTATGCGCAAGGAAAATGGTTGTGGTAACCGCGGAGGCAAAAGACTGCCTCAAAGAAGCCAGAGAGCTCAATTGATGGGCAGAGAAAGCAGGTTGAGTGAACAACGAGCAAGAGCTAAGCACACAGAGTCTTTGGAGTCACTCGAAGGTCGAGTGAAAAGCCAGAGAGCTCAATTGATAGCAGCGTATTGTTGCTGAAGGTTGTTGGAGTTGCTTGGAGGTCGAGTGACTCACAGAGGCATGCAGAGGCCAAGAGAAAGAGCTCAGAGAAGCCAAAGTAGAGAACCACGAGCCATAGCCAGAGCTGAAGAGCTAGAGTGACAGCCAGAGCGAGAGTCGAGAGCCAGAATTGGAGCTAAAGCCAAAGAGCTAGAGCCAAAGTTAAAGTCAAGAGCCAGAGCCAAAGCCAGAGCTAGAGCCAAAGCCAAGAGCCAGAGCAAGAGCCAAAGCCAGAAAGCCGAGAACTTCAGAGTCGGGGATGAGATGGTAAAATAAGCCCATTGTGTTTTGTGTAAACTGATGGAGTTGAGTCAAGGACTTGTAAAAGAACTGCTACCATAATCCTAGAGAGCCTAGTCGAATTGACTAGAGCTCACAGATATGTAGCCCAAAATTTGTGGGTGAACTCCTAATTAAATTATTGTTATGTGTGTGCTTTACTTGTTGCATTAGTTATTGTTCTTTGTATTTAAAATATCAGCATAAGCAACAATAATTATAGCACTTAACAGTCAAAAATAAATACAGGCATACACCTATAATTTCAAGCATTTCTTAATTCCACATTGGTTAATCAATAAGTCTTGGGAATATTCAAGCTTTGGAAGTGGGAGAGGTTCTTGTAAGTTAGACAAAAAGCCTAAGAGCCCCATTTTCAGATTATGTAGCACATCAATGGACCAAGCTCCCATTCATAGCCACTGACGATGCGATATTTACAGTGTTAGAGACATGGCCTCCCAAGTGGCGCGCCCTGGATTTGGTAGAATTGGAAAAGGCGGCAGCATAGAAAAGGAAGGAGGATGCCAAGCTACACATCACATAGCTGGCCGAGAAAAGGTGCAACGAAAAAGTTGCAGCAGAGGTAAGGGTAGTCTGCAAAGCGGCACAGGCAACTGTGGAGTAGAAGAAGGTCTCCAAAGAAGCAGTAGCAGCACAAACAACAGGGGCCGCCACAGTGCAGATATAAGAGGGCCAATCTGTGTCTACAGGATAGGAGGCAAAGGACACAGACCTTGCAGAAGAGGGCATAGACGCAGGAACAACTTTGATCCAACTCAAATGGCCACATGTCACAGAAAGATTAGGTCCACAGAAAAAGTTCAAGGCCTCGAAGATGGCCATCGACCTAATCACCTTAATTGAAGGAGACCTCTATGACATTGGTGAGATGGTTCGCAATGTCACCAAGGAAGTGCTCCAAGAAGTTATGACAGAGCAGCAGACTGTGTTGGGGGCCCTAAGGGCGCAACTGCAGAAACTACAGGTGCGGCCCCCACAGGAAGGAAACTTAGCCACCTATGCCACAGCAGGCACATCAACAGCAGAATAGATGCTACACACGAGGATGGCCAATACCATAGTATTACCGGAAGGAGCGCTAGCAGCAGTAAATGAGAACGACAGAGCCGTGGTTAGCAGGATCAAGGGACTTGGCCTTAATTTGGCTAATCTTATGCGAGAAACATTGTACCAACCACAAGATGGAACAACAACAAAGCTCCGCACCAGGGAGGGTCAACAATCTAGGTTCTGAGCAAGCAAAAGATTAATATCGAACAGCTTAGCTTGTAGCGCGACGAGTTGGTGTTGTAGAACCAGTAGTTGGTGCAGACAGTTGATGATGCTTGTCGATGCGTCCCAGAGTTGTCCATCACAGCAAACCTACGAATAGAAGTATGGATCCACTGTTTGTCAAGTGGAGTCTGAAACACACGCAAGGAAACAACACGAGTGTAGCTGGAGTTGAATCTCCATATTTTCGAGCTACAGCTGAAGGCACAACCTTCCACTCCCCTGGAAGTTAGAGAGAAATGCGTCAGCACTATCTAAATAGGGCTGGAAGAAATTGGATGGGCAGTAAAAGACTGTACCAATATGTTGGACCAAGTCTTTAGTGTCCTCACATCCTTACAGGAGGACCCCAACATAGAGTGCCTCGAAACAAAGGCGCATGAACTTCAGGAGCAGTACAACAATGTCCAAGAAACTATGCAGACAATCATCCTCACTCAATGACTCACAAAGATGCAGTAAGCAAGGGCACTGAAAGAGCAGGTGAATGTCGCAAGATAGAAGGAGGCAGTTCTCAAAGAGCGTGTCCAACCATGGATTGAGGAGGCCTTCACCATTATGGCAGATATCGAAGGCAAACTCACACAGATGCAGGGGCTCTACATGCTAAGATAGGGATTGATCCTAACAAAGAAGCATTAGAAGAGCACATGTAGTAGGTCCAGCAAACGCAGAGCAGTGTGTTGCAGACCTCCGAGCAGCACAGGACCAGCTAGAGGGACTCCGTGCCAATAGAGTGATTCGAGGGTGAGTCACGGTGTTTGTGTTGGGGGCTTGTTGGGCATCGAATCCCCCCATGGCATGTTTTCGGGCTCAAAGCCCAAGTTTTGGTCAAATATGTTGTAAGACTCCATGAATTGTGAGCGTGGAGTGCAAAATGTACATTGAGTCATAGGGTTGTCCGCCCTAAAGTTTTGTAATGTAATGTAATGTAAATTAATGTCATGTCGGCCTACCCATGGTCTACGGACCATGGGAGTGTATAAATAGAGCGAGGCTCTAAATTGTAAAGTAGCGAAGAGAAAAGAAGCTAAGGGATGAAGTCTAGAAGATAGCAAGGAAAGAGTCTAAGTGTCTTTGTTGTAGTAGTAGCAAGAGGCTCTACAGCTGGGTGTGCAAAGGCCTAGTAGAGTCCACAGCTGAGTGTGCAGACCCCTGCAACCAAGTGCGCAGGGCAGAGTCGAGTCTGTAACCCTAGAAGAAGAATAATAAAGAGAAGTTTGATTCCAAATACTGTGTATCTGCTTTGGTATTACTTTCTATGCATTTATACTATCATGCACACTTATATGAATACTAAACATTGTTAAGTATAATTGGGTTCATATAGATAAGTTAAGTAATCAGATAATATCAAGGTAATAGTAAGGAACTTGGGTAATAACGCAGATCGCGCCCCGAGCAGGGCTGTGTGGAGGCAGCATCATAGGATGCGAGGACCAATAAAAGCGTGTAGTGGCGTAAGCGTAGGGTCAAACCATGGACCACCACTAATCCTTAGACATCTCTAAGGTGCGGAAACCTAGTTCTAGCACCCTCCCATACTACTTTGGGTGAGACCTTAGTCTGCACTCCGCAGACTCTTGTCGAAAGGGCCAATAGTACCAGGATTTGCTTGGCTAAGTCACCTCAGAACCTAGGTCAGGCCCCTACAAGCCAACACTAGGCATCCGTGGAGACTTTGGTACTTCAGCTAGTATTTCTACAACCTTTTGGGTAGCTCCTTCTTCTACCATAGCCACCTCTGGAATATCTCCCTCAGCTGTCGCTACTTCCGTGCTCATAGCTTTAGTGGACATTGACATAATGCTACGTAATAACCCCTTATTCACCTATGGAAATGTCTCAAACACAGAACTTGCTAGAAAAAGTTTGAAAGTTTCACAGTTCATGTGCACTTGAGAGCTCAACAACTCAATTCTCAAAATGCCAAGTGTTTTTCACTGGGCAGCCACCTGTAATTTATAGGCACTTACAAATTCAAATCCAACTATTCCCCCCAAAATCAGTTCATTAATGCTAGCTTGGTGGCATATTTTCAGATATCTGGTCCATAAATTCTGACTTAAATGTCGCCCCCCCACTCCATTTGGCCCTTTTTTTCATCGTCAAATCATGAACAATGACTTTAATGGTCACTTTCCGGTTGCTCTATGCGATTGCTTCCTTGGTAGCGCAGTCCCCTACGGACTTCCATGGCCATTGTGACATATCTTCGTTCCACACAATTCCCTTATCGTGCTACTCTTCGACCCAAGTAGTGTATTTTATAGTCTCGCACCTCCTTTCAACTACTTGCAGTGCTAATATTTTTCTTCCCTCATATAGTCACCTAGCTGGATCACCGGTGTATGGCTTCAATCGACTACCATTCACCTTCCCTGGGAAGGGTTCTCCATTCAATTTAACCAACTGAACTACTCCACCATCGATAATCTCGTTGATAACATATGGCCCTAGCCAGTGCATCCTAAAGTTCCTTGGAAATTTATCATATTTACTATCATATAACAAGACCAGATCATTTATCTTGAACGTGCGCAGTTTGATGTGTTGATCGTGCCATGCCTTTTCGCGTTCCCTTTGAACTTGTTGATGAAATCCAACTAGAAATTGGTCCTCCTCAAGCTTTGCTAGCTATGCGAGCCTCTCCTCTAGGGCTCCGTGGTCCGACATTCCTATGATTACCACTTTGCGTAGACTAGGTACAATGTATTCCATTGCCATCACAACTTCTATGCCATACAGGAGTCTGAAAGGTGTTTTCCTAGTCAACTTCTGGCAAGTCGTTCTATATGCCCATAGCACTGCTAGTATGCACACATCCTAATCATTTCTCTGAGCATTGCAGACCTTCGTCAGTGTGTTCTCCAATATATTATTGAATGCTTCCACCATTCCATTAGCCTGTAGGTGATAAGGCATACTCTTTTGATGATACACCTGAAATTCTTTTGTCAACGCACTGATAGTTTCGTTAAGAAAGTGCATACCGCTATCACTCATCAAGATATTTGTACATCCAAATCTTGTCAATACATATTCAAAAATAAACTTTGCAGCTATCGCACCTATGCAGTCCTTCACATGCTACGCCTCCACCCACCTAGTCAAGTACTCAGTCGCGGTGATGATGTATTGTGCACCTATCTTCTTTCCTTGAGGTTGAATTGGACCCACAAAGTTAATCACCCATTTCTTGAATGGTTGTAATGTCACCTATGGCATCAAAGGAATTTCATCCCTCTCTGATTACCTACTAGTCCTTTGACATTCGTCACATGCCCTATAATATGCTTTCGCATCCTTATGCTGGGTTTGCCACCACAACCCATCACGCTGAACCTTCTGTGCTGTTGCTTTTCCTGCATAATGTTCTCCTGCAACTCCTCCATGAGCCTCCATGAGAATGCTGCTTCGTTCAAAGTCAGGTACATGACATTGCAATATTTCATCTAACCCAATTTTGTACAAGTTCCCTGCAATGATGGAGAAGTTTTTCATGCACACTACTAGCTTCTTCTTCTACTGGCTTGTATACACTTCTGGAGAAGTTCTCGTCGTCAGGAAATGTATGATATCTTCAAAGTGATTGTCCGCAATGCACACTACAAAGAGTTGCACGTCAGGCAACCCCTCCTCCAAATTAGTAGGTTCCTCTCCCATTTTAATGCGCGACAGATGATGAGGTCCTGCACTTAGTTGTCCTAGCTTCAAAATAACTTCAAAGTCATACTCTTGGAACAACAACAACCATCTTCAGATCTTCCCCCCCAACACAAGCTTATTGACCAGGTATTTCAACGGAAAATGATCCGTATACATCATAAAATGTCCACCCAACAAATAGTGCCTGAATTTTTGGAGCGCATACACCATGGCTAGTCCTTCATGCTCTGTAGTGGAATAGTTCTTCTCAACCTTGGACAACTTCCTTCTAGCAAATAGTATAGGATGGTCCAATTCCCCCTCACCCGCCCATGTCAGCACAGCCCCCAGCCCAATACATGAGGCGCCCATGTGCACCTGAAATTCCTTCTTCCAGTCCAAGAAGACTAGGATTGGCGCAGTGACCATTTTCTATTTTGGCACGTCCAAGCTCTTCTAACATTCATCATTCCAACACAACATAGCATTATTTTTCAACAACTTCTTCATCGGTGCGGTGATCTAGGCATAGCTCTTGATGAACTTCCTATAGTATCCGATATGCCCTAGAGTTGTGCACAGCTGTTTCACATTCCTTGGTGCCTCCAAGTTGATTATCACTCCGATCTTCAGGGGGTCTACCATAAATCCTTGTCTGCATACCACATGACCAAGTAGGATCCCAAAAGTGACACAAAACAGACACTTCTTTAGATTGAGCGCGATCTAGTATCTCTGACATGTATCTAACATCAAGCGCAAACTTGCCACATGATGCTTGACCAATCCAAACACTGTCCAATCATCAAAGTATACCTCCAAAAACTTATGAATGAAGTCTTTGAATGCCGTAATGACTATGCACAGAAATATTGCTGGCACATTCTTCAGCCCAAAAGGCATTACAATGTACTGAAAACATCCCCATTCAGTTACAAAGGTCGTCTTGCTTCTATCCTCAGGCGTGATTTTGATCTGATGGTACCCAGAGAACCCATCAATGACAGAGTATGCTTCTTGGCTACCTACATTATCCAAGACTTCATCGATGAATGGGGTCAGGAAATGATCATGCACACAAGCGTCATTCACCTTTAGGAGATCCATGCATATCCTTATTTCTTCTTTCTGTTTCTCTTCCTAAACCACTATTGGGCTTACGCAATCAAATTCTTCCACTGGTTCAATAATACCTGCCACGAGCATCTTATAACCTTTCCTTATACTTAGGATTAAGTCAATAATGTCTTTGCTTTACAGGTTTCACATTTGGTTTCAGGTTGATCTTCATGACACCCAGGTCTCCTATTATCCCTTTTAAATCAGAAAACTTTGTGGGGAACAAATCCTGATATTCGCAGAGGAGCTCAGTGACTTTGTCTACTATCGCATATTCCCAATAGTCTTCAATGGCACGGTTATGTCTGGATTCTCTATCTGCAGACCTTCAACCTCACGGTGACATTCAGTTTCCGGAATATAAATCTTCCTGGGATCCTCGTCTTCTTCTTCAGCAGTCACGTTATAACATTCCAACGCGTGACTCAACTGGGTAGTCCAATCAGGTTGGACCAAGTCCAAAGGATCTTGTGGTATCCTAAAGATAGTTTCTTTAACCTCTTGTAGTGCCACGTCAATATAGTCAAACCCATCCTCAAAGCTAAATGTCATTATAAATCCTTGGCACAAGATGTCCCATTCTTTAGTTCCATGGCGGAGCTATGTTTCCAAGTACCAATTCATTGGTATGTTGTCGAGGGTATGATAAAACAGATGCACCCATTCAGGCTGGGGCTCCACTCCATAAGCCTTAGTCCATTTGGCCAGGTGATCACGCAGATCATCCCTTCCATCATACTTATTTATTAGCTGCACTTTTGGTTGTCCAAAACGTATTCTCATCATCCTCTTATAGTCATGCCAATCGCTGAAATTATCCTTGTGTGTACCCCACCATCTTGCGGGCGTAGTGCATAGTACCCAGTCCAAGGCCTAGAAGCAATATTTCTCTAGCACTTCTCTCTCAAATGCATCCAAAAAGCGATCAACATCAGCCAGCCCATCATAGTGAGGAAGATCCCTAACTTTGGATGACACGCAGCACAATGACTTAGTCATCATATTACAACACAATCTAGATACTTCATGCAACTAGTTCTTCCAGTGCTCTAATTCTTTATCTGAATCTGACATACAGGAGCTTTCGAGGTCCCATTCAATACGTCCATCCACTGTCGGATTTACCCAATCCTGGTCTTGCACTGTTATCTTGTAAATCTGGTCCAGGTCATCATCACTTTCATAATCTCGGACAGGTTCTGTATAGCATGGTCCTTCTGCAAGATATAGTGGCACCACCATGTGGAGCGAATTATTTTCAAATATCATCTTTCGCTTCTTTAGGTTGATTACCCCATTCATGTCAATGGCCCAATCGATTCCAGGGAGCACAGGGTAGGGATTTCTATCATCCACAATCTCTATTACTTCAAAATCCACCAGTGCACTCGCGCCCTCGATGTCAACTATTACCCCTTGCAGCCTCCCATTCGGATAATTTTATGTTGATTCACCATTCTTAACTGGATCGAAGACCAATGGAGTGTAGGTCTCTCCATTCTTTCCCAAGTCTGTTTTGGCAAAACATTCGCGTCAGACCTCAGATCCAGGATGACTTAGTCCATTTCGTATTCCCCTATCTACGCAGTGAGTCTCATTTCACGCCCGATTCTTGCCTTGTGCTTACCAAGCTTCCTGACCACATGTGGTTCACCAATAGCACCATCCTTAGTAGCGCACCAATTGATCAATTCCTGCAGGCCCTTGATAACCTTACTATTGCGGAGTAGTTTCATGTAGGTCTTCAAGAATGTGGTAATCATGGATGGGTCCATTTATTCAACTGGTTTCTCCTCACTTCTTGAGGTAGAGGCCTCAGCGAAGCTTTTCTTTGCTTCCATAAATGTTTCTTTTGCACGCTCCAGATCAAACCTAGTTTCTTTTTCTGGTGCTTTGCGGACCCATTCATCTTCTCCAGGTTCCTTGCCTTTATCCTCCACTGTCGTAGTTCCACTTCACAACATAATGTTTACCTTAGGGTCATCCTCATGAGGCTCAGCCCTCATCATTTGGAGGTTTTGCATCGGCTGCGGCTGCGGAGACTGCACCCCCTTTTCGCGAATCTCATCCAATAATATTGGGCAATCCTCAGTTGCATGGTTAAACTAAGTACAATAGCAGCATGACAATCGCATCGGATTAAGATAGTCCCTCACGTAGTGTCCTGAGCCTCTGCAATTGTAACAAATCAATTGTCCTCGGCCTCTACCAGGCCCTCCTCCACCTCGCCTCGGCTGCGCCCCTGATACTCACCTTGCGTTCCCCCAACACCTTGGTTTGGATGTTGCGTTTCTGCCTACACTCTGTATGTAGGTGTCATGTCCATCATTAATTTGTAACTATGGAAATTGCGGTCATTGTGACCTACTGATTGAAAAAAATTGAAAAAGAGTTGTTGTGGTGTTTGTGTGAATTTCTACAGCAAATGGAAATTGTTGGTCTCATGTTTCCCATCCACCTGGAATATAGCGCACCATAGCATAGGCCCTACACTTAGCCCTGCCGCAGCCTTCAGCCGTAGAGGCATTGGTCCCCCGTTGCAACATATTTCATGAATATTTGGCAGTGATCCTTGTCATGCCCCTGACCCTTGAATTTTAGGCACCAAACTTCTTTGCGCGTCTCTGGCCGAGCTGTTCTGTCCTTCTTCAAACTTTTCATTTCGAGACACAGGTTTTTCCACTGCGCATGAATTTGCTGAAACCCTAGATTAGCATCTTGCATTGGTGTCTCATGCAGCCTCATCGCGATTTCCAAAGCTTTCGCCTAGGTTCCAATATTCTGTTGTGATAGAGAAACCCTTAGGTGGGGCAGGAGCGAGGCCACAAACCATTCGCGGTGTTTCCCATTAGTTGGGTTCATGTTGGCTTCATGGATCGTACACTTCAATCTTTGATCCAAATCCTAAGGTGTATCCCTTGGCTTCATCATGATCTCCTTGAATCCCACAATCGACTGTGCTTGATACTTAGGTCTATTGAATTCTCTATTCAGCGCGGCCTTGATATCAGCCAACACAGATGTTGGGTTATCAGTATTGTACTTAATGTACCATGTTAGTGCACGGTCCTGCAAAGCACTAACCAAAATGGCTATCTTCATTTGGTCATCCATGATACCCTGGACTTCCCATACAACCTTCGTGATGAACCAAAACTGGTCCGAATCTTCATTCCCTACGCCCTTGAATACAGGTAGTTTTACGGAGTTCGTCATATTGAACAATGGTGGAGGTGGCAGCGGTGTGGGTAATTGGGTGAGTGTTGGAGACGAGGATGGAGGTAGTGTAGATGGATGGGATGAGGGTGGAGGCAATGTAGGTATTCTCAAGAACACTTGTCTTATCAGCTGAAAAACACTCAGTGGAGAATATTGTGTTGCTCCTTCATCGTCACTCAAAGGAGGCTGGATTAGTGGGCTATACTCAGGACCCTTTCTTCCTCCATCCCTGAAATAATTTCCATTTCACGTAGCTCCAAACATCGACAAGGTAGTCGCATGACCCATTGTTCACACAAGAGAATCTTAATCCAAGTATTTAGTGACTTTAAATACTTACCTCACGGTCCTTTAAAGAAGCAACGCTCTACTTCGCTATAACTGACAGAGGTATTGACAATGAACTCTGTCACAAATCCTCCTATGATGTGGTCGTTCCAATGGTTGCCAGCGCACGTGATCTTATATTCAGACACTTCCAATATCCTTACTAACATCGGTGTCCAAAAATTCGGAGTGTCAAGCCTCCACCTTCCTTGGTCGTCTGCCAACTTCACGATCCACTCATATAACTCAACCGGGAAGGAACATAAGAATATTTCATGTATTTCTATGTACATGTATCTATCCAACCACTCCTCTTTCGTCAATTCATGGATATTTCTATCCAACCAGTTTTTGATCTCTTTCTTAGTTGGATTCTAATGATATGACATCACACATCTCGTTATGCAAATCCCGGTCCTGACAATGGAACCATTTTCTGGCTTGATGGGCCCTAACCTAGGTTCAGCGTTAGGAAACCAAGCAAATCCCTACACTACTAGCCCTTTTAGTATCAGTCCACGGAGCGTGGACCAAAGTCTCACCCGAAGCAGTATGGGAGGATGCAGGAACCAAGTTTCTGCACTCTAAGATGGTTGTGATGTCGGTTTTCTACCATAACTTCTATCTTCACGCAGGTCGTTAAGCCTTTAGGGTTTATCAATGTATTTCCTCTTTCGTCTTTCAAAACCTCCGCGAAGGTATCTGATTTTCCTTCGCGCAACTCTAAACAATGATTCAGGCACTTATGTGCCTTTGAAACTATGTTACTGTATTGTTTCCCTAATTATCTTAGTGGTTATCCAAATTTATCATGCAATTAATATTACCCTCGTGTAGACATATATTATTACTTGTGTTCAAATAATAGATAGAAACAGATACATTCATGCATCAATTTAATATTATAATGTAAACCTAGAACTTAACATATCATAATTGGATGCAATAATCAGAGACACAAAACACAATGATTCCATAATACTTCTTTTTATTTATGATTCTAGTTCCCAGTACAGACTCTATCTGCCCTGCGCACACAGCTGCAGGGGTCCACGCACTCAGCTACGGACTTGCACCCTAGACCTCTGCGCACTCAATTGCAGAGTTGTTACACTAAAAAATGTCACCATGACTATTTACAGTTAGTATGGCTCTATCAACAGTCATGCTATCCTCTTAGGCAAGTCTTATACCTCTGCTCTCCATGTCAAACTCCAAAAAAGAGAGAAAGTCTTTATAAATGTATTTATCTCTGGGTACGCAGGTTCTCTCAACCTTACCTGCGGGGACGCACCCAATGTTCACAAAAGCTGCGTCTTTGGACGCTCTGTATGTAAAGGGGCAGGTGCATCCCCCTGTAAAGGTTAAAATGCGCAAGTTTCATCTTTAAAAAGTTACTTGTGGTCATTTCTAGAGCATTCTAGAAGGTTGTTCGACGTGTATTGAGCGCCTCCAGATGGTTCATGCACTCCTACCAAAGAGGAACTTATCCCATCAATAAGGGATCTATCCCATCCAAAGAGGGGATTATCCCATTGATGGTGGACCTGATTAACCTCCTCTTGAGCACTATAAATACAGGCATTGGGCCAGAAGGAGGGGAGGTTGGAAGCTATACATTTCTAAGGGTAAATGCTGCAGGAATTAGGACTCCCATTTAGAAGCTTGTGAGGAGAGATTGCCATCTTTGCTTGTTCTATTTGGAAGTGGGTGAGCTTTGTCAAAGTAAAGGAGAACTCTTGATGGACCCTGGGAGGGACTTGCACAACACCAAGGCTCAGGTTGTATTTGTTCCTTTTGTTACCTATTAATGCAAATGAGTCCATTCTTCTCAATAACTTGTTATTTATGAGTTGTTTCATGTACTCCTTGGTCTATGTGTTAAATATGTTTTATTCTATGAGATTATCAAGTGCTATTTAATCGTTTGATTATTAGTGTATGCAGGTTTCAAAGTGAAGGAGGAGCTCATCCGGATCAGCGGAGCTGGACTGCTACAACAGCGTTGGATTACAGGTAGGATCTAAACACTTGATTTCCCATATGGTAAATGCATGTTTAGAGAAGGATTGCTCTTGTTTGTCTTGTTTGTCACTAGAGAGTCTTAGGCTCCTAGGGAGGTTGATTTGTGTCCGCACTATCGACTCTTTCCGCCTGACAAATTGGTGACTCCACTGGGGACTCCATTGATGTGAAAGTCTTTTCCTTTATATGAACTTTGCTCTAAGAAAATTGGTTTATTTTTCTGGTTTTTGGCTCTGTGACTTTGTCTTTGGGTGGGTTAGCTTAGGGTTAGATTCATTTTGGTTTTTCTTGAATTTTCCAGTAGGATGCACCCTCTGAGTATTGCACAGTGCGTCCCTGGACACACTGTCGCTGTGTGCACAGAGCAGGCCCGCACCTGTCTTAACAGGTCGCCTGCGTCCCCTGCTAAAATTTGAAAAAAAATCCATTTTTTGCATTTTTTCTCTTAGATTTTGCTTTTTCTTAGTTTTTACTGCCCAGATCCATTAGTCCCTTGTCAAAGATCTTCACCTAAACTTGTTTCGATAGCATTGAGTGTTTTAGTGGATTTCATAGAAGTTTAAGCCCTAGGGTTTGATTTTTGAGTAGGTCTTGTAGTGACTTTGGCGGTAGAAGTTGTCAAGCCTTAGATATCTCTGGTTTTGTCAACATTCTTAGAAGTCAGACCTGTCATAAAGTCTACCTGTGAGAGCAACTTACCATTGAGTTGTTTCTTTGGGCAAATTTCGAAGTGCTTGTTGATTGAGTCTTGAATTCCATTTTACAAAAAGAACAAAAAGATTTGAGTTTTGTTTTGACTAGTCTTTTGATTCTGCATTAGCTGGTCCTTGATTTGATTTTGGTCAAGTAAAACAACCTAGAATCATCTTTGTGAGCTTTTGCCTTGTTAGGTTTGCTTAGAGTAATTTCCTTTTTTGATTTTCTTGTGAGTCAAGTTTTCATAGATTTTATAGCTTTTGAGATTGATTTTCGTTAAGATAGATTTATATGCTTTATTAAAAAGAGAAAATACAAAAACATCTCCTTTGAAAAGTTTTGTTTCAAGTAGCTTTGAAAAGTTTTGAAAGAAAAAGAGTTTTTCGTGCACGTAAGGAGTGGTCATGTTTGTATGCTTGAAAAGATAAAGAGAATTGTTTCTTTGATTGTCTTTACTAAGAAAGTTGTTTTCTATAAAATTTGCATCTTTCAACTCTCTTAGTTAAGAATTTCATTGAAAAAGGAAAGTAGCGTAAATCATCTTAGGTGCATCTTTGTAGTGGTTTGAGTCGAGTCTACACACCATTGGTTTCACTTCCGCTACCTTTTGTCTTTAAGAAAAACCATAAAATCAACGCTTAAAGTAAAATCGACGTAGTAACTTTTATTTCCTAGGGCTCTGAAACACCAATTTAGATCAGGCTAGTGTCTTGGAGTAGGTGAGTAATTAACTCTCCAAGACAACAAAACCAAACAAGTAGCTTATCTTGTGATAGAACAAATCCAATTGTCTCATTTGTACTCTGGGAAAGCTCCTCTTAAAGGAGAAGCACAACCTCGTGTCCGAACCAGTGAGGGGATCAATCCCCCCTCGTTGGGAACGACGCCAGACACGCACATATTACAAACGGTAAACCTCGGATTAACCATTGTCAAGGAGCCAGGGGTCACTTGTCAGTAAACCTTGGATTATTGTCAAGGAGCCGGCAAGGGGATTGAGCTTGATACTTTGCCCTTGCGTGCTGTCGGAGTTTAGACTGTTCCCCCAGGTGCATTTGTTGCGGCTGGTAACCTTAGTGACCATTATCTTTAGGATTCTACCAAGGTGACGGTGGAGGGAAGATCCCACTGTACCTGGAGCAGACGTCGACTAGACTCACTTGGATTTTCTGGGGGGTTCACTTCACTCGAGACGGTTAAAGTGGAGGAACTTGGTCCAGTCTATTCATTAAGCAGGTTGCCGGGGTAACTGTTCCACCCGCCACTTCTGTACTGAATCCAGCGATGTTGGGCTTCATCACCAACTAGTGCTTTCGGTCTGGAAGGCTACTGTTTGTGCTTGGTTTGACGCCCTGGATTCTTTAGGCGTGTGATTCAAATTTGTTTGGTTCTTTAGAGACTTTAGGTGGTTTGATTTGAAATTTTATTTTGTTTTCGTGTGTAGTAGTTAAAAGTTTTAGCTGTGGCGGAATTACCGAGACAGTCCCGTAGACTTCGGGGCAAGTCACCTGAGATTGTCACCGGAACTGATTTGTTGAGGAAACTCCGTAGATCACGGGGTGGATCTCCTGAAGACGTCCCGGGTCAGTACGAAGGGTTGAAGGTCCTTGTAACTCCTCCTAGTGGCAGTAAAGTAGGTTCACCTGAAGAAGGAGAATCTTCCTTGGTAGTCCATCCAGATTACCAAAGTCTAGAGACAGGTTATAATCCTGAAGCTGTTACAGTTTCTGAGCTTGCTGGTAGTTTCTCGTCTACTAGTGATATAGGCGAAGAACCTGAAATATCCGAACCTGTTACTCCGACTTCTAGTGTTCCAGATTCACCGAGAATAGAAAGAATTATCACCGAAAATCTTCCTACTGGTTTGATTGCTATCGAAGAACTTGCTCCAGAGGAAGAAATAGGCGTTTCTCACCTTGAAGATCAACTTACTATTGATCTAAGGGAGCGTGAATCTATCTTTTACAGTCCTCCTAGAAGTACTACTTGGTACCTTTCGTTAACTAATTATTTAGACAACTCAGGGATAGGTTTTTCTCCACCTCGTACTCCTTTTCCACCTGGAGGTATTCATACTCCTGTAAATATGTCTGGTCAGTCGTCCGTGTTTACTCAAAGTCCTGAATCTTTCTTACACGGCGGTCCTTCTGTTCCCACTGGGTATCAATCGCTTTCTGGTACCTTTGCGGGGGCATTTCCTCAACCCGTCGATCATGGGTTATTAAATGGAAACAGTGGTAATATACCATTGGGTGTAGGAGACATTTACATGATGTCAGGTTCAGTTCCCGTTTCCCAACCTCAAGGTGGCCAATTACCGCCTGGGGGGCAGCCTCAGTTAACGCCTAGGGGGAAACCTCAAGGTACACAAATCGTGTCTGGGGGGCAACCTCAAGGTCAGTATGCACCTATGGTACAATACATGCCTCAAGGTCAACCCCAGCCTCAATATGTACCCCAGGGTCAACCTCAGTATCAATATCAACCTCAAGGATGGCAACCTCAAGGATGGCAACCCCAAGGGTATCAACCCCAAGGGTATCAACCTCAAGGGTATCAACCTCAAGGTCAAGGTCAACCCCAGTATCAGTATTTACCCCAAGGTTATCAACCTCAAGGTCAATACTCGAGTCAAGGTTATCAACCACCTCAAGGTCAGTCATATGGTCAAGGTATGGGAACTGCACCTTTCAATTATCAATCCTATCCTCAATTCGGTTATGGACCTCAGTATTCTCAACCTGTTACGGGTCAATACCCTGGAATGTTAGTGTGGGATCCATCACAGGGTCAACAGGTGTTGCAGCCAAGTATACAGTTGGTACCTCAAGCTGGACAACCCGTAGTTTCTGGTTCACCCCAGCAACCGCAACCTGCCCAGTCAAATGTTCAAACTTCTGTAACTTCGGTAGTTACTCAGCCGCCAATTGCACCTAGTACTCCATCTCAAACGGCTGCTGCAACTACCGCTGCATCTACCGCACTTACTTCTGGAGTATCGACAGCTCCGGTTTCTACTGTCTCTGCAACCACTCCTCAGGCATCTTTACCGTTGTCTGGATCTACGATTCAAACCACGGTCCAGATGCCTATAGGTCAGCCTGGTATAAGTACGGTTGTCACTACTCAACCTCAATTTGTTCAACAACCGTACCAGGGACAGTACCAACAAAGGCAAGCTGTCCAGCAGCCAGTTTACCAGTATCAACCGTATCCTGGGTACACTTATCAACAACCTCAACAACCCCAGTACGGTCCGGTTAATCCTGGTTTTCCAGGAGGATATAATATCCCTAATGCGATTCCTGTTCCTAGTTATCCTGGATATCCTCCTCCTGGGGCTGGTGTTATGACTCAGAGTTTTAGAGATCCTAACCGGCAATTACCGTTTATCGCAACTTTGGATTTACCAGATTTGACGCGCCTAACGAATGATCCAATTCAATATCTTCAGTTCTGGCCGCCAATGCCAAATAAGTTGCCCAGTGATATACCCAAGTTCGAAGGTAAGTCTGGAGAGGATCCGTCCAATCATGTGATGACTTACCACCTCTGGTGTGCTTCAAATTCTATCTCGGATGATTCGATCCGCTTACGTCTTTTTCAGCGTACACTCATTGGTCTCGCGGCCAAGTGGTACATTGAGTTACCACGGGCCTCTTTTTACAATTTTAGCCAGTTAGCTACCTCGTTCTTAACTCACTTTCAGTTGCCGGTCAGATACGATAACGGCACGGAGTTATTAACTTCACTAAAACAATCGACGTCCACGTATATTTCTGATCACATTCATGAGTGGAGACGTCGAAGAAGGTTAGTGAAAGTTTTTATTCCGGACCAAATCTTAGCTGAATGGTTTGTTAAATCATTATTACCGAAGATTACTGAAGATGTAGCTAAGGCCGGAGTAGTTACTGAGGAGCAAGTCATTGCTCAGGCGCAGTACCTTGACTTAGTTTATACTCAGTCGGGTACGTTACACGAGAAGATTCCAGATCTTCCAAAATCGAATCAAATCGCTGCTGCTCCTTCGGGATCTCATGCCGCTGATGGTATGATTGGTACGGTGAACACAAAGAGCAAGAAGAAGTCTTCCAAGAGTTCTACTACTCCTATAATCACCTTGCCTGATTCCCCGACAGGAGAGTCTTCTCCTGAACTTTCCGCCGATATTCACGCTGTAGAGTCATCTACGGCCAAATCAAAAAACGGTGGAAAGAAGAAAGGGAAGAAGAAGGCTAAAGCAGACAAGGCTCCGAAGGAGAAAACAGAAAAGTCGGAAACCAATGACAAAAAGCGCAAACCTCGATATCCTTGTCTTATTTGTGAAGAGGATCATTTTACAAGAGATTGCCCTCATCGGGCCGAGGTTGTGAAAATAGTCAAAGGTTCTCCCACTCCTGCTGTGTTGAAAGATCCATTTCCAAAGCAGGAGAGTAAGATGATAGGTTCTTCCTCGACTGCCAGTGAAGAACCCATTTTGATGATGTCTCATGTGAGGATTGCGACTCGATCGCAAGATTATGGTAGTAAGAATCCTGTTGATGGTAAGGAAGCAGAATCTTCTCATTCTAACCCATCAACCTCAGCTCCTGGTTCCGATCCACTACAGATCGAAAAACCTAACCCGGACTTAGTAATCAAACCGCCCGCCAAGGGTGTACTTCGAAGGTCTGCTTTCAATCCACATGCGAGAGCAGCCCAGAATTACAACATTGTTGAGGACTTAGCTGTTTCACCCTCAGCAATGTCGGCGTTAGAAGTGCTGCAATCATGCCCAGCACAACGAAAATTACTTTTGTCGGCTATCGGAGCTGTTGATGTTCAGGACCCGAACCTGATAATCTTCGATCTAGAAAATAGTACACCGCGTCTACCCCATCAAATGGCTTTCCAAATCCCAGTGATAGTAAAAAACAGGCCTATTCATCGGACTGTGATTGATGAGGGAGCTTCTACGTGTATTATGTCGATTCAATGTTGGAGATCTCTTGGTTCTCCTTCGTTGAACCAATCCCCCACCATCCTTAAGGCCTTTGATGGCCGTGGGTTCCGTCCGTTTGGTATTCTACAGGAATTGCCTATAGGGGTAGAAGGTAAAACCGTTAGTCTGGATGTGGAAGTGGTTGATGCCCCTCTAGACTACAACCTTCTTTTGGGTCGAAGTTGGTCATATGCTATGACGGCGGTCGTTTCATCGGTCTTCAGAGTAATTAAGTTTCCATATAACGGTAAGATCGTGACTATTGATCAGCTGACATACTTTTCATCCGACCCAGCCTCTTCAGAGAGTATCCAGCATGTCGGTAAGACGACAATCCCTTATAGGGACGTTGGCGTAGGTTTAGTTAAAGATTCCGGTTTACTGGGAACTTTTCCT
Source organism: Pinus tabuliformis (assembly GCA_031772625.1). Classification (NCBI taxonomy): domain Eukaryota; kingdom Viridiplantae; phylum Streptophyta; class Pinopsida; order Pinales; family Pinaceae; genus Pinus; species Pinus tabuliformis. Next base: position 1,214,498,181 of record CM062804.1, on the reverse strand, counting down.
TTCCCTCCAATCAACGCAGACCCTTCATTTGCATCAATTCATATGATTACATCAGAAAACATTATTTATGATGATCCTTGGATCGTCCCATCTGAATCTGAGATAGACTCATTCGGTGATGCTATGCCTTTGAGTCCATATGAAATTGCTTATGAAGCTGTCATGTCTTTTACCGACTCGCGTTCAACCCAAATCGACCAAATGAATGTGGTCAGTGAAGAATCACTTTTCACCTCAACCTTAGAACGGATAGCGTTTCCCGAAGTCGTGTCATCTGACGAACAACTTCGCGAAATCCTAAGTGTAGACGATCTACCATGGGAAGATCTCCATCACAGATCTTCGTTTTTACCTAAGGATGATGCATTTGAAAATGATTTTTCATCTATTTTACCGCTGAATATGTCAAAGACGCTCAGGATCCAACGAAACATTCTGATTCAGAGTTGAATTTAGGGAATATTTCTCGTACTATTCCCATTGATATTTCAGTGAAGCCCGGAATTGAGGAGAACATTCATATAGGTGCCGCATGTACAGAAGATGAAATCCAAACTTACAAGGCCCTATTCCAAGAATTCCGCGATGTGTTTGCCTGGTCTTACGAGGAAATGCCGGGAATCGATCCTGCCATTGTTGTTCATGAAATAAAGACCTACCCGGATGCTAAACCCGTCCGGCAACGGTTGCGTCAGATTCACCCTCGGAAAGCGGCTGCGATTAAAGCAGAAGTCGAAAAGCTGTTGAAAGCAGGTTTCATTTATCCAATCCCGTTAACGGATTGGGTATCGAATATTGTTCCGGTCAACAAGAAACAAGGAACAATAAGAATCTGTATCGACTATAGGGATATAAATCGAGCTTGTCCAAAAGACAACTATCCTACGCCTTATATCGATCAAATTATTGATGATTGTGCCGGAAGTGAAATGTTTTCCTTTATGGATGGTTTTTCGGGCTATAATCAAATCAATATTCTACCTGCCGACCAACCAAAAACGGCATTCATTTGTCCATGGGGGACATTTGCTTATTGCAAATTACCTTTTGGGCTTAAGAATGCCGGGGCCACTTTTCAACGGGCGATGTCTTACGCATTTCATGACATCAAGCACATTGTGCAACCGTATCTCGATGATTTGCCTGCTCATTCTTTACATCGAGCTGATCACCTTGTCCACTTACGAGCAATCTTTATGAGGTGTAGGCATTATCGAATTCGGTTGAATCCCCACAAGTGTGTTTTCTGTATAGAAACAGGTCGATTGCTGGGATTTGTTGTTTCAAAAGCCGGCATTCGCGTCGATCCCTCAAAGGTCGAAGCTATCATCAAATTGCCTCCTCCTTCGAGTTTGCGCCAACTCCAAAGTTTGCAAGGGAAAGCGAACTTTTTACGCCGATTCATCCCAAACTACGCCGAGGTCACTAAAGGTTTTACACGGTTGTTGAAACAGAACGCTCAATTCTTTTGGGACGAGATTGCCCAACAATCTTTTGATGCACTTAAACACGCGTTGACCCATGCACCGTTGTTGCATCCTCCCAACTACAACCAGGACTACTTCTTATACCTCGCAGCTTCGCATTCCACCATTGGAATGGTGTTAGTTCAAGAAGATGAATTCGGAGCGGAACATGTGATATATTATCTCAGTAGGACCTTAAATCCCACTGAGCTAAAATATTCGCATGTGGAGAAATTGGCCCTGGCAGCCGTTCAAGCTGTCCAGCGTTTTCGTCACTACATTCTTCTCCGTAAAACTACAGTTATTTCGGATTGCAACCCTATGATTTACATTTTGACAAAACAATTGCTAGGGGGCAAGTACTCTAAATGGATCGTTATCCTGCAAGAGTTCGACTTGGAGTTCGAGAAGTCCAAGTCTAAGAAATCCTTAGTTTTTGCGGAATTGATGTGTGATTTCCCTCGTGCTGACACAGAGACTGTGGCAGAGGAGTCCATTGCGGACGAATCTTTGTTTCTTATCAGTACTTTAGATCCGTGGTACGGGGATATAATCATCTATCTCCAAACCCAAACCTTTCGGCCTGAAGCTTCAAAGGCGGAACGTCGAAAAATTCGGTTTCAATCCCAGCAATACAAAATTATTGGAGATACACTTTATCGCCGGGGGGCAGACTTAGTTTTTCGACGTTGTTTAACTCACGAAGAGGCTGAGAGGGTTTTGAATGATTGTCACTCTGGAGCATGTGGCGGTCATATGTCTGGGTATGCCACAGCTCAGAAGGTGTTGCGCGCTGGCTATTTCTGGCCGTCTATGTTTAAAGATTGTATCATTGCAGTCCGGAAGTGCCACAACTGTCAAGTGTTTGATCGCAAGATGCGCGCACCACCTGCTCCTCTCCACCCTATAATTGCCGTTGGTCCATTCGCCAAATGGGGTATCGACTTTATTACTTGTAACCCTCACTCGGCCGGGGGGCATGCGTATATCATCCTCGCGGTTGATTATTTCACTAAATGGGCCGAGGCGATGCCTACATTCGACGCAAGCGGCAAAACAGCTGCAGTTTTCGTATTCAATCATATTATAACTAGGTTTGGTGTCCCACAAGCAATCATTACTGACCATGGGAGCCATTTTCGAAACATCATGATGACTGAGCTTACAAGCCAGCTTGGTTTGCGCCACGATAGCTCTACTCCTTATTATCCGCAAGCCAACGGTTTGGTTGAGTCTATCAACAAAGTTCTGGTTATCATGATCCGACGAACCATTGGTATTCATCGGTCGAATTGGCACAACATGTTATTTTCAGCGCTATGGGCATACCGAACCTCAGTAAAAACTTCAACAGGGTTCACTCCTTTCCAGCTAGTTTATGGCTTGGAAGCTGTGTTACCCATTGAATGCGAAATCCCATCACTTCAAATGGCTGTCGAATTACTCCCAGCTACTTCCGAAGAGGAGAAACGTTTATTATACTTAGCTAAATTAGATGAGACTCGACGTGACGCTACATTGGCAATCGAGACTCACGCGAAGCGAATGAAAGCTCAGTATGATAGAAATGTGACCCCTCGAAGTTTTTCGGAGGGAGACCTAGTGCTATTATATGATCAAGCTAACGATAAGCTAGGTGCTGGAAAATTCGTTCCTATGTGGCATGGACCCTACATTGTAAAGCGAAAGCTAGCAAAAGGGGCTTATGAGCTGGTAGATTTTGATGGGGACTCTTTGGGTAAACCCAGAAATGGACTTTACCTAAAGAGGTATTATGCTTAAATGGTGGGTATGGAGAATTTTTAGTTAGGTTAGGTTTTCTTTCTAGCTAGTATGTTTGTTAGTTTAGTTAGTGTGCTTAGCTTAGAGAGTGTGTTTTTCGTCGTTATTCTGGCTTATCTTGGTTTTACTCTTGATATTGCAGATGTCGACGCCTCTCCAAACATACATTGGATTTGCTGATGGTGCTTGTCGTAGTACACGGAATATCTCTTCCGCAGCTTGGGTTATCTATTCACCCTCTGACGAGTTAGTTTCTATGCATGGGGTAAGCCTCGGTCAAACAACGAACAACATTGCAGAATACAGTGCAGTGGTTGAATTATTATCCGAATCTATTTCATTTGGAATTCGACGTTTGATAGTGAGGTTAGATTCTGAACTTGTTGTATTACAGCTTAATAGAGTTTATGCCATTAGAAATCCTGTGTTATTAAGGTTGTTTTTGAGAGTGCGTCTCTTGGAACGTGAATTTGATTACATTGAATATCAGCATATTCCAAGGTCTTTAGCAATTGCTTCTCGAATGTTGGACAGACATTTACAATAATCATGCAAGTAAATTTAAAAACATTTCATCACATATGTTAAACAAGATAAGCCGGTAATAGTGATATATATATAGATAGGAGTGTGTCAAAAAATATACATCGTCTTCGATCATAGGTTGAAAAACACCTTATGATCGGCAAAAATGATAAAGTACAAAAAGTCAAAAATGTCACATGTGTCTACAAAGTGACTAGCCAATCACTGGTGGTGCTCCCTATACGACACCACTGCACGGGCTACCTTACACAAAAATCTCCTAAACGGTCCAGGGACTGCGACTACATAGCGCTGAAGTCTGATAGGAATATCATCTATGGTAGTCTCAGGTATATCCACCGTCAGACGCTCTAGATCCTGCTCCAACTCAGCTAGTGACTCTGCAGCCGCGTCCTGTGGGGCCGGTACCGGTGCAACTGGATGTCTCCTCTCAAAAGGCCGGAGGTTGGCTGGGCGCTGTGGACCAACATCTGCATTTTGAAAATTTTTACTGTCAGTTTTGAGACGATATATATAAAAAACAAAAAAAAAATATACATAATTTGAAAACTTGTGAAAAATAAAGTACCTCTGTCGTCCCATTGTTCTCCCTGTGGAAGAACCATGTCCGGATCACCTCGAAAATCTATTCCGGCATACGGAAAGTCCTGGATCGAAAAAACCTGGTCCTCTAACCAGTGAAAATAACTATCAGAGAATCGAACAACCGCCGCGCCCTCGTCAGGATGCCGGGCCATCACCGTAACCCATCGTATCAGCTTTGGCTCCCGAGGACCCAAGATATCAACAGTGAGTTGCTGAGGGATCAGCATCGGAACTCTCTCTAAGGCAAAGCTCACAACTAGAGGCCCATATCCAAAGGTCTTCAGTTGTCCGTTCTTTGCCCTAGTCAGTTGGCTCTTCATATTAGCCGACACAGCATCACACCAGTTGAAAATGGTGCCTTGGTAACAGTCAATCGCCATCCGCATTTGGGACCCGGAGGCAATATGTAAAGCGGCTGCGCCGCAAATTCTGGTAACCGTGAAAGCTATAACTTTGAGTTCACGCAGAGAGATGTGTTTGATTTCCACGCCTTTCGCATGGTGTGCATTGGGTGTGCACCAATCTGCCCGGAGACTAGCAAGGGATTGGCCACCCGGCCTAGTCCCGGCTAGATTGAGTTGCTCACCTCTATTTGGCAAGCCAGTGAGAAAGTATACATCGGAGGGCTCTATCTCGAGCTGGTGCCCTCCTATGTAAAAGCATTGCTCTTGAACGTTCCATCTCTCAACCAGCCATTCCAAGAATCTCACCTGAGCCCTCATGCCAGGTATGGCCCAGTATTTATATAGCCTGCATGCTTTTAGGGCATCAATGGAAGGTTGATGTTCAATTGCGGCTAAATCAACGTCCTCGTGCTCTCTTTCTCTCCAATCCAACATGGTGAGTGCCCTACACACCAAGAAACAAAGATTAGAATTCATTTGGGAAATTTTAAATGGTTGCTTGTGGAGTTTGGGGTTTCAAATTCCGCCTTTCGCGGGGGACGCACCCCGCGTTTAGAACACAGGGCGTCAGGACGCAGCTGGCCTGAAGGTGGGCTGCGTCCCCCGACCTTTTTCCTGTACAGGAAAAAGTCGGGGGACGCAGGTCACCCGAAGGGCACCTGCGTCCCCCGCAGAGCGCACTTTGAAACCCAAAACCCCCCAAAAATCAAAACTAAAACCTAAAACACAATTTTAATCGGATGAAATTGAAGAGGAGGATGTTGTAAAATACCTGGAAGAGACGGCGTTCGATTCTGACGGTCGGATTTTCCGCAGCGACCACGAGAAGTTTCTTGCCAAAAGCCCTTTTTTCAACCTCAACAGTAAAATGGTAAAAATGACATGGTAAAAAGTCTTTTTATAGGTTTTTTGGATGAATTTGTTCATTTTTCACCATGGAAGGATGTTTTTCGATGTATTTTTGCCTATCTTAAACAGGTATGAGTAATGTGTCGTTTTTGTGCAGGACAAAGGGATTTAGAGGGAAAATTGTCATTTTTCACGAACCAAAATATCAGAGTCATCTTTTAAGCCCTTTTCTGACTCCTAAAAAATGAAAAGATTGCCGAGCGTTTCTTTTACACTCGTTAAAACGGAATTAAAAGACGGTCCCCTTATAGCCCTTTTCTGACCGTAAAAACAGGAAAAGATTGCCGGGTTTTTGTCGTTTCAAACTCGATACGGAAATAAAACGACGTGTCCTTGATCGCTTTTTACTTTTCAGGTCAGTGGCACTAATTATGAAAGTACTCCTTGGTCGCAAGATCAAGCGGTTCCCCCAGGTATTATTTTATACTTTTTCGGGCTTGAGGGACACAAATCTACGAAAAAGTTCAACTTGGAGTCTTCTTAAGTTTTTCAGACTCTCTAAAATTGAAAAACGCCGAGTTTCTCCTATACTGGGCTCGTTAAAATTTCACAGTAAAGGACCTGTTCAATTACAAACAGGAACGAACCACTCCTTCCTAGGGTTCGAATCAAAACTAGGTTGGACTCATCCGAAGGATGAGCTTATAATCAAGCATATGTTATCCTCCCCAAGCTTGTTAAAAATAAAGAGGTACTTGCCAGAAATGGTGGGGGAAAAGAGAGAAGAATGAGCCTATTTGTTACCTTTTGTCTCAGAAGAAACTTTATTACCACTCTTGAACACGACACTTTTCATTCACCTGGGTTGGGAAATCCTTTACCTCACAGTTGATCAAACCACTTTGAAAGTCTTCAGCTGGGTTCCGGGGATTAACTTTGAGTTATTCATCACCAAGCCATCTGTTGTGTCGTTATGTGTTCAAGAGGTCTGCAAACAAAACTTTCATCTGCAAAATACTTGTCATCCATTTGACCATCCCTGAGTCAGTCCTTACAGCAACATTTCTTCAACTTGAACAATGATTTCGTGTTGCGGGCTTGCCTGCAACGAGTCGCTTTCTATCGACATCAGCACATTATCTAGAGAGATGACTTAGAAATCGTCAGTACCTTGAAGTCTGCATGCATCAATGGCAGGTTTCTCGCCTTTGACGTCAGTTTACATCATTGACTTTCGATCGAAGGATTCCGTGAAATGTTCGACATCAACTCATTCATTCACATCTCATGGATTGTACTGGGTACTTTGAGAACCATTGACATTACTGGTGGTCTCTCTCACGCTTGTTAACATTTTACATCATCGACTGGTAATCAAGTGGTTTCTACCATGTTCGACATCAACTCATTTATTCGCATGGCTAGAATCGTACCAATTCGGGAAGTAGAAATGAAGACCCTGGATCTAGTTTCCACCATCCAGGCTGCGAGGAGTTTTGTATTCATTATCTAAGTAGACTAATCATAAACAGATGGTTGCGCCCATACTGTGTCTACAAAAGTCTATGATTATGATGTACTGCAAGATCATTCCTGTATCAGAGTAGTTAGTCTGTTAGTTAAAGTTTTAATCTGAGTATGGGAATGCCTACCTCAGTGATGATATAATCTTATACATGTATTTTGTGTTGAAAATTGCAGGTTCTGACCAGGCTCTCCACGAGATAATCCTTGAAATGATAAAGCGCTTCACCCTTCCTAGATAATACAAAACCCTAATCTATTACAGGCTTCGCACTTTAGGGGGCAATCTGTTACACTAAAAAATGTCACCATGACTATTTACAGTTAGTATGGCTCTATCAACAGTCATGCTATCCTCTTAGGCAAGTCTTATACCTCTGCTCTCCATGTCAAACTCCAAAAAAGAGAGAAAGTCTTTATAAATGTATTTATCTCTGGGTACGCAGGTTCTCTCAACCTTACCTGCGGGGACGCACCCAATGTTCACAAAAGCTGCGTCTTTGGACGCTCTGTATGTAAAGGGGCAGGTGCGTCCCCCTGTAAAGGTTAAAATGCGCAAGTTTCATCTTTAAAAAGTTACTTGTGGTCATTTCTAGAGCATTCTAGAAGGTTGTTCGACGTGTATTGAGCGCCTCCAGATGGTTCATGCACTCCTACCAAAGAGGAACTTATCCCATCAATAAGGGAGCTATCCCATCCAAAGAGGGGATTATCCCATTGATGGTGGACCTGATTAACCTCCTCTTGAGCACTATAAAAATAGGCATTGGGCCAGAAGGAGGGGGGGTTGGAAGCTATACATTTCTAAGGGTAAATGCTGCAGGAATTAGGACTCCCATTTAGAAGCTTGTGAGGAGAGATTGCCATCTTTGCTTGTTCTATTTGGAAGTGGGTGAGCTTTGTCAAAGTAAAGGAGAACTCTTGATGGACCCTGGGAGGGACTTGCACAACACCAAGGCTCAGGTTGTATTTGTTCCTTTTGTTACCTATTAATGCAAATGAGTCCATTCTTCTCAATAACTTGTTATTTATGAGTTGTTTCATGTACTCCTTGGTCTATGTGTTAAATGTGTTTTATTCTATGAGATTATCAAGTGCTATTTAATCGTTTGATTGTTAGTGTATGCAGGTTTCAAAGTGAAGGAGGAGCTCATCCGGATCAGCGGAGCTGGACTGCTACAACAGCGTTGGATTACAGGTAGGATCTAAACACTTGATTTCCCATATAGTAAATGCATGTTTAGAGAAGGATTGCTCTTGTTTGTCTTGTTTGTCACTAGAGAGTCTTAGGCTCCTAGGGAGGTTGATTTGTGTCCACACTATCGACTCTTTCCGCCTGACAAGAGCCTCTTCCTATGCTAAGACTCTCGCTCTTAGCTCACCCAAACTTACCAATGACTTATGACTTGTAACTTACTTTTTGTCTTCTCTATTAGATCTTCTAATGCTTCCTTTTTTATACAGTCCCATGGTCCATGGACCATGGGTAGATCTCCAAAACAGACACAACTTATCTAGAATAAGGGCAGAAAACTATTTTAACTTTAGACATATTCATGCTTTGTGACCACGAAATGCAGAGACTTTACACTTATTTACACAAAATTCGGGCCTTCTTCCCCAAAACTTGGGCTTTTAACCCCAAAATTGACCCCCAAGGGACCCTTTCCCAACAAGTGCATTAAACTTTAAATATAACTTCAAGACCTTAGTGTTTAAGACTTGTGGTGCAGCATAGTAGTAAGTCATGGTGCTTGTGCAGGAAAGGTCATGGGTTTGACTCCTCGAACTACCATATAAACTTTTATATGACCTTTGAGAGGGCATGTGGAAGCCTCCAGGCTTGCCACATGTTAGCCTCTCATTGGTCCACCCAAATTCCCTTAACAAACAATATTCTGGCACTTGTCAAAATCTGATTGAGCCACCTGTGGGAACATTTTAGGAATATTCTTTTTGTTGACTAGGTTGTACGAATGCCTAGTCAGCATCCCAGTCATACAATTTGCTTGTTTGACAAAACAGACAACAGGCTCTAACTTTCTCATACGAACTTCGTTTTGAGTGAAACGAGTTGCATTGAGATCATAGCGTCGATACAGACTCGGTTATTCAAGTTTCGAGCAATTATGAGAACTTTGGTTTTTGAGCAAATTTTTACCCCTAATCTAGATTCTAATCAATAAATAACTTATTTGTAATGATGATTTGATCAAGTGATTTATAACTAATATAGAGGTAGTAATAACCATCTTATTTCCTTTCCATTACAACTAAAGAAACATAAGGACACCTACTTAAATTTATGATCCCAACTTCCAAAATTTCCTCCACAATTTTTTCAATCCAAACTTCTAAAAATGGAAATAATGATAGGGACACCCCCTTTTGGAAACTTTGGTGGGGTAAAACTCAATAATGTTTTTTCCTTGATGGATGGATGTTCTACAACCATCTCTATAACGTGACCACTTTATATTATTTTTGAAGTAAGGCAGAGAGGTTTGGAGCATATATGTGTCAAGAAGGGATTGCCTCAATATAATACAAGTGAACCATGAAACCAAAGTGGCCCTTCTTTAAAAGCTTAGATGTGTTTTGGGTCCATAGTACAAATATTTTTAGGTCCTACTCCTTTGAGAGTGACTTCAAAACCATTTTAGTGGAAGGAGAAAAAACTTTCCTTATGGTTATTAGATTAGGTTGCTATGGAAAAAAGCCATTGGGCAATAGCATGGAGCTGGGTTACACTTTTTGGCAAGAGAGGATGTGTTTAGGTGGAGAAAAAGATGTCTCGATCGAGTAATTTAAGCACTTGATAAATCCTTTTTCAAGTTCTTAATTGAGCTCCTCGAGCGCTAAAAAACAACTCGATCGAGGGTTAAAAACAAACCCTCCATCGAACTTTAGGGCTCAATTGAGATTTAACACTCAAACAAGCATTATGGCTTGATCGAGCCATTATTTCCTATTAAATTTCTCTCCCACGGTCTGCTTGTGCCATTTCCACAGACACGGGATACTTTAGAACTCAACTGAGTGTTTGAATAGCTTGACCAAGAGTATTAAAGCTTGATCGAGCAATTGGAGCATGGATCATTCAAACCAATATTGCCAATGACACCGCTAATATCCCAAAGGCTCAAACAAGGTAAGTATTCTATCTTTTTGTATTATTTAATTAATTCTTTTTGCAAAATTAAACAGATTAATTTGAAAAAAAAAAATTACCATACAAAAACCATGAAAACCATGAAAAACCCCTTCAAAGCAACTTAGAAAACCACAAAAAACGACCTAGAAAACACTTTGAAACCACCAAAAAGGCTATCATTTAGGTTTTAATTTTTTTTCTTACTTGCAATGTTTTGTTTATTAAATACATTTTTTTTTAATTTGAATGGTAAAAATGTTATTTTCTAATTATTTTAGGTTTTAAAGGCTTTCTTTAGGGATTTTGTGAAATATTTTTTTTTTGTTATTTAAAATGCATTTTAAATTAACAAATCTGACCAAAAATATACCCCAAAAAACTCCAAAACATAAAACAATGAAACTACAACTAATAAATAAGTAAATTATGAGCTTAAGATTCACATGAAGAATATGGTTGCCCACTGTGAACCTCTATTTATAAAATAAGAAATTTTATTTATTTTATTATTTTATATTTAAATTAATTTATATTTCAAATATTTTTAATAATAAATATAATACAATTAGTTTTAAAATTAAAATTTTAATCTGTAAAGTTAAAAAATCTTTAAAAAATGTTATTTAATTAATTTTGTTAACTATATATATGACATCATGTCACTATATAAAACAAAACATTTAACTCAGCTATATATAATATGTAACTATATATAATTATGACATAACATGACTATATTTAACTAGTATTTAACTATAACATCGCATAACTATATATTATAGTTCTATATATAAAGTGTGAAAGCATGAAGATGGGTTACACTTTTGGGCCAAATGTGGCAATGAAATTTCAAGTTTTTCTTCTTTTATGAAATTCAAGCCCTTAAAATTCATACAAGCACTGAGAATTTTGATTCAAAGTAAAAAGACAAATTGTGGAGAATTATGTTGTTGTCCTACTGATATTTTTGTAAAAATATTTAGTGTCGTATAATATGTAAATTTTACATTAAATAAAATGATTGTCCTTGCAAATTTTCACATATCCTAAGAGATATGTGTGTGTTCACATAGCATAACTTAGTTTAAAATGTGTACTTTTAAAAAATATATATATGAGCATTATCTACACGGAGAGAGTTAAGTTTTTCATATTAAAAAATTATTTTTTTATGCAAAATTATTTTTATTTTTTTCGAAATTGGTGAAGTAATATTTCAATTGCATTTCGTAGACACATGTGTTCACGTAAGGTTTTTTTTCAACTATTTAAATAAAATAAAAAACTAAGATTACTCTTTTGAATAGGACTCATAAATGAAGATAGTGGTATTGAAATTTTTTAGTTGTGTATATACTATGATATTGATTTGTTATTCAACCTCTTTAAAATTGTTCAAAAAAAATTATGGCATTATGTTTAAAATAAATTAGATAAAAAATAGTTTATGAATTCAAAAATGTCAAACTCATATGTCGCTCGATAGAGGATCCCTTCCTGAATCCAACATGATCAACTCTGCCACTTAAAGACAAATTATTCTTGGAGTCTACTATGGTACAAAATGGTGTTGCAGAGAAATTTGCAGCAGAGGAGCTAAAACTCTATTTTTTAGGCCCTCAACAGCTCAATCAAGCATTTTAAATTCTTGATCGAGCATTTGAAATTGAAATTTCAAATATTTCTATCGTGGGTTTAAGAAATCCTTGTTCAAACCCTTAACATGATTAAATTGAGGGTCGATAGAGCTATCATAATTATCTTCAAAAAGGAGGAGAAAAAAAACGAACTTATCTATAAGCGAATTATAAAATCTATTTACTCCACAAAATTAATTTTTATAAATATTCAAATATATTCCAAACTCTCATTTTCCTTAATCATAAATCCATATTTTATTTTATTTTACCTAGAAAATAATCATAATAATATATAGATAATTTTCTATAAAACATTTTAACTTTTCTTTCTCAATTTTGAAATTCTTAAAAATGACAATTTGTTTATTGTTTTTATTTTAAATATAACATATTTTTATAATTAATCATTTTATATTTTTTTTATATAGAAACTTTTAATAACAAAAATCAAATTATAATAAATAAATAAATAAAAGAAACGAACTAAACTAAACTAAATTTTATAATATTATTATTTCAAAAAAAAATTCATACTCACGTGTTGATAGTGTTGGATTCCGCCAACATTGTAAGGGGATCTCCCCGATGTTAAGTCTCAATTAGACCTCGCACCATTTGGTGTAGGAGTCTCATTTGGTCATACGGTCTGGCCACCGTTGGAATGATTTAAAGTTATGCCTTGTTTACCAACCAACACAAGAGAACACACATTACTTTGGGGAAACAGTGATGTGAGCTTTTTGAGACATCCAATGTAAGGTATACGAGGTAGAATTCCACGATTAGTGAGGGAAATGAGCCACTAGTTAGAAAAATAATAGTACTATTCTAAAGGGGGACCCAGGGATAAAGAGAAAGACTTGTTGAATATCTGCAAATTAGTCCACATAATAAACAACAATCATTAAAGCATAATGACACTCATTCAATAATAGACATAGCTAAGAAACAAATTACTTCATTAACTTAGTATGTAAATAAAGAAATATATACCATAAACACAACTAGAGTAATCCAACTACATCTATGATACATGTATGAAGGAATGGTGGCTCATTGAGCTTCTAATTAAAAGTGTAAGATCCCAAGTACATTGTTGAATGAATGAAAGATTGTATCCAATAGTGGAACACGAAGCCACAACTTACTTCTCCAAAGAATGATCTATCTCCTATATATTACAAGAGAAGCAAAGGCAAGACCTCTAGTATCTAAAGCATTCCAAAATCCTCTTGCTTTATTTATGACGAGCTAGTTATAACAATTGACAATGACCTTTGAGATTCCTTGTGACTCTTTGACTTCTATGACTATTTATATTATATACATGGCTCATTACATTCCAATGTGTGGCTTTTCACATTCCAGATATGCCCCTTGGACTTCATTACATAACATTACATAATACAATTTACATATGAGACGGTGGCCTAATATGACAAAACTGACAATGGGACAAAAAATCATCAAATGGATAAATCATTTATGTCTTCACAGAATTCACTTGTAATGTAAGTGTGTCATGCTCTGAACTCTTGTGAGATGGCTTTGACCCGAACTAGCAAATCCCCTTTCTAGTGCATTTTCACCTCTAGTGCCTCCGTTAGTATGTTCTTGGAGCTTGACTGTACATTATTCCACAACCATGAGAGCTTCATATGCACTTTGACTGGTGCAAATACATACTACTGAATAATGTCTTTGGTTACCTCCAAGCCTTCCCCTTCCATTGCCTACTTGATTTGTTCAATATATTCTCTAATCTCCTGGAAGATAACCTCTCTACTTCTAACTACTTCAAGAGATCTGATGGTGGGAATCCCATGTTTTTGTGTTGGAGATTCAAACGCATTATGCATTTGATTATACGTAGCCATGGTACTAACTGACTATGTTACAATATGTGATTAGCTCTATAGGTGGAGTCTCAACTGAACTCTGTCTATTTCTATGACAATCTTACCCTTATTTTCCAAATGTTTGTTGGAAATTCAACAAGAAAATCCTAATTTAATTTGTCCTTGAATTAAATATGACAACTTGTAATAGTTATCTAAGTAAATTTAACCTAGTTAGCTCAGTTAATTTGAGTTGAGGGTTTAAATAGAGTCATGTAAAGTGTCTCCTACAATTAGGATCACTACTTGAGTTTATTTGAGTTGTAATTATTTAATTCAGTCTAACTGAGTTAAATTTAGTTAAACGAGTTCCAACTAATTGAAGAATTAGTGGCAAATCATAAATAGTGGGGTGTAACTAGCAACAGTGGGTTGTAACTTAGTGTAGTGGGGTGTGACTTAGTGTAGTGGGGTGTGACTTACTGTAGTGGGATGTGACTTATTGTAGTGGTGTGTAACTTATTGTAGTGGTGTGTAACTAGCGATAGTGAGATGTAATCTGTAGTGATCAGTAAACTCGAGATTCACTCATAATTAACTCATGCATGCCAAATCAGAGTAAGACCCAGTTGATATTGGAGTTCAAATATTATCATTTTCATGTTTCAAGCAAGATTATCATTTTCATGTTTCAAGAAAAGTATATTAGCAAGTATATAGAGGATTTCATATTATTTTGCAAGCATTTATTTCAATCTTTTCTTCATGCAATAGATAACATTTATTTTCTTCCAATTAGGGTAAATTTCCCTTCTCCAAGTTGGTAGTCAGACTTCTTCTAGTCAATAGAAGGCTGGTTTGAGAAACACTAGTGATCTATCACCCCAGCTTAGCAGTGACAAAGAGTAGACTAGATACCTTTATTTGTGTCTACAACACTATCACCTCCAAGTTTGTACGAACCATGGGTTGATGAAGTAAAGTCAGTAGCCCTAGGAGTTGCAACATCCATGCTGCAATACTAGTGCTCATCACACATATATAGGATTGCTAGTTAGAGTTATTATTTTTGTTTCTGGATAGCATATTTTGTGATTAGGTGGCCAACATACTTGGTTTCGCTCGAGGTAGGTTGAGGCCACCTAACCTTCAGACATATGGATGTAACCTCCTTTATATTAGAAAATTAATGGAAAGGTACCACCAATCTTACAAAAAAAAAACCTTACATGAACATATGTGTCTACAAAATGAAATTGAAATATTACTTTGCCAACTTTGAAAAATAATAAAAGATACAATTTTTCATAAATAAATATCATTTTTAATATGATAAACTTAGCTCTCTCTGTGTAGATCATATATATATATATATATAGATAGATATATATATAGATATAGATATAGATATAGATATAGATATAGATATAGATATAGATATAGATATTACACATTTTATATTAATGTTATGTGAACACACACGTACCTCTTAAGATGTGTGAAAATTTGCAAGGACAAGAATTTCATTTAATGGAAAATTGACATATTACACAACACTAAAAAAATTTGCAAAATATATCATTACGCCAACAACATAATTCTCCACAATTTGTCTTTTTACTCTAAATCAAAATTCACAATGCTTATATGAATTTTGAGGGCTTTAATTCAATAAAAGAGGAAAAACATGAAATTTCATCACCACATTTGTCCCAAAAGTGTAACCCATCATCATGCATTCGCCCAAGACATAAACACATAATTTTTTTAAAGAGGATTTAAAAATGCACTTACATAAGGTAAAGATGGTCCACTATCTATAAGATGATCGTCAACATTGACATAAACATTGCCTCCACCACTCTAACCGGTGTCAAAGCCATGATCTATGAGTGGAACTCGCACTTTGGTTGGGCTAAGTGATCTATTGCAAGCCTGACCATGTATAACAAATCCCCTCACCCTCCGATGACCTACAGTTGGGGAGCATATAGTATCTGGATCTGCATATTACATATAATTCATATTTAATACATATATACTAATCCAAAAGGAAAGATGTTGACTAAACTATTACATATAATATAAAACTATTACATATGATACATATAAACTAATTAAAGAAAAAAATGTTGACTCAGAAAGAATGTTGACAAGAAAGCCATTTCTCAGTCCTAAACTTTAGTGTCAATTTTTTGATAATTTATTAATCAAAATATTGATTTCCATGTAAACACTATCGAAAGAAGTGATAAAATTCACCTTAGCACTTTTTCCCATTTCTAAATAATGCATTTTATTCATATGGTGTAAATATGTAAATATATATGTAAAAAGATAAAATAAACCTATTTACAAAGCTAATAAAATTTCATGCCAACCAAATACTCCAACAAATTTTAAGTTCTTATAATGTTTGACTTTGACACATGACATGTATTAGGTGGAAGCACATGAAGGTAATGTTTCTGGTACAACACACTATATAAGGAAGCAATATAGTACAAATTAGAAAAGAGTCAAAATGCTTTTATTCACTTTCAATGTGTATTTCATGATGGATTTAACATAGGATAACTATTTAAAACATAGTTTATATATATATATATATATATATATATATAAACTATGTTTTAAATAGTTATACTATTTTAAATGTTATATACATATTATGTTTTAAATAATTATGCTATGTTAAATGTTATAGTTATATATATAAAACTATAATATATCTAGCTATGTGATCTTATAGTTATAATAGTTAACTATATAAAATTATATAATCATATAGTTATATAATTATAGTTAAATGTTACATGTTATGTTATAGTTATAATATATAGTTATATGAAATATGTGTGTGTTATATATCTGGTATGTTATATATAATTATATGTTCATTAAATATATACAATTATAATTTTTTGGATGGAAACTCAATTGATTAATCCGAGAAATGTCAAATTGTTGAAATTCGAAAGACTCAAATTCAAAACCCCCTCTATTGTGACTCAGACTATGTTGAAGACATGTCGTAGCCCCCAGAAGTTTACTAGTAGTTACATATCAGATTGGTTGTTCAGTTCCTATAGGTCACAATATATATATATATATATGTATGAACTATTTATGAACTATTTAGTTATATATATGTTATATTATAATTAAATAGATAAATGCACATGTTATATATATATATATATATAACTAAATAGTTCATATATATAGGCAAAATTTGTTTGAAATTTAAAATGCATTTTAAATAAAAATAAAAATTGAAAATGTATTTCACTAAATTCGTAACAAAAACTTTAAAACCTAAAATAATTAGAAAATAAAGTTTTTACCATTGAAAATCAGAAAAAAATTCATAATAAACATGCTACCATTGCAAGTAAGAAAAAAATTAAAATCTAAATTATAACATTCTTTTGGTGGTTTTGAAGTGTTTTCTTTTTGACCTTTTGTGGTTTTCTAGATTGTTTTTGTGGTATTCTAAGTTATTTTTTGTTGTTTTAAAGAGTTTTTTTGGTGATCTTTTGTGGTTTTCTAGGTTGTTTTGTGGTTTTCTAAGTTGTTTTTTGTTGTTTTGAAAGGTTTTTGTGGTTTTCATGGTTTTTGTATGGTAATGTTTTTTTAAATTAATTTATTTAATTTGCAAGAATAAATAAATAAAAAGGACAAAAAGGATAGGAAACCTACCTTGGCTTGAACCTCTGGGACGTCAGCGGGGTTGTTGGGAAGGTTGGTTGGGTTGCTCCATGGTTGAATCCATCATTCGAGCTTTAATATCTTTGGTTGAGAATTAAAGTCTCGGTCGAGTTCGCGGTCTGCGTAAAAATGACTTGCATATACCATGGGTGTGCGTTTTAATACAACATAGGGGCTCGATCAAGTTGTAATGTTGGGTTAAACTAGAGATCCATTGAGGGTTTGTTTTAAACCATCGATCAAGCTATGTTTTATTGCTCAAGGACCTCAATCCGGCCATTTTATGCGCTCGATTGAGTTGTCTTTTTTCACCTAAACGCGTCCTCCCTTGCCAAAAAATGTAACCCAACTCCATGTTTTTACCCAAAGAACTTATGTAGGTGCTTACCCAACTACTTGTTCATTAAATATTGAAATGTGTTAAGATCATTACAAAGGTTGAATGATCACATGACACTAGAAGTGCCCTTGATGAGTCCTAAATTTAATCTTCTCCTATTCTGAGAGTCATGTAGGTATCTAGTAATATGTTAAACAATGGTCACATTATCACCATGTCATTCATCCATTGAATCATGATTTTAATTTATAAATGATCTGAATGTTGGGAAAACTTGTTAATGCTATGCAAGCTCCCCCATCAATATTAAAAATGTGTGTTTAGGATCGTCTAAAATTAACCAAAATATGAAGGATTATGTGTCAAGTACTGAGTGTCTTTTATGAGCAATGTATGAGGTTAATTAGTTGTTTAAAAACACATATAAAACAAGTAAAATGTAGAGAAATAAAACACAACAAACTCATAACACAAAGTTGATAAAGGAGTTCACCCCTTTTGGGCTACATCTCCTTGGACCTGCTTCAATGGCTAGGCCCTCTTTGGATTAATGGTAAATTCTCTGACTGCATGCACCTGCAGTGCGTCTACTCCATTGGATTTAGAAGACCCAAAACCCCCAAAAATGACTTTTCAAGCTATACAATTGGACTCCAACTGATTTAGGCTTCCTTAAACTTCAACGTAGAAAAATCGTGTACATAAGTACCTTTCTACCTCTACAAACTATTCCATTTTGTTCAGAGCATCCAACTCATCTAGGAATGACTCTTTCTAAGCCAAAATTGGTTGAAATGTGAAGAAATTATGGTCTCTTCATTTTTCCCTAAGAAAACTCCACCAAAACTGGCAAAACTCCAGTTAACTCCGCTAAATTTGGAGTAGTTCTAGATTTGTTAGATATGCCAAAAGATCTTCCAAGTTAAAACCACACTTAATTAATGATAAGAAAGGATTAATTACTACTAATCTCTGGTTAATCTTCGTGGTTCGTATAAAATTCAAGCGGTTAAGGGGTTTTCAATTCTGGTCACATGCTAGCAGTTAATGCTAGTGGTTAACCCCCAAACTTCAGCGCATTAAACTTTACATATAACTTCAAGCCCTTAGTGGTTAAGACTTGTGGTGCAGAATAGTGGTAAGGCATAACGCTTATGCAGTCAAGGTCATGGGTTTTGTTATCACTAAACAAATTTCAAAGAAAAGGGGTAAGGTGAGGAAGAATTGGTCTTGGTCACTTTCATGTTCCTTTCATGCATAAGAAGCACTTGGCAAGCTCAGGGTCAGCATAGATCAAAGTTCTCCATTTCAATTCAAGCAAGGCAGTTAGCACTCAAGAAGAAGAATGTAGCTTTGAGGAAGTCAAAAAGGAAATTGATGTCTACCAACCTTGAGATTTCCCAATTCAAGGAAAGGGCAAGGAAACATGCAATTGAAAAGGAAAAATTGAAGATCTAAAAACACAGCTAAGCCAGTGGGAAAGGTTTCCTTAACTAAGGAAAGTCACGTAGCAAGTAAGGTTAAGTCCTCAAATTTTGATGATTTGCCTTGTTGAATTTTTCCTTGAAAAATGATGCCTCTGCATTTAGTTTTGAACAACTTTAGAACAGATGAAAGGGAAATTCCAAGATAAAGAAACTCAAGACAGTCGGATTTCAGCATTAAGCTGTGTTTTTGAAATTACACAGCAGTTTCGCAGCGCGCTGCGAAACCCCTGTAGCAGCCTGTTTCAGCAAAAAAAACTTTGTTTTCTGCGTTTACTAGTAAATTTCCAGAAGGGGTTCTGAGCAGCTGAAAACTTAATTTTGAAAACTGAAAGAGGCTTTTATTCCTGACATACCAAAATACAAAAAACTCTTTCAGTTTCTTCAAATTCGTTCTGAGGTGGGAGGAATTTATGGTTAAACTTGCACTATGAAACTGCTGAAAGTCAAGCTTTGTCTACTGGTTTTAGCAGTCTTTTTCAAAATCAGTTTTTGGTTACAGGAAGACGTATTTTGGAATTCTGAGGGAGGTTTCTCTTCATAAAATGTCCAGCTACAATAACCTATCTCACTTTATTTATAAGTGTTTTCAGTTGGGATATACTAAGCTTTCATTGAGACCCTAATTTCAGAAAACGGATTTTTCCTGTTTGCCACGTGTTTTTCAAGGACAGTTTCTGGACAGCTGGAGAAATGTTTTCAAAAACCAGGAGAGGTTTTTTTTTCCGGACAACATGGGCTACAAAAACCTCCTTTAGTTTCGTAAAATGTGTCATGGATGAAGAGATAAAGGCTCTGCAATTTTCAAGGATCTAAACCTAAAAACAGGGAAACATGTTCCCTAATTTCTAGGGTTTGTCATCAACAGTTGGGTGACCACGTGGGAGGCTTCATCAAATTCGACTCCTTGAGGTTGCAAGTTGTCAAATAATGCTTTAAATTCTTAGATAAGGTTGTTGAATCATGATAAGGAGTTACACTCCTGATTGTATTAGGTCTCTAGGACTGCTAGTTAGGTGTCATTTGCATTTAATAGTTAGTTTTGAGTATCAATAGGTGTCATAGTAGGATGAATTCGAATTTCCCTCATGCTGGAGGAGGAATCTAAGTTGTGTAAAGAGCTCTATATATAGCAGAAGAGCTGATGTACAAAGGGTTGGAGACTTTTTGGCTCAACTGCTGCTCTATGTGCAGACTGTGTATATTTTTAACCTAATGCAGAATTTCTACTTAGACAACTCAAGATTCATGAAGAGTTCTTGTATGTTCTTGTTTTGATGGCATCTTCCAATACTTACATTGCAGTGAGGTTTACTTATGATACTCAGAATTCATCAATGATGCTCTGACTTCCTTCATAGATAAACTAACTGTGTTTCACTGTTTTATATTTGCATTTCTGCACTTGAACTCTATAATGCCTTGACTTCCATGCTAGGTAGAATGTTTTGGCTTCACTACTCAGGATTTAAAGAGGGTTTTTAATGTCCTATTGTCTCATGGCTTTCCTCTTTCACTTACTTGCAGTGGTATGAATACATGTTACTTAGAACTCATCAATGATGCTCTAACTTCCTTCATGTATTTATAAACTGTGTTTCCTTGCATTGTATCTTTGTTTTGTTGATGTATAAAAACTCTCTATGCCCTGACTTCATGTTAAGCTGATCTTGCTGTGGTACTGAACATACTTTGACTCCATAGCCCAATGGTAGCCAACCTTCATCTTTCAACCTATAAACATATACAATCACAAACCATAGAGTTAGCCATCTATCTTATTCTTTAATCAAAATCATTAACCCTTTGAGAGAGCCCTCTCAGGCTGAGGAGGCTAAGCCTCAGCCAAAAGTTTGGTTTGAAATAGTTACTCAAAGTCTTCCTGATCAGCAACCTATCAGGGGCATGATTTTGTGATAACAAGTTTGACTCCCCAGCCTACCATATAAACGTTTATATGACCTTTAAGAGGGCACATGGTGGCCTCCGAGCTTGCCACATGTTTGCCTCTCATTGGTCCACCCAAATGCCCATAACAAACAATATGCCAACACTTGGCAAAATATGATTGAGCCACCTAGAGGAATATTCCTTGGAATATTCTTTCTGCTGACTGGGCTGCACAAATTCCTAGTTAGCATCTCAGTCATAAAGTTTTGGCTGTTTGACAAAATAGACAACAGAGTCTAACTTTCTCATACGAACTTTGTTTTGAGTGAAATGAGTTGCATTGGGATCGTATCACTAAGACGAATATATTCACTTAGGTTTCGAGCGATTATGAGAAATTTGATTTTTGAGCATATTTTTTCCCTTGATCCAGATTCTGATCACTCCTTCCCACTGACAAGATTTTGGACCCACAAAAGTTGTTTATTTGATGAGAGTTGAATACTATTATCCTTCCCAAGTTCTATCAATTGATTCTACTTGGAAAAATCTCCTTGATAGTCACTTGGGTTCACTAACATGCCTTGCCTTGCAAATGGCTTCGCACCTCAACCAATGTTCTCCTTTTGCTGTGGACCCAATCCAACACTTGCTAGATGCTTGCTGATTAAACACCCTACTGTACCAAAGTTATCCCTTGGTGCTTGTAAATATGACTGATGGCCTTCCCACTAAGAATCATGTTCCTCTTTTGCAACACATGCATTCGATGCAAGCTTCTCCTTGGAAACCACTTTTCTAAGTTAAGCCCATCTAAGTGAACTACAACAATGAGTTCCAATATCAATAATAAGTGTAGGTTTTAACCCTATATAGAAATTACCTGCATACAAATTCTAAAACACAGAAAATTAACAATGTGAGAGCATAACACATAAAACATATACACAGAAATTTTCCCCTAGATCCCAAAACCGAGACTAGCAGCTTGACTTTTCATTATGTTCCTTTCAATGTTAGAATACATATTTATACATGTCGAAGCATCCAATACCATGGACCGAAAAACCATCTCTTCCAAAACCATGGATCGAAAACCATCGCGTCCAAAAACATGTGCAGAAATCATGCACAAAACCATAGGTGGGTCTGCCCAACCTAACATAGGGTCGAAATTCAAAATTTTCCGGGGCGCTGCCCCAGACTCCATAAAGTGGGGTTATGGGTACCCCTCAAACCCCTTGTTAACTACGTGGAAAGAATATAACACAACCCAACATTCTCCCATTTGTTGTTTTCTTTCCACAGGGGGCCACAAGACAACTTAGTCATTTTTCTAGCCCTGAAACGCCCATTGTCTCTCTACACCAAGAGAACTTCTCAGAGCTCAAAGATTTTGTCAATGCATCTGTAGTATTCTTCAAAGTGTCCACCTTTACCACTAACACCTTTTTGTCTTCTATCATATCCCTCACAAAGTGATACTGAACATCAATGTGCTTTGTCTTTGAATGATATGTGGGGTTCTTTGCCAAGAAAATTGCACTTTGGCTGTCACAGTCTATCCTTGTAGCTCCTTGTACTAACCCCATACTTGAACACAATCTCTGCAACCAAACTGCTTCCTCACTTGCATGAGTGGCTGCCATTTATTCTACCTCTGTAGTTGACAGTGCCACTACAAATTGTTTCTTACTCATCCAACTGACTGCACCTCCAAATAGGCTAAACAGATACCCACTTGTAGATCTTCTCTGATCCAGATCTCCAGCCCAGTTTGCATAAAAAAAGCCACGAATATCCAACATTTTGTCCAATCCTGGTCTTCCTTGGTAGCACAAACCATAATCACTAGTGCCATGCAAATACCTAAAAGCCCTCTTCACTGTTGTCTAGTGCTCCTTCCCTAGTTTTGACATAAACTTGCTTAATACCCCCACTACATGTGTAATGTCTAGTCTAGTACAGACCATTGCATACATCAGACTACCGACTACACTTGCATATGGAACACGGGACATGTCCTCTTCCTCTTCTTGTGTCTTAGGACATTGTTCAGCAGATAACCTCACACCTACAAGAATAGGAACATTCACCGATCTACTATCCTGCATATTAAACCTCTACAGTATTGTCTCGACATGTTTCCTCTCGTTTAACCAGAGCTTCCTCTTTACCCGATCTCTTTTAATTTCCATGCCCTAAATATAGTTTGCAGCACCAAGATCTTTCATGTCGAATTTGGAGGGCAATTGGGTCTTCAAATCCTGGATAATTTCTTTGTCATTTCCAACTAGCAACATATCATCTACATACAAAACCAAATAAATACCACAGTCACAAATTAATTTAAAATACACAGAGTGATCTACTTTGCTTCTAGTGAAGCCAAGTCCCCGTATAAATGTATCAAATTTCTGATACCACATCCTTGGTAACTGTTTTAACCCATACAGAGACTTCTTTAACTTGCATACCAGTTCTTTCCTACCCTTCACCACAAAGCCTTCAGGTTGCTTCATGTAGATTTCCTCTTCTAGATCCCTATGAAGAAATGTTGTCTTCACATCCATCTATTCTACCTCAAAATCAAAAGCAGTAGCAATAGATAAAAGTAATCTACTAGAAGTTACCTTGGAAACAGGAGAAAAAATATCACCAAAATCAATTCCTGGCACCTGGAAATAACTTTTTACTACCAACTGAGCTTTGTATTTCTCCACCTTTCCTTTTGCATTTGTCTTCTTCTTGAACACCCATTTTCTTCCAATGGGTTTCCTTCCAGCCGACAACTCCACCAAATCCCAAGCCTCATTTTTGTGCAAAGATGCCATTTCATCAACCATGGCCTCTTTCCAGAGTTTTCCATCCTCTGAATCTACTGCTTCCTTCATAGTTCTGGGATCATTAGCAGTAATAGATAAAGCAAAATTTAAATAGAAATCAGATGGACTATACCTTTCTGGCTACGTTCTTTCTCGAGTTGATCTTCTCACACCCGGAGTTTGTGGCTCTTCATCTTCTGATTCCTCCTCTGCTATAGAGTCTGATTCTTCCTCCTTTAGCTCAAACTCTATCTTCTTAGGTTCCTTTGGTTGGACTTCATGTTTAATAACATCTTTCACCTCTCTGAACACCACATCTCGGCTGTACACAACCTTCCTTGTTACTGGGTTCCAAAGCTTATAACCCTTTAAACCATCCTTATACCCAATAAAGATGCACTTTTCAGATTTACTATCCAACTTGGTTCTTTTCTCCTTTGGAACATGTACATATGCATCACATCCGAATACCCTCAAATGTGAAAGAGAGGGTTTCTTAGCAGTCCATACCCCTTGTGGAGTTTTATCGTCCAATGTTGATGAAGGTGATTTGTTGACTAGGTAACATGCTATCTCCACCGCCTCTGCCCAGAATTCCTATCCTAACCTAGCACCACTGAGCATGCTTCATGCCCTTTCCATCAATGTCTTGTTCATTCTTTTTGCAACTCCATTTTGCTGAGGTGTATATGGATTAGTATTCTATCATGCTATACCACACTTCTTACAAAATTCTTCAAATTCCTTACTGCAAAACTCTCCACCTTTATCTGTCCTCAACACCTTTATCTTCTTCTCTATCTGGTTTTCCATCAGAGCCTTAAATTATTTAAACCTGTCAAAGACTTTAGATTTCTTCTTAAGGAAATATATCCATGTATTCCTTGAGAAGTCATCTATAAATGATACATAATACACAGAATTACCCAGTGATGGAACCTTCACAGGCCCAAACACATCACTGTGCACAAGCTCTAATATCTGTTTCGCCCTCTTACCACCAGAGGGGAAACTCACCCGATTCTACTTCCCATATACACAATTTTCACAAAAATCAAAATCCAGAGAGCTATTACTCATACCTTCTACCATACCTTCACCATGAAGTATTCAAAGGCCCTTCTCTCCAATATGTCCAAGCCTTTGATGCCATAGCATGGTCTTCTCTCCAGAGACCACTATATTTTCTGCTCCACTTTGAGGAACCATAGAATTGTTGCACCCATCAATAATAGTGCTACCTTGTAGCTTGTACAGAGTTCCAATCCGAATTCCCCATATCAATACCAGTGCTCCGCAAACCAACTTGCAGGTATCCTTCTCGAACACTATTTTTACACCTGCATCATCTAGCTTGCTTACAGAAATTAGATTTCTGGCCAATGCATGAATATGCAGAACACCCGGAAGTGTTCTAACCCTTCCACCTTGCAACTTCAACTTTACTTTTCCATGACCAATGATTGTAGCCTTCCTATCATACCCTAAGAAGACATCACCACCAGCGTATTTCTCATACTCGCAGAACCACTCTCTATGGGGAGTGAAGTGAAAGGATGCACCTGAGTCAATCAACCATGCCTCATGATCTACATGTGTACTTGAAGAAGGCAAGTACACATCCCCACCTTCATCTGAGGTGGTTTTCGCCTCTGCAGAAGGATCATCATAAGATCCCTTTCCTTTACCAGGAACTTTATATTTATAGTCCCTTTTGTAGTACCCTTCCTTTCTGCATTTCCAGCACACCACCTTTATAGGTTTTCCTGGAGATTTAGATCTCCCACTCAATGACTTATTTTTGTTTCTGTTCTAGGACCGTCCTCGTACAGACCAGGCATCACCATTCTGGCTCTCCATATTTTTGCGTCTCTTAGATGGTTGAATATTGCTGCTATTACTATTATTAGTCTTTCTTAGGAAGTTGAATTTTAGGGGCTTGCCATTGATAGTGGTCTTGCTTTTCCTTTACTTTAAATCTGCCACTCATTTGACAGAGACTTGATGGTCTTGGTCAAGCTTTCGAGATCATTAACTTATTTATCCTTGACCTTCTTTGAAGAGGCCTTAGACCTTGTTCCTATACCATTGGAGTCTTTAGATGATTGATCATTGACAATGAACCCATTTTCATGCAAGTAATTTTTAACTGTGATGATTTCTTCAAAAAAATTTACCAGAGTTTCTTTCACAACTCTCTTTACAAATTACAAAATTCTTGTCGTCAAGGTAGAAGTGTAGTATTCAATTGTGATGGAGGCATAAGGTGTCATATCTAGAGGAAATTGGTTCAATACCTGATTGAAACTCTGATTAAAATATTTGAATTTTTATTTTCCCCCCATCTTCAGATTCCCTAACTCCTTTAACAACATGGTTGGGGTTTTGTCATCGAGGAACAACTTTTTTTAACCCCCTCTAGTTTTGAATTGAATTTATGGGAAGACTATGATACCAACAAACCACTTTACCATTTAAGGTACAAGGAAAGAGTCCACATGTAACATCATCATAATGTACCTCGAGGATCTGCATGTGTGGGTAGAAGTTATCCAAATGGTCTTTCGCTTTAATTTCATTGTCAATGTCATATTCGTTAACGACTTTTCCGTGTGTCTTGACATCTTA
Source organism: Pinus tabuliformis (assembly GCA_031772625.1). Classification (NCBI taxonomy): domain Eukaryota; kingdom Viridiplantae; phylum Streptophyta; class Pinopsida; order Pinales; family Pinaceae; genus Pinus; species Pinus tabuliformis. The sequence continues at coordinate 1,214,471,515 of CM062804.1, read as the reverse complement.
TGTAAAATACCAGGAAGCGAAAGTGGGCCCTAATTCATCCAATCCAAACCTTGGTTTACCATGTCCTCATCTCTATACCCCTCCTCTTCTTCAGAACCTAAGGAATCTTCTTTGCGATTGTCTAACCCATGTGAAGTGTCATTTGAGACCACAACATTGTCCTTGTCACCCTTGTTATAGGATGAAGGTTGCTCTAGTTTTTATGTATTGTCTATAGATTTTGTTAACTCTTCAAGAGTAGCGAAGACCAAATCTTTCATTATAGAAACCATTATCCCTGTAGGAGTTGTTTCTTTCTTCTTCAGAAAATAAGGAAGATCATGTGCTCTATGAATCAATATGATAACCTTTGTGAACTTACAGGTTATGGGTTGAATCTCCTGTGTGTGCTCGTAAGAGACTTCACAACATTGTTCAGGAACAAGTTGAGAAGATTCACATGTTTCAGGAATATGAGTCATAGAGGTGCTAGGAATGTTTCTGCCTTGAGCAAAGGAATTATTGTGCGGGTGGGTGGAGTTATCAACCATAAAAATCTAGCTTCCCTCCTCGTGCCAGAAATGTTGATAGTGCTAGACCTGCCAACATTCAAAGGGGTCTCCCCAATATGTGGTCCCAATTAGACCTCACACCATTTGGTATTATAGGTTTTAACCGTGTACAAAAATTACCTGCATACGAATTCTAAGAACACAGAAAAATAAACAATGCCAGAGCATAACACATAAAACACATATACACAGAGATTTTCCCCTGGATCCAAAAACCGGGACTACCAGCTTGATTTTTCATTATGTTCCTTTCAATGTTACAATACATATTTATACATGCCAAAGCATCCAATACCATGGATCGAAAAACCATTGCATCCAAAACCATAGACCGAAAACCGTCGCGTCCAAAACCATGGACCGAAAACCATCGCGTCCAAAACCATGTGCGAAAATCATGCACAGAACCATTGGTAGGTCCGCCCAACCTAATATAGGAGCTTTATATTTACAGTCCCTTTTGTAGTGCCCTTCCTTTCCACATTTCCAGCACACCACCTTTATAGGTTTTATTGGAGATTTATATCCCCCTCTAGATTTATATCTCCCACTCGATGACTTATTTTTGTTTTTGTTCTGGGACTGTCCTCGTACAAACAAGGCATCACCATTAGACTGGCTCTCCATATTTTTCCGTCTCATCTCCTCCGTCAGTAAGGATGAGACTATTTCATCAAACTGCAAGGTAGTTGCATTCCTACCTATTGCAATAACCAAACTATCCCACGAATCTGGTAGAGAACACAACAAACTGATGCACTTATCTTCATCTAAAATTTTAATATCAACAAATAATAACTAACTTACCACAATATTAAATGTGTTCATATGCTCTGTCATCGAGTCTCCATCTTTCATCCTCAGGTTATACAGCTTTTTCTGTAGGAATAGTTTATTCACCAGAGAATTAGATTGGTACAAAGTCCCTAACGTGTCCCACAAAGCCTTCACCGTAGCTTCCCCTAATACATTCAACAATACTGAATCTAAGACACACAATCATATTGTGCTCTTTTCCTTCTGATCCAACTTCTACCCTTCTTCATCAGACACTCCCGTTGGTTTAGTACCGAGATCTACCATGATCCTTTGATCTTTATCCACCAAAAGATCGTCCATCTTGAGTTTCCACAACTCAAAACTATGACCATTAAATTTCTCGATGTCTATCTTTCCATTGCTCACCATCTTCTTTCACCACCAGAATCAATCTTGCAGATCTCCCATGGAACAGGGTCTACTACAGGCCCGAGCAAAACCCCTCAGCAACAAAGGCGTCCCCTTGAAGCCAAAACTACTCTGATGACAAATGTAGGTTTTAACCCTATACATAAATTACCTGCATACAAATTCTAAAACACAGAAAATAAACAATGTGAGAGCATAACACATAAAACATATACACAAAGATTATCCCCTGGATCCCAAAACTTGGACCACCAGCTTGACTTTTCATTATGTTCCTTTCAATGTTACAATACATATTTATACATTCTAAAGCATCCAATACCATGGATAGAAAACCATCGCATCCAAAAACATGTGCGAAAATCATGCACAAAGCCATAGGTGGGTCCGCCCAACCTAACATAGGGTCTAAAACCAAAATTTTACGGGGCACTGCCCCGGACCCTATAAGGTGGGGTTACGGGTACCCCTCAAACCCCCTGTTAACTACATGGAAAGAATATAACACAACCCAACAACAAGAAGGAAAGAAATGACCATTATTTTACCTCCACGACTCCAAATTCCACATCTAGAAGAATGCATTTGCCATCTCTTTCGCTTCTTGGCGTCAACACATCAAATAAAATTGTAGACCATTTGATATTTTACAAGCACTGCAAATTATTTTGGCATTTTTGTCCACTTTCGCTTCTTGATTCCATCATCTTCCAGTGTTAACATGCTGCTCATGTCATGATTTGAGAATGAATGCTAATCATGAGCCTCTTGCTCAAGCATGGACCTTCCAAAATCCTGCAACATCTTGTCACAAGAAACACCATTAAGCTTGAAAAACATTCATGAAAGAATATAATTTGATGACCTCTTCCTTTTTCTTCTTCAAAGCAACAAATGTCACATCATGTGAACATCGCCATGTACTCTTACATCTTCGTGTATAAACCATCTTGGTGTTTAGTCGATGGTTTACTAAACACAAGTCAACAAAACATGCTTCTTCAAAGCAATTGACTTTCAAGTCAACCAAAAACATGTACAACAACTTGATGATTTACAACAAGAATTTCACATTCTCATGAAACAATTTGTCACATCTCCCTTTCATATTTGGAGACAAAATCAACTCTTCGAAGGCGATATAACATACATGTAACAATCAATCGACCACACAAGTTGACACTCATGCATGTGAAAATGATCAACATTCTCAAGTTGAAAACATACATGTTAACAAAGCAATCAACCAACACAAGTCAATCACTCATGCATGTTCAAACACAATGAAACTATTTAAAATTCCATTGTTCACACACACAAACTCTCATGCATGTATAACAATTCTCAACTCTCTCACAAGTAAAATCACAAGTACAACAATCCCATTGGTATGTACGAGTACTTAAAGAGCTGAAATGACAAAATTTGCTACAATAAAGTAAGTCAACATACTCCACTTTCGAACACCTTCCTGGCATAAACATCCAAGTTCAAGAATGCAACATGCATGCAAATTTGTAGTTGAAAATTGCCATCTTTGTTGCATCGAAGGGAGTCAACATAACTCTACTTTTCCAACATCTTGCTTCATGCAATATGTAGCATACTTTCAGGAGAAAAGAAATGCATCCAAATAACAAGGAAATGTATCAATAAGGTAAGATTTGCATCAATTATCAAAAGAAGTGCAAGGCCTTAATTCGTTAAGAAATCTAACCATCTCTTTCCAAACCATTTCAATGGCACTTCTTTCAGTTGCACTTCATCATGTGTATCATCCTGACCCACATCAATTATGGAATCCTATTTTCCATTCTTGCCAAAATCTCTCTACCTTCTTCAAATTTCATGGATGATTTGTTGGATGCTTAGTCCAACACTTGTCTACAAGAAGACCCTGCTTATGGAAATGAGTGAAAACTAATTGCATCTTCTTTTCAACATGGTTTCCATTATCCAATGGACCTTTGGCTTTTTGTCTCTTTTAATTTGAAAATTTTTTGTGTATGGCTATCCTCTTCCAACACCTCGAAATAATATGGTTATTCAAACCATAAAAGGAACATGTAATTTTTCTCCAAATCTTATGTGAAGATTTACCAAGTTTATCATAATCAAAAGAAACTTGATTAAAAGCAGATTTATACCTTGCACATTCACTTTTGTCGCCTTCTTGAGGAGGTTAATTTGATGAGGTAGTGGCTCTCTTTGGAATACCAACAATGGTTTCAATGACCTTAGAGATTTCAACTTCCTCTTGTTTGCCATTTCCACTAGTTGATATGCTTATGAGCATCCTCTTGCAAAGCAAGTATCAAACTTTTGCATTCCTCGTGAACACAAACTTCACAAACTTGAGGTAATGAACATGTAATGAAAGTCCTTCTTGGAACACCTTCATGTGCCTCCTTGGCTTTGGAGCATTCTCCATCATGTTTTCCATAACCAAGACCTAAATACCTAGGCCTTTCCTCAACAACAATTGGCTAAACTATGTCTTATGCATGTTTTCCTAACCCTTTACCTTAATATCCCATATTCACCAATAATTTTGGACCCTATTCCTCTACTGTCTCTTTTAAAAGCACAAAAATATTCATTTTGAGATGAAATTGAAGATAAAATTGAATTGCATACCTCATTTTCATGCACATACTTGTCTAGGGTTTCCTTGGCATCATGGAGTTGAATCTGTTATGAAACCAGCTCACAAAAAGATAGAAAAGAGAGATCCACGCCTTAGAATTCAGCCTCTTCGAGGGGGCAACCTCCTTTACATTACATAAATGAACAATTCTTCGATGATACAAATGACAAAACCTCCTTTCTATATATAGGAGTCTAAGGAGTCACAATATAATCCAGCCGACCTAACAATAATAATATAAAGCCACAAAAATAACAATAGAGGGATTCTATGGGGCACAGAAATAACAATATGGGGGTAATAGGGGCACAACAATATAAATAAAGGGTATAACTACAATAGTAATGGGGTAATCACTAGTATTATAGGGACCCAACATGCCCCTCTCCTTCAAAAAAGTTTTGTCCTCAACGCTTGAGTAGTTCTGGATACTTCTGCATAAAATTCTCATCCTCCCATGTGGAATCTTCAGCGGATAAGTTCTTCCACTTGATAAGATACTCTGAAATTGATCGATTTCGTAGCTGTCGAGTTCTTGTTTCTGTGACTGCTTCCGGTTCCAATATAATTTTTCCTTCCTCGTCAAGTTCTGGCAATATTGTTTGAACTGGGAGCTTGTCGCCTATAACCTTCTTTAAACATGAAACATGGAAAACTGGGTGCAATCGAGAAGCTGCAGGAAGCTCCAATTTGTATGCCATAGTACCAATCTTTTGCAACACCTTGTACGGACCATAATACTTTGGTGATAATTTATTATCCTTCTTAGCTTGCTTTAGGGACATTTGCTTATATGGTTGTAGCCGTAGGAATACCCAATCACCTACATCAAAACTTCTTTCACTGCGATGTTGATCTGCCTGTTGTTTCATTCTATTTTGTGCCAACACGAGGTTATCCTTTAAGAGTTGGAGGACTTGTTGTTGATGTTCGATGTGATGTTCCACTGCCTGAACCTTAGAATTTTCTCTTAAATATGATGTGATGGATGGTGGTTGATACCCATAAAGTGCCATAAATGGGGTCATTTTTGTTGCTGTATGGAAGGAAGTGTTATACCACCATTCAGCCAGAGGCAACCATTTGACCCATTGTGTCTGTTTATCAGATACAAAGCAACGAAGATATCCTTCCAAACATTTGTTTACTATCTCAGTTTGCCCATCAGATTGAGGATGATAAGATGAGCTATGAGCTAACTGAGTACCAAGACAAGAAAATAATTCTGTCCAAAAATTTCCAGTGAAAATGGGATCTCTGTCACTTACAATAATCTTTGGGTTTCCATGTAGCTTTTGAATTGTTTCCATAAATGCAGTAGAAACTGTACTGGCTTTAAATGGATGTGATAATGCACAAAAGTGTGCATACTTGGTAAGTCTGTCAACTACCACCATGATGACACTCTTTCCCTCAGACTTGGGTAAACCTGTGATAAAATCCATTGAAACCTCCTCCCAACGTTGGCTTGGAATGGATAAAGGTTGTAATAGACCCGGTGTCTTAATTGTTTCAACTTTATTTTGTTGGCAAACCAAACATTCCGCCACAAACTTTTGAATATCTGATTTAAGGCCATCCCAAAAAAATTCCTTCTTAACCCTGTGGTAAGTTTTTAAAAATCCTGAGTGCCCTCCTAAGGGAGAAGTGTGCAATTCCATAAGAATCTTTTGTTTTAGCTGGGAATTCTTACAGAGGTATAAGCGATCTTTGTACCATAACGAATCATTTTGCCAGCTAAATGTATCAGACGTACTGGAATCTTGTTGTAGCTTTCGAATAAGTGCCCACACTTCTTCGTCATTCTTCCATTCCTCCCTTGCTTCGTTTATCCAATCTGGTTGGATAATAGAAATGGCGCACAACAATGCTTCCACATCCTCATCCTTTCTTGAGAGTGCATCTGCCACCACATTTTGCTTCCCTTTTTTGTAGATGATTTCAAAGTCATAACCCAACATCTTTGTGACCCACTTTTGTTGCTCTTCAGAGGATAATCTTTGTTCTAAAAAGTATTTAAGGCTATCATGATCCGTTTTTACCTTGAAGTGTCTTCCCATTAGGTAGGGTCGCCATTTCTTAAGTGCATGGAGTATTGCCAACATTTCCTTCTCATAAATAGCTTTGCTTAAAAACTTTCCCTTGATTGGACGACTTTCAAAAGCAATGGGTCTTTCATCTTGCATTAGAACAGCACCAATTCCATTTCCTGAAGCATCACATTCCACAATAAAGGTTTTTGTGAAGTCCGGTGTAGCTAAGACCGGTGCTTGGCACATTGCCTCTTTAAGATGTTCAAAGGCCTTTGTTGCTTCCGGAGTCCATGAAAATGCATCTTTCTTCAATAATGTTGTTAGAGGTGCTGCTATTCTCCCATAATTCTTAACAAACTTGCGATAATACCCTGTCAACCCAAGAAATCCTCGCAGATGCTTTATGGATGTGGGGATTTTCCATTCCTTAATGGCTTTAATTTTGCTAGGGTCTACCTTAACTCCTTCATGAGATACAATATGACCCAAATATTCCACCTCCTGGACTCCAAAGAAACATTTGGATCTTTTTGCATATAATTGTTTCTCCTCCAATAGTTGTAGCACCTTGTCAACATGTTCAACATGATCCTTCCAAGACTTGCTGTAGATTAGTATATCATCAAAAAATACTAACACAAATTTTCTAAGGAATGGTTTGAAAATTGAATTCATCAAACCTTGAAATGTTGAAGGTGCATTGGTAAGGCCAAAAGGCATGACCAAAAATTCATAATGACCCTCATGAGTTCTAAATGCCGTTTTCGGAATGTCTTCAATCTTCATTCTGATTTGATGATATCCCGAACGAAGATCCAACTTGGTGAAGTAAATTGATCCATGCAATTCATCCAGTAATTCATCAATGACAGGAATGGGGAACTTATCTTTAATAGTGAGCTTGTTGAGCTCCCTATAATCTGGACACATGCGCCATGATCCATCCTTCTTGTGCACCAATACTACTGGAGCAGAGAAAGAACTTTGACTTGGTTGAATTATACCAGCCTCTAGCATTTCTGCAACCATACGTTCAATTTCACTTTTTTGGACATAGGGATATCTGTACGGCCTGATGTTTGGAGGAACACTTCTTGGAATCAGATGAATAGCATGATCATGATCACGCATAGGTGGGAGGCCTTTGGGAGTCTCAAATACCCAGGACATTTTGGAGATTTGGAGAAATAGATGATTCCGATGTGGAAACATCTAGCGAACATAATTGTGCAATTACACCTCTTTGCTCCTTTTTTAGAAGCTTTGTCATACCATTAGAGCTGATTATCTTTCCTGGTTTCCCTGCAATACCCCTTAATTCAACTTCCTTTCCTTCCGTAGAAAATTTGATGAAAAGTTCTTGAAAATTAAAAGCTATTGTACCCAAGGATTGTAGCCATTGGACTCCTAGTACAACATCAACACCTCCCATTGGAATGGAAAGCATTGGGCTAGTCAATACATATTCTCCCATGGATAGCTTGATATTATGGCACTTTCCAGAGCAATTTATTGTTCCTCCATTTGCAATCATCACTTGACACTCTGGTGCTGGATATAGGAAGCAATTCAATTCTTTTGCTACCTTACAATGAATAAAATTGTGGGTGCTTCCTGAATCAATCAACACTATTACCTTTTTCTTCTTGATTTGTCCTTCTATCTTGATGGTTTGAGGAGTGGTAATTCCCGCCAATGCATTACAAGATATGGTCGGATTTATTTGTTCTTCATCTAGGCTTTGTTCCTGGAGTATATCTTCTTCTTTTGACCTTTCTTGCTCCTTTTCTTCTTCCTCTTCACAATCTATGTAGAATAATTTCTTCTCAGCACACTTATGACCTTTAGTGTATTTGCTATCACAACTGTAACAAAGCCCTTTTGCTCTTTTTTCTTCCAATTGTTGTGGTGTCAACCTTATAGGTTGTGGAAGACTAGGGGCAACAACACTTCCGTCTTTATAGTTGTGAGTGGTATGCTTCCTGGTTGCCATAATTTTGCTTTCCATTTTTCTTGCTAACCTGAATGCCTTCTCTAATGAATCAGGTTCCCAAAGGCGAACATCATGTTGGATATTATCCTTTAAAGACCCTATGAACACATCAATCCTATGCTCCTCTGGAATATCTTTTACCCTTATGTTCAATTTTTGGAACTCCTCAATGTGCTCCATTATTGAACCCTTTTGTTTGAGACTTATCAATTGGCTAAAAAAAGTGTTGCTTTTTGTATCTTCATAATGTGCTATCAATTCTTCCGTAAAAATTGCCCAAGTGATAATTTTTTTACGAGAGCAAAGCCATTGATACCATACAAACTGATTTGGTTCCAAATATACAGTTGCCATACGTACCTTTTGTGTGTTTTGCACATTATTGAGATCGAAGAATTGCTCCATCTGTAATATCCATGTGGCGGGATCCTTGCCATCAAACTTCCTCATATCGATTTTTGGAACATGGTGGGTCTTCGATCCAACATTAGAGTCTATGGAATCATGATTAACATTTCTTTTGTTCTCATCATGAGTTTCCTTTACAACCTTTTCACCATTAGTAAGTATTTCTTGTAGAATATTTGTCAAATCTGTCTTCAAATCTGCCATGTCTGTCTTCAAATCTGTCTTCAAATTTGCCATGCCTTTCTTCAAATCTGTCTTGAAATCTATCTTCAAATCATCCATCTTAGCTTCCATGCCATTTATCTTAGATTCCACCCCATTTATCTTAGATTCCACCCCATTTATCTTAGATTCCACGCCACTTATCTTAGCTTCTGTTAGCTTTTGTGAGCGTGACATTTGTTGCACTTGTTCTTGTAATTTTGATATATCATGTAGCATTTCTTCCTCTTCTTCATGAGTCATGCTAGAGCTTTCAGGTTCCTTACTAGGTGTTTGCATTTTCTTTCCTCGGGGCATCAGTTACCGATAATAATGCTTTACTATGCCCTTTGAATTCCGTTAAACCAAGCTTACACAAAAATTAAAAAAAAAAACTACACACCTTTTTTTCACTTTATAGAAGCCTGATATTGAATCTGATGTATCTCTGTAACTTCAGGTCATCCAGTTCTGAAATTGGGATCTGTAGTATCCTTCTGTGTCCTCTTTCCAATGCCACAAGTCTGACCCAAATTGGATTCTCCAAGGAAGAGTTATGTGAAATCTCCCACAGTGACTTGCTTTTAGACTAGTTTAGTAGAGCTAAATTGTACGATGTGCCACGAGTCACTGTTTCAACCTTTGAGTCTGAAACACACATACAAGAAACTACAGTCCGTCCTCTTTCTGTACCTTCTTACGAAATTTCAATCCAATCCCCAGAGAGAAAGTTATGATGATTTTCCCCAGGTCACCTGTTTTGAATGTAATTCAGGAGTCTGCAAAAAGACCAACTTCCTCAGATCATATCTCCGCAAATATCGCGTGAAAAGCTCTAAAATTAGGACCCAAGGTTCAGCGTGATTTTTTCTGAAATGGGTTTTTCTTACGATTTCTGAAATGTCACAGAAAAAACGTTATAGCGAAAATGCCACGATGACCTGTTTGGAGCAGCAAAACCCTAGAATCCAAAGCTCTGATACCAAATGTTATGAAACCAGCTCACAAAAAGATAGAAAAGAGAGATCCACGCCTTAGAATTCAGCCTCTTCGAGGGGGCAACCTCCTTTACATTACATAAATGAACAATTCTTCAATGATACAAATGACAAAACCTCCTTTCTATATATAGGAGTCTAAGGAGTCACAATATAATCCAGCCGACCTAACAATAATAATATAAAGCCACAAAAATAACAATAGAGGGATTCTATGGGGCACAGAAATAACAACATGGGGGTAATAGGGGCACAACAATATAAATAAGGGGTATAACTACAATAGTAATGGGGTAATCACTAGTATTATAGGGACCCAAGAGAATCTCCATCTCATGCATCTTTTCAAGAAGCTCTTGCTTCTCCTCCTTCATGGCCATCGACTCCTCTTGAAGTATAGTGTTCTCCTTCCTATATTCATACATATTTTCTACCATATTTCTCATGATCATAAACTTTTGCAACATCTCTTCATCAAAGAGTCTTGCTAAGGAAGATGGAATAGAAACATCACTTCTTGAAGCTATCAGTGACATAAAATTGCACACAGTTAAATTCTCCTTACACAAATACAAAACCACTAGCTAATTTTCTAGCTAACCTTGGCAAACCATCTCAGGTTTAAAATGAACTAATAGTGCTCTAATACCAACCTGCTCTAATACCAACCTGATATAAAATGTTGGGCAAACTTGTTAGTGCTATGCAAGCTCCCTCATCAGTATTAAAAATGTGTGTTTAGGATCGTCTCAAATTAACCAAAATATGAAGGATTATGTGTCAAGTATTGAGTGTCTTTTATGAGTAATGTATGAGGTTAATTACTTGTTTAAAAACACATATACATCAAGTAAAATGTAGAGAAATAAAACACAGGAAACTCATAACACAAATATGATAAAGGAGTTCACCCCTCCTAGGCTACATCTCCTTGGACCTAATTCAATGGCTAGGCCCTCTTTTGATTAATGGTAAATTATCTTATTACATGCACCTACAGTGCTCCAATGGCTTTGAAAATTGCTCCATTGGATTCAAAAGACCCAAAATCCCAAAAAGGACTTTCCAAGCTCTGCAATTGGACTCCAACTGATCTAGGTTTCCTTAAAATTCAACATAGAAAAATCACATACATAAGTGCATTTCTTCCTCTGAAAACTATTCCATTGTGTTCAGAGCATCCAAATCATCTAGGAATGACTCTTTCTGAGCCAAAATTGGTCGAAATGTGAAGACGATATGGTCTCTTCAATTTTCCCTAGGAAAACTCCACCAAAACTGGAGAAACTCCAGTTAACTCTACCAAATTTGTAGTTCTGGATTTATTAGATCCACACCAAATTAAACCTACACTTAAATAATGGAAAAAAAATAAAATATGCCACTAATATCAAGTTAATCTGCGTGGTTAGCATAAAATGCTAGCGGTTTAGGGGTTCGTAGTGTTGGTCACATGCTAGTAGTTAATGCTAGTGGTTAACCCCCAAACTTTGGCATTGTTGGCTTGATAGGCCCTAACCCAGGTTCAGCATTAGGTAGCCAAGAAAATCCCTGCACTACTTTCCCTTTCAGCATCAGTCCGCGGAGCACGAACCGAAGTCTCACCCAAAGCAGTATGGGTGGATGCAGGAACCAAGTTTTTGCACCGTGAGATGGTTGTGATGTCGATTTTCTACCTTAAATTATATCTTCGCGCAGGTCGATAAGCATTTAGGGCTTATAGATGTATTTCCTCTTCTGTCTTTCAAAACCTCCACGAAGGTATCCAACTATCCTTCGTGCAACCCTAAACAATGATTTAGCCACTTACGCACCTCTGCAACTATGTTACTGTCTCATTTCCCTAATTATCTTAGTGGTTAGCCAAATTTATCATGCAATTAAGATTACCCTCGTGTAGACATATATTATTACTTGCATTCAAATAACATATAGAAATAGATACATTTGCGCACTAATTTAACATTATAATGTAAACCTAGAACTTAACATATCAAAATTTGATGCAATAATCAGAGACACAAAACACAGTGGTTCCATAATACTTCTCTTTATTTATGATTTCAGTTCCTAGTACAGACTCTATCCGCCCTACGCAACAGTTGTAGGGGTCTGCACACTCAATTGCAGACTTCCACCCTAGGCCTCTGCGCACTCAGCTACAGAGCCTCTTCCTACCCTAATACTCTCGCTCTTAGCTCACCCAAACTTACCAATGACTCATGACTTCGAACTTACTTTTTGTCTTCTCTACTTAGATCTTCTAAGACTTCCCTTTTTATACAATCCCATGATCTGGAGACCATGGGTAGATCTCCAAAATTGACACAACTTATCTAGACTAAGGGCAAAAAACCCTTTTAACTTTAGACATCTTCGCACTCCGCGACCACAAAATGCGAAGACTTTACAATTCTTTACACAAAATTCAGGCCTTCTACCCCAAAACTTGGGTGTTTAACCTCAAAATTTACCTACAATGGACCCATTCCCAACAAGTGCCCAAAACAAACATGGTGACTCACCCTCAAGTCACTCTATTGGCATGGAGAACTTTTCATGAAGACCTCCCACCTTGACCTTGACAACTTCTACCTCGGCAGCCCACTACATTGCCACCTACTTTAGCTCCTTGACCAATTGTTATGTCACTGGCCCTACGCTATCAGCCTATAGCTTTTGCTAAATCTCTTGTAGACTAGCCAACTTGCCTTCGATGGTGGTTGTGATCATGTAGGCCTCATCCAACCAAGGCTTCAAGAGAGCCTTCAACACAGCGTCCTTGTGCTAAGCTGCGTCTACCTGTTCCTTTAGTGCCTTGGCCTCCTATAGCTTTGCAAGCCTCTGCATGACAACAATAGTTCGCACTATTGCCTTAACCTCATCGTAGCATTGTTGTAGTTCCTGCACTTATGTCTCCAGCCTCTGTACATTGGGGTCCTCTTGTACACTGGTGAGGACCTCGAGCAACTCCTCAAAAACTGTGATGTAGTCCATCACTGCACTTGCTACCGCTGCTACCCCATCTGCCATAGCAGTCGTGCACTGCTCCCTGAATTCTGGTGGAGTCAAAGGCTAGGCCTTCAATTGCATCTCCATGATCTTGAGATTCAGCTCCAATTGAACCTTGGCCAACTCTATACATGTGTCTCACACTCCCATAGTGAGTTTTCAAACCCGCACATCGATTGGCTCAGCCTCAAAGATGTCTAGCTCCGAGATAGTCTGAAATGCTTCATCCACAACCTTAGTGAGGCACTAATTCTAAACTGTGAGGTCTGTCACAAGGTTGATCGTAGAGTCGCATTGTACAGCCATCTGAGCATTGTTCACCTTTTTCTCACTGATCACTTGCAAGGCACAGTGATCTCGAGCCCAAAGTTTAGCAATCACACCATCTTGTAAAAGGTAAAGCTCTTCACTAGGAAGCACTGCCAGATTAAGTCCCATGCCCTTGAGGGCGTTGATAGTGGGTCTGTAAGCATCACTCACCGTAGTCAATGATCCGTCTGGTAGCACTATGGCTCAGGGATCCCCAGCACGTAGCATCTCCACGGCTTCTGAGGTGCCAATGGCCACACTAGTGGACACCACACTAGTTTGCATGTGTGAGGCATGGATCTGTAGCTCGCATAAACCTATCTGAAGAGCGCCTAGTGCCTGTTGTTGCTAATGCTCGAATTGCTGCAATAGTTTGACAGTGGCATCCCACACCGTATCCCCTATATCATTTAGATCCCTGGCTATCAGGGTGATCGAATCTAAAGACATCTTGCTCGCTTTGGACTTCTTCCGCGGCCCTATCCTTTCTAGACCCCTGGTGCACTAGATACAAAACAGAGTCGTCTCCAGGTCTACTCCTCCCTGCTCTATCTGTTTGTCCGCTTCTTCCTCTGTCTCTAATAAGGACAATTTCTCTTTGTCAGAGCCACGCTAATCTCTTCCTGCCTGTCCTCCTATCTCTTGCGTGACAATGCGCTCTGCCTTAGCCTTAGCATTGGCCTCCTTTCTCCATTTTACGGCCAGCTGCTCCATCTTCAGCTTGGCTTCTTCCTAGTTCCACTGTGCAGTGGTCTTACTAGATCGTGCAGCAAAGTTTAAGGCAGTGTACCATTCTGCCGACCAACGGTTAAGGACCATGTCGATCGTGGCATCTATTGCCAAGTAGGGAAATTTGTGCCACTTCTTCTTGGGGTCCTTCTGCAGCCTTATTGACACATGGTGGAAATCAACCTTGAATTCCACATACTCTTGCAATCAATCAAAATTGGTAGGCGACAACCGCGGCTTGCAGTTGATGCCCATGTGCACATTCATCTCCATCAAGGTCCAACAGATTTTGTTGTCCTTTATCAGCTGAGGATCCTTGGTCACCCATAGAAAATCATACTTCGTTGCCTCTAGTAGTTCTAACGTGACCGGAGGGAACTCACTGTCTTCGGGTAGCTCCCATGCTACTAGTATTATGGACAGCAAGAGCTATGCATAGTGGAATGGCTTGCTGAGATCCTGTGCCTCACAGCAATTCTCAAGGAAATTTCTACAGAGGTAGTGCACCCAATTAAATTGAACTCCTTCTACACATTGGGGTGCCAAAGCTATGACTAGTGCCGAAACTTCATATGCGCGACACTTCCACATAACCTTCCCTGCCAAGAGTTGTGTAGCTACTTTGACCGCAGGGTCACAGATGCTCGAAATGGCATAGCCACGTGGCTTCTTCAATAACCTGAACTTTTCCTTCATGGCCTTCACAAGGACATGCTCGCTAGTCTTTCTGAAAAATTCCATGGCCAGATTTTCCCCTATGTACGGCAGTCACGATCCTATGGATTAGCCTATCAATGATGGGTATTAGCTCCTCCAACCACAAACACCCATCGTGTACCAAGCACAGTAGTTGCTTGATTACTACCATTATGATGGGTGTGTGGTTGTAATGCAGCACCCATAGTAGGTTGAGCAGTCTTACCTTATCCACACCTTTCAGCCACTTCTGAAACTCCAACGTGCTTACTCCAATGGTTTTGTGGAACACGTGGTGCATGAGTTGATATGTTGCTAGTTGAGGAAACTACTCTGTGTCCGCTAAATCCAAGTATTCTAATTTTAAAAGGGGGACAAGCTCGAAACGCAGTCCTTCAAACACAATTTGGTCCGGCAAGAGGGATGTATGCACGGTGACATTACTCTTGTCAATTTCTTTGGGCACCTTGGTCTTTCCCTTGCATGGAGGAACGTACTTAGGAAACTTAGTGATGGGGTCAAACCCCACAATTTCGACATCCTACATTTCCACCCCAACATCCTCATCATCCGTTGGGACATCCTCATTCTCCTCTTCTTCTAGCTCTAGGTTACTCATCTTGCCCTTTTTCTATGCAGTGGTCTTAACCTTCTGTGGGTGTTTCCTGGGAGATGCACACACTGGCTGCGGTGGCACTGCCTACTTTCCCTTCTTGATCTTGGGACCCTCCATGGTTGGGGTAGGCCTTGGCCTAGGTGTTGGGCATTGATACCCCCCCAAAGCATGTTTTGGGGCTCAAAGCCCAAGTTTTGGTCAAATATGTTGTAAGACTCCGCGAATTACGGGCGTGGAGTGTGAAATGTACATTGAGACATAGGGTTGTCAACTGTAAATTTTTGTAATGTAATGTAATGTCATGTCGACCTACCCATGTTCTGTAGACCATGGGAGTGTATAAATAGAGCAAGGCTCTAAATTGTAAAGTAGAGAAGAGACAAGTAGCTAAGGCATGAAGTCCAGAAGATAGCGAGGAAAGAGTCTAAGTGTCTTGGGTCCTAGTAGTAGGAAGAGACTTTGCAGCTGAGTGCGCAGAGGCCTAATAGAGTCCGCAGCTTAGTTCGCGGACCCCTGCAGCGGAGTTTGCAATGTAGAGTTGAGTCTATAACCCCAAAAGAAGAATAATAAAGAGAAGTTTGATTCCAAATACTATGTATCTGCTTTGGTATTACTTTCTATGCATTTATACTGTTTTGTTTATCACGCGCACTTATATGAATACTAAACATTGTTAAGTATAATTGGGCTCATACAGATAATTTAAGTAATCAGATAATATCAAGGTAATAGTAAGGAACTTGGGTAATAACATAGATCCAACTTTGAGCAGGGTTGTGCGAAGGCAACATCGCAAGCTGCGAGGACCAATAAATGCGCGTAGTGACGTACGCACAGGGTCAAACTGCGGACCACCACAAATCATCAGACATCTCTAAGGTGTAGAAACCTAGTTCTAGCACCCTCCCATACTAATTCGGTTGAGACCTCAGTCCGCGCCTCGTGGACTATTGCCGAAAGGGCCAGTAGTACCGGGATTTGTTTGGCTAAGTCACCTCAAAACCTGGGTCAGGCCCCTACAAGCCAACAAATGGTTTTGTTGTCGGGACCGGGATCTACACAAGGGATGTTTGATGTTGTGTCACTGGAATCCAACAAAGAGAGAAATTGAAAATTGGTTGGAAAGAAAAATTCACGAGTTCGCAGCACAGGAAAACAGGAATCCATGAGTATCAAAGGAACAGTGGTTGGAGCGCTACATATATATGGAAATCCATGAAATTTTCTTTGCATCCTTTCCTTCTAAGCTATATGAGTGCATCACAAAGCTAGCAGAAAGTCAAGGGAGGTGTAGGCTCGACAAACCAATCGTGTGGAATCCGGAATTAGTACGCAGGCTAGAGGCATCAGAGGATAAGATTGTGTGAACTATGGACCATTGGCTTGATCGAATTATAGGAGGGTTCATCACCAAGTTCATGGTAGACACATCGGTTAGCTATAGCGAGGCAGAACGACGCTTCCTCAATAGACCACTGGGTAACTATATTAAAGCATTGAACACTTGGATTAAGATGCTATTGTGTGAAAAACAGGTATGTGAATAAATTAATGTTTGGGACCACGCGAAGTGGGAATATTTACATAAACAAAGTTAGTGAAGGGTTAGAAACTAGTCCTTTGATTTCACCATCGCGAGAGAGTGAGGAGGAGCTCGCGAAAGTTTCCTCAAGAAGCGCATTTAGTCTCATAAGACAGTGGATTCCATGCATTCCACCCCCACCTACACTGCCACCGGTTTCACCATCATCACCCCCATCTTCATCCACACCTCCTCTGCCACCCATCCCATTTAGTATGGTGAGTGCGATAAAATTACTAGTATTCAAAGGCATAGGGAACAAAGACCTAGATCAATTTTGGTTTGTGGTAGAGGCAGTATGGGAAGCACATAGAATCGCGGACGACAACATAAAGAAGGCAACAATGGTGAGTGCATTACAAGACTATGCACTAACATGGTACATTAAACACTCTAATGACAGTTCAAATGCAGGGATCGCGGAAATCCAAACCACGCTGAACATGGAGTTTAGCAGGCCAAAATCGGAGACGCAGTCAATTATTGGGTTTAAGGAGATCATGATGCTTCCAAGCGAGACTCCCTAGGAACTGGATCAAAGGTTGAAGGGAATGATTCATAAAGCCAACATGACCTTGACAGATGCATAGCACCGTGCAAGGTTTATAGTGTCCCTAATGTCGCAACTAAGGACGATGCTCTTGCAGCAAAAGTTATCCACCCAGGCCGAAGCATTAGATATTTCAATGACACTGCATGAGACCCCTATATAGGATCCTAGCCTGGGAGTTCAACAAATCCACATGCAATTGAAAAATTTATGCCTGGAAATGCAGAGCTTAAAACAAGACAGGATGACTCACTCATAGGTGCACGAAAATGTATGGTGCATCAAATGCAAGGGACAGGAACATGATAAGGATCACTATCCTATTTTCGCAAACTACTTGGTGGTAGGAGGGCTGATGCCATTGAGACGAGGCACAAGTAGGGCCAATCACGGTGCTTGCATTGTGGTGCATGATCTATCAGATAGGAGGAAAACATGCTACGGACAATTGTCATCTATTGTAGAAGTATAAGTAGACGTCCCAACAACTGTTTTGTAATTTCTGTAGGTCAGTAGGTCATGATGAGCGGACATGCAGAAGCTATGAACTAATGATGGACTGAACCCCTACCTACAGGGTGCAGGCTGAAACACGAGCCCTTGATCAAAATACAGGACTAGCGTGCACAGGATTTCAGGGGTGCGGACAGGGTTGAGGTGGAATGGGACTTGGAAGGGGTCGCGGACAACTAATTTACTAGAATTGTGGAGGGCTAGGGCATTATGCCTGTGATTGTATGAATCTGATGAGAACATCATGTTTGTACTATACTCAATTTGATCATGAGGTAGAAGATTGCCCTGCATTGATAGCAAGGTTGCGCGAAAAGGGGGTACTCCAGCCTCCACCAACTCAGAATCTACAAATGATGAGGTCTGAGCCACACGAAGAGGACCCTAATGTGAACATTGTGCTACGGAGCGATATCACAATAGGAGATGACAAAGGTAAGAAGCCTAATGAAAGTGCATGGGTTAGCAAGGCTCCTGCAAAGGAACCTGAATTCGATTTGGAACGCGCGAAGGAGACATGTATGGAAGCTAAGAAGAGCTTCACGGAGGCCTCCACTTTAGGTAGTAAGGATCAACTAGACCCATAGATGGATCCTTCAATGCTCACTACCTTTCTGGAGACATGTATGAAGCTGTTGTGCGACAGCAGGGCTATGAAAGGATTGCAAGAACTTATCACAAGATGCGTAGGGTCTGGAGAACCGCGCGTGGTCTAGAAAATTAGAAAGAATGCACTGAGCACAGGAAGGGAAATGAGGTTGACTGCACAAATTAGAGAATATGAAATGGATCTAGTAATTCTGGATCTAGGATCGGACATGAATTTACTCCCAAAACAAACATGGGAGTGCATGGGCAGGCCCACGTTGCAGTGGTCCCCTATTCAATTATGAATGGTGAACCAACAGAAGATCTTACTCATGGGGAGACTGCAAGGAGTAACGGTCGATATTGAAGGTGCGAGCACTTTGGTGGATTTCGAAGTGATATAAATTGTCGATGATAGAAATCCCTATCATGTGCTACTTGGTATAGACTGGGCCACTGATATGAATGGAGTCATAAACCTGAAGAAGTGCAAAATTTTTTTTGAGAGAAATTCGCTTCGCGTAGTAGTACCGCTAGATCCAGCCAAAGGAGCACGATATATAGAACCGGTGCGCGACGATGATAATGATGATGATATCGATTGTATCTACAAAATAACCACATGAGAGCAGGATTGGGTGAACCTGATAGTCGATGGAAGGATTTCGTGGGAGGGAAACATCTCCTGCACCTCGGATTCGGACGAAGAAGTAGAGCGATGGCAGCACCAGTTACACGAGGTAACCACACTAAATTGCAATATGATGATAAGATCATTATGCTGTGTAGCAACAGAAGCAAGGGATCTACATATATGATAGATTGACACTAGGAGAGGAATTCCTAAACAACTTTGAAAGTGAAGTACCAGAACAACAACGGTTCGATGCTCTGAAATGGGCACTGCGTGCTACGCCCGCAAGGTGGTGGGGTACACACCAACAGAGTTTCGAGGATTGGCGCGACTATAGAAGGACAATGCTTATACGCTTTGGGGAACCCCAGACACCAATGAAAGCTAGGTTTGAGTGGAAAAACAGCCTGTGCGCCCACCTTTCCAGATGGATACATACATATGGTACGCAGCCCAAACGCACGCACCCCGCTCTCACGATCGCAAATCAGAACAACAAACAGAAGTAGGAATGGCGAAGCGTGCCAAGGATTATCCATGGAGAAGCATTCAACAAGGTGTGTGAAGCACTAAACAAGGTTAACCAGGTGAGACGTACTGACTGGGACCTGCGCGTACCAACTGTTCGATGGGCATATAGGACCATGTGCAAAACCTTGACCACGACAACAATTCCAGGGTTGCGAAAGGAAGTAGGGACCATAATCTTTGAGGAACATGACAAGATGGACCCCCACCTAATAGCACCCACATGTATGACAATACACGAAGCCCAAATTGAAGAAAACACACAGCTACGATAAGCAAAACGTAGAAGACTTCAGAAAGCAATTCGACAGGGAAACTTTAGACTTCGCGAGCTTGAATAGGACTAGGTATGGTTAAGGAAGAAGGGAATTTTAATGGATGCAGAGGTCAAGAGGTTGGAAAACGAAATGAAGGGAGAATTTCTCATCAACAAACCCAAGATAGCAACGCGAGGTGCGTACAACCATTCGAATGATTTAGAAAATTATGAGCGAGAATTAGTTAATCTTCTACCATGGCCAAGACCACATATCACCAAGCACAGTAACCAGGGAAGCGCATTACAAATAGTAGAGTGCGCGGTGCCAATCATCCCAAAGCCAGATGAGGATTTTCTATGGACTATACGGGAGGGCGAAATGGAGGCCCGCACAGGTGGTGCGAACACCTGACTAGCTGTAGGAAGCATAGTCTCAGTGCTCCAAGCAGTTGAAAAGAAGCGCGGGACTATAAAGTATTCTGTCAGGG
Source organism: Pinus tabuliformis (assembly GCA_031772625.1). Classification (NCBI taxonomy): domain Eukaryota; kingdom Viridiplantae; phylum Streptophyta; class Pinopsida; order Pinales; family Pinaceae; genus Pinus; species Pinus tabuliformis. The sequence goes on along the minus strand of CM062804.1, from coordinate 1,214,450,992 downwards.
GCCTACACACTCTGGGAAGTGCGTGTAAGAATAGGATGTCACAGGGTTCGTGACTGCGCACGAAGGACAGCACTGCCGCACGGGTAGGCTGGGAAGTGACCGTTGGTGTCATTGTTCATGACGGGATGTCCGATTTGAGGCCAAATGGAGTGGGCGGCGGGCATTTAAGACACGATTTATGGAAAGATTTGGGAAAATCTACCACCAAGAAAGCATTCATGGCCCAGAATTGGGGGGAACGGTTGAATTTGAATTCAAAAGGCACTATAAAACTCTAGGGGCTAGCCATGAGACAACACTTGTTCACTTGAGATTTGTGCAGTTGAATAGAGCACAGAGTGTTGAGCACCGAGTGATATTCGAGCCCCTAAGTTCACGAAAGACCACATATAGTACAACCAAGATGGCGCCTACCAGGAGAGGTTTGGGCTTTGAAGAAGGAACTACCGGTGAGGCTGCGCAGAACCCCATGGTACACAATGCCCCCAAAGGTACTGGGGTTGTGCTAGAAATCCCTAAATCCCCTCGAACGCCGAGACCGAAGAAAGTTAAGCAGGCAATGGGACAAGTCCACATGTCCCCTAGGAATCCACGGTTCAGTAAACTATCAATGGAGGAAAAGGGCAAGGTTATCACCATTGAGACAGATGAAGAGGAGGAGGACTTACAGGTTTTGATTGTCGAGGTAGAGGTAGGAAGGATGTAGAGGAAGATATCCAACCATTGCACTCTGCAGTGAAATTTCCCCAAGTATATCCCTCTGCGAAAAGGGAAAACCAAGATACCAAAGGATATGGATACAGTAAAGAGTGTGCTCCAGACCCCGCTCCTCCTCAATGGAATTAATTTTGAGGGTCCACTCCTAGGACATGTGCCTACCCTAAAATTTGAATATTGGGACCTTGCAGAGAACGAGAATTTCCCACACTTGGAGATGAAAAACCTAATGAACTTTAATATGGCAGGACTAGTGACAACATTAGAGCCGCGAAAGTGGTTGCACAGTGTGGAGAAGGTTGGGTTGCTTCATCTGTTGTGGATACCACACTTTCACCGCGCACCCATCACCATTTTTGTCATCAGGAAACTACTTTTCCTAGTGCATGATGGGTACTTATGGTAGGAGGAGCCTATTCCCATCACGATGGATCTCATCCACATAATTTCTCGGCTTCCCTGTAAGGGAAAGGACCCCGCGATGATAGCAAGAGAAAGCATTGATTTGGCTCTCGCAGAAGCCATGAAGACAAAATATAAGCTTAAAAAGAAAAATAGGGGTTATGCCATCACCAATATCAAGGATAAGGGGTTGCGCATAGCCACCCAACTCCTGGCCAGCAAGGTAATGAGAAAATGTCATACTGATGAAGTAGTAGCACCAATGATTACATTGGCCGAATAATGCATGGAGGGGGTCTAGTTCAACTGGGACGAGTATATCCTTCTGCGAAAAGGGAAAACCAAGATACCAAAGGATCTGGATGCAACAAAGAGTGCGCTCTAGACCCTGCTCCTCCTCGATTGAATTACTTTTGAGGGTCCGCTCCTAGGACTTGTGCCTACCCTGAAATTTGAAGATTGGGATCTCGCGGATAGAGAGAAGTTCCCACACTTGGAGACGGCGAACCTAATGAAGCAAAATATGGAGGGACCAATGATAGCATTAGAGCCGCAAAAGTGGTTGTGCGGTGTGGAGAAGGCCGGGTTGCTTCATCTGTTGTGGATACCACACTTTCACCGCATGCCCATCACCATTTTCGTCATCAGGCAGCTGCTTTTCCTAGTGCATGATGGGTACTTATGGCTGGAGGAGCCTATTCCCATCACGGTAGATCTCATCCACAGAATTTCTCGACTTCCTTGTACGGGAAAGGACCCCGCAATGATAACAGGAAAAATTAGCGATTTGGCTCTCATGGAAGCCATGAAGACAAAATATAATCTTGAAAAGAAAAAGAGGGGTTATGCCATCACCAGTATCAAGGATAAAGGGTGCGCGTAGCCACCCAACTCCTAGCTGGCAAGGAAATGAGAAAATGTCGCGCCAATGAAGTACCAGCACCAATAATTGCATTAGATGAACAATGTGTGAAGGGGGTCTAGTTCAACTAGGCCGAGTTCCTCTACGAAGAATTCTTGCTCAACTATTAGGAGGCCAAGGAGCAGGGTAAGACCTTCCACTATGCGTGGTTGCTCTTGTCCATCTTGCTGGTAGCAGGAGAACTACCGAAGGACAGTCAGTTCTCGGACATTAAGCGAGACTTACCAGAGGCTACGAAGTATGCGTCGCTTTGGGCTACCAACGACGCAAAGTGGATTACCGATAAAAAGATTTTCTGGGTGCTCATGGAGGCTGTAGAATTTCTCAATGTAAATCAACATATTATGCAATATACTAAAGAAAAATAAAAGATCTACTTCTACAACAAACTTTGCAGAAGCTTAATCAAATATGAGCAAGATCAAATAGAACACATCTAACTGAGAATGAGAAAGCAATCACACATGAACATAGAAGAATACTTTGGGGAAAGCCTCAGCCTAAAACCCTAATCTCTGTAATATCATACAAGTGGAAATATGTCTGGATTACACAAAGCATTAGCTCACAAGCTATCCTGATCTCAGTACAATCCCTCTACTGCTCATAGACAGTCAAAGGCTTCTCACAAACCTTCTCCTCTGCCCTCCAAGCCTCCTATTTCCTTGTGCAGTTTCTCCTGGGTCCTCAAGCTGCCAGCTGTGTGTAATAATCCCTCACACACTAAACTGACCTTTGAAATAATTACACAATCCTGAAGGAGATAATTCCTTCTACATGGATGAGTTTCCTATATAGGAAAAATCCTCCAATTGATAGTACATTGTCCCTTCCTCTGATCTCAACTGGGTATCTGACTAAACTCACATGCATCCATTATTTATGAGAGAATATTCGGTTATCTGAAGTACACTAGCTACAGGCATGCATGCATTAACTAACTGAACTCACAATAAGTTGCACAAACTGTTGGAACTAATCTAACTAGACTTAACTCAGATAACTGAGCTAACTAATTACAACTCAAAGTACAACTCATCCTGATCTCCTTAATCAAGGGATAACTTCCTCAATCAATGGAGAAATTGTTGCATGTCTTCACATGGACTTCATGTTTGATTTCCTACAACTAATTAACTCAAGATGAATTAATTAATTAATGTACAAACAGCTGCTAAGATCAAATTCGAATTTTGCTTCTCAATTTTAGTTCAGGGACTAACTAAAATTGGAATCTATCCCGAAATGCTATTTATATCAATTCTATTTTTAGCACTTCCATTTTTCATTCCTTGTTGCTATGTCCAATGCTGGTACCCAAACTACTATTTATAGCAGTGCTATTTTTAGCACTTCTTGTTGCTATTTTCAACAAAGGTGAGCATCCAGATGTGGATTAATAGGAAGCCACGCCTATCCCCTACAATGCACAATAGTCTGCAAATTTTTTTAGACTTCAAGGTGGACATGCACAATATTTACATCGGGGCACGAAAAGATCCGGTGTTGCAGTGGACCAAGCTCCCATTCATAGCCATTGACGATGCGATATATACAGTGTTGGAGACATGACCTCCCAAGTGGCACGCCCCAAATTTGGCAGAATTGGAAAAGGTGGTAGCACAGAAAAGGAAGGAGGAGGCCAAGTTGCGCATCATACAGCTAGCCGAGAAAAAGCACAACGAAAAAGCGACAATAGAGGTAAGGGCAGTCTGCGAAGCGGCACAGGCAGTTGCAAAGCATAAGAAAGCCACCAAGGCAGCAGCAGTAGCATAGACAATAGGGTCCACCACAGTGTAGATAGAAGAGGACCAAACTGTGTCTACAATATTGGAGGCAGAGGACACAGACCTTATAGAAGAGGGGGCGGACCCAGAACAAATTTTACCCAACTCAAACGGTCGCATGTCATAGAAAGATCAGGTCCGTAGAGAAAGGTTAAGGCCTCGAAGCTAGCCATCGACCCAATCACATTAATTGGAGACCTCTACGACATCGGCGAGACAGTTCACGATGTCACAGAGGAAGCACTCCAAGAAGTTATGATGGAGAAGCAAACTATGTTGGGGGCCCTAAGCGCACAGTTGCAGGAACGATAGGTGTGGCACCCACAGGAAGGAACCTTAGCCACCTACGCCATAGCAGGCACATCAACAACAGAATAGATGCTACACGCGAGGATGGGCAATACCATAGTATTACCGAAAAGAGTGCTAGCAGTAGCGAATGAGATTGGCAAAGCTGCGGTTGGCAAGATCAAGGGACTTGGCCTTAATTTGGCTACTCTTCCATGAGAAACATTGTACCAACCACAAGATGGAATAACAGTAGAGCTCCGCGCTAGAGAGGTTCATGCGATCCAAGTTCTAAGCGACTAGAAGATTAATATCGAACAGCTTAGCTTGCAGCGCGACGAGTTGGTGTTGCAGAACCAGTAGTTGGTGCAAATAGTTGATGATGCTTGTCAGCGTGTCCCAGATTTGTCTATCGCAGTAGACCTACCAACAGAAGTACGGATCCACTATTTGGCAAGTGGAGTTCGAAACACGCATGGGGAAACAACATGAGTGTATCTGGAGCTGAATCTCCAAATTTTCGAGCTGCGGATGAAGGAACAACCTTCCACTTCCCCAGAAGTTAGAAAGCAACACACTAGCGCTATCCAAATAGGGTTGGAAGAAATTGGACGGGCAATACAAGAATGTGTGGTATGTTGGACCAAGCCTTTGGCATCCTCACATCTTAACAGGAGGACCCCAACATAGAGCGCCTCAAAACATAGGCATGCAAACTTCAGGAGTAGTACAACAATGTCCGAGGAACTACACAGACAATCATCCTCACTCAATGGCTCAAAAAGATGCAGCAAGCAAGGGCATTGAAATAGTAGGTGGATGTCGCAAGACAGAAGGAGGAAATTCTCAAAGCGCACTTTTAGCCATGGATTGACGAGACCTTCACCATTATCACAGATATCGAAGGCAAGCTTGCACAGCTGTAGGGGCTCTACGTGCTAAGACAGGGATTTGATCCTGACAAAGAAGCATCAGAATAGCGCATGCAGTAGGTCCAACAAACCGTAGAGCAATGCGTTGTGGACCTCCGAGCAGCACGACACCAGCTAGAGGGACTCTGTGCCAACAGAGTGACTCGATGGCAAGTCACAATGTTTTTGTTGGGGGCCTATTGGGCATCGAATCCCCCACAGCATGTTTTTAGGCTCAAAGCCCAAGTTTTGGTCAAATATGTCGTAAGACTCCGCGAATTGCGGGCGCAGAGTGCGAAATGTACATTGAGTCATAGGGTTTTCCACCCTAAAGTTTTTTAATGTAATGTAATGTCATGTTGGTGTATAAATAGAGCAAGGATCTAAATTGTAAATTAGCGAAGAGACAAGTAACTAAGAGATGAAGTCTAGAAGATAGTGAGGAAAGAGTCTAAGTGCCTTGGGTCGTAGTAGTGGAAGAGGCTCTGCAGCTGAGTGCACAGAGGCCTAGTAGAGTCTACAGCTGAGTGCACGGACCCCTACAGCCGAGTGCACAGGGTGTAGTTGAGTCTGTAGCCCCAGAAGAATAATAATAAAGAGAAGTTTGATTCCAAATACTGTGTATCTGCTTTGGTATTACTTTCTATGTATTTATACTGTTTTGTTTATCGCACGCACTTATATGAATACTAAACACTGTTAAGTATAATTGGGCTCATACAAATAAGTTAAGTAATCAGATAATATTAGGGTAATAGTAAGGAACCTGGGTAATAACATGGATCGCACCTCCAGCAGGGTTGCGCATAGGTAGCATCGCAGGCTACGAGGACCAATAGATGCGCATAGCGACCTACGTGCAGGGTCAAACCACAAACCACCACAAATCATCAAACATCTCTAAGGTGTGGAAACCTGGTTCTAGCACCCTCCCATACTACTTTGGGTGAGACCTCAGTCCACGCTTCGTAGACTGTTGCCAAAAGGGCCAGTAGTACCAGGATTTGTTTGCCTAAGTCACCTCAGAACCTATGTGAGGCCCCAACAAGCCAACACAAGGCATCCATGGAGACTTTGATACTTCATATGGTATTTCTGCAACCTTCGAGGTAGCTCCTTCTTCTTCCATATCCACCTCTGGAATAGCTCCCTCGGTTGTCGTTGCTTTCGCGCTCATAGCTTCAGTGGGCGCTGACAAAATGTTACGTAATAACTCCTGATTCGCCTATGGAAATGTCTCAAACATAGAACTTGCTAGAAAAAGTTTGAAGGTTTCATGGTTCATGTGTGCCTAAGAGCTCAACAACTCAATTCTCAAAATGACAAGTGTTTTTCGCTGGGCAGCCACCTATAGTTTATAGGCACTTTCAAATTCAAATCTGACCTTCCCCCCCCCCCCCCCCAAATCGGTTCATTAATGCTAGCTTGGCTGCAAATTTTCAGAGTTCTGGTCCATAAAGACTGACTTAAATGCCTCCCCCCCACTCCATTTGGTCGCTTTTCATTGTCAAATCATGAACAGTGACTTTAACGGTCACTTTCCAACTGCTCTGCGTGGTTGCTTCCTTGGTAGAGCAGTCCCCTTTGCACTTCCATGGGCATTGTGACATATCTTCATTCCACACAGTTCCCTTATCGTGCATCTCTCCAACCCGGGTAGTGTAGTTTATAGTCTCGCACCTCCTTTCAATTGCCTGGAGTGCTAAGACTCTGCTTCCCTCATATAGTCACCTAGCTGGATCACCGGTGTATGGCTTCAATCAGCTACCATTCACCTTCCCTAGGAAGGGTTTTCCATTCAATTTGACCAACTGAACTACTTCACCATCAGTAATCTCCTTGATAACATATGGCCCTAGCCAGTGCATCCTAAATTTCCCTGGAAATTTATCATATTTACTGTTATATAACAAGACCAGATCATTTACCTTGAAGGTACATAGTTTGATGTGTCAATTGAACCATACCTTTTCAAACTCCTTTTGAACTTGTTGATGAAACAATGGAAAACCGTTAGCATCCCAAAACCTAACCCTAGAAGATGAAATGCCAAATTGTGGGCCCCGTTTTGGGTAAGTTGGTACATCAACTTCTCAGGGTCGTAACTTTGGCACCTGATCTTCGTTTGACACGTACAATAGCTTGTTAGAAAGATCTATTTGAGCACTACAACTTTGGGAAGAGAAATATCAATTGATGGACCCATGTTGCTCCCATATTTCCCAAAAACGTCATTTAGGGCCTCAAAACGGCTCTGGAAGTTCAGGACCCGAAAAACTACTAAAAATAGTAAATTGTGCTACAATTAAGGAAACTAAAAAGTTGAAAGAGACAGTTGTGGGGGTCCAGATGGGATAGGTGGGTGGCCACCAACATCCACCTAGATCATTCCTCCCCCCTTAGGAATAAATGGTCCCCATTGCATTGAGTTCCTCCATCTGCTGAACTTGGTCCCTGGTGTGCTGTTCTACAACTTCTGATGTGTCCAATAATGGTGGGAAGCTTGGGCGACAATGGTCCACATTCAACACTCATTGCAAGCAAAGGAATGGAGGAATGTTGTGCTCCAAATCATTGTTTCCCACAACCTTGGCAATGTTGTAAGGACCATGTTGGAGTGGTCTGAGCTTCTGATGGGTTCTGGTAAGGCATTCTTTCTATCGATGCAACCAAACTTTGTTGCCCACCTGAAGCTTGTGTGGTACCCCTGTGGTTGAGGAGAGGTTGTTCCTGTGTTCTGTCATGACTGTATCCCTTTGTTGTTGCTTCCGCATGGAGGAACCCTTCGCGGGGCTCATGGATGTGGTGACGATATTCCCCTTACTTTGGGAGAGAACCAAACAGAAAATGAATTTCCTAGTCTGGGAAATGAGCTTGTTGCCTTTCTTAGCAGTAATCAAAGAGGTGGTGGTAGGTGGGGCTACCTCCAGTATCCTGTATAATGAATTACCCAAAGAAATAATGACAACGCGAGGCATTAACTCATACATAGCATGTCGCCTCCACAAGTATGGCTGGCTTAATAGTACATCACAAACATCCAGATGTGTAACATCACACAATACCTTGTCTATAAAGAGCTTGATGTTGTAGGGAAGGTGGCATTGCTGGCGAACTTTGAGATCTCATCCTTCATGAAGCCACCTAATATTGTACGACTGCGAGTATGGTGTAGTCAGCAGGCCCAACCACTTCACGACCTCTGCTGAAATGAGGTTCTTTTGGCTACCACTATCGACAATGAATTGCAGCGGCGAACCCTTCACCCACATCTGTGAGTGGAAAAGACACTCCCCCTCCTCTAGGTCTTCGGGCTCATTCTTCTGGATATTCGTGGTGGCAATAGTGATGTTGGGCTTTGCATCAATGATCTGCTTCCCTTTTCCATTCCCCTTGTCAGGTTCTGACTCAGGGTTGGAACATGCATCTGATTCTGAAGCCTTCAACTCGGCCACCAGTGACTGCTTGGTCCAACACTCACTTGTGTTATGAGTGGGACTCTTGTGGAACTCACACCACTTTCCTGTGTACTTCTTCGACTTCATGGTGTTGTTCTTTTCTTACAGCTTCAATGGGTTGTCTTGGGTCACCCTGCCTTGGCTTTGTCCTTTGGTCTTCAGATTTGCAGATCCAAAGTCTCGCTTCTTCTGTTTGAACTTTTTCTCATTTTTGACAGCGTATCGGTATGTTGTGCCGAACGAGCAGATGGTTACAAACTCCATCTCTTCCTAGATGTATCTATGTAGACAGTAACGGTATTTGAGTACCAAATGTAGCTCAGAGTCCTTGATACCCAACTATGTGCAAAGGGTATAAAAAATGTTTGTGAACTCTAGCACATGTTGGTCCCTTCCCTACTGCAGTTTGGTCCATTTGATGTATTTGTCCTCATAGCTTTTGACAGGGTAGTACTGCTCCTTAACAACATCCCGGAATGAATCCCAAGTGGGTGCAGCTGAAAATAGTGAGCCCGTACTTTCATTTTTCTGCTCGCAATAGGTTTCCCACCAGTCCTTGATGTGGGGGGCTACTTTAAGAAGAGAGAAAATAATATTTTCCCAACTCAAAAATTCATGAATAGAAAAATACCCATCTAGCAGATTTAACCATTTATCTATGGCATCTGTGTCTATTTGACCCTCAAAGATGAGGATTTCAAAATTAACTTGTACCTTAAACGGTGTGGCGTTTCCAGAGTAGCTTTTGGAAGTCGATGCATCACCTCTGGGTAGTCGTTGAAGGATCTACGCAAAGCTATCCATCGTCGTGTTCCTTTGCTTCTCGAGGGCTTCGTCGATCAAGATTTTGATAGGATCTCCTGCCCCCTCATCTTTCTTTTCATCTACCATGGGAGGCCATTGGCATTTGTGAGGCTAGTCTTGCAAAGGTTCGACCAGTTCAAGCCCTAACTCCTTATATCCCGACCTCACTGGGGACATGCAAAGAAAAATAGAGAAAAAGCAAACTACTTTGATACCACTAATCCAGATTTAAATAGGAACGCAACAAAATATAGAGATAACCATATACACAAAGATGCAATGGAAATAATACATTTCATTAATGTAAAATACTGAAATATGCTTACAAACAGAAATGGAAATAAACCAGCTAGGGTGATGGTAGCTTATCTCTGAGAAGAGATGTGGTGGCTACATGCCTCTGAACTATGTTACAATGAGGCTTGAAGGCCTATTTATTGTTGAGAAACAATGGAAAACCCTTAGCATCCCAAAACCTAACCCTAAAAGATGAAACGCCAAATTGTGGGCCCCATTTTGGGTAAGTTGGTACATCAACTTCTCAGGGTCGTAACTTTGGCACCTGATCTTTGTTTGATGTGCACAATAGCTCGTTATAAAGATCTATCTGAGCACTACAACTTTGGGAAGAGAAACATTGGTCCATGGCCCCATGTTTCTCCTAGATTTCCCAAAAAAAATTGTTTAGGGCCTCAAAACGGCTCCAGAAGTTCAGGACCTGAAAAACTACTAAAAATAGTAAATTGTGCTACAATTAAGGAAACTAAAAAGCTGAAAGAGACAGTTGTGGGGGTCCAGATGGGATAGATGGCTGGCCACCAACCAACAAAAATTTTAAGGATGGAAAATTTTCTTGAAGTTTAAAAACATTGGCGAATCTCACTAATCCCTAATATGCAAACTATAAAATGTTTATTGATATATTTTTAAAATTATTCAAATTTATAATTATTTTATATATAGTATCTATATAATGTTGGCAATTTTTAAGGTAAAATAGTTTTATATTCTAAAATTTGGACGAATCATATTTTATATAATTTGGAAATTGGCAAATCTTTTTGTGGAAAAATCATGGAAAATTAGCCCAGTAGGCGAACATTAGCCCCTAAAATTTTCCATGCCACCAATAGCCACCTGGATCATCCACCCACCTAGTCAAGTACTTAGTCGCGGTGATGATGTACCAAGTACCTGTCTTCTTTCCTTGAGGTTGAATTGGACTCACAAAGTCAATCACCCATTTCTTGAATGGTTGTAACGTCACCTGTGGCATCAAAGGCATTTCATCCCTCTGCGATGACTTGCTAGTCCTTTTTCCTTCATCACATGCCCTACAATATGCTTTCACATCCTTATGCAAGGTTGGCCACCACAACCCAGCATGTAGAACCTTTTGCGCAGTTGCTTTTCCTGCATAATGTCCTCCTATATCTCCTCCATGAGCCTCCACAAGAATGTTGCTTCGTTCAAAGTTTGGTACATAACATCACAATATTTCATCTAACCCAATTTTGTACAATTTCCCTGAAATGATGAAGAAGTTTTTCGTGCGCACTACTAACTCCTTCTTCTGTTGGCTTGTATACCCTTCTGGAGTAGTTCCCGTCGTCAGGAAATGTATGATATCTTCAAAGTGACTATCTGCGACATGCACTACAAAGAGTTGTGCGTCAGGCAACCCCTCATCCAAATTAGTAGGTTCCTCTCCCATTTCAATGTGCGACAGATGATGAGGTTCCACATTTAGTTGTCCTGGCTTCACAATAACTTCAAATTCATACTCTTCGAACAACAACAACCATCTGCAGATCTTCCCCCCAACACAAGCTTATTGACTAGGTATTTCAACGCAAAATGATCCGTATACATCATAGAATGTCCACCCAACAAATAGTGCCTGAATTTTTGGAGCACATACACCATGGCTAGTCCTTCACGCTCTGTAGTGGAATAGTTCTTCTCAGCCTTGGACAACTTCCTTCTCGCGAATAGTATAGGGTGGTCTAATTCTCCCTCGCCCGCCTGTGTTAGCACAGCCCCTAACCTTATACATGAGCTATCCATGTGCACCTGAAATTCCTTCTTCCAGTCTAAGAAGAATAGGATTGGCGCAGTGACCATTTTCTCTTTTAGCACATTCAAGCTCTTCTGACATTCATCATTCCAACACAATGTAGCATCCTTTTTCAACAACTTCTCCATGGGTGCACTGATCTGGGCATAGTTCTTGATGAACTTCCTATAGTATTCGATATGCCCTAGAGTTGCACACAGCTGTTTCACATTCCTTAGCACCTTCAAGTTGATTATCACCATGATCTTCATGGGGTCTACCATCAATCCTTATCTTCATACCACATGACACAGCAAGACCCCGAAAGTGACACAAAACAGACACTTCTTTAGATTGAACACGATCTGATATCTCCAACATGTATCTAACATCAAGCGCAGACTTTCCACATGATGCTTGACCAATCCAAACACTGTCCAATCATCAAAGTATACCTCCAAAAACTTATGAATGAAGTCTTTGAATGTCGTAATTACTACACACAAAAATATTGCTGGCACATTCTTCAACCCAAAAGGCATTACAGTGTACTGAAAACATCCCCATTTAGTTATGAAGGTCATCTTGCTTCTATCCTCAGGCGCGATTTTGATCTGATGTTACCCGGAGAACCCATCAGTGAAATAGTATGCTTCTTGGTCACCTACATTATCCAGGACTTCATCGCTAAATGGGGTCAGGAAAGGATCATGCACGCAAGCGTCATTCATCTTCAGGAGATCCATGCATATCCTTATTTCTTTTTTCTGTTTCTTTTCTTGAACCACTATCGGGCTTACCCAATCAAATTCTTCCACTGGTTCAATAATTCTTGTTGCGAGCATCTTATCTAACTCAGTGCAAACCCTTTCCTTATACTTAGGATTAAGGCGATAAGGTATTTGTTTTACAGGTTTCGCGTTCAGTTCCAGGTTGATCTTCATGAAACCCAGGTCTCCTATTATCTCTTTTAAATCAGAAAAGTTTGTGGGGAACAAATCTTGATATTTTCGATGAGCTCAGTGACCTTGATTATTATCGCATCATCCCAATAGTCTTCAACGACACATTTATGTCTGGATCCTCTATCTGTGGAAATTCAACCTTGCAGTGACATTCAGTTTCCGAAATATAAATCTTCCTGGGATCCTCGTCTTCTTCTTCAGTGGTCATGTTATAACATTCTAACGCGTGACTCAATTGGGTAGTCCTAAAGGATCTTATGGTATCCTAAAGATCATTGCTTTAACCTCCTATAGTGCCACATCAATACCATCAAACCCATCCTCAAAGTTGAACGTCATTATAAATCCCTGGCGCAAGATGTCCCATTCTTTAGTTCCATGGCGGAGCTCTGTTTCCAAGTACCAATTCATTTGTATGATGTCGAGGGTATGAAAAAATAGATGCACCCATTTAGGCTGGGGCTCCACTCCATAAGCCTTAGTCCATTTGGCCAGGTGATCATGCAGATCATCCCTTCCATCATACTTATCTGTCTACCGCACTTTTGACTTTCCAAAACATATTCTCATCATCCTCCTATAGTCACGCCAATCACCGAAATTATCCTTGTGCATACTGCACCATATTGCGGGCATAGCACACAATAACTAGTCCAAGGCCTGGAAGCGATGTTTCTCTGGAAATTCTCTCTCAAATGCATCCAAAAAGTGATCAACATCAGTCAGCCCATCATAGTGATGCAGATCCTAACTTCGGATGACACACATTACAATGACTTGGTCATCATATTACAACACAGTGTAGATACTTCATGTAGCTGGTTCTGCCAGTGCTCTAATTCTTCACCTGAATCTAATGTGCAAGAGCTTTCGTGGTCCCATGCAATACGTCTATCCACTGTCATATTTACCCAATCCTGGTCTCGTGTCGTTATCTTGTAAATCTGGTCAAGATTGTCATCAGTTTCATAATCTCGGACGGGTTCTGTATAGTGTGGTCCTTCCGCAAGATCCAACGGCACCACCATGTGGAGCGACTTCTTTACAAATATCATCTTTCGCTTCTTCAGGTTGATTACCCCATTCATGTCAGTGGCCCAATTGATTGCAGGGAGCACAAGGTAGGGATTGTTATCATCCATAATCTCTATTACTTCAAAGTCCACAAGTGCGCTTGTGCCCTCGATGTCAATTATTACCTCTTGCAGCCTCCCCATTGGGATAATTTTATGGTGATTTGCCATTCTTAATTGGATCGAAGACCACTGGAGCATAGGTCTCCCCATTCTTTCCCAAGCCTGTTTTGGCAAAACATTCATAGCGAACCCCAGATCTAGGATAAGATGGTCCATTTTGTATTCTCGTATCTGCACGGTGAGTCTCATTTCACGCCCGGTCCTTGCCTTATGCTTGTCAGGCTTCCTAACCATGAGTGATTCACCAATAGCACCATCCTTAGCAGTGCAACGATTGATTAGTTCCTGCAGGCCCTTGACAACCTTACTATTGCATAGCAGTTTCATGCAGGTCTTCAAGAATGTGGTAATCATGGATGGGTCCATTTATTCAACTAGTTTCTCCTAACTTCCTGAGGTAGAGGCCTCAGTGAAGCTTTTCTTTTCTTCCATAAATTTTCCTTTTGCATGCTCTAGATCAAACCCAGTCTCTTTTTCTGGTGCTTTGCAGACCCATTCGTCTTCTACAGGTTCCTTGCCTTTATCCTCCCCCGTCGTAGTTCCACTTCACAGAATAATGTTTACCTTAGGGTCTTCCTCACAAGGCTCAGCCCTCATCATCTACAGGTTTTGCGTCTATTGTGGAGGCTGCGCCACCTTTTCACAAATTTTATCCAATAATATTGGGAAATCCTTAGTCGCATGGTTAAACTAAGTACAATAGCAGCATGGCAATCGTGTTGGATTTAGACAGTCCCTCATGTAGTGTCCTAAGCCTCCGTAATTGTAACAAATCAGTTGTCATCGGCATCTACCAGGCCCTCCTCCGCCTCAGCCTCGGCTGCGCCCCTGATACTCACCTCGCGTTCCCCCAACGCCTTAGTCTGGAGGTTGTGTTTCTGCCTACACTCTGTATGTAGGTGTCCTGTCCTTCATTAATTCATAACTATGGAAATTGCGCTCATCCTGACCTACTGATTGACAAAACTTGAAAAGGAGTTGTTGTGGTGTTTGTATGAATTTCTGCAACAAATGTAAATTGTCGGTCGCATGTTTTCGAGCCACCTGTCATATAGCACACCATAACACATGCCCTACACTCTGCCCTACCGTAGCCTCCAGTCATAGAGGCATTGGTCCCCTTGTTGCAACATAGGTCGCAAAGATTGGGTAGTGATCCTTGTCATGCCCCTAACCCTTGCATTTTAGGCACCAAACTTCCTTGCGTGTCATTGGCCGAGCTTTTCTGTCCTTCTTCAAACTTTGCATTTCAAGACACGGGTTTTGCAACTGCACATGAATCTGCTGAACCCCCAAGTTAGCATTTTGCATTGGTGTCTCATGCAACCTCATTGCGATTTCCAGAGCTTCTACATAGGTTCCAATATTCTATTGTGATAGCGCAACCCATAGGTGGGGTAGGAGCGAGGCCACGAACCATTCATGGTGCTACCCATTAGTTGGGTTCATGTTGGCTTCACGAATCTTACACTTCAATCTTTGATCCAAATCCTAGGGTGTATCCCTCGGCTTCATCATGATATCCTTGAATCCCACAATCAACTCCGCTCGAGACTTAGGTCTATTGAATTCTCTATTCAGCGCAGCCTGGATATCTGCTAATGTGGACGTTGGGTTATCAGTACTGTACTTAATGTACCATGTTAGTGCACAGTCCTGCAAAGCACTAACCAGCATGGCTTTCTTCATTTGGTCATCCGCGATACCTTGCGCTTCCCGTACAGCCTTCACAAGGAACCAAAACTAGTCTGGATCTTCATTGACCCCACGCCCTTAAATATAGGTAGTTTTACAGAGTTCAGCATATTGAACAGTGGTGGGTGGTGGTGGTGTAGGTGATGGGGTGAGCGTTGGAGGCGAGGATGGAGATAGTGTAAATGGATGGGATGAGGGTGGAGGCAGTTTAGGTATTCACGGGAACCCTTGTCTTATAAGCTGAACAACACTCAGTGGAGAATACTGCGCTGCTCCTTCATCATCACTCAAAGGAGGTTGGATTAGTGGGCTATACTCAAGACCCTTTCTTCCTTTGTCCCTGAAATACTTTCCACTTCGTGTAGCTCCAAACATTGACAAGGTAGTCACATGACCCATTGTTCACACAAGAGAATCTTAATCCAAGTATTTAATGACTTTAAATACTTACCTTGTGGTCCTTTAAAGAAGCAATGCTCTGTTTCGTTATAACTAACAAAGGTATCGACCACGAACTCTGTCACAAATCCTCTTATGATGTGATCAAGCCAATGGTCGACAGCGCATGTGATCATATCTTCAGACGCTTCCAATATCCTTACTAACTTTGGTGTCCAAAAAATCGAAGTGTCAAGCCTCCACATTCCTTGGCCATCTGCCAACTTTGCGATCCACTCGTATAACTCAACCGGGAAGGAACAGAAGAAGATTTCATGTATTTCTGTGTACAAGTATCTATCCAACAACTGTTCTTTCATCAATTTGTTGATCTTTCTATACAACCAATTTTCGATCTCTTTCTTAGTTGAATTCTAATGATACGACATCACACATCTCGTTATGCAAATCCCGGTCTTGACAATGGAACCATTTTCTGGCTTGATGGGCCTTAACCCAGGTTTAGCGTTAGGGAGCCAAGAAAATCCCTACACTACTGGCCCTTTCGACATCAGTCCATGGAGCGCGGACCGAAGTCTCACTCGAAGCAGTATGGGGGGATGCAGGAACCAAGTTTCTACACCCTGAGATGGTTGTGATGTCGGTTTTCTACCATAACTTCTATCTTCGTGCAGGTTGATAAGCCTTTAGAGCTTATTGATATATTTCCTCTTCCGTCTTTCAAAACCTCCGTGAAGGTATCCGACTTTGCTTCACGCAACTCTAAACAATGATTCAGGCACATATGCGCCTCTGCAACTATGTTATTGTCTCGTTTCCCTAATTATCTTAGTGGTTAGCCAAATTTATCATGCAATTAATATTACCCTCATGTAGACATATATTATTACTTGTGTTCAAATAACAGATAGAAACAGATACATTCACACATCAATTTAATATTATAATGTAAACCCAAAACTTAACATATCATAATTGGATGCAATAATCAGAGACACAAAACACAATGATTCCAGAATACTTCTCTTTATTTATGATTCCAATTCCCAGTACAGACTCTATCCACCCTACGCACACAACTGCAGGGGTTCGAGCACTCAGCTGCGAACTTGCACCCTAGACCTCTGTGCACTCAGCTGCAGAGCCTCTTCCTATGCTAAGACTCTCACTCTTAGCTCACCCAAACTTACCAATGAATCATGACTTCTAACTTACTTTTTGTCTTCTCTACTTAGATCTTATAATACTTCCCTTTTTATACAATCCCAGGGTCCATGGACCATGGGTAGATCTCCAAAACCGACACAACTTATCTAGACTAAGGGTAGAAAACAATTTTAACTTTAGACATATTCATGCTCCGTGACCACAAAATCTGGAGACTTTACAATTATTTACACAAAATTCGGGCCTTCTACCCTAAAACTTGGGTGTTTAACCCCAAAATTGACCCCCAAGGGACCCATTCCCAACAAGTGCATTAAACTTTAAATATAACTTCAAAACTTTAGTGGTTAAGACTTGTGGTGTGGCATAGTGGTAAGTCATGGTGCTTGTGTGGGAAAGGTCATGGGTTCAAATCCCCGGCCTGCCATATAAACTTTTATATGACCTTTGAGAGGGCATGTTGCGGCCTTCAAGCTTTGCCACGTGTTAGCCTCTCATTGGTCCACCAAAATTCCCTTAACAAACAATATTCTAACACTTGTCAAAATCTGATTGAGCCACCTGTGGGGGATATTTTAGGAGTATTTCTTAGAATATTCTTTTTCTGATTGGGCTGTATGAATGCCTAGTCAGTGTCCCAGTCATATAATTTGCTTGTTTGACAAAATAGACAACGAGCTCTAACTTTCTCATACGAACTCCATTTTGAGTGAAACGAGTTGCATTGAGATCATATCACCGATACAAACCTGGTTTTTCATGTTTCGAGCGATTCTGAGAACTTTGATTTTTGAGCAAATTTTTACCCCTAATCCAAATTCTGATCAATAAATAACTTAATTTTTATGATGATTTGATCAAATGATTTATAACTAATATAGAGGTAATAAATAATAACCATCTTATTTCCATTCCATTACAACTAAAGAAGCATAAGGACACGTACTTAAATTTATGATCCCAACTTCCAAAATTTCCTCCACAATTTTTTCAATCCAAACTTCTAAAAATGGAAATAATGATAGGGACACCCCCTTTTGGAAACTTTGGTGGGGTAAAACTCAATAACGTTTTCTCCTTGATGGATGGATGTTCTGCAACCATCTCTATAACATTACCACTTTATATTATTTTTTAGGTAAGGTAGAGATGTTTGGAGCACGTATGTGTCAAGAAGGAATTTCCTCAATATAATACAAGTGAACCATGAAACCAAAGTGGCCCTTCTTTAAAATTTTATACATGTTTTGGGTCCACAGTACAAATATTTTTAGGTCCTACTCCTTTGAGAGTGTCTTCAAAACCATTTTAGTGGAAGGAGAAAAAACATTCCTTATGGTTATTAGATCAGGTTGCTATGGAAAAAAGTCACTAGGCGATAGCATGGAGCTAGGTTACACTTTTTGGCAAGAGATGACGTGTTTAGGTGGAGAAAAATATGTCCCAATCAAGCAATTTAAGCACTCGATAGAGCCTTTTTTAAGTTCTTGATTGAGCTCCTCAAGCGCTAAAAAAACAACTCGATCGAGGGTTAAAAACAAACCCTCCATCGAACTTTAGGGCTTGATTGAGATTTAACACTCAAACAAGCATTATGGCTTGATCCAGCCATTATTTCCTATTAAATTTCTCTCCCGTGGTCTGCTTGTGCCATTTCCACAGACCACGGGATATTTTAGAGCTCAACTGAATGTTTGAATAGCTTGACCGAGAGTACTAAATTTTGATCAAGCAATTGGAGCATGGATCGTTCAAACCAATATCGCCAATGACAACGCCAATGTATTAGAGGCTCAAACAAAGGTAAGTATTCTATCTTTTTTTATTGTTTATTTAATTGTTTTTGCAAAATTAAATAGATTAATTTGAAAAAAAAAACTTACCATACAAAAACCATGAAAACCACGAAAAAACCCTTCAAAACAACCTAGAAACCCACAAAAAGCGACCTAGAAAACACTTCGAAACCACCAAAAAAGCTATCATTCAGGTTTTAATTTTTTTCTTACTTGCAATGTTTTGTTTATTAGATACATATTTTTTTTATTTTGAATGGTAAAAATGTTATTTTCTAATTATTTTAGGTTTTAAAGGTTTTCTTTAGGGATTTTGTGAAATAGATTTTTTTTTTTGTTATTTAAAATGCATTCTAAATTTCTAACAAATTTGACCAAAAATATACCCCAAAAAACTCCAAAACATGAAACAATGAAACTATAACTAATAAATAAGTAAATTATGAGCTTAAGATTGACATGATGAATATGGTTGCTCACAATGAACCTCTATTTATAAAATAAGAAATTTTGTTTTATTTTATTTTATTATTTTAAATTTACATTAATTTATATTTCAAATATTTTTTAGTAATAAATATAATACAATTAGTTTTTAAAAATAAAATATTAATTTGTAAAGTTAAAAATCTAAAAAAAAATGTTATTTAATTAATTTTGTTAACTATATATATAACATCATGTCACTATATAAAACAAAACATTTAAGTTAGTTATATATAATATGTAACTATATATAATTATGACATAACATGACTATATTTAACTAGTATTTAACTTTAACATCACATAACTATATATTATAGTTCTATATATAAAGCGTGAAAGCATGAAGATGGGTTACACTTTTGGGCCAAATGTGGCAATGAAATTTTAAGTTTTTCTTCTTTTATCAAATTCAAGCCCTCAACATTCATATAAGCACTAGGAATTTTGATTCAAAGTAAAAAGACAAATTGTGGAGAATTATGTTGTTGTCCTACTGATATTTTTGTAAAAATATTTAGTCTCGTATAATATGTAAATTTTCCATTAAATAAAATTATTGTCCTTGCAAATTTTCACATACCTTAAGAGGTATGTGTGTGCTCACGTAGCATAACTTAGTCTAAAATGTGTAATTTTTAAATATATATATATGAGCATTATCTACATGGAGAGAGTTAAGTTTTTCATATTAAAAAATTATTTTTTTATGCAAAATTACATTTAATTTTTTTTAAGTTGGTGAAGTAATATTTCAATTGCATTTTGTAGACACGTATTCACGTAAGGTTTTTTTCAACTATTTAAATAAAATAAAAAAACTAAGATTACTCTTTTGAATAGGACTCATAAACAAAGATAGCGGTATTGAAATTTTTTAGTTGTGTATATATTATGATATTGATTTTTATTCAACCTCTTTAAAATTGTTCAAAAAAATTTTGGCATTATTTTTAAAAGAAATTAGACAAAAAAAAATAGTTTATGAATTCAAAAATGTCAAACTCATATGTCATTCGATAGAGGATTCCTTCCCGAATCCAACATGGTCAACTATGCCGCTTAAAGACAAATTATGATTGGAGTCTACTATAGTACAAAATGGTGTTGCAGAGAAATTTGCAGCGGAGGAGCTAAAACTCTATTTTTTAGGCCCTCAACAACTCAATCGAGCATTTGAAATTGAAATTTCAAATATTTCTATCGTGGGTTTAAGAAACCCTCGTTTGAGCCCTTAATATGGTTAAATTGAGGCTCGGTAGAGCTATCATAATTATCTTCAAAAAGGAGGAGACAAAAAACGAACTTATCTATAAGCGAATTATAAAATTTATTTATTCCACAAAATTAATTTTTATAAATATCCAAATATATTCCAAACTCTCATTTTCCTTAACCATAAATCCATATTTTATTTTATTTTACCAAGAAAATAATTATAATAATATATAGATAATTTTCTATAAAAGATTTTAACTTTGCTTTCTCAATTTTGAAATTCTTAATTACCAAATTATAATAAATAAATAAATAAAAGAAACAAACTAAACTAAACTAAATTTTATAATATTATTATTTCAAAAATAATTTCATACTCACATGTTGATAGTGTTGGATGCCGCCAACATTGTAAGGGGATATCCCCGATGTTAAGTCTCAATTAGACCTCACATCATTTGGTATAGGAGTCTCATTTGGTCATACGGTCCAGCCACCAGTGGAATGATTTAAAGATATGCCTTGTTTACCAACCAACACAAGAGAACACACATTAATTTGGGGAAACAATAATGTGAGATTTTTGAGACATCCAATGTAAGGTATACAAGGTAGACTTCCACGATTAGTGAGGGAAACGAGCCACCAGTTAGAAAAATAATAGTACTATTCTAAAGGGGGACCTAGGGATAAAGAGAAAGACTTGTTGATTATCTGCAAATTATTCCACATAATAAAAAACAATCATTAAAGCATAATGACACTCATTCAATAATAGACATAGCTAAGAAACAAATTACTTCATTAACTTAGTATGTAAATAAAGAAACATATACCATAAACATAAGCAGAGTAGTCCAACTACATCTATGATACATGTATGAAGGAATGGTGGCTCATTGAGCTTCTAATTAAAAGTGTAAGATCCCAAGTACATTGTTAAATGAATTAAACATTGTATCCAATAGTGGAAAACGAAGCCACAACTTTCTTCTCCAAAGAATGATCTATCTCCTATATATTACAAGAGAAGCAAAGGCAAGACCTCTAGAATCTAAAGCATTCCAAAATCCTCTTGCTTGATTTATGATGAGCTATTTATAACAATTGACAGTGACCTTTGAGCTTCCTCGTGACTCTTTGACTTCTATGACTATTTATATTCTATACATGACTCATTACATTCCAATGTGTGGCTTTTCACATTCCAGAAATGTCCCTTGGACTTCATTATATAACATTACATAATACAATTTACATATGAGACGATGGCCTAATATGACAAAATTGACAATGGGACATGTTACACTAAAATTTGTCATCATGACTATTTGCAGTTAGTATGGCTCCATCAACTGTCATACTATCCTCCTTGGCAAGTCTCATACCTCTGCTCTCCATGTCAAACTCCAAGAAAGAGAGAAAGTCTTTAAAAATCTATATATCTCTGGGTACGCAGTTTCTCTTAGCCTTACCTGCGTGTACGCACCCCAAGTTCACAATATCTATGTACTTGTACGCTCTGTCTGTAAAGGGCTGGGTGCGTACTCCTGTAAAGGTCAAAAGGCGCAAGTTTCACTCCAAAAAAGTTACTTGTGGTCATTTCTAGAGCATTCTAGAAGCTTGTTTGACGTGTATGGAGCGCCTCCAGATGGTTCATGTATCCCTATGAAAGAGGAACTTATCCCATCAAGAGGGGAGCTATCCCATTCAAAGAGGGGCTTATCCCATTGATGGTGGACCTGATTAACTTCCTATAGAGCACTATAAATACAGGCATTGGGCCAGAGGGAGGGGAGGTTGAAAGCTGAACATTCCTAAGGGTAGATGCTGCTGAGATTAGGACTCCCTTATAGAGCTTGAGAGGAGAGATTCCCATCCTTTCTTAGCTTCATTTGGAAGTGGGTGAGCTGATCAAAGTAAAGGAAAACTCTTGCTGGACCCTGGGAGGGACCTGCACAACACCAAGGCTCAGGTTGTAATGGTTTCTTTTGTTTCCACTTAATGCAATTAAGCTCATTTTTCTCAACAAGTTGTTATACATGATTTGTTTCATATACTCCTTGGTCTGTATGATGAATATGTTTTATTTTATGAGTTATTCAGGTGCTATGTAATCGTTTGCTTGTTAGTGAATGCAGGTTTCGAAGAGAAGGAGGAGCTCATCCAGATCGGCGAGGCTGGACTACTACAAAGCGTTGGACTAAAGGTATGTTATAAACATCTGATCACTTGTATTCTAAACGCATATTTAGGGAAAGATAGTGTTTAATTGTCTTGTTTGTCACTAGAAAGCCTTAGCTTCTAGGGAGGTCGGTTTTGTCCGCAATATCGACTCTTTCCGCATGACAAAATGGCGACTCTGCTGGGGAACTCCATTGATGTGAATGATTTTTCCTTTGTGTGAAACTTTGATTTGAGAAAAGTCGTTTGTTTTCTGGTTTTTGGCTGTTTGACTGTGTATTTGGGTGGGATAGCTTAGGGTTAAATTAGATTTTAGTTTTTCTTAGTTTTGCTAGAAGTACGCAGCCTCTGCGTTGAGCACAGTGCATACCTGTACGCACTGCAGTTTTGTACACAGAGCGTGCACGCACCTGTGCAAACAGGTTACCTGCGTACCCTGTCAAAATTGAGAAAATTTCAATTTTCTCCTTCTTTGCCTCTTAGATTTTGTTTTTAATTTGTTTTTACTGCCCAGATCCACTAGTTACCTGCCATAAATCTTCATCTAAGCTTGTTTCATTAGCATTCCTACTTTAAGCTTTCATCAATTGGGTGTTTTGAGTCTCTTTTTTGAGAAATTCTTAATTTGATTTCCTTTGGTCATTACTTGGAGGTTTGTCTCAGTCTTTTCACAATTTTGCATCTTTTTTCTTTTGTTTTTGCAAAAAAAATTCCCCCTCATTCGCCGGGGGGGGCTAAATTGTGTATGAGTGTTAATCGCCTTTGAGTGTTTTTATTTTTGATCTTTGGAACTCTCACCCAATTTTCTTGACTTACACTTGATTGATTCTTAGATTACATTAGAATCGTCTTGTGTTTGAGAATTCTCTTGCATAGATCACATTTGCATAATTAGAATTCTCATTTCAGAATATGAATGAAAAATGTGCATAGATTACATTTGCATACTTTTCAAGTGAATTATGCTTAGATTACCATTGCATAGTTTACATTCTGGAAAATCAATCGTAGATTTAGATCAGTTTTCTTTGATTTGAATTTACACAAAAATAAAAAATAAAAAAAAAACTATTTTGGGATTGATTTGCATTAGTTTTTCTTGATGAAATTAGTGCATTAGAGAATTTGTTATATTTTCTCTTAGTGATCAAATTTTTGCATTGTTGGAAGTGAATGGAAACTCTCTCCTTACTTTAGGTAGGATTCATCGAATTGAAAGGATTACATTATCATATTCGATTGCATTCAGTTGAGTCGGGTCATAACACCATTGGTTTCGTATCCATTTACCCATTTGAGTAAAAACATCCTTAATAACACAGCGCTTAATTAAAATTCATGTAGTAATTTTTACATTTCTAGGGCTCTGATACACCAACATAGCTTAGGCTAGTGTCTTGGAGTAGGAGAGTAATTAACTCTCCAAGACAGCAAAACCAAACAAGTAGCTTATCTTGCGGTAGGATAAATCCAACTATTACATTTATACTCTGGGAAAGCTCCTCTTAAAGGAGAAGCACGAGATCGTGTCCGAACCAGTGAGGGGATCAATCCTCCTTCATTGGGAACGATGCCAGATACGCACGTACTACAAACGGTAAACCTCGGATTGACCATTGTCGAGGAGCCTGGGGTCACTTGTCGGTAAACCTTGGATTATTGTCAAGGAGCCGGCAAGGGGATTGAGCTTGTTACTATGCCCTTGCGTGCTATCGGATCGTAGACTGTTCCCCCAGGTATATTTGTTGCTGTTGGTGACCTTAGTGACTATTATCTTTAGGGTTCTACCCAAGGTGACGGTGGAGGGAAGATCCCACTGTACCTGGAGCAGACATCGGCTAGACTCACTTGGATTTTCTGGGGGGTTCACTTCACTCGAGACGGTTAAAGTGGAGGAACTTGGTCCAGTCTATTAATTAAGCAGGTTGTCGGGGTAACTGTTCCACCCGCCAATTCTGTACTGAATTTTGCGATGTTGGATTTCATCACCAACTAGTGTTTTCGGTCCGGATGGCTACTGTTTGTGTGTGGTTTGACTCCTAGATTTGATAGCGCGTGTTGATTTATTTGTTTTTACTTTTAGAGACCATAGGTGTGAATTGTGAATTTTAATTGTTAGGTGTGAATTGTGAATTGTTAATTTTAGTTTTAAAAATTGTTAATAAAATTCACTGAAGTTGAATATAATGGCAAACGTTCCGGAATTTACCAACCTAGGAACCCCTCCTAACGAGAATCCTAGTACTTTTCCTTACTTCGGAAATGTTGGTCCTCCTTATATGGCTACTTTGTCATTACCTGGATTTACAATAGGTTTACCGATATGGTTATTTTCAACTTCGTTGGCCCAAAATACTCCAATTGTTCCATCTCAACCGGATGCTTCACCTCAACAGAGTTCACCATCTCAACATCACCAACCTTCTGTTGACCCTTTATCTTCTTCGCCTAATTTTTCTTCCTCCATTTCTTCCTCTTCGCCTGGTAAAAGCCTTGATGCTAGTAACCAGGAGTCTAAGAAGAAGAAGAAGAAAGGGAAGAAGAAGAAGAAGAAGAAGCAAGATAAGAAAGAATTCAACCAACCAACCACGACTGTAAGTGTTAGTTGCGTTGAGGAAAACTCTGACATGCATCGTAAACCAAAATACCCTTGCAGGCTTTGTAAGGGTGACCACTTCCTTGTCAATTGTCCTGGTATTCCAAAGGTCTTGGAAGTTTGGTCAGAAAAATCTCATCAACTTTCCATTGATCCATCAACCAGTGATAGTCAGGCTCCTAGGAAAAAGGGTAAAGTTAGGTTTCCTTGTAAGTTATGCAAAGGGAGTCATCAAACTCACATTTGCCCTCACATGGATGAAGCCTCAACATTGTTGGAAAGCCTTACTGTTCCACAGCAAGAATTTCCAACTGGTTACCATAAACTTTCTCCCAACCTACCGTCAACTGACGGAGTGATTGATCTAAATTCAAGTTCGGTCGATCACACTCTTCCATTGGAGAGTGAAACTCATGTCACTCAGGTTGATGATCAATTAGTTGATCAAGTGGTCGATTCAATTTCACAAAGAGTCGATCCCCCTTTCCATTTAGAGAGTGAACTTCATACCACTGAGGTTCTTTTTGTTACATCAGATTCTTCTATGCTGGGGGGCATTTCACCTGTTTCTACAGAACCCCCTCCAAGCACTGAGGTCTTTTCCTTTGATTGGAATAGACTAACAGAACCTCGTCTTCCTTCCTCCATCCCTTTCCAAATCATTTTCAAGGCTGGTCATAGGGACATACATCGTACACAGGTAGATGAAGGTGCTTTTGTTAGTATTTTATCCTCAACTGTTTGGAAAGCTTTGGGTTCCCCTCAGCTTGCGCCTATTACGCAGAATCTGAAAGCTTTTAACAGAACCATTAGTGAACCTTTAGGGATCCTTCCTAAGTTTTCTATTACCTTGGAAGGTAAAACTATCTGTATTGATCTTATGCTAGTTCGAGGTCCCTTGGATTTCAATTTACTCCTTGGGCGAGACTATGTTTATGCAATGAAAGTTGTCGTATCGACACTCTTTCGCGTGATGTCTTTCCCTCACAATGGCAGTATTGTGACTGTAGACCAGCTTTCGTTCCCTAGTCTTGTTTCAAATACCAATAATATGACACCCCTAAATGTTCCTGATTCTAAAGTGGTATCTACCCTGCCACGGGTTAATTATGTGGCAACGGGTCCCATGTTTTCAGTTACCGATGTACGTGAGCCTCACACTGTTTGCTCATCTTCCTTTGATTTAGATCCGGTAATTGACATGGAAAACTCTATGGGATTACTTGAACACAATGTTCTTATCCCTTTTGAGTCCCTTGACATGTGTTCCTTCCAGAGAAGTATTCTTCCTTCTGATGAAGATCTCTTGGAAGCCATGATCAAGGTGTGTCCATTGACATGTCTTTCTTCCAGTTGGAAGCCATGATCAGTGTGATGAGGATAGTTGTTTCCTGTATCAACCTCGTTAAAAAATGAAATAGGCTGCAACGAGGATAGTTTTTTCCTGTATCAACCTCGTTAAAAAATGAAACAGGCTGCAACGAGGATAGTTTTTTCCTGTATCAACCTCGTTAAAAAATGAAACAGGCTGCAGTGAGGAAAGTTCCTTTTACTGTGTCAACATCGTTAAAAAATGAATCAGTGTGTACAAGGATAGTTTGTTCCTCTCTCAACCTCGTTAAAAAATGAAAGTGGATGTTTCAAGGAAAGTTCCTGTTACTGAGTCAACCTCGTTAAAAAATGAATCAGGTTCGAGGATGGTTCCTTGTCTTGTGTCAAGCTCGTTAAAAAATGAATCAAGGATTTTCGAGGATAGTTCCTTGTCTTGTGTCAAGCTCGTTAAAAAATGAATCAAGGATTTTTGAGCATGGTTCCTTGTCTTGTGTCAAGCTCGTTAAAAAATGAATCAAGGATTTTCGAGGATTGTTCCTTGTCTTGTGTCAACCTCGTTAAAAAAAATGAAACAAGGATAGGTTAAATAGGTAGATTATAGAGAGTAGTCATGAGCATAGTTCCTTGTCTTGTGTCAAGCTCGTTAAAAAATGAATCAAGTATTTTAGAGCATAGTTCCTTGTCTTGTGTCAAGCTCGTTAAAAAATGAATCAAGGTTATTAGAGCATAGTTCCTTGTCTTGTGTCAAGCTCGTTAAAAAATGAATCAAGGATTTAAGAGCATAGTTCCTTGTCTTGTGTCAAGCTCGTTAAAAAATGAATCAAGGTTTTCAGAGTAAAGTTTTTTGTTAGGTAGATTGTAGAGAGTAGTTATGAGCATAGTTCCTTATCTTGTGTCAAGCTCGTTTAAAAAATGAAACAAGGGTTTTGAGGATAGTTCTTTTCCTGTGTCAACCTCACTAAAAAATGAAACAACTCCCGCAAGTCTTTCCAAGATCTTGAAAGTAAAGCTTCATTCCATCCACCTCATTGAATGCAATGAAGCTTGGGGGGCATGTACCTCGTTTTGCGTCATTATGCTGGGGGCATGTGAACTTATAACAAGCATAGTTTTTCGTTTCAAGCTTGCATAAACATGAAACCGAATCCAAGCATAGTTCTTTTCCTGTGTCAAGCTCGTTAAAAAATGAAACAAATCCTCCTCTAATTGAGTCGAGAGTTTGACTAGATCTCATAAATGTTAAGTTGTATATTTAGGTTAGTTATTTCAGTTTTTGCATAATTTTCTTACAGTTTTAGGTCGAGTCTTTCAAATGATCTCATAACTCAAACCTTCATTTCATCCAACTGGTTGAATGAAATGAAGCTGGGGGGCATGTGCTCTAGCAGTTATGCTTAGAGGGAATCAAGCACATTTTTATCTCTATTTCAAGCTTGTGTAAAAATGAAACTACTTTGAAGCATAGTTTTCCTCTGTTTCAAGCTTTTGTAAAAATGAAACCTATCTCGAGTCAATTTCAGTTATTTTCAAGACTCGTTAAACTCATGAAAATCTCGAGATTATTTTGCTATCTTTCATTCTCGTAAAACAAATGAAAATGCTGAGTTCTTTCCGTCTTTTCCTGCTCGTAAATTAAATTGAAAGTCGGCCATATGAGTACATTTTTATCATTTTTTCGAACTCATTAAAACTTACAAAAAAGTGAAAACCATGAGTATATTTTTATCATTTTTTCGAACTCGTTAAAACTTACGAAAAATTGAAACCTTGGAGTTCTCTTTTAAGCCCTTTTCAGACTCCTAAAACATGAAAAGATTGCCGAGTTTTTCTTTTTAAACTCGTTAAAACGGAACTAAAAAGACGGTCCTCTTACAGCTCTTTTCCGACTGTAAAAACACGAAAAGATTGCCGAATTTTTGTCGTTTCAAATTCGATAATGGAAATAAAACGACGTGTCCTTGATCGCTTTTTACTTTTCAGGTCAAAGACACTAATCATGAAAGTACTCCTTGGTCGCAAGATCAAGTGGTTCTCTCAAGTATTATTTTATACTTTTTCGGGCTTGGGAGACACAAATTTACGAAAAAGTTCAACCCTGGAGTCTTCTTTAGTTTTTTCAGACTCTCTAAAATTGAAAAAAGCCAAGTTTCTCCTATACTAGACTCGTTAAAATTCCACAGTAGTGGACCTGTTCGATTACAAACAAGAATGGACCACTCCTTCTTAGGGTTCGAATCTAAACTAAGTTGGACTCATCCGAAGGATGAGCTTATAATCAATCATATGTTATCCTCCTCAAGCTTGTTAAAAATAAAGAGGTACTTGCCAGAAATGGTGGGGGAAAAGAGACAAGAATGAGCCTATTTGTTATCCTTTGTCACAGAAAAAACCTTATTACCACTCTTGAACACGACACTTTTCATTCACCTGGGTTGGGGAATCCTTTGTCTTAAAGTTGATTAAACCACTTTGAAAGTCTTCAACCGTTTTTGGGTATTAACTTTGGGTCAATCGTCGCCAAGCCATCTGTCGTGTCGTTATGTGTTCAAGAGGTCTCTGTAAATAAACCTACTTGTCATCCATTTTGACCATCCCTGAGTCAGTCCTTACAGCTACATTTCTTCAACTTGATCTATGATTTCGTGTTGTGGGCTTGCCTGCAACGGGTCGCTTTCTATCGACATCAGCACATTATCTAGAAAGATGACCTAGAAATTGTCAGTACCTTGAAATCTGCATGCATCAATGGCAGGTTTCTCGCCTTTGACGACGGTTTACATCATTGACTTTCGATCGAAGGATTCCGTGAAATGTTCGACATCAACTCATTCATTCACATCTCATGGATTGTACTGGGTACTTTGAGAACCATTGACATCACTGGTGGTCTCTCTCACACTTGTTAACAGTTTACATCATCGACTGGTAATCAAGTGGTTTCTACCATGTTCGACATCAACTCATTTATTCGCATGGATAGAATCGTACCTTTTCGGGAAGTAGAAATGAAGACCCTGGATCTAGTTTCCACCATCCAGGCTGCGAGGAGTTTTGTATTCATTATACAGTAGACTAATCATAAACAGATGGCTGCGTCCATACTGTGTCTACAAAGTCTATGATTATGATGTACTGCAAAATCATTCCTGTATCAGAGTAGTAGATAGTTTGTTAGTTAAAGTTTTCAATCTGAGTATGGGAATGCCTACCTCAGCGATGATATGATCTTATATATGTATTTTGTGTTGAATATTTGCAGGTTCCGACTGGGCTCTCCACAACATAATCCTTGAAATGATAAAGTACTTCACCCTTCCTAGATGATATGAAACCCTTATCTACTACAGGCTTCGCACTTTAGGGGGCAATCTGTTACACTAAAATTTGTCACCATGACTATTTGCAGTTAGTATGGCTCCATCAACTGTCATACTATCCTCCTTGGCAAGTCTCATGCCTCTGCTCTCCATGTCAAACTCCAAGAAAGAGAGAAAGTCTTTAAAAATCTATATATCTCTGGGTACGCAGTTTCTCTTAGCCTTACCTGCGTGTACGCACCCCAAGTTCACAATACCTGCATACTTGTACGCTCTGTTTGTAAAGGGCTGGGTGCGTACTCCTGTAAAGGTCAAAAGGCGCAAGTTTCACTCCAAAAAAGTTACTTGTGGTCATTTCTAGAGCATTCTAGAAGCTTTTTTGACGTGTATGGAGCGCCTCCAGATGGTTCATGTATCCCTATGAAAGAGGAACTTATCCCATCAAGAGAGGAGCTATCCCATTCAAAGAGGGGCTTATCCCATTGATGGTGGACCTGATTAACTTCCTCTAGAGCACTATAAATACAGGCATTGGGCCAGAGGGAGGGGAGGTTGAAAGCTGAACATTCCTAAGGGTAGATGCTGCTGAGATTAGGACTCCCTTATAGAGCTTGAGAGGAGAGATTCCCATCCTTTCTTAGCTTCATTTGGAAGTGGGTGAGCTGATCAAAGTAAAGGAAAACTCTTGCTGGACCCTGGGAGGGACCTGCACAACACCAAGGCTCAGGTTGTAATGGTTTCTTTTGTTTCCACTTAATGCAATTAAGCTCATTTTTCTCAACAAGTTGTTATACATGATTTGTTTCATATACTCCTTGGTCTGTATGATGAATATGTTTTATTTTATGAGTTATTCAGGTGCTATGTAATCGTTTGCTTGTTAGTGAATGCAGGTTTCGAAGAGAAGGAGGAGCTCATCCGGATCGGCGAGGCTGGACTGCTACAAAGCGTTGGACTAAAGGTATGTTATAAACATCTGATCACTTGTATTCTAAACGCATATTTAGGGAAAGATAGTGTTTAATTGTCTTGTTTGTCACTAGAAAGCCTTAGCTTCTAGGGAGGTCGGTTTTGTCCGCAATATCGACTCTTTCCGCATGACAGGACAAAAAATATTCAAATGGATAACTCATGTATGTCATCACAGAGTTCACTTGTAATGTAAGTGTGTCATGCTCTGAACTCTTGTGAGATGGCTTTGACCTGAACTGGCAAATCCCCTTTGTAGTGCATTTTCACCTCTAGTGCCTCTATTAGTATGTTCTTGGAGCTTGACTGTACATTATTCCACAACCATGAGAGCCTCATATGCACTTTGACTGGTACAAAGGCATACTACTGAATAATGTCATTAGTTACCTCCAAGCCTTCCCTCTCCATTGCATACTTGATTTGTTCAATATATTCTCTAATCTCCTAGAAGATGACCTCTCTGCTTCTAACTACTTCAAGAGATCTAATGGTGGGAATCCCATGTTTCTGTGTTGGAGACTCAAACCCATTATGCATTTGATTATACGTATCCATGGTACTAACTGACTATGTTACAATATGTGATTAGTTCTATAGGTGGAGTCTCAACTGAACTTTGTCTATTTCTATGACAATCTTACCCTTCTTTTCTAAATGTTTGTTGGAAATTCAACAAGAAAATCCTAATTTAAATTGTCCTTGAATTAAATTATGAATTAAATTGTAATTCCACATCTCATGACAACTTGTAATAGTTAACTAAGTAAATTTGACCTAGTTAGCTCAGTTAATTCAAGTTGAGGGTTTAACTAGAGTCATGTAAAGTGTCTCCTACAATTAGGATCACTACTTGAGTTTATTTTGAGTTAGTAATTATGTAATTCAGTCTAACTGAGTTAAATTTAGTTAAACTAGTTCCAACTGATTGAAGAATTAGTGGGAGATCAGAAATAGTGGGGTGTAACTAGCAGCAGTGGGGTGTAACTTACTGTAGTGGGGTGTGACTTAATGTAGTGGGGTGTGACTTACTATAGTGGGATGTGACTTACTGTAGTGGTGTGTAACTTATAGTAGTGGTGTGTAACTAGCGGTAGCGGGGTGTAATCTTCAGTGATCAGTAAACTCAAGATTCAGTCATAATTAACTCATGCATGTCAGATTAGAGAAAGACTTAGTTGAGATTGGAGTTCAAAGACAATGTACTATCAGTTGTAAAATCATCTAAATTAAATCGAAGGTGCATGCAATCAGAGGAAGGTCTATGATGATTGCACAATTTATAATTGTGGGATTTCCCAATTAAATATGGTTTGGTTCCCGAGGGAAAAGCGTAAGGAAATAGGATCTTGGAAGGCAACAGAATTGGCTAAGTATTGTCTTGAGCTTGTCTAGGAAGCATTGAGATAGATAGATATAGTAAAAAGTTTTCTTCAACTTGAGAAAAGCATTGTAATCTTCTCATATTTTCTGATTAATGCAATATACAGATAGCAGGTTTTTTTAGCTCTAGTTTTCCCCATAAAATCACTGTGTTATGTGTGATTGAATACCTTCTCTTATATGCTTTGTCATTTCATCGATCATTTATTTTTTCCGCTGATCAATATACTAGGTTCAAGTCAATTTTTTTAGAATATTACAATCTTCAGTTTTAATCTACAATGAATTTCTATAATGTTGTGGAGAATTCGGTTATTTGGCAGTCCACTCTTGCATCTGTTCAACTACTATGTTTTCTATCCTCAGGAGTTTCACCACTTCTTACATGTTCTTCTGAATACCAATGAGAAGATCCATGATCTATTGTATATGTATCATCTCATTATATAGTGTCACCATGGTGTCCTCCATTAGCCCCGTCTCTTCTTGCATGGATGGTTGTCATTCTGCAGTGTTTAAGTTATGTGATGGCAGCCACTAATTCTCTATCACAAGATGTTTTTCATGTTGCTTCACCGTAGCAATTTCTCTTCTCATCCTGGCATTCTCATTCAACAAGTACTCAGAGTTATCATGTGTCATTGTAGTGAATGCAACATTTTTCGCCATGGCTACCCTTGGATTCCTTCTCATGTTAGTAGTTATCACCTTCTCTCTAGAAACTAAGACTAGATTATGATGATCCTTTGAGAAATATCTATGCCTCTATTACACGATCCTCTTCTTCAGTCAATCGAGTGTTACACTAGATACATCCATGACTCTATCTATTAGTGTAGGTGTGATCCCCATCTCTCTTAATGGAAGGTGACCACCTATGAGGGGATATTCTTTTGGAGTATCTAGTTCTTCCTCCATGGGTTGGATGGTATCTTCTTCCTCGAACTCTTCCTCTTCCAGCTCTTGAGTCAATTTTTCTTCCTCCAAACTCTATGTTGCTTCTTCCTCCTAGGACTACCTCTATTGTTCTTCTGTTATATTCCTCTTCTCTTCTTCTTCTACTTCTTGCCTCTCTAGTAACTCATCCTGCTGACTCTTCCTCTCTTCTTCTTCTACTTCTCTCCCCTCCTGAGTTTAAAGGATTGGATTTCTATTTATTGTTTCTCTCACGTATCGAGGAATACCTGATCCTTTTCTTGGGAGCTACTTTCTCTACTTGAGTTGTTATCTCATCCTCCTCCTACACTTGCAAGTCTTAAGTTGGTGGATTGTGGGGTGAACTAGTCTCCATTATTGGATGTGTCTTCATGTTGGCATTATAAATTTCTTTATCTTCTCATCTTCTACTATGGACATCTATTAGGACCTCGTATTGTGACCAATCCTTTGACAATGTTGCTTGAAAATTCATCCAGGATCATATCCATGAAAGTATTTAGTAGTGAAATGTATGTGATCCAACTCCTGTATCTCTACTATTGTTGCCTTGTGACTCTTTAACTCATATAATCTGACCCTTAATGGAAAGATAAGCCAAGGGGATTTCTTCCTCCTGTGAAGAATTCTTTGTAATCCCCTGTCCATATGATTTGCAAATTCTTACATAACCACCTTATTGGTCACATATTGTGGCATAAGATAAGGGGATATCTAAAAATCGAAGCACATGATGTATGTCCCCTTGGGAGTTGTAAATAAGTTAGTGATAACTCAAAGTGACTCCTTTACCTAATTGTTCATGCAAGGAGGATAGATCTCAAATATCATGTGAACGATGATTGTAAGGAAGTGTTCAACCAATTTTTCATATACACCTCTGAATCTTGCCTTTGATAACACTCTGCAATGGAAGTAAATTGGGAACCTCTCCTTAGGGGTCCAGTTCTAGTTCATTCTCAGGAACGCATACTATCTCATAATCCATCTAAGAGAAATGGATACATGTAGATCTCTAGTGCCTAGTTTTCCCATAAAGATGCTTTTTCCTACCCGACCTGATGTTGCAACCCAAATGACAACATATTCATCCAATTGAAATTTATACCATGGGTCACTACTAAATTGAGCATGTATATCCAATTCTCTTGGAACACCTCAGCATTCTTAAGCCCATACAACCAACAATACATGGTGATCAAATACTGATATACATCTCTAAGAATATTTATCGGATACACTACGAATGGGAGATGAAAAAAATTGGTAGGCTCTCAAGTCCATCATTTGATAATGTCACTAGTGTCGAGTGTTCCCCATCTCATGTAGAAGTTTTCATTTCCATATTTATTGGGCTTAAAACTATTATAATATGACTACATGTCTTCACCAAAATAAGTGGTGAGTTGACAACCACTTTCACTGCATAGCACAAGGTGAGAATCATCCATATGTGTAATGATCCACTTAATCACCTCCACACATGGCATGATCAGAAATTTTCATGTGATCTTGTGCATTTTGGAATTCTTGATGTTGATATATGCATGCAAATCTTCTAAGTCCTTAGAAAACCTATCCTACATGAATGTGTTGTAGATATTGCTCCATGTGACCTTTGTATCCTTATTAATAAAGCATTGGGTATCTTCATGTATGTGAACATTTGGCTTTATAAATTCTATAGGTTCATTAGCGCTTACTTTTGAAGGTTGTTTGGAGGTCACTTTGAGAGGTGGCATGGCTCCAAC
Organism: Pinus tabuliformis; assembly: GCA_031772625.1. Lineage (NCBI taxonomy): Eukaryota > Viridiplantae > Streptophyta > Pinopsida > Pinales > Pinaceae > Pinus > Pinus tabuliformis. The sequence continues at coordinate 1,214,416,257 of CM062804.1, read as the reverse complement.
AGATGATGAGAAGGTGGTAATACTCATACAACAAACACTTGTTTGGGGAAACACACTCATAGTGAAAATATCAGCTTAAAATAAACTAACTATGCAGGAATACTTGTAAATCACATACAAAGAGTCAACGCAGATGATAGAACATGAAAAATTATTACGACAAAGAAAACTAACTTGCATGCAAAATAAAATGTTCATGCAAACAAGGAGGGCACACTTTCAAAGCACGAATGAGAATGTAGGGTCACTCAGGGCTTCGCAGTGTGCTCATGCTCTCAAGCAAGTGGAAAAAAGACATCTAGGGCACACTGGTGCACCCAAAGGTTTGAAGGGATATAATATTGGGCCTTCTGGTCTTCCCTATGCACTCACACACTCAAGGAGACAAGGAGGGTGCATTGTCGCACTCTAAAGTGACAACGGATAAGGTGACAAGTCTTCGAGCCTTCACAATGTGCTCATGAACTCAAGGAAAAGGAGGGTGATTTGTCGCATGCTTAAGGGCTAAAGGAAGATGATTTATGCCATATGATGTGCTCATGTGCTCAAGAGAAGGCGTACTTCTCCATGGTGAAGAAGTGTGCTCTAGGGAAAACTTGATCAAATAGGGCATAGTTTTCGAGTTTGATCGGGCTTCGAGCTCAAGAAATGTGCTCTACCTATTGGAAGCTCATAAACAAGTTTGAATAGCAATATTTGATGCTAGGATGAGAAGAAGAAATATCTGCAAGGCTTTATAGTTGTTTCCATATTCAAAGTGGAATTTGAAAGGTTTGAATAATGTGAAGAGTTTATGCATGCGACAATAGATTAACACTTTCAAACTGAAGATTCAGTGTAAATTCCAGTACAAAAACTGAAAAACAAAGGATCGATAGCAAGAAAAGAAAGATCTGATAGTAAAATCATGAAAGAAAATGAAGAGATTTGACATGAAAAAATTACTTGATCCACTGGTTTATGAAGAGATTCTTGATTCCCAGTTGTGCACCCAACTCAAATGGAATGATTGCAAAATAAGAATGATTAACTAAGTTGATTTAAAGGATTTAACATGCAAATCTAATTCATTCATGAGCACCACTTGTCGTCGCATGAGAGAGTTAGTTAAATAAGCTAAGTGTGCTCCTATTTTCTAGGAGTACACCCACATGCAACAAGGTTGGATCATGCATGCATCTTGAAAGGGCGCATGTCTTTGACATGAATAAGTGTGCTCATGGAGGGCACATTTTTTCAACATGAAGGAGTGTGCTCAAAGAGGGCACACTCCTTCGGTCCGAACGAGTTCGTTCAAGTTGAGAGCATGTCTTCACCAACTTAGAGTGAATTTTTTCTTTTTTGAGTGTGTTTCTTTCTTTTGTTTGGTTTTTCATGATTTTGAGTTTTTTTTCAAGTGTGTGCATGGCAATAATGCAAGTTTCTAAGTCAAGAAAGATCATGAGTTTACCTAACCAAGAACTAACTAACTCAATAACTTCTAATGGTTAAGTAACGATGCTTAGAAAACATTGACTTAGGAGGATGTAGAGCTAGGAGAAAATGCATAGGTAACAAATCAAACAACATGATGGCTCAAGGGGACTTGAGATGATAGTTATTGTAGGCTCTAAAATTGACATAGGAAAACATTTTGGGGTCGTTGTTGCAGCAACAACACTGGGAGAACGTCAACTTCTCTAAAATTGGTTTCATTGTAAGCACAAAGTCTCATTTCTTTAGGAAGTATTGATTTGGTTAGTGGGTTGCCTTTGCTCACTGCTCTTACCCAGTTAAAAATATAGTCTTACTTAGTTCCATTACTCATCAAAATGCAACAACATAACAAGTTGTATCATTATCCTCTTGATGTAAGTAAGGGTAATATAGCATGGAAAATTAAAGGCAATCTGAGTGATTTTTACATCTATGGCATTTCTCCACTGCTAGAAGACCTGGATAGAACCCCAGCAAATTCGCCTACTTCTTCTTCCTATGTAGGAAGCCTTTCTCTTATTTCACCCTTTAATTTTAATTTCTTTTCATAGGACTGTGCATAGGAACTTATTATTTTTCAACGAGAAGAAGAGGGATCCTAACCTATTGAGAGTGGAGGAGGTTTTTCCTTCAGAGATGGGTTTTTATACCTCTAATTCTTTTTTCACTAAGATTTTTCCCCTTATCTTACTCTACACAAATAGATAAGCTAGAACACACTATTCATAACAGGACCGAGTGCAAGAATGGGAATCCTAAATAAATGTAAGGTTCATGGTTTACTTACAACTTCCCAAATGAAAGATCATATTTTCCATCTAAAAATAATTGACTTGAAAGTGATAAACCAAATTGAGGGAGAGGGTAACAAATAAGCCAAGGGTTGCATGTTACTACGACTTTCCATTCACAAAAGGTTAGCCAATAATATCAAAGCTCAAAACTGACTATATCTGGAGACAAAGAAAAACACAATAATAAAATCGAAATATGAAAGATGGAAATACACAAAAATAATGCAATTAAGTTAACTACATGCAACCTATCCTACCTTAAACTAAATGGTACAGGGCTGAGTCATGTAAAGTGAAATTTCCAATGCAGACATATAAGATGCTCTTGACCTTTAGACCAAAAGATATGATTGTGGAGAATGAAAATAGAAATCAGTACAGTGAACAAGAGGAACCATGAAAACATTCACACTTACAAACATAAATAGTGAGTACATCTACAATGGTGTATTACACTCAACTGCTCTTTCAAGAAATAAAACCCACAATAGTAAATACTACTTGGACTATGACCATACAATTCTTTTTGAAAAGCATGCAAGTACAAGCCATGTGACATGGGTCCCAACTGAAAAGAGACTTCTAGTGAACCCACAATAGGATCATGGAAATAACCTTTAGGGAAAGATAAACATGAAAGATTGAACAAGGACAGCTCTATGTCATAAGCACAGTTATCAGATTGGCCATAATCCAAGCTACCATGCACATGGGATTCTTTCTTGGATGATGAAAAATATTGATTGTCGATTAGATATTTTCTCATGATGGGATGCAATAGTGGAGGTTCAATTACGAAGGTAAGTTTATTCCCTTGAGGGTTGAAAAATTTTATGTGAAGAAAATAAGCATCCCTCAAGAGAGATTCCATGTCCCATGTGATGCCATAAATCATAAAAGTATTCAAAATAATTATAAATTGACCGTAGTCACAAATATCTTCATGGTGACAGGAACTTGACATACCATTAGTGCAGGTTGAAGTGTCCTACTCACCTAACTTAACTTTGTATCCTGAAAATATTGATAACCAATCTGGGAAAACACTATTAGTTTCTTATCAAAACAAGATTCTTTATCCAAATCATGATATTCAAAAGAAGATATATTTTCAAGACTACTACAAAAATATTCAATAATAAGAAGTCATCGTCTTGGTCAAAAGGAGTTATACTTGAAATAAAATCGTCGATAATTTCCTTAGACTCCATTTGAAATTGCTGCAAATCAAAATATTTATGTAAGAACATAGATTCATCGATATTACTTGAAAAATCATCACCGTATAATTTAGAGAGAAGAAAACCATCAAGGTCGTGATCATCCAAAGGTTCAATTTGATTAACGAGGGAAGGATCGATTGGAAAAATATCAAGATTAGTAGAGGGTTTATTGATAATATCGAATGAATCGCCATTGAGGTAAAAATGTAAAAGAAAAACTAGTTCTACATCAGCGAATTAATCGTTTGATTTAATGACCGGTTAAGGTTCAAAACATGGAACATCAAAAGGAGGATGACATCGGAAAAAAGGAGGTCGTATGCATACTGGAAAGTTTTCTCAACCGTGCATTGTATCCTTTGTTCATGCATGGTCCTAACATGCCCTCTGGAAAGAGTGACACATGTCTCCCTCAAGATCATCTCCCCAGGCATAGGCTCAGTAACGAATGATATGCCACCCTTGTAGATGATCACCTCATCCCCAAACATATGCTTGTTAACTCATGCACTGACCCAATGCCACCACTGATAAGCCTCTCCCCTAGTGTGTTGAGATTCATCCCAATATCTTAGGTGAGCTCCCTATCCTCCACTGCTTGCTCCTAATGTGTCATGGGACAATAGCCAAATATTTTGTGCCTGTAAGTGATGTATAAGAGGAATAGGTGTATGAGTCCCCATGGATACCGTTGAGTATCGGTCATTTTCATCCCCGTTGATCCTGGGTGAACTACACCCAAAGGTATGCTCGATGTGTCCATCCATAAGTTTCCCTAGATGAAACCCTCCAAGACCTCGTTGTGCAGCACCATATGCCCCTGCATCCCAACAAGTATCCCTATACTCCTCAACTTAGCATTGTACCCTGCGGCCTATCCTTGTACACCACTGCATACCCTGTGCTACTACTTTACCATCTTGTACCATCTCATATCATGCATGTGTCACTATACTTGGCACTTCCCACATGTACTTGATGTGATGTGATTCGCACAATGCAAACCAACATACTACATCAAATAACCATTCTCCTCTACAATCCACTACTAATCACTACATACCTCTATACAGCACTCAATGCTAGGGTATAAAATTGGGTCTATATTCATCAAGTTGCATCCCTCTGCATAATAATGGACTTTGCATCATATATTTGTGCACCCCTGGGTTCCACTTCCTATTGTCATACCATCTTGTACCATATGTCATCCTGCATGTGAAAATGCATCCACCACTCTGCTAATAAGACCTCCACAGTGTGAGATATATCTCCTCATCTCCCCAGATAGACTTGAGCTTCCTAACTTCTCACATGTTAAAGTGAATGACACTACTAATCCTATCCTTAGTAGATCTTGTGTCCAATATACCAGTGAGATAGTGTGGTCCCCATACAATACCTTATCTGGTGGCTTGTCAATGCCACCTCCTCCTACCAACTCCTACTAGAGTAGGCTAATCATGCTACAATCCCATGCATGCCCAACATGCCATGACAACTCATGAACTTTTTGTACTCCTCTGTCAATCCTTATTATCACTATTTCTATCAGGAACTTTGAAGGGGATATGAAAAGATGTGTGCACACAACCACCGAGTCCATCATGCATCTACTACCATCACCTACCGTCCCCATAATGTGATGGAAAATCCCACATAGATCCCAACAACAATATGGCCCTCAAGCCCCTCTGGTAATCCATAGCCTTTGTTGATCTGTGGTCATGGATGCGTTTAACCTCCTAGCCAGCTCCACCAAATACCAACTCATTATTTCTCACCATCCAACCTCGAGAGAGGAATTGAATGCACAAACAACCACACATGGAAAAAGTCCCCCATCTTGGAAATGTTGCACCCTTTGCAACTCATGTCGCCTCATCTCACTAGTTTGTCCAAACCATGTAATCTTCTTAGGTAACTCAGACTCTCTCTCACCAACATGAGGAGGTGATTGAATAATGCAGCAAACCCCCATCAATGTACGCCTGAAGGGGAATGTTGTCTAAAGGAATGAAAACTCTACTAGTTGTCGATGCACCTAATAGTTCTCCTCATCAATGGCTGACTCCAAGGATGGTTGCTCATCCCCCTCCACCATGGGCTCAACATGAGCCACTAACTACCCCTCCCTTGATAGCTCATTATACATAACATCCTCAACAATGAGCGATAGGTAGCTACCATCTGTAAACTTCATCATAGATCTAGATGCTGCTATATCTATCAGATCCTCATCAAAGGTGGATATGTCTCTAGGTACCTCACCAATATGATGTGTATTGTTATCACCTGAAAAATCAGACATAACCCTTAACACCTCATCAATGGATAACTCAACAACAGATGACACCTCCTCAATGGTGGATACATCTATGTATCTTGGCACCTCATCAATGGATGGCATTATGGGTGTGTGCTCTACTCTCTCCCCCAAGGTTTCAATCAGAGCTATCAAAGGAATCTCTAACAAGGGTGACTCCTATGTCACACTAGACACGACAACATTCTCCTCACACCTTGATCTTCCCATAACCTCATGCTCAACCTCCTCCTTAGGCTCCTGATATCTAAAGCCATGTTTCCACCATCAAAAGTTCCCCCTGGTCTCACCCTCTAACTATCCATGTCATGTCTACTCCTTTTGAGGAGATATGATGCCTTGATTCTGTTAACCTTCCCCACATACTATATATGGTTTCACCCCCACAGTCTATGCACCACTAGTGTCTCTGTGTTATGTAAACAACTCACAAAATAGAAGAAGAGATAGATAAACGACTTCAAAATAAGCCTCTTCAAGGGGGAACCCTCCTTTACATTGCACAAATGAATAATTCTTGGATGATACAAATGACAAAACCTCCTTTCTATATATAGGATTCTAAGGGGTTACAATATAGTCAGAGCCGACATAAAAATAATAATGTAAGGGCACAACAATAACAATAGTGGGCTTATATGGGGCACAACAATAACAATATGGGGATAACATGTGCACAAAAGTAACAATAAGGGGCTACAATAACAATAATAATGGGGGAATACACTAGTATTATAGGGACCTATCATGCCCCTCTCCTTCAAAAAAGTGTTGTCTGCAACGCTTGAGTAGTTCTGGATGCTTCTGTATAAAATTCTCATCCTCCCATGTGGAATCTTCAATGGGTAAGTTCTTCCACTTGATGAGATACTCTGAAATTGATTGATTTAGTGGCTGTCGAGTTATTTTTTTTGTGACTGCTTCAGGTTCCAATATGATGTTTCCTTCCTCATCAAGTTATGGAAATATTGTTTGAACTGGGATCTTTTCATCTATGACCTTCTTTAAGCATGAAACATGGAAAACTAGGTGCACTTGAGAAGATGTAGGAAGCTCCAATTTGTATGCCATAGTACTAATATTTTGCAACACCTTGTATGGACCGTAATACTTTGGTGATAATTTATTATCCTTCTTAGCATGCTTGCGGGACATTTTTTGTATGGTTGTAATCGTAGAAATACCCAGTCACCTACATCAAAACTTCTTTCGCTATGATCTTGATATGCCTATTGTTTCATTCTATTTTGTGCCAAAGTGAGGTTATCCTTTAAGAGTTGGAGAACTTACCGTTGATGCTCGATGTGATCTTCCACTACTTGAACCTTAGAATTTTCTCTTAAAGATGATGTGATGGACGGTGGATGATATCCATAAAGTGCCATAAATGGGGTCACTTTTGTTGCAGTATGGAAGGAATTGTTATACCACCATTCAACCAAAGGCAACTACTTGACCCATGGTGTTTGTTTATCAAATATAAAGCAACGAAGATATCCTTCCAAAAATTTGTTCACTATCTAATTTTTCCCATGAGATTGAGGATGATAAGATGAAATATGAGTTAACTAAGTACCCAAACAAGAAAATAATTTCATCCAAAAATTTCCAGTGAAATTGAGATCTCTGTCACTTACAATAATCTTTTTTTTTCCATGTAGCTTTTGAATTGTTTCCATAAATGTCATAGAAAATGTATTGGCTTTAAATGGATGAGATAATGCACAAAGTGTGCATACTTGGAAATTATATCAACTACCACCATGATGACACTCTTTCCTTTGGACTTGGGTAAACCTGTGATAAAATCCATTGAAACCTCCTCCCAACGTTGACCTGGAATGGATAAAGGTTGTAACATACATAGGTTCTTAATTGTCTCAACTTTACTTTGTTGGAAAACCAAACATTCCTCCACAAACTTTTGAATATTAGATTTAAGGCCATCCCAAAACAATTCCTTCTTAACTCTATGGTAAGTTTTTAAAAAGCCTGAGTGCCCTCCTAAGGGAGAGCTGTGCAATTCCAGAAGAATATTTTGTTTGAGTTGGAAATTCTTACAGAGGTATAAGTGACCTTTGTACCATAACGAATCATTTTTCCAGCTAAAAGTATCATATGTACTAGGATATTGCTTCAACTTTTGAATGAGTTCACACACTTCTTCATCATTCTTCCATTCATCCCTTGCTTTGTTTATCCAATCTGGTTGGATAATAGAAATGCCACAAATAAATGCTTCCACATCCTCACCCTTTCTTAAGAGTGCATCTGCAACAACATTTTTCTTCCCTTTTTTGTAGATGATTTCAAAGTCATAACCCAACATCTTTGTGACCCATTTTTTTGCTCTTCTGAAGATAATCTTTTTTCTAAAAAGTATTTAAGACTATCATGATCCGTTTTTTCCTTGAAGTGTCTTCCCATTAGGTAAGGTCACCATTTCTTAAGTGCATTTAGTATTGCTAACATTTCCTTCTCATAAATAGCTTTGTGTAAATACATTCCTTTGATTGGACGACTTTCAAAAGAAATGGGTCTTCCTTCTTGCATTAAAACAACACCATTTCCATTTCTTGAGGCATCGTATTCCACAATAAATATTTTTGTGAAGTTTGGTGTAGGTAAGACCGGTTCTTGGCACAGTGCCTCTTTAAGATGTTAAAATGCCTCCGTTTCTTCTGGAGTCCAAGAAAATGCATATTTCTTCAATAATGTTGTTAGAGGTGCTGCTATTCTCCCATAATTCTTAAAAAACTTGCGATAATACCCTATCAATTCGAGAAATCCTCACAGATGCTTTATGGATGTGGGAATTTTCCATTCCTTAATGGCTTTAATTTTTCTAGGGTCTACCTTAACACCTTCATGAGATATAATATGACCTAGATATTCCACCTCCTGTACTCCAAAGAAACATTTGGAGTTTTTTGTATATAATTTTTTCTTCTACAATAGTTTGAGCACCCTCTCAACTTGTTGAACATGATCCTTCCAAGACTTGTTGTAGATTAGTATATCATAAGAAAATACTAAAACACATTTTATAAGGAAGGGTTTGAAAATGGAATTCATCAAGCCTTTAAATGTAGAAGGTTCATTGGTAAGGCCAAAAGGCATGACCAAAATTTCATAATGACCCTCATGATTTCTAAATGTTGTTTTTAGAATGTATTTCATCTTCATTCTGATTTGATGATATCCAAAACGAAGATCCAACTTGGTGAAGAAAATTGCTCCATGTAATTCATCTAATAATTCATCAATGATAGGAATGTGAAATTTGTATTTAATAGTAAGCTTGTTGAGTTCCCTATAATCTGGACACATGCGCCATGATCCATCCTTCTTGTGTACCAATACTATTGGAGTATGGAAATAACTTTGACTAGGTTGAATTATACCAGCCCCTAGCATTTCTGCAACCATACATTCAATTTCACTCTTTTGGGCATAGGGATATTTATAAGGCCTCATGTTTGGTGGAACACTTCCTGGAATCAAATGAATAGTATGATCATGATCATGAATAGGTGGGAGGCCTTTGGGAGTATCAAATTCCTTGAAATGATTGTCCAAGACTTTTTGGAGATATGGAGAAATATATTATTTTTATGTGGGAACCTCTAGTTAACATAATTGAGCAATTAATCCCTTTGTTATTTCTTTAGAAGCTTTGTCATGTTGTTAGAGTTGATTATTTTTCCATGTTTCCCTGTGACACCCCTTAATTCAACTTCCTTTCCTTCCCAAAAAAAATTCAAGAAAACTTCTTGAAAATTAAAAGCTATCGTACCGAAAGATTGTATCCATTGGACTCCTAGTAGAACATCAACACCACCCATTGGAATGGATATCATTGGAATATTCAATATATATTCTCCCATGGAAATCTTGAAATTATGGCACTTTCCAGAGCAATTTATGGTTCCTCCATTTGCAGCCATCACTTGACACTCTAGTGCTAGATATAGGAATCAATTCAATTCCTTGGCTATCTTATAATGAATAAAATTATAAGTACTACCCGAATCAATCAACACTATTACCTTTTTATTCTTGATATGTACTTATATCTTGAGAGTTTGAGGAGTGGTAAATCCTGCCAATGCATTACAAGATATGATCGAATTCATTTCTTCTTTCTCTATGGTTGGTTCCTAGTGTATATCCTCTTCTTTTGACGTTTCTTGTCCCTTTTCTTCCTCCTCTTCACAATCTATGTAAAATAATTTATTCTCAGCACACTTATGACCTTTAGTGTATTTTCTATCACAACTGTAAAAAATCCCTTTTGCTATTTTTTCTTCCATTTTTTGTGGTGTCAACTTTGTAGGTTTTGGAAGGCTAGGGGTAGTAATACTTCCATCATTCTAGTTGTGAGTCACAAGGTTCCTTGTTGCAATAATTTTTCTTTCAATTTTTCTTGCCAACCTGAATGTCTTCTCCAATGGATCAGGTTCCAAAGGTGAACCTCATGTTGGATGTTATCCTTTAAAGTCCCTATGGACACATCAATCCTATGCTCCTCTAGAAAATCTTTTACCCTTATATTCAATTTTTGGAAGTCCTCAATGTGCTCCACCATTGAACCCTTTTGTTTGATATTTATCAATTATCTAAAGAAGGTGTTGCTATTTGTATCCTCATAATGTGTTATCATTTCCTCTATAAAAATTGACCATGTGACAATTTCTTTATAAGATAAAATCCATCGATACCATACAAACTGATTGGGTTCCAAATATAAAGTTGTAATGTGTAACTTTTGTGTGTTTTGTACGTTATGGAGATTGAAATATTGCTCCATATGTAGTATCCATGTTACAGGATCCTTGCCATCCAACTTCCTCATGTCGATCTTTGGAATTGGTGGGTCAATCCAATGTTAGATTCTATGAAATCATGATTAACATTTATTTTCTTCTCATCATGAGTTTCCTTTACTACCCTTTTGCCATTAGTAAGCATTTCTTGTAGCAACTTTGTCAAATCTATCTTCAAAACTTCCATGTTGCCTTTAAGCTTTTCTTCTATACCATCCATATTAGCTTCCATGCCATCCATATTAGCTTGCATTCCATTCTTTAAACCATCCATCTTAGCTTCAGTTACTTTTTGTGAGAGAAAAATTTGTTGCACTTGGTCTCGTAATTTTGATATATCATGTTGCATTTCTTCTTCTTCTTCATGTGTCATAGTAGGTATTTCAGGTTTCTTACTAGGTGTTTCCATTTTATTTCTTTGGGTCATCAATTAATGATAATTATTCTTCATAATTCCCGTTGAGTTACTTCAAACTACTTGCTCAAACAAAACTTATGCAAATTTGAAAAAAAACTACACAGCTTTTTTTTTCGCTTTGTAGGAGCTTGATATTAAAATTGATGTATCTCTGTAATTTGGGATCTCCAAGATCTACAAATTTGTCATGTTGTATCCATCTATGTCCTCTTTCTAACCCCACAATTTTGATCGAGATTGGATTCTCCAAGAAAGAGTTATGCCAAATATCCCATTATGGTCTGATTATAGACTAGCTCAGCAGGGCTAACTTGTATGAAGTTACGCGTGTCACTCTTTCGACCTTTGGTGCTGAAAAAGATATAAAACAAACTACAGACTATCTTATTTTTGTCTCTTTTTATGAAATTTCAATCTAATGCTCAGAGCAAAAGCTATGATGATTTTCCCAAGGTCCCCTGTTTGAGACTGAATTCAGGAGCCTGCAAAAACCCTCACTTCCTTGGATCATATCTCCGAAAATGTAGCAAGAAAAGATCATAAATTTAGCCATGAGGTTCATCATGATTCTAGCTCAAATGGGTTTTAATTTTAGCTTCAAAATATTCTTAAAAAAAAGTTATAGTGAAAATTCCAAGATGACCTGTTTGAAGTAGTGAAACCCTAGAATCCAAAGCTCTGATACTAAAGGTTATGCAACCAACTCACAAAATAGAAGATGCTAGGCCCATATAATACTAGTGATTCCCCCATTACTATTGTCATTGTATCTGTTATTGTTATTATTGTGCCCCTATTGTCCCCATATTGTTATTATTATGCCCCATAGAAACCCACTATTGTTATTTTTGTGCCCTTATGTTATTGCTATTATGTCGGCTTGATTATATTGTGACCCCTTAGACTCCTATATTAGAAGGGAGGTTTAGTCATTTGTATCATCCAAGAATTGTTCATTTGTGTAATGTAAAGGAGGTTTCCCCCTCGAAGAGGCTGAATTATAAGGCGTTGATCTATCTTTTCTATATTTTTGTGCGTTGGTTTCCTAACATTTGCTATCATAGCTTTGGATTCTAGGGTTTCGCTGCTCCAAATAGGTCATCGTGGCATTTTCGTTATAACTTTTTTTATGTGATGTTTTAGAAGCTACAAAAAAAACCGTTTGAGTAGAAATTGTTCTAAACTTCTGGTCCAAATTTTAGAGCTTGTCTCGCTATATTTGCGGAGATATGATCTGAGGAAGTTAGGGTTTTTGTAGACTCCTGAATTACATTCCAAATAGGTGACCTAGGGAAAATCTTCATAACTTTTGTTTTGAGAATCAGATTGAAATTTCATAAGAATTTTCAAAAAGAGGAAGGACTATAGTTTTCTTTGTATCAATTTCAGGTACTAAGGTCGAAACAGTGACACGTGGCACGTCTTACCATTTCGCTCCACTGAAGTAGTCTATAATCAGGTCATCGTGAAAAACTTGGCATAACTCTTCCTTAGAGAATCAAATCTTGATCAGACTTGTGGGGTTAGAAAGAGGATGCATAGGGCTATCGTAGGACGAGATTTCAGATATTCGAGATCTACAATTATAGAGATACAAAAAATTCAATATCGATCTCTTACAAAGTGAAAAAAAAAGTGTGTAGTTTTTTTTTAATTTTGCATAAGATTGGTTTGAAAAATTAGTTTGAAGGAATTCAAAGGGAATAGTGAAGACTTATTCGTGTTAATTAATCCCCTAAGAAAGAAAATGGAAACACCTAGTAAGCAACCTAAAAGCTCTAGCATGACTCGTGAAGAAGAGGAAGAAATGCAACATGATATATCAAAATTACAAGACCAAGTACAAAACATTTCACTCTCACTAAAGGTAAATGAATCCAAGATGAATGGTGTGGAAGCTAATATGAATGGCATGCAAGTTAAGATCGATGGCGTGGAAGCTAAGATGAATGGCATGGACGCAAATATGAATGGCATGGACAATAAAATGGAAGAATTGAAGATAAATTTGAATAAGTTACTACAAGAAATGGTCACTAATGGTGAAAGGGTAGTAAAGGAAACTCATGATGAGAACAAAAGAAATGTTAATCATGATTTCATAGACTCTAATTTTGGATTGAAGACCCATCGTGTTCCAAAAATCAATATGAGGAAGTTTGATGGCAAGGATCCCGGAACATGGATACTACAGATGGAGCAATTTTTCGATCTCCATAATGTGAAAAACACACAAATGGTACGTATTTCAACTTTATATTTGGAACCAAATCAGTTTGTATGGTATCTATGGCTTTTCTCTTGTAAACAAATTTTCACTTGGGCAATTTTTACGGAAGAAATGATAGCACATTATATGGATACAAAAAGCAACACTTTTTTTAGCCAATTGATAAATCTGAAACAAAAGGGTTCAATGATGGAGCATATTGAGGACTTCCAAAAATTGAACATAAGGGTAAAAGATATTCCAGAGGAGCATATGATTGATGTGTTCATAGGGACTTTAAAGGATAAAATCCAACATGAGGTTCACCTTTGGGAACCTGATTTATTGGAGAAGGCATTCAAGTTAGCAAGAAAAATGGAAAGAAAAATTATGGAAACTAGGAAGCCTACCACTCACAACTATAAAGATGGATGTTGTTGCCCCTAGCCTTCCACAACCTACAAGGTTGACACCACAAAAATTGGAAAAAAAAAAGAGCAAAAGGGCTTTGTTACAATTGTGATAGCAAATACACTAAAGGTCATAAGTGTGCTGAGAAGAAATTATTCTACATAGATTATGAAGAGGAGAAAGAAAAGGAACAAGAAATGTCAAAAGAAGAGGATATGCTCGAAGAAAAAACCCTAGATAAAGAAGAAATGAATCTGACCATATCTTGTAATGCATTGGTTGGAATTACCACTCCTAAAACTATCAAGATAGAAGGACATATCAAGAAGAAAAAGGTAATAGTGTTGATTTATTCAGGAATTACCCATAATTTTATTCATTGTAAGATAGCAAAGGAATTGAATTGCTTCCTATATCCAATACCAGAGTGTCAAGTGATGGTTGCAAGTGGAGGAACCATAAATTTCTCTAGAAAGTGCCATAATATCAAGCTATCCATGGGAGAATATGTATTGAATAGCCCAATTCTTTCCATTCCAATGGGTGGTGCTGATGTTGTACTAGGATTCCAATGGCTACAATCCTTAGGTACAATAGCTTTTAATTTTCAAGAACTTTTCATGAAATTTTGTGCGGAAGGAAAGGAAGTTGAATTAAGGGGTATTGTAGGGAAACCAGGAAAGATAATCAGCTCTAACGGTATGAAAAGGCTTCTAAAGAAGGAACAACAAGGTGTAATTGCACAATTATGTTCACTGGAGGTTCCCACATCAAAATCATCTATTTCTCCAGATCTCCAAAAAGTCTTGGACAATCATTCCAAGGTATTTGAGACTCCCAAAGTTCTCTCGCCTATTCATGATCATGATCATGCTATTCATTTGATTCTAGGAAGTGTTCCTCCAAACATCAGGCCATACAAATATCCCTATTCCCAAAAGAGTGAAATTGAACATATGGTTGCAAAAATGCTAGAGGCTAATATAATTTAACCTAATCAAAGTTCTTTCTCTGCTCCAGTAGTATTGGTGCACAAGAAGGATGGATCATGGCGCATGTATCTGGACTATAAGGAGCTCAACAAGCTCACTATTAAAGATAAATTTCCCATTCCTATCATTGATGAATTATTGGATGAATTGTATGGATCAATTTACTTCACCAAGTTGGATCTTCATTCAGGATATCATCAAATCAGAATGAAGACTGAAGACATTCCGAAAACAAAATTTAGAACTCATGAGGGTCATTATGAATTTTTGGTCATGCCTTTTGGCCTTACCAATGCACCTTCTACATTTCAAGGTTTGATGAATTCCATTTTCAAACCCTTCCTTAGAAGTTAATATTTTTTTATGATATACTAATCTACACCAAGCCTTGGAAGGATCATGTTGAAGATGTTGACAGGGAACTCAAATTATTGGAGGAGAACCAATTATATGCAAAAAGCTCCAAATATTTCTTTGGAGTACAAGAGGTGGAATACTTGGGTCATATTGTATCTCATGAAGGTGTTAAGGTAGACCCTAGCAAAATTAAAACCATTAAGGAATGGAAAATCCCCACATTCATAAAGCATCTGCAAGGATTTCTTGGGTTGACAGGGTATCATCACAAGTTTGTTAAGAATTACGAGAGAATAGAAACACCTCTAACAACATTATTAAAGAAAGATGCATTTTCATGGACTCGAGAAGAAAGAAATGCCTTCTAACATCTTAAAGAGGCAATGTGTCAAGCACTGGTCTTAGCTACACCAGACTTTACAAAAAACTTTATTATGGAATGTGATGCTTCAGGAAATGGAATTGGTGTTGTTTTAATGCAAGATGAAAGACCCATTGCTTTTGAAAGTTGTATAATCAAGGGAAAGTATTTACACAAAGCTATTTATGAGAAGGAAATTTTGGCAATACTACATGCACTTAATAAATGGCAACCCTACCTAATGGGAAGACACTTTAAGGTAAAAACAGATCATGATAGTCTTAAATACTTTTTAGAACAAAGATTATCCTCTGAAGAGCAACAATAATGGGTCACAAAGATGTTGGGTTATGACTTTGAAATCATCTACAAAAAAGGGAAGAAAAATGTTGTGGCAGATGCACTCTCAAGAAAGGATGAGGATGTGGAAGCATTGTTGTGTACCATTTCTATTATCCAACTAGATTGGATAAACGAAGCAAGGGAGGAATGGAAGAATGACGAAGAAGTGTGGACACTCATTCGAAAGACACAACAAGATCCCAGTGCATCTGATACATTTAATTGAAAAAATGATTCGTTATGGTACAAAGATCGCTTATACCTATGTAAAAATTCCCAACTCAAACAAAATATTCTTATGGAATTGCACACTTCTCCCTTAGGAGGGCACTTACTATTCTTAAAAACTTACCACGGGATTAAGAAGGAATTTTTTTGGAATGGCCTTAAATCAGACATTCAAAATTTTGTGGCGGAATGTTTGGTTTGCTAACAAAATAAATTTGAAACAATTGAGACCTCGGGTCTATTACAACCTTTATCCATTCCAAGCCAATGATGGGAGGAGGTTTCAATGGATTTTCTCACAAGTTTACCCAAGTCCAAAGGAAAGAGTGTCATCATGGTGGTAGTTGACAAACTTACCTAGTATGCACACTTTTGTGCATTATCACATGCATTTAAAGTCATTACATTTTCTACTGCATTTATGGAAACAATTCAAAAGATACATGGAAACCCAAAGATTATTGTAAGCGACAGAGATCCCATTTTCACTAGAATTTTTTGGACATAATTATTTTCTTGTCTCGGTACTTAGTTTGCTCGTAGCTCATCTTATCATCCTCAATATTATGGGAAAACTGAGATAGTAAACAAATGTTTGGAAGGACATCTTCTTTTCTTTGTATCTGATAAACAGACACAATGGGTCAAATGGTTGCCTCTAGCTGAATGGTGGTACAACACTTCCTTCCATACTGTAGCAAAAATGACCCCATTTATGGCACTTTATGGATATCATCCACCATCCGTCACATCATATTTAAGAGAAAATTCTAAGGTTCAAGCAGTGGAACATCACATTGAGCATCAACAAGATGTTCTCCAACTCTTAAAGGATAACCTCACGTTGGCGTAGAATAGAATGAAACAACAGGCAAATCAACATCGCAGTGAAAGAAGTTTTGATGTAGGTGACTGGGTATTCCTATGGCTACAACCATATAAACAAATGTCCCTCAAGAAAGATAAGAAGGATAATAAATTATCACCAACGTATTATGGTCTATACAAGGTGTTACAAAAGATTGGTACTATGGCATACAAATTGGAGCTTCCTACAACTTCCCGAGTGCATCCAGTCTTCCATGTTTCATGTTTAAAGAAGGTTATAGGTGAAAAGCTCCCAATTCAAACAATATTTCCAGAACTTGACGACGAAGGAAAAATCATATTGGAACTAGAAGCAGTCATAGAAACAAGAACTTGACATCTACGAAATCGATCAATTTCAAAGTATCTCATCAAGTGGAAGAACATATCTGCTGAAGATTCCACATGGGAGGATGAGAATTTTATACAGAAGCATCCATAACTACTCAAGCATTGAGGACAATGATTTTCGGAAGGAAAGGGGCATGTTAGGTCACTATAATACTAGTGATTCCCCCATTAATATTGTCATTGTATCCCTTATTGTTATTATTGTGCCCCTATTGTCCTCATATTATTATTAGTATGCCCCATAGAAACCCACCATTGTTATTTTTGTGCCCTTATGTTATTACTATTATGTCGGCTTGATTATATTGTGACCCCTTAGACTACTACATGTAGAAGGGAGGTTTATTCATTTTTATCATCCAAGAATTGTTAATTTGTGCAATGTAAAGGAGGTTTCCCCATTGAAGAGGTTGAACTCTAAGGTGTTGATCTATCTTTTCTATATTTTTTTCAGTTTCTTTCCTAACAGAAGAAGAGATAGATCAATTATTTCAAAATAAGCCTCTTCGAGGGGGAAACCTCCTTCACATTACACAAATTAATAATTCTTGGATGATACAAATGAAAAAACATCCTTTCTATATATAGGAGTCTAAGGGTTCACAATATAGTCAGAGCCGACATAACATTAATAATGTAAGGGAAAAACAATAACAATAATGGGATTCGATGGGGACAACATGGGCACAACAATAACAATAAGAGGCTAGAATGACAATAATAATGGGGTAATGCACTAGTATTATAGGGACCTAACACTCTGCTATAAGGATGAGGATAGATTTGATCTCACACCTTCCTCAACTAGGCCAATTTCTCATCGTTCCAGTGGATTCCACCGCAGAATTCATTTATACTAGATCTTCCTTGAGCCATGAATTGTTTATGGTTTAACCTATCACTGTGCATACATGCCCAAATCTTCATGACTTAAATGGATACCCCGCATATAACCAAGATCATGGCTCTAATACCACTGTAATGTTCCAAAAAGGAAATAACAATGATAAACAAGGAAAAATAAAAATACAACACAAAAATATTTAAACAATAATCAAACTGGAACTGTGCCAAAATTTAGCCATTTTATTATATGTGGAGAAAAGTAAAATGCATGAAATGTGTGCACGTAGGCTTTCCAAAGTAATCTATACAATCCTAGGTGAGAAAAATGCTACCCAAATGCAAAGGAAAGCCTTCTCCTCAATGTTCTGCACTAGCCGTAGAAATTTTGCAATTGTTGGCTGGAGGAAATGCCTGTTTGAGTATTCAAACGTGCTTAAAAAAATCCACTGAATTAATCTTAAGCTCTCCATAGAAAACCCAAAAAGAACCCAAAAATGGTTTGAGAAAATTCCACCAACCCCCCAAGGCCCAAGATTCAAGCTAATAACAGTGAATAATAGAAAAACATGCTCATGAACAACACCCAAAAATTCCAAACATAAATAAATTTCAGATACACATATATTGGCAACGAAACTAGGTCTTTATATTAAATTCCAAGCTAAATATGTACAATATAGTGAGGGAAATAAGAACTTGGGTTTTCTATAGAAAGCAAGCAAAATCCAAAGTTCAGAAAACACTGTCGAAGTGCTCGAACATCAGCCCAACTAAGCTCAGCATAGACCCAGTCAATTCTTGCTCCTACTACTGGAAAAAAATGATGATATCTACCACTCATATGCTCAAAACCTCCTAAAATTGCAGTCCACAATTTTCTTAGCAAAACCAAAAAAGGAATCTACCCCAAACCGACCACCCGGAAAACCCACAAAATGGTGAAAATTATTATTTGGCTAGTAAAATGCATTGATGAAAGGAAGGGAATTTTTGGCCTGAAAACTACCTAGAAAATTATGCAAATTTTATCAGAACCTCCTGTTATAGCTCCAAATATTACCCTTGGTATTTGTGATGCTTGGTTTATGGCCTAGGGAAACCCCTCCTTCCAAAACTTGGTCCAAATATTTTAAAAAACAATGTTTTACTCCTTGTACGCTACTTTGCCCTGTGTTAAAAGCATGTACACGTGGGTCAGTCAATACCCAACCCGCATATATGTGTTAAAACACTTTAAAAAATTAAATCTCCTTAACTATGGGCAGAGTTCACGAGTTTTACCTATTGATTACCTCCTAGTGCCTATGGCCCAACTGTTCCCAACTGTTTCCCCAACTAAAAAACTAATTGGGTGAAGTATAAAAAGACTGCTATGGGAAGGCCTTAAGGAGGAGAGAAATGATAGAATTACTATACTGAGATTATCCCCTGATCAAGTCTGAAGTATCCCTGTGCTTCAAGCACTTCCCCAAGTTTAGGAAACCCTTATTTCCTTGAGTGTTGATATTCTCCAACTTGCTTGAGATATCATGGTATTGGTTATGGAAGAAGGTTGTTGAAGACTGGGACTGGATAGACCTAGAGGACGGTTCTGCTTGGAGCCGAAAGAGGAAGACTCAAGTGAACTCTTTCCATGTTTATTATAGTTTTCTACAATAAAAAGAAACGTTGTCTTGTTCCTGATATCGACTTTGTTTATGCATCATATGTTTTTGTTATGGTTTATGTATGAATAACTATTTTGATGTATAACTAACCATTTACTTATATGATATAAAGTTGATTTCACTAAAATGCTTTATCTATATGTTGCTATGTGTATTTGAATTGGTTGATTTGCATATTCGAAGATCAACGGGAGTTATAGAGGGTTTGAAACCTGGCTGGAACTACCCAAACGAAGGACATTCAGGTATGTTCATCCTCACACAGTTAGTTTATTTAAGCATGTTTCCTAAGTTGAATGCTTGTTTATTGTTGTAGATTACTCATGCTCTGTTGGGGTTCTCACCCAAAACCCTAGGGGACTTATTCCCTTAACAGAATTGATGACTCCACTGGGGATAACAATCTTGTTATTCCTAGTTTGGGTTATTCAGTGCCAATCAGGGCTCAGTTCTTAGTTTGCTTGTTGTGATTGTATTGCCTGCTCCTGTAGGAACTCAGACTTCAAGTCTGATCTTTTTCATCAGGCTTCATTTTTTATTTTTCTTGTAAAACTTCGTATGTGCATCTTTGTATGTTTACAGAAGCGTGCACACACTTGTTTCTGTGAACTGAAACCACGTATACGCGAGTTTATTTTGGCAGAAGTGCGTGTACACGCACCTGTGTAGGGACACAGTCGTGTATACAATTTTTTGCATGCTTTTTTCAAATCTTTCTACCCAGAAAGATTTGTTTCTTGGTCTTTGTGGTTTCTGAGTGGTCAGTTTCTATCTTCAAAATTTAATTATTCAGTGAGCTTACTGTTACGAATTCTCTCCTGCTTTGAAAAGTTTTGGCCTCGGTTTGCATTAGAGTGAGTTTTATGATTTGTGTTTGAACACACAAGGCTTCTTATAGAGGTTCTTGATTGTTCTGGTCTTTTGGAACAGAAGATTGTTTGCAATCTTTGTGTCAAACTTCATTATCGGTTTGTTTGCTTTGCTTCCCGTCATTTTTGTGGCCATACACTTTTTCTGCTTTTCGAAAGTTTCTTGTTGATGAATTTGAAAGTGTGTCTTTCCTGATTTCTTAATCAGTTTCTCAAAGCTCTTTTTTTGCTTTTGGATCATTTAATGCAATTTGAAGCCCTTTTTTGTTCAAGTTTTCATTCATGTTGAATTGATATCCTACAAAGTTTCCTTGCGCTTTTCTTTCAGTCTTTGAGTCTTTGGTGGAATTTTGAGTGCTTTTGAAAAGTTGTTTTTATTGTTTCTTGAAAAAGATAGGTTCTTAAAAAACATTGTTTTTTCTTTCTTTTGCTGAATTTGAGTTTGGTTTCTTTTGGTTTTTGATAGCGATTTGGGGTCTTTTTTATTAGTCCTTCTTGTTTGGTAAAGATTTTGTGTTCAAAATTCATATTCCTTTCAAACAATTAAGTTTGCTTATAAACAAATTGTTTTCATTTATTTTTAGAGTAATCTAGAATTTTTGCATTATCCTGTACATCTTGCATTAGGGTAGTTTTGCATCATTAAAGCATCAATAGTCTTTTTAGTTTTTGTGAGTGTGAAGTCTGCTATAAGAAAAGAAAAGGAAAAAAATTTTGCTTTATAGAAGCTTCTTAGAACCCAAGTAGAAGTTGCTTTTCATCAAAGAACAAACAAGTGCATTGCATATAAGTTAGTTTTTCATTAATTTCTTTTGCGTCATACGAACACCATCAGTTTCACTTCCATATTGTCCCTTTGACTTAAAAAGAACAGCCACTTAAAATCAAGCACTTAATAAAATAAACTAGAACTTTTTATATTGTCAATCAATATACACCAACAAGTTTTAGGTTTATATAGGGCCTTGGATTAGGTGAGAGGAGAGAAAACTTTCCAAGGCCATTCTAAATTCTAAAACATAGAAGTCTGAATAAAGAGTGAAATCAAATAGTGTTAGGGAGACCGGGAAAGCTCTGTGACTAGGAGTTAAGCACGAGGGTTTGTGAAGATAAGGACAAGAGATACCCCCTCTCTTACTTGTCGGATCTTACCTCACGACTGTTATGCCCGGCTTCTGATACAAGTTGGTATCTTTAGTTGCCTATCCTAGGGAGCTACACAAGTGGCTGCGGAGGGGAATCCCGTGGCACCTAAGGTTGATGTTCCATCACGTTCAACAGTACTTCTAGAGGGCACCCTTGTGAAGCTTGGGGGCTTGCATCAGCAAAGGCTATTGTCTGGAGGTTAGCGTAACTACCTCTGATACCTTCGCTAGTAGACATAGGGCATAATTACCCCAGTCTATTTTCGGAAGGCCCTTATTATTAACTTTCTTGTATTTTGGTGTCTGGTCCTAATCACCCGGAGCGGAAATAATTGGAAGTTGTTTGATTGCTGAATTATTTAGCGACATTTTTAGTGTGTGTTTTGTGCTCCTAGTTGGCCTAGCTTTCAATTTTCTTGAGTCTTTAAGTAGATCTTATAAAAATAATTCAAAGTGGCTGACCGATCACTTAGACGGTCCTATAGAATTTATGGGCTTTCACCTGCGAGTCCAAAGCCTTCTCCTGGAAGGCATAGGAGCGATTCTGCCAGTGGTTTTCAACCACTGGAATCTAGCACATCGGAGATTGATCCTCTGCTTGGGGGCATTAGTGCACAAGATAGACCTGGTACTACCACAGTGTTAGAGAGGAACACACCAGTTCTTTCTCGAGTACTCTTCCAGTCAGAAGATAATATTGAAGTAGAAGAGCTTTCAGAGTCGTTGCATCTCTGAATTCTCCTCTCCCTCCTAATCATCCAGACATATTGTTATATGTTGGAACTCCGACACACAAGCCTTCAAGCCCAGGTCCACACACATCTATCCCTTCAATGACCACTGCTGGAAGCATGGTATCCACCATGAGTGCTACGAGTATGCAAACTCCTATATCAGTACAAGGGGGAGGAACTATTTCCATCCCTTCTACATCCTTATTTGGGTCTACTTCCAGCACATCCTTATGGATTACTTCCATTCCATCGACAAGTGAAAGTTCCCAAGCTAATGCATACAGTTTTGTATTCTGCCTTTTTGGAATGCCCTCTTAAGGTATTTCTTCAGCTCCATTGAATGTATCATCAAATGCCTCCACATCCATGATGAGTGGATCAGCTTCTTTTCAAGGTTTCCCATTGGGAAGTGGTCATATACCACATTCCAATCTGACAGTAGGACCTATGCCTTTTCCTTTCACGAGTCAAGGCAACAATCCCTTTCAGAGTTGAACTAACCTTGTGGTTAGTGGGATCAGAGCTGGGAATCGATTTTTCGACCAACAAGGGAATGTGCCATACTCCTCAGTTAATTCTTTTCAAAGTTTTCCACCCTTAGCTAATGCTTGGAACCCTTACCAGGGGTTGTCGGCTACTTACAATACATCGTTAAGGGGAAACTTTACTGGTTACGGAGGGTTTACGGCTAGAGTTGGTCAAACTCTGAGTTCTACTGGACCACAAGGGTCACCTTTTGTTCTAGCAGGTTCTAACAGTTACTTCAGGCAACCTAGTGACTTTCAAAATCCAGGTCATTCTTTTCAGACTTTTGGAAATCCCACCCCATCTGGGTGGAATCCCCAAGGTCCCCCACGACTTCTGTTTCTAGCCACGCTTAATCTACTAGACTTGACTAAGTTGACAAATTATCCAATTAGATACAATTCAACTTGGCCTCCGGTCCCAACCAAACTTCCATCGGATATTCCAAAATTTGAAGGGAAGAATGGTGAAGGCCCAGACGACCATGTAACCACATTCCATTTATGGTGCTCATCCAACTCCTTGATCGATGATTCGATCAGGTTAAGATTATTTCAACGCACCTTAACTGAGAATGCAGCTAAGTGGTATATAGAGTTGCCAGGGGGCACCTTTACATCTTTTGCCGATTTGGCTAACATTTTCTTAAACCATTTTCAGTTGCCTATCCGTTACGAAGCCAAAACTGAACTTCTGGCCAATTTTCATCAAGACATGGCTACTCACATTTTGAATCATATCCAGGAATGGAGATGAAGAAAGAGGCTCATCAAAGCCAAAATTCAACCTGAATTCCATCTCGAATGGTTTTTAAAATCATTACAACCAGAGATCTCCAAGGATGTTTCTATGTCTGTAGTTTATTCCGAAGGGCAGGCTATCTTTTGCACTCAGCAGTTAGAACTAATATATTCTCAGTCTAGGACTCTTTAGAAAATCTTTCCCGATGCTCCTAGATCCACGGTTGATGTAGCCAAACTAAAGCCAAGCCCTCATGCTGATGGTATAGTTGGATCGGTTGATGCCAATATGGTGAACCTCTTGAACCAATTGCAGCAGTTGTCTCTACAAACTGCTTCTTCCAATCAGGTTGCACCGTCCACTACACCTTCCCAACCTTCTTCCATAAATGTCGTCCAAGCCTCTAACCCCAAAGGAAATCAACAATCTGATGGGAAGAAGAAGGGATGAGGTAAAAAGAAGAATCAGGAAGGGAAGGGTAATGCAAATAAGCCCGGAAATGGTGCTGATGAGGGTAGAAAAGAGTCTAAGAAGAAAGTTAAATTTCCATGCAAGTTGTGCAGTGGAGATCATTTGACTCATCTCTGCCCAAAAATTCAAGATGCTCAGCGCTTGTTAGTGTAGCAAGGGTCTTCTAGATCCCAAGTTCTCTTAACTAACCCTTTCCCCCAAGGACAGTAGTTGCTTGCTAGCACAAACTCTAACCATGGTACCTCTACAGGGGGCAACCAAGAGTGGGACAATTCCTCAAATGTTTTCATGATGAATTCTCGTGTCAATGTGGCTACATGGTCACATGATTATGGTGAAGTAGAAACATCCAAAGATAAATCTATTCCCAAAACTATGGACCCACTTCATATTGAGCAACCCTCTGTTGAGTGTATACCTCGGATATTGAAAGGTTCCACCAAGCGCACTACTATAAACCCTAATGCTAGGGCAGCCTAGAACTACTCCATTGTAGAAGATCTAGCTTAGAGTCCTTGCACCATGTCTGCTTTGGAGGTACTCCAGTCGTGTCCAGCTCAAAGAAGTGCTTTGCTTTCAGTGATCAGGGCAGTTGATCCAAACAATTCTTTAGTGCTCACTTTTGACATCCTCAATGTCAAAAAGAGACTCCCTCATCATATGTCTTTTCAAATAAAGTTTACTTACAGGAAAACTAACATTTTTCGAATAGTTATAGATGAGGGAGCTTCCACATGCGTAATGTCTATGTCATGTTGGAAGGCCATTGGATTGCCTTTGGCTGTTTTTTCACCCACTCTCTTGATAACATTTGACGAACATTCTCATAGGCCACACGGTATTATCCTGAACTTTCCTATATGTGTTGGAGGAAAGGTCGTTAATGTCGAAGTATAAATTGTTAATGCCAGCCTTGATTACAACCTCCTCTTAGGACAGAATTGGATTTATGAAATGGATGTCGTAGTTTCGACTCTGTTTCATGTCCTTTGTTTTTCTGATGAGGGGAGAATTGTTAAAGTTGATCAATTGGATTATTCTCCAGTTGACCCTTGTGTAACTTCGAATTCTAATGTTCCCTTGGTGGATAACCCTCGTCAACCTATCGAGAATCTAGGAGTTGGGATGTAGTCTTAATTGATGGGTACATTTGATCTTCCCACTCCTATAGCTAGAATCAATGCCATTTCATCCTCCAAAGAGTCTTCATGGGAAGAGTTCTTGTGAACTCATTATTTTTCAAACCCTTGGACCTTGCCTTTACCTACAACCACATTAGATGAAGGACAAGTGGGTGGAATGGCATTCTCTATGTCTACAGCAGAGCTTAGATATCATTCTATCGTTAACTCTGTAGACGACCATCCTACTCCTTTTTTAGAGGAAGAGTTAGATGGTGATGTGGCCCCAGCTTGGACCCTTGACTCTACTTTTGCTATGGATTGCTTAGATACAATTTTACCATCTAAAGAAGCAATCTTAGAAGCAATGACGGGTGTAGATCGACCATGGGAAGATTTACATCATCGTTCATATTTTCTTCCCAGATTGCAAGAAGTTGAATCTAGGTTCTCCAATCTGCTTACTAGAGATGTTTGTACGATTTCAAATCCTTTGGCTCCAGCACACATCTGTGCCGAAGGTAATATGTCGGTCATTTCAAAAACTGTACCGATAAACATCTCTAGGAACCCTAATGTGATAGAAAATGTCTTCATCAGAGCCAAGTGTTCCCTTGAAGAGATTCAAATTTACATCGACCTCTTTAAAGAGTTTCGGGATGTATTCGCTTGGTCTTATGAAGAAATGCCTGGTATTGATCCATCCATCATTCAGCATGAGATCAAGACATATGAAAATGCTGAGTCGATTCGTTAGAAGCTTTGGCCAGTCAACCCTAGGAAAGCAACAACTATTAAAGCTAAAGTAGAAAAGCTGCTCAAGGTGGGTTTCATATACCCCATTCCTTTAACGGATTGGGTTTCTAATCCAGTCCCAGTTGATAAAAAACAAGGAATGATCCGCGTATGCATTGACTTTAGGGATTTGAACAAAGCTTGTCCGAAAGATAATTACCCCACACCGTTTATTGATCAGATAGTTGATGAATGTGTGGGTAATGAGATTTTCTCCTTCATGGATGGATTCTTTGGGTATAATCAAATATCTATCAGTCCAAAAGACCAGCATAAGACAACTTTCATTTGTCCCTGGGGTACCTTTGCGTACAAAAAGATGCCTTTTTGTCTTAAAAATGCTAGAGCCGTGTTTCAGCGGGCCATGTCTTACGCTTTCCACAACATCAAGCATGTCATCGAAGCATACTTGGATGATTTAGCTACTCATTATCGAAAGAGAATCGATCACCCTAGTCACCTTCGGTTAGTTTTTGAGAGGTGGCAATTTTACAAGATCTGGTTGAATCCAAATAAGTGCATTTTCGCGGTTACATCCAGTCGATTGTTAGGGTTCATTGTATCAACTGAATGGATTTGAGTTCATCCCTTCAAGGTTGAGGCAATAATTCAGTTGCCTCCCCCATCTTCCATCCGACAACTTCAAAGTCTTCAGGGGAAGGAAAATTTCTTGAGACGGTTTATAGCAAACTATGCTGAGATAACTAAAGGATTTATGCATTTGTTGAGGAAAGGAGTTCTATTTTCATGGGACGACTTTACACACCAATATTTTGATGCCTTGAAGTAGGCGTTAATCTCTGCCCCGCTTTTGAGTCCACCAAATTATGGTAGAGATTTCCTTTTATATCTTGCAGTTGTAGAATCAACCATAGGTATGGTTCTGGTTCAGGAAGATGATGCTCTCACGGAGCATGTGATTTACTACTTGAGTCGAGGCTTGGTAGGTCCTGAACTACGCTATTCTCCGGTTGAGAAATTGGCCTTGGCAGCTGTCCATGTTGTCCAGTAGCTTCATCATTATATTCTGCTATGCAAAACATTTGTCTTAGCGGTGGTCAATCCTTTCCAATTTGTCCTCAGTAGGCGAGTGATTGGGGGCAAATACAATCGATGGATTGTTATTTTACAAGAATTCAATCTCGAGTTCTTGTCAGCCAAGTCTAATAAATCATTGGTTTTTGCGGAATTAATTTCCGAGCTGCTTTGTGGAGAAGATACCATTTATGAGGAAAGTTTCCGAGATGAACATCTATTCCTCATCTCTTCGCAAGATCCCTGGTATGGAGATATCATAATCTATCTCTGGACTTCGAAGTTCCCTCCTGCTTCCTCCAAGGATGAACGTCGGAAATTACATCACCTGGCTAAGAACTATGTCATCATTGGTGATACATTATATCGCCGAGGGGTTGATTCAATCCTTAGGCATTGTTTAACCTTAGAGGAAGCAGAGTTTGTTCTTAATGATTGCCACAATGGAGCTTGTGGTGGTCATCTATTTGGGCTTGCAACAGCCCAAAAAATCTTGTGTGCTGGCTACTTTTGGCCTTCGATTTTCAAAGATTGTATTGAAGCGGTCAAATGTTGCCACCCTTGTCAAGTCTATACTTAGAACATGCGCATTCATCCAGCTCCTCTTTTCCATGTTATCACTATCGGTCCTTTTACAAAGTGGGGTATTGACTTTAATACTTGTAATCTACCTTCAGTAGCGAATCACAAGTACATTATAATGGTCTTATACTACATTATGAAGTGGGCTGAGGCCATGCCTACTTATAAAAATGATAGTGAGATAGTGGCATTGTTCCTCTTCAATCAAATTATTTCACAGTTTGTATCCTGAGAGAGATTGTCACCGATCATGGCAGTCACTTCCAGAACCAACTAATGTCTGAATTGGCTCTTAAGTTGGGCTTCTAGTAGGAGCATTCGTCTCTGTATTATCCTCAAGCCAATCGGCAAGTAAAAGCCGTGAATAAGTCCCTCAAGACGATCCTGCAAAGGACAATTGACAAAAATCGCTCCAATTGGCATCTCATGTTGTATCTGGCTATCTAGGCATACCGAACCTGAGTAAAGACTGCCACCGTTTTTACACCTTTTCAATTAGTTTACGAACTGGAATCTATTTTTCCTGTTGAGTGGGAAATTACATCCCTTAAGCTAGCTATTGAGCTCCTTTCAGAGACCTCATGTCTCTAAGAGCGCCTCCTTCATTTGGAACATCTCAATGAGCAGCATTGAGATGTTGCCATAATCAATGAGGCTCATAAGAAAAGGGTTAAAACTCAGTACGATAAAGTTGTCTGTCCTCGAGTCCTTTCTGAAGGCGACCTTGTCTTAGTCTATGACCAAGATAAAGATGCTGGGGGGTAGGCAAATTCAATTCTATGTGGTATGGTCCCTTTATAGTGAAACAAGTTTTAGGAAAAGAGGCTTATGAATTAGTCAATTTTGAAGGGAACAAGTTGGTGGAGCCTCGAAATGAGCTCTACCTCAAGAAGTACTTTGCGTAGGTTACGGCTGAGCAATGGCTTCTTTGTATATTTTGTATTTTTGTACATATTTTATCGGGAGTTTTTGTGATATCGACACTTTTTTTATTTGCTTTGGCAGGTGTTGATGGATGACTTAGTCTATTTTAGATTCACCAACTGTGCTAGTTGACACACTCGAAATCTCGCTTCCACAGATTGGGTGATTTATTATCCATATGGTCAGTTGATGGTGTCAAGGGGAGTATATATTGGTTCCGTGTCAAATAATATTTCTGAATATACTGTCGTCATTAATTTACTATCTGGAGCTATTTCTTATGGAATTGATTCGTTGGTAGTGTATCTTGACTCACAACTGGTAGTGTCACAATTGAATAACATTTATCGGGTTCGGGATCCTTATTTATATCGCCAATTTTTGAGAGTGAGGATGTTGCAACGATCATTTGTTTTTATTACTTATTTTCACATTCCACGATCTGAAATTTCATTAGCGGATTCTATCGCTAATCAAGCATTAGATTGGCATATAATTCATTCATCAAGATAAAAACAAACATAAAAAATTTGGAACTGTATATATATCATAAAACTGCCTGTGTATACATAAAGTGTTCAAAAATAATATACAAAATCGGGACTAAATGCCCATAATCATGTCCAGTCTATCTACGACCCGACTCAGGATGAGCGACCAAGAAGGTGACTACTGCATTGGCCACACACCGAAGAATGCGAACCCAATCTCGTGGTACTCCTACCACGTGGTTCTGCATCTCCTTAGGTAGGTCTTCTACGACCACCATCGGTACCAGGTGAGTCAATCTCACCAAGTTTCTTTGGACTGCGTGTAATACCCTCTCTGTCTTTGCAACCACCTCTTCGGCACCTCTTCCACGATGCTTGTGCCACGGAAATCCGTCTGGTCTTACCAGACCCACATCTGGAACATGATCATTATGTCAGTGTTTTAATCCCATCAAAAATATTTCTAAGTTCATTTTTATATTTTAAAAACATAAAAAAAAAAACTTAAAAATTGATAAAACATAAAAAATGGTTACCTATCTCTCCCCATGCTGCGTTTGGTGGCAACACCAAATCTGGATCTCCTCTAAAATCCATGCCACCATAGGGATATTCGTCCATAGCAATGATTTGTTGTTCCCACCAAGAGAAGAACTCATCATCAAAAGCATTCCTCGGCATGTCCCCGCCTCCAAGGAATTTCATCAGGTCGGCCCACCTACCCATCCGAGGATCTCGGGGGCTACTGATAGAGACTGATACTTTGGGACGTAGCCTAGGAACCTTCTCGAAGAAGAAGGAGCACAAAATGGTCCCATATCCGAAATTTTTGTTCTGCCCTTTCTAAATGGAAGACAATTGGCTCTTCATGTTGGTAAGAAGAGGTGTACACCAATTAAAAATAGTGGTGAGACACTCCATGACCAAGCTCATGGATACTCGTGACGCTTGGTGCAATGAGGCTGATCCATTTATCTTGGCTATGGTAAATAGTAAGATCTTCAGGGACAAGCTCTCCACATGTTTTATTGGAATCTGGCTTCCAATTTTTTCTGGATGCCCAGGACAGTATATATGTACATAGTCTTCCACTGAAAGACTACCTCATGTCCAGCCAGTCGAATGTACAACTTCTCCTCTCCGAGAGAGACCAATGATAAAGTAAATATCCTCTACCTCTATCCTCAAAGGCATTTGATCAATCATAAATGCATCATCTTCGATACTCCAATAGTGGATTAGCATTTCAAGCAAACGGGTGTTGGCCTTGATATTGGGCATTTTTAAAATTTTCAATAATCCACATCCCCTCAATGCATCTAAGGCCTATTGATCATTCATAAATTCATTATCAGTGGTAGTATGCTCCCTCTCTCTCCATGTGATTGTCATCCTAAAAGAAAATTAAGTTTTAACCGTTAGATTTTTGTGTTGAAATTTCAAACTGCATATACGTGAGTCCCTTTCACACACAGTCACATGTAGGGCCTTCGTATACACGGATCTATAATATCCAACCCACGTATATGTCGCGTTGAAATTTTTAACATAAATTCCTACGGTCAAACCTTAATAAAAATTTCAAAAAACAATCATAAAGAAATGTAAGCTTGAATTGGGGGTTACTTGATGATTTTGATCCAATTTGAAAGGTCCAATTCTTTGTAGGGCAAGTTTTCTCTTTTTTCTCCACAGCTTTTGCTCTCAACACAAATGGTACAAATGGTGAGTCAAAAGGTCATTTTATATCTTTGAAAATGTCAAATTTTTTCAAAACTTGATTTTTTTTCGTCTCGTGAATCTTTTAACTTGTGAGCTTGGATTGTCAAGAATAGGTTTTTTTTTCAGGACATTTTAGACACTTCTTCATAAATTTCACATCGGTTCCATGACTGCTGACCCGTCATGGCAGGTATCATTTACTCACTGGCATATAGGTTAGGGAAACCATTTTTCGGTTGCATTTTGCATACTAGCCTCCATTTTTCGATACACTTGCCATAGGGTTGATCCCATTGTGTTATGGTTAGTAAACCACGTTCACTCGCCAATTTTTAAATCATGACACGATCGTAGAGTCATCCTTTACATGGGCATCGTAGTTATCACCTCACTGACATTGGTTGCCCATGTTGTTTTATCGAGTAGGCTGAGGAGTCCTCTTTAGTCCCGCCATGACTCGTGCGTTGAAGACTCATTCCTCTTTGCTTCTTTGCTTCATTCTGGCCTTATACCCTAGAGGCTCCTTTGTGTTAAGTTGTACTGTTGCATTTCATTTTGACCATTTGCATCTTTTGGCCTTGAGCCGGCTTCACTTGGACTCGTGTTTAAGCCACTTTTTGACCATGTCTTCTATAAACTCAAACTTGCAATCCCTTAGCTTTTGCAACTTGACACACGCTCAGACCTGTGGAAGGAACATCCCTTTGAGTGTCCTTGACCAGACTTGCCTCCCTGCATTGAGCATAGGAATGTTCCCATCCTAGGAACTAGATCATCTATTTCACTGGCACTCGTTCTTTCCATTGTACTATAGCATTCTTTTATTCTTTTTCGAACTTAAAGAAAAAGACAAAAAAACTCTATATTCCAAAAAAAGAGCGGGAACGGGACAACATTTCCATATATTGTTGGCAGCTAGAGTTAGTTGTGTCACCCTTGAACAAAGCACTCAAAAGAAAGTCTCTCCTCCATTTGGGTGGGATTTAGGTTGAATTAGGTATGCCTTAACCTTGTTATTGAGTCAGTTCTCCTCTGATTGGTTATCTCTTCCAATCATATGGAGAGTTTGTTCGTGCCTCCTGCATGACGAACTTATACAGAGTTATCCTATGCTGCCACATAGTCATCATTGAGTCATGCTTTTGTTCAAGGGAAGTAAGCCTGAGTCGGCTTCTTTGCGTGTCTCTTGACCTATTTTTTAGTCGGCCATCCCTGGTTGTTAGTGTCTTGTTTATCATCACATCAATTATATTGGTCCTTTACTCATGCTAGTTTGAGAAGGTCTCCACTGACTTCTTGCTGGCAGGTCTTGTCCTTATAAACAATGACATATTTCTCTAAGGATAGGCCTAGAGCCGCACCCTAGCCCTATTTTCATTATTGATAGGTCACCTTATGCTCAGCATCGATCAATATCATGGGTCTTTTACTGAGTGGTTTCCCTTGTGTTTGACATCAGCTTTCATTATCACACATTGGGATTCGTGCAGTGCCTTGGTTTCCATTTGACCCTATTGGTGGATTCCTCGCATCTGTGTCAGCTTTCATTATTGGTTGGTTTAGAGGGTTTTTATCGTGCGCTAGCTAGATCTTGTGTACGCCGAAAACGTGCTTCAGTTGGGTTACTACATCTTTTTCCATCCAATTCCTTCCACATTATTGGCCTACGGGTTGCACTCACACTAGATTGATGAAAGATGCCTTAATGCCTTCCTTCTAGCGGATCTTTTCCTATCGACTACGACTCATTTCTTTGGGGGAAAGTTATAGAGTCCATTTGGCAGTACCTTGGGGTTTGCAGTCATCAGTGGCAGATCCTTCGCTATCGACAATGGGAAACCATCAATGTCCCCTAATTGGTAGATTCTTCCAGCTGTTCGACCTCAGCTCATTCATTTTCACTTTTTAGATTGTACTGAGTACCTTGACTCTCATTTTCATTATCGGTGAGTAGTCTCACATTTGTTAATGGTATACATCAATGACCGGTAATGAAACGATTTCTCACATGGTAAACTTTAGATCATTTTTTCCCACTGTGTAGAAATGTACCACGGCAGTTGGTGAAGACCTCAGGTTGCATCAACATTCTTTGGTTCACTTTTTAGTTGCTCCTGTTGCTACTAGTTGACACCACCCACATTATATGTTGCAGTCCTTCACAGCAACATCTTATATGCTGGCATCCGAGTTGCGATGTAGTATCATCTTATTCCATCATGTTCATTTTGTACTATTGGGATCAGTTTTTGACATCAGTGATCAGCTTCATCCTTTAGCTTCATTGATCATTTTCTTATATATGGGATGTTCATACATGTACTTGTTCGATCGGGATCAGATGATTCATTATGTACTTTCGGTATCTTATACTTGTATACATAGTGGATCCGCTTGTACTTGATATGCAGACATGCTTTACTTTCTCTAAGCATGGGTATGCCCACCTCAGACAGCTATTTCTTTCTGATCTTCTTTTTGATGGCTTGGCAGGCTGAAATCTGGTGAAGTCCTTCTCAGTTTTTGATAGGTTTCCTTTCCATATACTTAATACATTTCGGCCATCATGTACCCCTTCTGACCTCATATATTAGGGGGAATCTGTTATAGCTCCAAATATCACCCTTGGTATTTGTGATGCTTGGTTTATGGCCTAGGGCAACCCCTCCTTCCAGACTTGGTCCAAATATTTTAAAAAACAGTGTTTTACTCCCTGTACGCTACTTTTCCCTGTGTTAAAAGCATCTACACGTGGATCAGTCAATACCCAACCCACGTATATGTGTTAAAACACTTAAAAAAATTAAATCTCCTTAATTGTGGGTGGAGTTCACGGGTTTTACATGTTGATTACCTCCTAGTGCCCGTGGCCCAACTGTTCCCAACTATTTCCCCAACTAAAAAACTAATTGGGTGAAGTATAAAAAGACTACTATGGGAAGGCCTTAAGGAGGAGAAAAATGATAGAATTACTATACTAAGATTATCCCCTGATCAAGTCTGAAGTATCCCTGTGCTTCAAACACTTCCCCAAGTTCAGGAAACCCTTGTTTCCTTGAGTGCTGATATTCTCCCACTTGCTTGAGATATCATGGTATTGGTTATGGAAGGAGGTTGTTGAAGACTGGGACTGGAGGGACCTAGAGGATGATTCCTCTTAGAGCCGGAAGAGGAATACTTAGGTGAACTCTTTCCATTTTTATTATAGTTTTCTACAATAAAAAGAAACGTTGCCTTGTTCCTGATATCGACTTTGTTTATGCATCAAATGTTATTATTATGGTTTATGTATGAATGACTATTTTGATGTATAACTAACCATTTACTTATATGATATAAAGTTGATTTCACTAAAATGCTTTATCTATATGTTGTTATGTGTATTCGAATTGGTTGATTTGCATATTCGAAGATCATCAGGAGTTTCAAAGGGTTTGAACCCTGGCTGGAGCTGCCTAAACGAAGGACATTCGGGTATGTTCATCCTCACATAGTCAGTTTATTTAAGCATGTTTCCTGATTTGAATGCTTTCTGCTTGTTTTAGATTACTCCTGCTCTATCGGGGTTCTGACCCAAAGCCCTAGGGGACTTATTGCCTTAACACCTCCCCTGCAAATACCCATAAAAACCCAAAAATAGTTGGGCCTCATTCAAACCTTCCAAAATCACCCCCAATTTGTGTGAGCTCCCTCTCAGCTGGGTAATTCATACTACTTGATAAATAGCTGGAAAATCCATCCCAAAATTAGTTGAAAACATCTTCAACAATTCTCCTTATTTCCCCTTGTGAATCCTTAGCCCCAACTCTAGTTCAAGCCTCCACAACCAAGGTGCTCCTCTAATTATTACATAGGCTCAATCAAACTACTTTGGCACTGGCCCAAGAAGAAGAAACTTCAGCCTAAAGGAAGTCCCCCCAACCTACCCACCAAACCACTGCAAAAACGATGCTGGATGTCAATAGAATGTATCCCTAAATTCATGGAACCAATTCTACCATGAATCTTACTCCCCTAAAATATATGTGGTCCCTTATTGCGCCCCGATTTCTCCTCAATAGCTCGAATCTCCTGAGAAATCCCACTCGAACGACTCCAAAAATTCAACAAATACTCTCCTAGGGTGACCCTCGAAGTTCATTGAAGGTAGAGGTGGAATTCCCGTTTGGAAATTCCTTGTACTAAAAAGCCACAAGAGAAGATGAAAGGTGAAATGTAATAGTCAAAATATGATTATAAAATGAGTCCATCATCCTTTTATAGTTTCTCCCCATGCTTCTATACTCCTCTTTTAATTATTATTTTACTGGTGAGGGTTGTTTTCCACTCAGTGACTTTTGCCTCCATTTTAATAAAATAATAATTTACCACCAATCTCCAATAAAATAATACTTACCACCTATTGTAGCTGCTACAACTACCCTCCAAACATTTTCCCATTATTTGGTTTTGGAGCCATCCTTCTATCCACAGGAGCTTATCTCTTACTATCATTGAGTATTCATGGTATGTCAAAGATTTATCTTTTTATGTTGTGCTTGTGACTCTTTGTTTCGACCTTGATCTAAATTTTTGCAGGCACAAGGAACCTTTAGCATTTACCTTGCAACATTGTTGGCATTGCCTCTAGAAATTGCACAATCCTTCTTAACAGGCCATCCTTTAGCTTGAGAACTATGCAGTTCTAGATGGAGGCCCAGCATTCATGATGGAAACTGTGCAAAGCATCCCTTAAGCTCATAAACTATGCAATGCACTGAGTCAAGAAGCTTCCCAGCCCTTGGGAATTACACAATCCTTCTTGGAAATGTGCATGAAATTTTCCCAAAAAGGAAAAAAAATCAAAAATAAAAAGGAAAAAAAATCATCTCTAAAAAATAGGGTTCCATTAATTAGTTTCTTGAAGGTGACACAGTTACTATTTTTGTAACTTTCTACCAAGTGTCAATTTTTCCTTGATTTTAGACACACACATCATAAGCCTCAATCAATCTAGATATATTGAATTAGAACCACTAGAGATCATTTATGCATTTGATCTTGGAGCCCTATCATTCCCAAGGAGATCAACGAGCCTTCGGTAGGAGTTTGCAATGCTTTTCCAGATGAGTTTTCCTTTTGTCTTCTTTCAACGCTTTTTCAGTTGTTTTTTACATTTTATCTTCTTAAAGTGTTGTTTCACATGTTTCTTTTCATGGTTGCTGGCGTTTTGATATATATTAGCTTATTCAAGTGTCGATTTGGTCTATCATTCGCCTTTCACAAGTGTCGCATTAGTTTCTTATTTTTTCTCATTAGTGGTTGTCGTTGTCGCAATTCTTCTTGTATGTTTGTTTTTCCTTTTGCATATTGATATTCCACACTTTTTTGCCTTGAATTTTATCTATAATTACTCATATTTTCACTTTAACATGCACTATCACTCAGATTTGCTTGTTTCCCACACTCTCACCGGGCAGATACGCTCTTCCCTTGGCTAGTTTTCACTTTGTCTAGATGGGCATTGTGCGAATTTGGAACTCAACCTGCAAGATTGGCCTCTAAGACTATCCAATACGCAATATAGGCTGACCCAACTGTGCATTACACAGTTCCACGGCTCAGGCCTGCCACCTTGTCCACTAAAACTACACAATCCACAGTCTCTCCCACATTCTTCCAAGGGTGGACTGTGCATTGCAAAGTCTGTAGCCTCAAGTTGCATCACTGGCTACTAAAAATGTGTAATGTGCAGTCCCCTCAACCATCCTCCATCCCTTCAGTTCCAAAATTATGTAATTTTCCCAATCAATGCATGTGGTTGTGCCTAATCTTTCTCTGTAAGTTAACTTGTTAAAGCTAATTTATTGACCACCATGAGTTCTTTTTCCTCTCACAGGTATTGTAGGTGTTGGGCATTTCCCTTCATCAGTCATTTTTAGCATGGCACCCAAGAGACCTTCTTCAAAGCATACCATAGAGAGAAGCATCGTGGAGGTAGTTAAGAGTACACCAATTTACTTGCCAGTATACTCAGACACTCAACTATTTGTGGAAAAGGAATAAGATATTACATGATAGAAGGTGAATGAAATTTTCTCAGCAAGAACCTTCAAAGTAGATCTGGAAGACTGGTAGGTGTACATTAATGTCCAGAAGTTGAGGCTACATAGGATTGCATGTAGTACCTAGAATTCCCATGTGAAAATTTTATTTGTTTGATATTATCTCACACAGATCCAAAGACTATGACTCTTGGAAGTACCAACGGACAGATGCTTACTTCTTTTCTGGTAGAAACTATCATCTTATGTACCACTTACCTGAGCCAGAATCACTCATGGATTCATACTTCTATGCGAAGACCAACCACTTGAGCACCAAGAAGATTGTTAAAGGTTGGGTGAAAGAGCGATCAAAGTTTTATCTGACACCCACCAGTACATATAGGAAAAAATCTCTCAGGAGGGTTTATCAATTATTGATCATCTTATGTTGCAGAATATACAGTCAACAAAGCACTTACACCTTTCCTAAAGAGTGGGCTTTCTTACTGGACCAGGTTGTGAATGAAAGGAAACCATTCAACTAGTCATATTAGTTGGCTTGACAGTTGCGGATCCATGTGTCTATCACCCTTATTCCTCCTAAGGGTAGGAAATATAGATTTTGTATGTTTGCATGTCTATTGGATGCAATTTTCACACACAATTCATTCCCCAACATGAATTGGACTTGGACACCACAAGAGCCTACTGTGTATGTTCAGAAGACCATCATAAGATAGCTTTCATTTGTCCTTGGGGTACCTTTGCATACAGAAAGATGCCTTTTGGTCTTAAAAATGTTGGAGCCACGTTTCAGCGGACCATGTCTTATGCTTTCCATGACATCAAGCATGTCATCGAAGCATACTTGGATGATTTAGCTACTTGTTCTCGAAAGAGAATCAATCACCCTAGTCACCTTCGATTAGTTTTTGAGAGGTGTTGATTTTACAAGATTTGGTTGAATCCAAATAAGTGCATTTTCGCGGTTACATCTGATCGATTGTTAGGGTTCATTGTATCAACTGAGGGGATTCGATTTCATCCCTTCAAGGTTGAGGCAATAATTCAGTTTCCTCCCCCGTCTTCCATCCGACAACTTCAAAGTCTTCAGGGGAAGGCAAATTTCTTGAGATGGTTTATAGAAAAATATGATGAGATAACTAAAGGATTTATGCGTTTGCTAAGGAAAGAAGTTCCATTTTTATGGGGCTACTTTGTGCAATGATCTTTTGATGCCTTGAAGCAGGCGTTAATCTCTGCCCCGCTTTTGAGTCCACTAGATTATGGTAGAGATTTCCTTTTATATCTTGCAGCCACAGAATCAACCATAGGTATGGTTCTGGTTCAGGAAGATGATGCTCTCACGGAGCATGTGATTTACTACTTGAGTCGAGGCTTGGTAGGTTTTGAACTACGCTATTCTCCAGTTGAGAAATTGGCCTTGGCAGCTGTCCATGCTGTCCAGCAGCTTCGTCATTATATTCTGCTACGCAAAACATTTGTCTTAGTAGCAGTCAATCCTTTCCAATTTTTCCTCAGTAGGCGAGTGATTGGGGGAAAATACAATCGATGGATTTTTATTTTACAAGAATTCGATCTCAAGTTCTTTTCAGCCAAGTCTAGGAAATCATTGGTTTTTGTAGAATTAATTTCTGAGCTGCTTTGTGGTGAAGATACCATTTATGAGGAAAGTTTCCCAGACGAACATATATTCCTCATCTCTTCACAAGATCCCTAGTATGGAGATATCATAATCTATCTCCAGAATTCTAAGTTCCCTCCTACTTCCTCCAAGGATGAACGTCGAAAATTACGTCACTTGGCTAAGAACTATGTCATCATTGGTGATACATGATATCGTTGAGGGGTTGATTCAATCCTTAGGCAGTGTTTAACCTTAGAGGAAGCAGAGTTTTTTCTTAATGATTGCCACAGTGGAGCTTGTGGGGGTCATCTATTTGGTCTTACAACAGCCCAAAAAATCTTGCGTGCTGACTACTTTCGGCCTTCGATTTTCAAAGATTGTATTGAAGTAGTCAAATGTTGCAATCCTTGTCAAGTCTATACTCGGAACATGCACGCATTAGAGTGAGGATGTTGCAATGATAATTTTTTTATTACTTCTTTGCACATTTCACGATCTGAAAATTCATTAGTGGATTCTATTTCTAATCAAGCATTAGATTGGCATTTCATTCATTCATCAAGATAAAAACAAACATCAAAAATCTGGAACTGTATATATATATATATATATATATATATATATATCATAAAATTGCCTGTGTATACATAAAGTGTTCAAAAATAATATACAAAATCAGGACTAAATGCCCATAATCATGTCCATCCTAACTATGACCGAGATCAGGATGAGCGGCCAAGAAGGTGACTACTGTGTTGGCCACACGCCAAAGAATATGAACCCAGTCTCGTGGTACTCCTACCACATGGTGCTGCATCTCCTCAGGTAGGTCTTCTATGACCACCATCAGTACCAGGTGAGTCAATCTCACCAAGTTTCTTTGGACTACGTACAAGACCCTCTCTGTCTCTGCAACTGCCTCTTCGGCACCTCTTCCACGACGCCTGTGCCGCAGAAATCTGTCTGGTCTTACCGGACCCACATCTAGAACATGATCATTATGTCAGTATTTTAATCCCATCAAAAATATTTCTAAGTTCATTTTCATATTTAAAAAAAAAAAAATCTTAAAAATTGATAAAAACTTAAAAAATGGTTACCTATCTCTCCCCATGCTGCGTTTGGTGGCAGCAGCAAATCCAAATCTCCTATGAAATCCATGCCAGCATAGGGATAGTCGTCCACAGCGATGATTTGTTGTTCCCACAAAGAGAAGAACTCATCATCGAAAGAATTCCTCGGCATGTCCCCACCTCCAAGGCGTTTCATCAAGTCGGCCCACCTACGCATTCGAGGATCTTGGGGGCTAATGATAGAGACTGATACTTTGGGACGTAGCCTAGGAACCTTCTCGAAGAAGAAGGAGCACAAAATGGTCCCATATCCAAAATTTTTGGTCTGCCCTTTCTGAATGGAGGACAACTGGCTCTTCATATTGGTAAGAAGAGGTGTACACAAATCAAAAATAGTGGTGAGACACTCCACAGCCAAGCTCGTGGATACTCATGACGCTTGGTGCAATGAGGCTGATCCGTTTGTCCTGGCTATGGTAAACAGTAAGATTCCCAGGGACAAGCTCTCCACATGTTTTATTGGAACCTGGCTTCAAATTTTTTCCATATGCCTAGGACAGAATATATGTACGTAGTTTTCCACTGAAAGACTACCTCATGTCCGGCCAGTCAAATGTACAACTTCTCCTCTCTGGGAGAGACCAGTGATAAAGTAAATATCCTCTACCTCTATCCTCAAAGGCATTTGATCAATCATAAATGCATCATCTTCGATACTCCAATAGTGGATTAGCATTTCAAGAAAACAGGTGTTGGCCTTCATATTGGGCATTTTGAAAATTTTCAACAAGCCACATCCCCTCAATGCATCTAAGGCCTATTGATCATTCATAACTTCATTATCAATGGTAGTATGCTCCCTCTCTCTCCATGTGATTGTCATCTTGAAGAAAATTAAGTTCTAACTGTTAGATCTTTGTGTTCGAAGTTCAAACCGCGTATACGCAAGTCCCTTTCACACACAGTCATGTGTAGGGCCTTCATATACGCGGGTCTATAATATCCAACCCATGTATATGCCGCGTTGAAATTTTTAACATAAATTCCTACAGTCAAACCTCAATAAAAATTTATAAAACAATCATAAAGTAATGTAATCTTGAATTGGGGGTTACCTGATGATTTTGATCCAATTTGAATGGTCCAATCCTTTGGGGGGCAAGTTTTCTCTTTTTCTCCACACCTTTTGCTCTCAACAAAAATGGTACAAATGCTGAGTCAAAACGTCATTTTATAGCTTTGAAAATGTCAAATTTTTTCAAACCCTGATTCTTTTCATCTCATGAATCTTTTAACTCATGAGCTTGGATTGTCGAGAATAGGTTGTTTTTCAAGACATTTTGGACGCTTTTTCGGAAATTTCACATCGGCTCCATGACTGCTAACCCATCATGGCAGGTATTGTTTACTCACTGGCATATAGGTTAGGGAAACCATTTTTCTATTGCATTTTTAATACTAGCCTCCATTTTTCAATACACTTGCCATAGGGTCGATCCCATCGTGTTATGGTTAGTAAACCATGTTCACTCGCCAATTTTTAAATCATGACATGATGGTAGATCCATCCTTTACATGGGCATCATAGTTATCACCTCTCTAACATTGGTTGCCCGTGTTGTTTTATTGAGTAGGCTCAGGAGTCCTCTTTAGTCCCACCATGACTTGTGCATTGAAGATTCATTCCTCTTTGCTTCTTCGCTTCGTTCTAGCCTTATACCCTAGAGGCTCCTTTGTGTTAAGTTGTACTACTGCATTGCATTTTGACCATTTTCACCTTTTGGCCTTGAGTCGGCTTCACTTGGACTCGTGTTTAAGCCACTTTTTGACCATGTCTTCTACAAACTCAAACTTGCAATCCCTTAGCTTCTGCAACTTGACACACCCTCAGACCTGTGGAAGGAACATCCCTTTGAATGTCCTTGACTAGACTCACCTCCCTGCATTGAACATAGGAATGTTCCCATCCCAGGAACTAGATCATATGTTTCACTAGCACTCGTTCTTTCCACTGTACTATAGTATTCTTTTATTCTTGTTCCAACCTAAAGAAAAAGACAAAAAATTATATATTCCAAAAAAAGAGTGGGAACAGGACAACATTTCCATATATTGTTGGCAGCTAGAGCTAGTTATGTCGCCCTTGAACAAAGCAATCAAAAGAAAGTCTCTCCTCCATTTGGGTGGGATTTAGGTTGACTTAGGTACGCCTTAACCTCGTTATTGAGTCAGTTCTCCTTCAATTGGTTATCTCTTCCAATCATATGGAGAGTTCATTCGTGGCTCATGCATGATAAACCTATACCGAGTTATCATATGCTTCCACATAGTCATCATTGAGGCGTGCTTTTGTTCAAGGGAAGTAAGCCTGAGTCAGCCTCTCTGCGGTGTCTCTTGACCTATTTTTTAGTCGGCCATCCCTGGTTGTCAATGTCTTGTTTATCATCACATCAGTTATAATGGTCCTTTACTCGTGCCGGTTTGAGAAGGTCTCCATTGACTTCTTGCTGGCAGGTCTTGTCCTTATCAACAACGACATATTGCTCTGAGGATAGGCCTAAAGCCGTACCCTAGCCCTATTTTCATTATTGATAGGTCACCTTATGCTCAGCATCGATTAGCATCATGGGTCTTTGACTGAGTGGTTTCCCTTGTGTTTGACATTAGCTTTCATTATCACACACTGGATTTGTGCAGTGCCTTGGTTTCCATTTGACCCTGTTGTTGGATTCTTTGCCTCTATGTCAGCTTTCATTATTGGTTGGTTTAGAGGGTTTCTATCGTGTGCTAGCTAGATCTTGTGTACAATGGAAACGTGCTTCGGTTGGGTTACTATATCGTTTTTCGTTTGATTCCTTCCAAATTATTGGCCTACAAGTTACACTCGCACTAGATTGATGAAGGATTCCTTAATGCCTTCCTTCTAGCGGATCTTTTCCTATTGACTATGACTCATTTATTTGGGCCAATGATATAGAGTCCATTTGGTAGTACCTTGGGGTTTGCAGTCATCAGTGGTAGATCCTTCACTATCAATAGTGGGAAACCATCAATGTCCCCTGATTGGTAGATTCTTCCAGGTGTTCGACCTCAGCTCATTAATTCGCACTTGCTAGATCGTACTGGGTACCTTGACTCTCATTTTCATTATCGGTGAGTAGTCTCGCGTTTGTTAACGGTATACATCAATGACCGGTAATCAAACAATTTCTCACATGGTTTACTTCAAATCATTTATTCCCATTGTGTAGAAATGTACCACGACAGTCGGTGAAGACCTCGGGTTGCATCAACATTCTTTGGTTCACTTGTCAGTTGCTCATGTTGCTGCTAGTTGACACCACCCACATTATATGTTGCAATCCTTCACAGCAACATCTTATATGCTGGCATCTGAGATGTGATGTAGTATCATCTTATTCCATCATGTTCATTTGGTACTATTGGGATCATTTTTTGACATCAGTGATCAGCTTCATCCTTCAACTTCATTGATCATCTTCTTATGTATGTGATGTTCAGACATGTACTTGTCCGATCATGATCAGATGATTCATTATGTACTTTCAGTCTTTTATACTTGTATACATAGTGGATCCGGTTGTACTTGATATGTGGACATGCTTTACTTTCTCTGAGCATGGGTATGCCCACCTCAAACAGTTGTTTCTTTCTTATCTTCTTTTTGATGGCTTGGCAGGCTGAAATCTGGTGAAGTCCTTCTCAGTTTTTGATAGGTTTCCTTTCCATATACTTAATACATTTCGGCCATCATGTACCCCTTCTGACCTCATATATTAGGGGGCATCTGTTATACCTCTAAATATCACCCTTGGTATTTGTGATGCTTGGTTTATGGCCTAGGGCAACCCCTCCTTCCAGACTTGGTCCAAATATTTTAAAAAACAGTGTTTTACTCCCTGTACACTTCTTTTCCCTGTGTTAAAAGCATGTACACACGGGTCAGCCAATACTCAACCCACGTATATGTGTTAAAACACTTAAAAAAATTAAATCTCCTTCACTGTGGGCAGAGTTCACGGGTTTAACCTGTTGATTACCTCCTAGTGCCTGTGGCCCAACTGTTCCCAATTGTTTCCCCAACTAAAAAACTAATTGGGTGAAGTATAAAAAGACTACTATGGGAAGGCCTTAAGGAGGAGAGAAATGATAGAATTACAATACTAAGATTATCCCCTGATCAATTCTGAAGTATCGTTGTGTTTCAAGCACTTCCCCAAGTTCAAGAAACCCTTGTTTCCTTGAGTGTTGATACTCTCCCACTTGCTTGAGATATCATGGTATTGGTTATGGAAGGAGGTTGTTGAAGACTGGGACTGGAGGGACCTGGAGGACGGTTCCTCTTGGAGCCAGAAGAGGAAGACTCAGGTCAACTCTTTCCATGTTTATTATAGTTTTCTACAATAAAAAGAAATGATGTCTTGTTCCTGATATCGACTTTGTTTATGCATCAGATGTTATTGTTATGGTTTATGTATGAATGACTATTTTGATGTATAACTAACCATTTACTTATATGATATAAAGTTAATTTCACTAAAATGCTTTATCTATATGCTGCTATGTGTATTCGAATTGGTTGATTTGAAAATTCTAAGATCATCAGGAGTTGTAAAGGGTTTGAACCCTAGCTAGAACTGCCCAAACGAAGGACATCTGGGTATGTTCATCCTCGCATAGTTAATTTATTTAAGCATGTTTCCTGAGTTGAATGCTTGTTGTAGATTACTCCTGCTCTGTTGGGTTCTAACCCAAATCCCTAGGGAACTTATTCTCTTAACACCTCCCCTGCAAATACCCATAAAAACCCAAAAATGGTTGGACCTCATTCAAACCTTCCAAAATC
Source organism: Pinus tabuliformis (assembly GCA_031772625.1). NCBI lineage: Eukaryota > Viridiplantae > Streptophyta > Pinopsida > Pinales > Pinaceae > Pinus > Pinus tabuliformis. The sequence continues at coordinate 1,214,371,794 of CM062804.1, read as the reverse complement.
ACCCCCAATTTGTGTGAACTCCCTCTCAGCTGCATAATTCATACTACTTGATAAATAGCCAGCAAATCCATCCCAAAATTAGCTGAAAACATCTTCAACAATTCTCCTTATGTCCCCTTGTGAATCCTTCGACCCAACTCTGGTTAAAGCCTCCAAAACCAAGGTGCTCCTCTAATTATTGCACAGGCTCAATCAAACTACTTTTTCACTAGCCCAAGAAGAAGAAACTTCAACCTAAAGGAAGTCCCCCCAACCTACCCACCAAACCACTGCAAAAACGATGCTGGATGCCAATAGAATGTGTCCCTAAATTCATGGAACCAATTCTACCATGAATCTCACTCCCCTAAAATATATGTGGTCCCTTACTGTGCCTAGCTTTCTCCTCAATAGCTCAAATCTCCTGAGAAATCCCACTTGAACAACTCCAAAAATTCAACAAATACTCTCCTAGGGTGACCCTCGAAGTTCACCAAAGATAGAGGTGGAATTCCCATTTGGAAATTCCTTGTACTAAAAAACAACAAGAGAAGATGAAATGTGAAATTTAATAGTCAAAATATGATTAGAAAATGAGTCCATCCTCCTTTTATAGTTTCTCCCGATGCTTCTAGACTCCTCTTTTAATTATTGTTTTACTAGTGAGGGTTGTTTTCCACTCAATGACTTTTGCCTCCATTTTAATAAATAATAATTTACCACCAATCTCCAATAAAATAATACTTACCACCTATTGTAGCTGCTACAACCACCCTCCAAAAATTTTCCCATTATTTGGTTTTGGAGCCATCCTTCTATCCACAGGAGCTTATCTCTTACTATCATTGAGTATTCATAGTATGTCAAAGATTTATCTTTTTATGTTGTGCTTATGACTCTTTGTTTCGACCTTGATCTAAATTTTTGCAGCCACAAGGAACCTTTAGCATTGACCTTGCAACATTGTTGGCCTTGCCTCTATAAATTGCACAATCCTTCTTAACAGGCCATTCTTTAGCTTAAGAACTATGCAGTTCTAGATGGAGGCCCAGAATTCATGATAAAAATTGCACAAAGCATCACTTAAGCTCATAAACTATGCAATTCACTGAGTCAAGAAGTTTCCCTGCCCTCGGGAATTAGACAATCCTTCTTAGCAATGTGCATGAAATTTTCCCAAAAATGAAAAAAAATCAAAAAGAAAAAAATCATCCCTCAAAAATAGGGTTCCATTAATTAGTTTCCCAAAGGTGACACAGTTACTATTTTTGTAACTTTCTACCAAGTGTCGATTTTTCCTTGATTTTAGACACACGCATCATAAGCATCAATCAGTCTAGATCTATTTAATTAGTGCCACTAGAGATCATTTATACATTTATTCTTGGAGCCCTAGCATTCCCAAGGAGATCAACGAGCCTTCGGTGGAGTTTGCAACGCTTTTCCAGATGAGTTTTCATTTTGTCATCTTTTGACGCTTTTTCAGTTGTCTTTTTACATTTTGGCTTATTAAAGTGTTGTTTCACATGTTTCTTCTCATGGTTGCTAGTTTTTTTATGTATATTAGCTTATTCAAGTGTTGATTTGGTATATCGTTCGCCTTTCACAAGTGTCGCATTAGTTTCTTATTTTTTCTCATTAGTGGTCATCGTTGTCGCAACTCTTCTTGCATGTTTGTTTTTCCTTTTGCATATTGATATTCCACACTTTTTTGAATTGAATTTTATCTATACTTACTCATATTTTCACTTTAAAATGCACTATCACTCAGATTTGCTTGTTTCTCACACTCTCACCAGGCAGATATGCCCTTCCCTTGGCTAGTTTTCACTTTGTCTAGATGGGCATTGTGCGACTTTAGAACTCAACCTGCAAGATTGGCCTCTAAGACTATGCAATGTGCAATATAGGCTGACGCAACTGTGCATTACACAGTTCCAGGGCTCAGGCCTGCCACCTTGTCCGCTGAAACTACACAATCTCTAGTCTCTCCCACAGTCTTCCCAGGGTGGACTATGCATTTCAGAGTCTCTAGCCTCAATTTGCATCACTGGCTGTTAAAAATGTGTAATATGTAGTCCCCTCAACCTTCAATTCCAAAATTGTGTAATTTTCCCAGTCAATGCATGTGGTTGTGCCTGATATTTCTTTGTAATTTAACTTGTGAAAGCTCATTTATTGACTACCATGAGTTCTTTTTCCTCTCACAGGTATTGTAGGTGTTGGGAATTTATCTTCATTAGTAATTGTTATCATGGCACCCAAGAGACCTTCTTCAAAGCATACCATAGAGAGAAGCATCGTGGAGATAGTTAAGAGTAGAGTAGTTTACTTGCCAGTATACTTAGACACTCAACTATTTGTGGAAAAGGAACAAGATATTACATGATAGAAGGTGAATTGAATTTTCTCAGCAAGAACCTTCAAAGTAGATCTGGAAGACTGGTAGGTGTACATTAATGTCCAGAAGTCGAGGCTACATAGGATTGCATGGAGGTACCTAGAATTCCCATGTGAAAATTTTATTTGTTTGATATTGTCTCACACAGATCCAAAGACTATGACTCTTGGAAGTACCAACGGACGGATGCTTACTTCTTTTCGGGCAGAAAACTATCATCTTATGTATCGCTTACCTGAGCCAGAATCGCTCATGGATTCATACTTCTATGCGAAGACCAACCACTTGAGCACCAAGAAGATTGTTAAAGGTTGGGTGAAAGAGTGATCAAAGTTTTATCTGACACCCACCAGTACATACAAGAAAGAATCTATTAGGAGGTTTTATCAGTTGTTTATCATCTTATGTTGCAGAATATATGGTCAACAAAGCACTTACACCTTTCCTGAAGAGTGGGCTTTCTTATTGAACCAAGTTGTGAATGAAAGGAAACCATTCAACTGGTCATATTAGTTGGCTCAATAGTTGTGGATCCATGTGTCTAATTCCCTTATTCCTCCTAAGGGCAGGAAATATAGATTTTGTATGTTTTTATATCTATTGGATGCAATTTGCGCACACAATTCATTCACTAACATGAATTGGACTTGGACACCACAAGAGCCTAGTGTGTATGTTTATTGCAAGCTACTTTCAGAGTGCATCAATAGTGGAGTAATGGAGAAACTAATTGATAACTTCCTCATTCCATTGTACAAGATGATCTTTGACGAAGAGCCACCTTGCATGTCACATGGGGCAATGAAAGCAGTATGACAAACAATAGATTAGTTTGCCTCACCGGATGGCACTTTCCTCAGGGTATTTGGCGAACAAAAGTTGCCACATATTTTATCGAGGTACGCCACCGATAAGTTAGTCATGCAATAATTTTCATATCATCTCTCCATAGGGTTGTCATTAGCTCTGCATAGGAATAAAAGAGAACCTTTGCATATCAGATTATACAAGATCAGTAACTTGAAAGTTGCATATACCGAAGGGAAAGAGATAGATAAATTTTCATTCATACTCGGGACTTCAATCCAAGGAGTATTTTCAAAGACCATTGTGCGAGGATCCATTTTCATTAGCTAAGCGAGACCGTTCACTGGAAGAAGGAGGATGTATGAAGGAATTTTTACAATGCCTCCAAGTCTTGCGAGCCAATCATTTTGGCAGGAACTTCATAGGTTACTCCATAGTAGGAAGTTACTCGAGAGGCACCACTAGCAAAAGTACGTAACCCAATGCATGAGAATGGAAAGAGAAAGGTTGTGCACACTTTAGGGGGAGAACGAAGGCACATGATGAAATCAGATCCAAACATCATGAAAGTGACTTTAGTAGCAAAGGAAGGGAAGAAATAGAGGATGCAAGAAGTAGAGAGAAAGAAGAGGGAAGAACAGGTGCAAAGGAGGAAAGAAGAAGAAGGGACGCATAAGCAAGAAGAAGAACAAAGGTGAAGAGCATAGGAAATAGTAGAAAAATAGTGGAGAGACAAAATGAAGAGCTAAAACGAAACCAACAGTCAGAGGAGGAGAGCAAATAGATGCAGGACAAAGAGCTTGCTTAAGAGATAGAGGAGTTGATTTAAATCCAAGACATCGAGGAACCAGAACCGCAAAACCAAGATGTCAACCTGATGCCAAGTACACAGTAGGTCACCATTTAGTCTCCCCATCCTCCAGCAGAGCAAGCTCCAAGCAAGGAAGAGAATATTATTCCTCTCGATGATGGTCGGGTCATGGATACGTACAATCTAACCTATGATGAGCTTTAAGAAAATATTGTACAAGTGAGGAAGAAACATTTTTTTGACGACCTCGCATCTCCTACATTCATTAGAGAAACAGTGATCATGACTGGCACCAAAATAAATCCAGGTGTCATTCCTGCAGCCAATTTGGACTTCACAGGTGCTTCAAATTCAAATACAAATTATTTGTTGACCAAGAAAAAGAAATTGGAAAATAACTTGTGGGATGTTAGGTAAGACGTTGAATAGTTCTGAGCAGTAACGCAGAACACAACTTTCGCATAGGTCCATCTAGAAGAACTCAATCCAGTGATACTCGGTGAAGTATTGAGACTGGGAGAAACCATGTGGAGTCTTTATGAGGAGCTTGTTACTGTGCATAAGGTAGTATTCCACTTACATGGCTTACAAAAATAGTGTAAATATTTTTTCAAAAGTCTCAGTAATGTACAAGCTACCATCACTATCATGCATGAATAGTCAATGCAATACAAATGGGCACCGCTTGACTTGGGCAAGAAAACAAAGAAATAAGCAGAGTTGGAGAAAGTAAGAGTTTGGATGTTGATCCAAAACAACAAACATCTCTCCTCATTAATTGGAAACATTCAAGCCTTGTATGCACGGTTATACTTCTTGGTGAAATCTCATAGGATCACATCAGTCATTTCGCTCACATAGATCAAGCACAGGAACCAAGCCAAGTAGCAGATAGATGAATACTTTTAGTAGTGGAGACAGGTTACCATCAAGGAATATATTGAAGTAAATAGATAAAGTATGCACAAGTACATTGGTGGCCCTGTCCAAATCAACATAATGTTGCTCCTTCTCAAGAAAAAAGTACAGAATGATTGGAAGTTAGTGTACACAAATGTCATGGAGGCTAGACTCCACTTCTAGCCAGACACCATCGCACAGTTTGGGGATATCATTGTGCAGTACCAATATTGGCACTGATATGTAGTCAAGAAACATCAAGTGGAATTTGTTGAGCTGGAGTTTCCTCAAACTCAAGCATGATATGTTTTTGTTGTATTAGGATGCTAGTTGGCTCTACCAAATTTTTTCTTATATGGGTACCCGTGTAAATTTTAATATTATGTTGTAAATTTTAAGTGGAATTCCAAGTGTCAATATTTGAATGTGAAGAATCATGATGTAATTTAATGAGTCGTTTTGTAAATAGATTGAAGGGTCGTGAGGGAGTTCCAAAAGTCACGAAGGGGAGTTGAAGAGTCACCCCGTCCTATTATAAATACATCCTCATAACACATGTAAATGGATTTTGGGAGCCAAGCTTTATGCTAGGCTTAGGCTTCGAATCAGGAGTTCAAGAGTTTGTGAGAGCCTTGGCTTCTTCGTAGCATAGAGGGATTATATTTCATTGAAGGAGCAGATGATGTTGACTTCACGTTCCATTATTGGGGCTAGTGGTCCATCAATGGTGTATGTATGATTGGAACATTCACTTAATAAAAGATCAAAGTCAGAACATTTTCATGCACATGTTGTGAACATAGTAGGACTAGTCTTGCTATGTTTTCAATGCATATTATTTAACTTACGCTTATGCTTAGGAACTATTTCATTTGCATTGGTGCGAATCTCATTGAATGCATGTTGTTGTTTGATTCCATCACTGTTAACTTGTGAACTATTTCACAAATTAGGTTGTGATGTCATTTATGCTCATGTTTTCCTTTCAAGTTTCATACTATTACATGCTTCTAAGTGGCTAAATCATTTTTCATTTCATGTGTTAGAACCTTCATGCATCGCACTTGACCTTCTGTAGGGTGCCACACTTGTTCTCACCAAAGTTGTTATGACCTACCCTAGGTCTTCTAACTAAACTAAATTTATCTATTTAATTGAAAAAGAATAAGAAGGGAAACAGCCTATTAATAGTTAACATTTATTTGATTATAATATACAAGTAAAAAAGTTTAACAACATAACGAACAAGTAATAAATTTTATTTGCAATGATTTACATAAGTAATCAACAAATGGAAGAATACTTGTTCCAGTAGCTTGGTTGTGGTGCTCCTGACTCTGTTGGGATTCTCATCTTGGTTACCCAGCTGAATTTATCTCCCATCCAACTAGGAATGATTCTTAGCTCAGGAAACCTCCACAAGTTCCCTAGCCCTCTGAGCCCAATTCAAACTAGTTGTAATATGTCCAAGTTAAAATCAACACTCTCCAATAGATCCAAGTTTGAGTTCTCTCCTTTTTCTCTTCATTCTCTCCCTTTTGTTTCTCCACATTCCTCCCTAAAATAAAATCCCCCAATTCCAAAATAAATACCAAGGATCCCCTTTCCTCTCATCCTCCTTCTCTTTTATGTATCTTCCTCCCATCCACCTCAACTACCTATCATTAATGTCATGACTACCCCCTCATTATTTTATTTTAATATCTTTGACTTTTCTTACCATACCTTATCCAAAGTAGATTTGAGAAGACACCTTGGGAATAGAATATAGATATTTAATTTATAAATAAATTTGGAGAAGATCATATCTTATCCAAAGTATATTTGAAAAGATACCTTGGGAATAGAAAAATGAATATTTAATTTTAGAATAAGTTGGAGAAGAACATATCTTATCCACAAGTAGATTTGAGAAGACACCATGGGAATAGAATATGGAAATTTAATTAGAAATAAATTGGAGAAGACCATATCTTATCCAAAAGTAGATTTGAGAAGACACCTTGGGAATAGAAATATGCATATTTAATTTATAAATAAATTGGAGAAGACCATATCTTATCCAAAAGTAGACTTTAGAAGACACCTTGGGAATATAATAATTAAAGTCACATTAGTAAAATAAAATTACAGATTCACGAGTGTAGGTTTATACCAATATTACTTAATAAATGTAAGTCAAAATATGTAGGTTAATTAAGTACTAATCAAAATTTTCCTGATAGGATCAATTAGGGAATTACATACACCTCTCCTTCAGAAAAATTCATTCTGAAATTGGAGTGAAATGACACAAGGAGTTTGAAAGAAGTTTCATAATAAGGCATAACAAAACAGAGAGAGATATAGTAGTCAAATTAAGTAAGTTAATCATTGATACCACTTCCGATCAATAGTATCTAACTAACCTATAGACTCGTATCCTTCATAACCTACTTCCACTCCCATCCTATCCATCATCTGCTGCAATATACTATGGCATCGGCCATACTGATCTAACCACCGATAAAACCAATATGGTGGAAGCATCGACTATACTGACCTAAATTCTCCAGCAGGAAACTGGTAATCGTCATCATACATCTAGGGGATCATGTCCATCACTTGCCTCCCACGATTCTAGGCTTGGAGGTTACACAATGGGAAATGCCTCCACCCCTCCTAAAAACTAGGGTCAACACCCTAATATTGACCACACTACAATGTCGGTTGGATATTTTTCATCGAATAATCCAATTGGACAGTCATTTCACTTATCACTTACACTTTATCCATGTCATAATAATGCATATCAAGTAGGTACAAAATGTAATAAAACAATGTACATCATACCATTCCTCATTGGATGTCTCAACATTCCTCCATCGAAAGCATAGATCTTGGTTATCATATAGTTCTTTCCAATTTGCAGGTTAGTTCTCATTCATGCATATACATAACAACAAAATATATATGGATAAGTGACTTTAATCATCATTTTATTAAATTTAGTATTCACGTGGAAATATTACATTAGATAAACCATAATTTCGATAAGTCATTCATTAGATAAATCATATCTCCTTAAGCCATACATCAAACATCAATAAATTTGATCAGTCATACACTAGATAAATCATAACCAAGTAAGTCATACATCAAGTAAATCATACATCAAATATTTTAATCAACAATACCTAATCTATCTAATGATTTCTATAATTCATTTCATATGTCCAACTAAAATACATCAATATTACATAGTGTTCATAAATAACATAACATGCAACTACAAATAGAGCCTTAGCATATGTAGCTATCTAAGTCAAAATGGGCATCACAGATGGCCAAAACATGAGGGGTAGTCACGATGTATAGTCTTTGCATCCTCCCAAGTAGCATATCTCAGTCTATACTTGTCCCACTAGACCTTAACCTAGTCCACCATGTGACATCTAAGATGTCGAACCCTATGGTCCAATATGCATAATGATTCGACCATTACAGTTCCCATGTCTGAGACCTACAATTCCCTCCAATCCAGTTTGTGAGATTCATCATAAACATAATGTTGTAGAATAGATACATGAAAAACATCATGAGTTTTATGCAAATGGGGTGGTAGTACAAGACCATAGGCAACTGGTCCAATCTTCTGCTTGATTTTAAAAGGTCCTATAAACCAAGGTGACAACTTTGTCCCTTTCCCAAACCAAATGGTGCTTTTTTTTGGTTCAATATGAATAAAAACTTGGTCTCCTACTTCCTAACTACGACGAGTCCTATGTGCATCGGCATAACTATTCTATCTATCTTGTGCTTCATTTAACCTTTGTCGATTTTTTCTTACGAGTTCCTCCATTTCTTGCACCAATTTCTTCCCAACTACTACTCGATCCTCCAACTTTTCCCAACTCAATGGTGTCTTGAATGGCCTCCCATATATATCTTGATAAGGAGGCATCCCAATTGTTAACACTCAGGTTGTTCCCTTTGACTCTTAAGGGAATACGGCCGAGGTAACCACAAACCAACTTTGGATTACAGGTTCTAGCCTACCTGCAATCAGAGAGGGCTCTCTCTTTTTTATTTAGCTTTGTTTTTCGAGATTTTAGGCTAGCTATGAAGTATAAAATTTTGTTTGAATTTTGGTTGTCAGCTATTGTCTGAAGAAGGGTTTGCAATGTTCAAAGAGGGTTCATTCCATTGGGAAATTGGAGTCCATGACTGATTGTTACTTAGTACCTGTGATAAAGAGAGTGTTACCGCAGAGCCAGATAGGTATTCATGATACAAACTTTTGATTTAAGAAGAAACAATATAGGATCACACCATGAAAGGCAACCAAGATTTCTTTCACAGTGATACAGAAAATAAAGGGCTGAATCCTATTCAAGAGCAAAAGAGAATTCCCGAATAGAGTTCACCATAAAATTAGAGTAAATAGGAGCATTTAAGAATTCCACATTTACAGCTAATCCTGAAGAAAACATAGTTAGCAGGAAAGATTGAGTTTAGGGTGTCTTAATAGACAAATCTTGAACTATTCATTTTCCTTCCTACTAAGATTATCAAACATATAGCATAGATGAGCTATGTATACAGATAAAACACAGACACAGTTAGGAAAACACTTATTGCATCATGAGATAACACGAGAGTTCTGCAACAGCCAACAATCCCATCACAACGCATCCAAGCATAGCCAAAATGAGAAAACCAGCAGCTTCTTGTATTATACTTCTCAGAATATACAGCCGAGTTCTTCAGAACAAATAAACAACAACCCCCAAATAAGCTAAGCGGGGCGCATATATACAAAATTATCTTAAAAAATATCTCAAAAATGAGTCATTGACTCATAACTTTCTCTACCAACTCTCAAAAATAGTGGATACAATAGTTATTGCTATTAAAGCAGATTGATTACAGCTGTTCATTCTTGTCAGAGATCTTTGACCTTTGGAGCACCTTGGGACGGCTAAGCACCTTTGCATTGATTTTGAGAATTCTTGCGTTTACGCTGCCCTGTCATGATGTTGTTGTACTGGACACATCAATTTCATTATCCAGCTGTACCCAGACACTGTCCTTTTCATCTAGCTGTCTCCCACTGTTGTTCAAGGTAGATTTAATACATGAGTCATTTGAAAATGCTGACTCGTGCTTGATCAAAGACTTTAGGCCAAAACTAATTCATCAAAGTAAAGTTTCTATCATACTCCTCCACCATTCTTCAGTGGGCAATTGGTGCCTCTGTATTTTAATTAGAGTTTCATCAGCTTCAGTGTATTTGTAATAATTGGGAGGGACTGCAAAAAGGTGCTTGATCTCATGCTCAATAAAGAATAGATTTTCCAGCTTGTCATAAAGATCCTGCCCAGATGGGGGCCCTACTTCCTCTGGAGCGCTTGTAGATGTTGTTATTTGATTTGTTGCAAAGTTATTTACCCTTTTGGCATAATGTTCATGTGATAACAATCTTCCTGCACTGGTCACCAAACTGGGGAGGCCCCTGTTATGTAAAACTGTGATTTTTGCAATAAACCCATTCACTTCTGCTTGTATTTCTTGACACTTTCTCTCCAATGTCTGGACATAATTCCTCAGGGTAAGCACCCTTTTTATCAACAGAATAGTATCAGTCCTGTCTCTAATGCCCATTCCTACCAGCTGAAGGCCAGTCTGATTGTTAAGGACATTTATCATTTTGTTGGCTATTTCAAGCATACTCCCTAAAGATGCCCTGGCTCTTTGATTTTCAGCTTGAGCTCTGCTCAGTAGATCCATTTGCTCATGAATTGTTTCAATGGACTACCATTGGTCTGTAATGGATTGGCCAATTTTAGCCCATAGAATTTTCTTCACATCAGCTATAGTCTTGTTCATGGTCAATTCATTTTCCAGCTCCTTTATCTTCTTTTCCAGGGTTCTTATTTCTCTTGTCCTCTCAGCCACATGTTGTTTTGATTTGTCATATTTCTCTTCCAGTTTGGATAATTTTTCCTTGGCATCCTTTAACTCAACCATCTGTGCTTCTAGCACCTCCAGTTCCTTCATCATGTTCTACATACTGAGGCTGGGTGCCTGCTCTGGTGCTGCCACATCTGGTGCTGGTGCTGAAGGGCCCGCTTCTGATGTCCTTTCCGGGGGAGGAATTATTACTTGAGGAGCATCCTTAATATTTATAACTGGATGAGGTGGCTGGGACACCTATTCTCCTTCCTTTTGCTTTAAGGCTGCCTCCAAGTTACCCTCTGTCTCTACCAACCTTTTGTGCAAAGCCAACAGCATGGCCATCACATCCTGATCTTTTCTTTGCTGGGCAACACCTTCAGTCTGAGGGTGAAGGGTTGGTGGTAGTTTAACCAGCTTCTTCAAAGCTGCTATGTCCTCATCTTTCTTCTTCATTAATGCTTGCACTCCCTTAGGGTCATTTGGATCATGCCCTAGTTCTATGATAATTTCTTCCAAGGACTTGATTCTGTTGTCCTTGGCTTGAGAAGAAGCCTTCTCTAGCTCCAATTGAGCAGTAGTGTTATGCAGGGAGTTTTGCAACCTATGTGCCAATAGAGTCTTATCAGCCAATGTGGAATAAACCATCTCCCCTGTTTGTTTGTGCAGCTCTATCTGATCCATGGGATGGATGTCCTTGGAAAATACCTCTAGGTTGGTCCTGATATAGTCAGCAGCTGACTAGGGCTGCAGCATGGTGGGCCTAAAATGACTAAGAGTCATTTTTCCCTCTTGGATATCATAGGCCGACATAAGCCTTTCTTGATTAGTTGGTGCCATTTTGAGCAACTGGTTATAAAGCTGGAATCTAACCGACTCATTTCTTGCTTTTATGTCTGTAAATTGTTTCTTTATGCTGGACTCTGCCTTGGTGCGCTGCCTTGAAGAACTTACTTCTGTCCCTTGATGTAGTTCTTTCTCTTGCTGTAAAGAGTTGGCTGATGTTTCAATGCTAGGAGGGAGCATAGTATCAGTGGGTCTTTCAGGCATCTCCTCCTCAGAAAAGGGATTCAGCCTTTGTCTTTTCTCACCTTGCTGATCTGTGGAAGTGGTAGGAGGAGTCTGCTCTTGTCTATCTCTTTTTCTTGTTCTCTCCTCGTTTGCAGGTGTCTGTAAGACTGTATTTTCAACTGTCACCTCCTGCCTTGGAGGGATTTGTTCTTGGGTTTGCTGCTCTGTGGAGGCAGGCATTTGAGCAAATTTTTCCTGCTGTTCTGCTTGCTGCTCCAAATTGGGAGGTGACTCCTCCTGTTGTACTTCTTTGCCTTTGGTTAGATTTGTTGTTTGATCAATTACTTTGGCAGCCTGCTGGGGAACAGTGGAGGATGAGGCACTCTCTCCAAGATGCCGAGGGGCTGGAGACCAAACCTGTCCAAAATATTCCAAGTCAACTGCTTTTTCTAGATTTTTAATTGCTCTTTCTGCTAATTCTTCTTCATAATAGTCCTCCACTAATGTGCCTTCTTTCCACTCTAGTTGGTTAGCATATTTTTCAATTTGTGTAATGCTAAAGTGATCATAGACAGTAAGCCTATACTTGATTCTTCTGAGGCTTATGAAATTATTAGGGTCATATGGTGCCCAATAGAAGCTGGTTTTCAACTGGAGGCTTTTTAGGATATTATCTGCTTCTCCCCAAGCTTCTTCCCTTTTATTGAAGATAAATGGACCCAGTTGGTGTTTGATTTTCAGCTGTGCTTTTTTATGTCTGCTATGAAAATGAATCATGTCTGCATTTCCAAATTGCCGAAAATACTCTAATGCAAAAAGTCTCATGGGAACATACTTTGGCAGTCTGTAAGCGGCTAGCTCATAGCCATATATTCTAATTACTGTGTGGTCTTGGTAGAAGTACCAATCTCCAATGCATAATTCTTTGAAAGCTGGAGGATCTTCTGCATTTCATCGGTGAGTCTAGGAATAAGAGAACTCTGTAGCAGAGACAAGGCCGGATAAATGAACAGATCAATGAACTCACAATAGTTATATGGGGAGCAAGAGATATGGTGAAAGATTGATGACCAAAATACCACTGACCTCCTATTTCCTTTTGCATCCAGCTTTTTCAAGAAAATAGGGAAACTATCAAGCTGATAATATAATATCAAATGATATATATAGGAGGTGTACTTGAATACCCTTTCCCTCTCCAAATTCATGAATTGCTCATGAATCTTGTCAGCAATAAATGTGGCATAATCATACTGGGCAGCAGGGGGCTACCCTGGAGTGAACATGGATAACATTACCAAGGTTGTTTCATCCACAAACTCACTGGTATTGAATCCTAGAATGCAGGATATCATATCCACTAGCAGTCTCCCTGTTTCATTGAACCAGACATGTAGATAAGGAGGAGGTTGCCGAGGCTGATATTCTGGCTTCATGAACAACTGGCCAATCTTTGTGACCTCTAAGCTGGGCAACTTGGCAGCTTTTTTGAGCAGAAAATTCATAGAAAGGGGGACCAGAGGTTTAGTTGGCTTAAATTTCAGCATCTGATTTATGGATTGAGGAGTGATGTGAAATAAAATATTCCCAGATGAACCCAAAATTGCTCTTTGTGAGGGTTCATAGTGTTCACAACACTGATGGATGAGGTCTGGGAACACATTGACTTGGGGTAGGTAATAAATGGGCAAGTTAGACTCCCAGATACCTATGTCATCAGCACCACTCATGTATTTCTTCTTCAGCTCACAAACAGTGTGTATGTGATATTTGGTACTTATCTCAACTGTTTCTTTGATTTGATAATCCCGGTCAGCAAGGGCCAACCATTCCAGGTTCCTCTGTGGGGCATTCAGAGGAGTAATATTCAATGCCACAGGGGTCTCCATTGCTTATTTCTTACTTGAAGTTGAATTTGTGCTTTCAGTTTGGCAAGACTGGTAGTGAACAACAGATTTTTGTCAATGGGATGACGTGCAGAGGTGAAAAAAGGAGGAGAATTGGGCTAACAGAGAACAACAGCTTGTCGAGGGGGTGAAAGTAACCAATGCTAGGGGTAAGCGCTACCTTTTTAGTGGACTTTGTCTGCCAGTGATTTTTTAGTTGCAAATGCGCAGGGAGCTGTGGGAATTGAGTAAATTTCAGAGCAGGAACCCTCTTCAGATGAACTTCGGGTTGATTTGGTAATTACAGGGGCTTGGTACGTAGGTAATTAGACCAGTTGTTTAGAGTTCTTTACCGTAGAAAATTAGGAAGACCAGGTTACACAGAGAAAACGGTAAATACCTGGTTGTTGCACGACAAGGGGAGCTAACCGTACGGAATTCGGGGCAACAGCAGCTCAGGATGAATTTCTGGAGGTTGGCAGAAAAAACGTCGTAAAATGCATGCAAGCGACAGAGTGCTCGACTTATGAAAAATAAGAAAAAACATGATTTTTGGGCGAAATATGGAAAAATTAGTTTTTTGGCGCCTTTTTGATGGATGACGTCAGCATGACGTCATTGGTGGGGTCGAGTACGACGGGACAATGTGTCAACCGGTGAGTGGGCTGACCTGGACAAGCGACGTGGCAGAGCTGTCGGAACCATGGCAAAACGGGAGTTGACACGACGTTGATGCGGCAATGATGTGGCGATGATGCGAGGATGACGTGAGGCAGAAAGGCAATGGCGGTAAGCGGTTTTGTCGGACCGCTTTTGGTACGGGCCCAGTTTGTGTCGGAAGCCGCCTGATATAATCAGAAGCCGACACGCGTCCACGGACAGACGTCAGCATTCTAACAATATCGGGCGCTAAAGGACGGCGATCGGGGGTGGTCCGAAGTCGCCGAGGACCGTCGGATGGGAGGGCCTGGATCTGACGGACGACGGGACGCGAAGATGAAAGAGCGATACGGTGGGGCCCGTCCAATAAACAATTATTATTTCTGGTAAATTGCGTCGGGATAAACTTTAGATAAACTGAATTTGTGGGTTTTATGAGGTTTTAGGGATCAATGGTAAACAATATACAGATTTATAAGGTGCGCTAGGGCTATTAAATCAACCAGTTGTTGATTTAATCCCCCAAAAATAAAATATGAACGCACATTTGCATTAGCGCCCGACTTTATCATGCCTTCACCCTTTAGAGTATTAAGGCTATATTGCCTGGGGGGGGGGGGGGAATATATATATTTTCTGGGGTTTTTTTGCACGAAAATAGTATAATAATAGGGAAAAGGGGAAAATTGGGGAGCTAAATAGTAAAATTAGGGGTTAATATGGATTTGAGATGGGAGAGAGGAACTGACTACTAAGTTTAATGAGTAAACTTAGGTGCAGAGACAGATGAAAATGATCAAGGATTTTGCACAGGAAATGTGGCTTTCTTGTGTAATAGGAATCAACACCTTGGCTTGATGTTGCCATAATCAAAAGGTGATGCCAGGACTCAATGAGGAAATCCCATTGGACATTTAGGGAATGTTAGAAAGAAGTTTTGTGGGGAATGATTGGGGAGTTAGACATGCTTCACTGTGTTGTTACCAAAATGCTGAGTAGGTGGTCCTGCTCTTGCCAATATATGCTTTCTCTGTCAAGGCCAGCAATATGAAGGAAAACAAGCTTCTGCAACCCCTTTCTACCTACCCATCTTAGTGCCTAGCATTTTTTATTACTTCAAGGAGGGTGCACTTATACTTGCAAACCCTCAATTGCTCTTTTCCTTTTTTTTCTTTTTCTTTTCCTTTTGAATTTCTATCTAAAACTACCCTTATCACTTCCAAGGCCCCAGATTAAGCAGTTGGGAACCTTTATTCTCTACCTAACTACTAATCTGCCAAGATTAAACAGTTTGGACAGATTCTCTTTCTCTATTCTACAACATCAATTTAGTCATGGCATGATCCAGATTAGATTGTTGGATCACCCATCCAAAAGTAGGACACCATCGAAACTATGTACAGACATGTTCTATCACAGAAATATGGGATCTTTGCATCATCAAAGTAGAACATATTTGGAATTTCCCCTGCCAATCATGAAAAATGAAACCTATTGGTATAGGAGGCTAACAGTGGCTCCACTTGGGGATGGTTTTTCCATATGAAAGACCAAGAACAGTAGGTCAGAATGCCTTGGTCCTTGATTTCTTGCCAAAACTGGGAACTTTGCTTTTTGATGATCAACACTGAGGCTTTTCAAAAAAAATGAGAGATCTTGAAATAATGGCCTTTCCTTGCTCTCTTTCCAAAATTTGTGAAGCTGTAACACCTTTTATCTGCTGAAAACAAACTACTACAACTAAGTAATAATGTACAAGGCAATGTCAGATTATATACATGGAAAATAGTCAAAATAGTGCTTTAACATCCGGCCATTTATAGGGCCCTCTTCAACTTCAGTGTCATCCAAATTTTTCAAGAAATATGTGTTATTTCCTTGTACTGCTTGAATAACAAAGGGTCCTTTCCAAAGAGAATCAAATTTGCCATGTTTTCCCTTATCTTCTCTTCTTGAATCCCATTTAAGCACTTTATCACCAATGAAAAAGTCTTTTGCTTTTGTTCTTCTGTCAAAGATTTTCTTTAGCTTCTCTTGTAAAACTTGAACTCTGTTGTATACCTGGTCTCTAGTTTGCTGCAAACAGATTGTTTGGTTGATCCTTCTTTGCATATCATTGGGTTCAGCTTGGGTTTCTTGAAGCAACTTGATGACAGGAACCCCTAGTGATGAAGGAAATTTGGCCTCCATTCCATAAACCAACTCATATGGGCTGATCCCAATAGATCTCTTGGTTGTTAGTCTATCTGCCCATAAGGCATTTGCAAGCTTTTTATGCCAATTTTTCTTATTTTCCTCCAACATCTTCTTGATGATGTTAATAAGGCTCTTATTAGATGATTCAGCTAAACCATTGCCTTGAGGGTAGTATGCTGTGGAATGACCCAAAGTAATATGGAACTTATGGCAAAAATTGACCATTTTCTTGGATCTGAAAGCAGCAGCATTATCTATAATAATCTTTTCAGGACAACCAAATCTGGATAAAATATTAGTTTCAAGGAACTGAATGATAATGGAATCATTCGCTTGTCTGCATGGAACAGCCTCAATCCACTTGGTAAAATAATCTGTGGCTGTTAGGATCCATTTGTGTTGACCTAAAGATGAAGGATGAATTTCTCCAATGAAATCTAAGCCCCATTGCTGAAAGGGCCTTTCTGTTGAAATAGGCTTCAGAGGTAAGGGCAGTAATTTTATTTTTCCCTCAAACATCTGACACTTATGACATGAAGTAACAAATCTCTTGACATCTGCAAATAGAGTAGGCCAATAGTAACCCGCCCTTAATATCTTATCCACAGTGGATTTCCAATATAAATTTCCACCATAGTCACCTGCATGAAAATATTTCATAACATTGTGATTTTTATTGATTGTTAAACAATTCAGCAATATACCCTCATGATTTTTCCATAGTAAATTACCATCCATAACACAAAATCTTGAAGCTTTCATTTTTAAAAATCTGCTTTTGGTTCTGGACAATCCTGGGGGAGCACACAGGTTTTGCAATACATAACAGATATCGACATACGAGGGGGATTGTTCAAAGGCTATATTGATCTGTGGAGTCGCCAGCTCCGGTTCATTGTCCAGTTGATTAATATCCAAGGCTTGAAAGTTTGCTTCAGACATAAGTTTAGCCAAACCTTGTACCTTTATCAGTTTTGTAGGTCTTATTTCAATGTCATACTCCAAAATACTAGCAATCCATTTTCCTCTTTTGCCCTCCAACCCTTCTTGAGTCAATATGTCTTTCACAATGGCATTTGGCACATAAGCAATAACATGAGAATATAGGATATAAATCCTAAAATCTTTGATGGCCTTAACCAGGGCATAAGCCTGCTTTTCCATAATCTGATATTTCAAGGGTGCATCTCTAAGGGATCTACTAAAGAAGGCAATAGGTTTCTCACTTCCTTGATCGTCCTTCTGTAGTAAAACTGCAGCAATAGTATGTTGGGAGGCAAAAGAGAAGATAATGAAACCTCTATCAAATTGAGGACTTGTAAGAACGGGTGTTTGAGTCAAAGAAGCCTTGATGCCCTCAAAGGCCTGTTTGGCCTCTAATGTCCATTTTACTTTGGAATCTTTTTTCAACATGTGGTTTAATAGCCTTATCAATTCTGCTAGATTTGGGATAAATCTTCTTAGAAAGTTGATCTTTCCCAAAAAGGCTTGTAATTCCTTTATGTTTCTCGGTTGTGGGACTTCTAGAATAGCTCGAATTCTGTCAGGGTCAATTCTAATTCCCTCTTTAGAAATGATATGACCTAGCAACTTACCCTCTTCCAGGCCAAACAGAGACTTCTTGGGATTTAAGGAAATACCATATTTCCTACATGTCATAAATATTTGCCTCAGGTGTCTAAGGTGTTCTTGGTCAGATTTAGAAAAAGGAGTGAGGTCATCAAGATAAACAACTAAGAAGTCATGAATCTCCTTGGCAAAGGCAATATCCATTGCTCTTTGAAAAGTAGCTCCTGCATTTTTTAGTCCAAAAGGCATTTTGACATATTTAAACATTCCCCATGGGGTTGTGAATGTTGTTTTATCCTGATCATCAGGGTGGACCAAGATTTGATTAAAACCTGAAAATCCATCAAGTAATGAGATTCTTGAAGCCCCCACCACTCTTTGGAGAATGTGATCCATTTTGGGTAAGGGATAATTGTCCTTGAGGGAAACTTGATTCAAGTTTCTAAGGTCAACACAAAGCCTAATCTCACCAGTCTTCTTCCTTGTAGGAACAAGATTGGAAATCCATTCTGAAAATCTGATGGGTGTTATAATACCTGCTTCAAACATTTTTTGTACCTCTTTCTCAATTGAAGGGAGAAGTATAGGATTAATTCTCCTTAATTTCTGCTTGAAAGGCTTTTGATTTGGTTTGAGAGGAATAGTGTGTTGAATGACTGAAGTATCATAGGATTTTAGATCCTCATAACTCCATGCAAACACATCTTGGAACTCTTTAAAGAGGTCAACATACTTGGGCTTCTGATCAGGGGGCAAAGACTTTGATAGTTTTATTATCTTGGGGTTTTCAATTGTTCCAATGTTGCATTCTTCAATGACAGCATTTAGGGGCTGCATCTTTGGTTTCCTAGGAATATCGTTTGAATCAAAAATGTCTTCCAAAGGGGTCAGGCCTATGGGTAAAAAATTTTCCTTTAGTTGTATGACTTCAGCCTCTGCACCAGCTATTTCATCAAGATTGATTTGTTTAAGCTCTTGTACATTCTTGTTATCAAAGGTTGTTGGGTGAAGTATTTGATTTGCTGTTTTGACTGATATAGTTCTTTGACCTTGGTTGCTTTGTTGTTGGGAGTCTTTTACAGCATCAGTATCAACATTTAAACCCGAAAACTCTTGTTGCAAAGTTAAAAAGTTATTTATCTGTGTGTCATCTTCAAATACTTGCCAGTCTTTGACATTGTTTGGGATGGAAGTTCTATGTTTTATCTCAGCTGTAAAACAATGGTTGGGTTCAAAGGGTAACTTGCAAGTACTAACAAAGGTAGCTAGACTGTGTGCATGAAGGTTGTGGGTTCTAGATATTTTTGTCAATTGAAATTCAGTAAAGGCATTGAGTATTTCAATAGTAGAAGATCTGTAGGATCTTAGTCTTTTGTCATTGGTGACAAAATTGCCTTTCATTTGTTGGATAATGAGGTCTAAATCTCCCAGGATTGACACTTTTGTTGCCTGTAAGGATTTGATCAGTTTGAGGCCTAGTAAGAGAGCTTCATACTCTGCCATATTATTAGTACATCTGAAATTTAGCCTATAGGCTCGACCCTTTGCATGATTGTTTTGTTTATTGTGGATCCACACTCCTGCTCCTGCCCCTAACCTTTTAACTGATCCATCGAACTCAAGAAACCAAAGGATTTCTTGATTTAGAGCAGAATTAGGAGACTCATTAGGACTTGGAATAGGGAGTTGGAGGTCTTGTTTTTCATCTGATTTGTTTTCTAGAACAGTTTGATCAATTGATTCCATAATTTCAAGACCTTGGGCAGCTGATTGCTCATTTGTATGCATATTTTGTTCAAGAGTGAAAGATTTGTTATCAGCTGTAGGACATGTGTTATCATTGAACAGAATGAAGGAATCCATATCAGAATGGACTGCATAAATGGGAAAATTTTGAGGTTTTTCTTCACTGCTCACCATATATTTCATGAGTGTCTCTCTATATAGCCTCTTTGGTTGCCCAAAGACAGAGATAGTGGCATAAGACATATCTAATTGTAGGGACCCTTGGAGCTTGGCTCCCCATGATCTTGATAACAACATTCCATATTTAGGTGGAATATCAGCTACCACCACATCCATTAGAATAGTTTTATTTGGATACTGGACAAGGGAAACACACAAATCTTTGATCAGGCCCAGGCATTTGACTCCGCTGGAATCAAATGAGAATAGGTCCTTATATGGCCTTGTGATGTCTAGGTTTAGTCTCTCCATTACAGATTTAGGCATAAGATTATGTGAGGCGCCCGAGTCAAACATTGCATTGTGTAGTATCTTGTCATGAATGTGCAAGCTAACATAAAAGGGTAAAACTCTTGTGCTTATTGTTTTTCCATCAACTTCTGGGCCAAAAAGTAATTCTGGTGTATCATCCAGTACATTGACATCATCTTTATTCTGAGTTAATTGGAGGGATTTTTTGATTTGCTGCTTGTAAATGTCATGCTTAGCCAGCTCTGAAAGAGGGATGGCTATCTTCAACTTACCAATTTCAGCTTCTAGGTCAAAAGGTTTTTCAGATTGGGTCTTGGCATTATGGTTAGCAGCTTTTTCTTTCTCAACTAATTTTTTAGAGGCACCCTCTTGGCTTTCAGTTTTATCTTGGGGTTTATCTTTTTTGCTAATATTTTGAGGAATGTTACTTTGATTATGCCCTGAAGGAGATGTTACCAGTTGTTGTTGACTTGGGGGGTGTATTTCAGTTACATCCTCCACTATTGCTTCGTTTGAAATAGAGCTAGTTTTGTCAATTGGTTCTGTAAAGTGACCTTCTCCTTTAACATCTTGGGTTGTTGGTTATCTTTTGTTTTTACGGGCTGTGGGACATTTATGGTCCTTCTTCTCAGCTTGTATTGTTTATGAACTTCAAAAACAGCTGTGTCATAGCCCTGCTTGAAGTCAAATGACTCACCAGATTTGGTTTGGAACTGATCAACATCATCATCTTCCTGATCTTCTTGACTTAGAAAAACCTGTTGTTCATTATTTAGACCCATTAAATTAATGTGAGTATCATCTATCTGTTCACTAGAGGTGGATGCTTCAGCATAGTTTTCTTGGAAAGGAGGTCTTATGTCTTGTTCTGGGCTGGCCCTTCCAGCATTTGGGTTTTGGTTTCTTCTAAAGCCAGGATTTCTGAGAGCATTATTTTGTGGTCCTTCCCATGATGATTTCCTTTCAACTGATTCTACTCTATCTCCAAGCCTATGCATACCGGTGATTATTGCATCTAGTTTCTGATCCCAGCCTGAAGGCTCTTCTTTGAAGGTAGTCTTTCTCTCAGTCCTTGCCCTATTTCTCTTGGCTATCAGGTTGGCTTCCACACTGACTGCTATATCTTGCATCTCAGCTAAAGTTTGGGGGGCTCTTTCTCTCAATTGGTATGCCATGTCTGAATCAAACCCATCAGGAAAGGTGTATAAGGCCAGATCAGGTGGAGGCCTCAGATTCTGGGGGATGGCATTGTATACATTATTAAATCTAGCACAATAGTCCAGGACAGTTTCTTGAGGGCCTCTTTTAATAGAATTGTACTCAGACAATATGTGAAGCGGGTCTTTCTTCTTTTCCCATCTGTTCAGGAAAGTTTGGTAGAGGGCTTCTGGATTAGCAATAGAATTTGCTGGAAGAGATCTGAACCAGGACCTTACATCTCCTGTCAAGCTTTGAACAAAAATCTTCATTCTAACCCCCTCATCATCTATCTCATAATTCTCAAAGTAGTCCTGCATCTTTTTGGTATGTTGCAGGGCTGAATAGGAACTAGTACCATCAAAATATGAGATCTTGGTCTGGTAATCCTGAGGCATAGCCCCTAGATTTGCTGGTAACTGTAAAGGGGCATACCTATTAGCCATGTTTGCTGAGATAACTGGAACAACAGGAACAAACAGAACAAGTGGAGGGAAATGGATGAGAGGGGTGTGTGTAGTTAATGGGGGAGTTGAACAAGCGCTATGTGAAGTGGATGTAGAACTGGGAGACTGTGAAGTTGTGATATGAGGATGAAAGGAAACTTTAGCAGGGGTAGGAATGTTACTCTGAAATCCTGCTTCAGGGCTTGAATCTGGACTAGTTTCTTCCTTTTCTTGTTTCCTAAGAGTCCTCGAAATCAGGTTTGGATTTTCAAATACAGGTGATGGATTTGGATCTGGATTAGATCTGGTGTAACGTGTCTTCTTCTTAGGAGCCAGCTTCTATGTTTCCTGACCTCTTTGAAATTTTGTAGGAAATATTGTGAATCGGGCAGTGGTTGGGAAATTAGTTCAGTCCCCAGTGGAGTCGCCAATTATGTTAACACTCAGGTTGTTCCCTTTGACTCCTAAGGGAATACGGCCGAGGTAACCACAAACCAACTTTGGATTACAGGTTCTAGCCTACCTGCAATCAGAGAGGGCTCTCTCTTTTTGATTTAGCTTTGTTTTTCGGGATTTTAGGCTAGCTATGAAGTATAAAATTTTGTTTGAATTTTGGTTGTCAGCTATTGTCTGAAGAAGGGTTTGCAATGTTCAAAGAGGGTTCATTCCATTGGGAAATTGGAGTCCATGACTGATTGTTACTTAGTACCTGTGATAAAGAGAGTGTTACTGCAGAGCCAGATAGGTATTCATGATACAAACTTTTGATTTAAGAAGAAACAGTATAGGATCACACCATGAAAGGCAACAAAGATTTCTTTCTCGGTGATACAGAAAATAAAGGGTTGAATCCTATTCAAGAGCAAAAGAGAATTCCCGAATAGAGTTCACCATAAAATTAGAGTAAACAGGAGCATTTAAGAATTCCACATTTACAGCTAATCCTGAAGAAAACATAGTTAGCAGGAAAGATTGAGTTTAGGGTGTCTTAATAGACAAATCCTGAACTATTCATTTTCCTTCCTACTAAGATTATCAAACATATAGCATAGATGAGTTATGTAAACAGATAAAACACAGACACAGTTAGGAAAACACTTATTGCATCATGAGATAACACGAGAGTTCTGCAACAGCCAACAATCCCATCACAACGCATCCAAGCATAGCCAAAATGAGAAAACCAGTAGCTTCTTGTATTATACTTCTCAAAATATACAGCTGAGTTCTTCAGAACAAATAAACAACAACCCCCAAATAAGCTAAGCGGGGCACATATATACAAAATTATCTTAAAAAATATCTCAAAAATGAGTCATAGACTCACAACTTTCTCTACCAACTCTCAAAAATAGTGGATACAATAGTTATTGCTATTAAAGCAGATTGATTACAGCTGTTCATTCCTGTCAGAGATCTTTGACTTTTGGAGCGCATTGGGACGGCTGAGCACCTTTGCATTGATTTTGAGAATTCTTGCGTTTACGCTGCCCTGTCATGATGTTGTTGTACTGGACACATCAATTGCATTATCCAGCTGTACCCAGACACTGTCCTTTTCATCTAGCTGTCTCCCACTGTTGCTCCAGGTAGATTTAATACATGAGTCATTTGAAAATGCTGACTCGCGGTTGATCAAAGACTTTAGGCCAAAATTAATTCATCAAAGTAAAGTTTCTATCATACTCCTCCACCATTCTTCAGTGGGAAATTGGTGCCTCTGTATTTTAATTAGAGTTTCATCAGCTTCAGTGTATTTGTAATAATTGGGAGGGACTGCAAAAAGGTGCTTGATCTCATGCTCAATAAAGAATAGATTTTCCAGCTTATCATAAAGATCCTGCCCAGATGGGGGCCCTGCTTCCTCTGGAGCGCTTGCAGATGCTGTTATTTGATTTGTTGCAAAGTTATTGACCCTTTTGGCATAATGTTCATGTGATAACAATCTTCCTGCACTGGTCACCAAACTGGGGAGGCCCCTGTTATGTAAAACTGTGATTTTTGCAATAAACCCATTCACTTCTGCTTGTATTTCTTGACACTTTCTCTCCAATGTCTGGACATAATTCCTCAGGGTAAGCACCCTTTTTATCAGCAGAATAGTATCAGTCCTGTCTCTAATGCCCATTCCTACCAGCTGAAGGCCAGTCCGATTGTTAAGGACATTTATCATTCTGTTGGCTATTTCAGGCATACTCCCTAAAGATGCCCTGGCTCTTTGATTTTCAGCTTGAGCTCTGCTCAGTAGATCCATTTGCTCATGAACTGTTTCAATGGACTGCCATTGGTCTGTAATGGATTGGCCAATTTTAGCCCATAGAATTTTCTTCACATCAGCTATAGTCTTGTTCATGGTCAATTCATTTTCCAGCTCCTTTATCTTCTTTTCCAGGGTTCTTATTTCTCTTGTCCTCTCAGCCACATGCTGTTTTGATTTGTCATATTTCTCTTCCAATTTGGCTAATTTTTCCTTGGCATCCTTTAACTCAACCATCTGTGCTTCTAGCACCTCCAGTTCCTTCATCATGTTCTGCATACTGAAGCTGGGTGCCTGCTCTGGTGTTGCCACATCTGGTGCTGGTGCTGAAGGGCCCACTTCTGATGTCCTTTCCGGGGGAGGAATTATTACTTGAGGAGCATCCTCAATATTTATAACTAGCTGAGGTGGCTGGGACACCTGTTCTCCTTCCTTTTGCTTTAGGGATGCCTCCAAGGTGTAGAGCTATAACAAGGGTCTCTTTCACCTCTAGTTATGCCACATTAATAAGTCAATCCGGGAACGCTTTGTTATTGCAAAGAGTAACTCAATCCGAGGCTATTCGTCAGAGTAATGCTTAGTAGTACAGTGTCTAGAAAATACAAGAGTAAACGGATGCTAAACTTATGACTAAATTGCTCTAAAAGAATAAAATCACACAAAGAAGCTTATCAGTCAAGGGTGCGGAAGCGATAACCCATCCCTCTAGAAACTGATGGAAAGGAAATTAGAGCATGGACCATAGGTCTGGGAGCTAGGCAGCGATTGCTGAGGCTCACTACAGCCTTAGACCTTCTCTCACACCAAGACAGCAAATGCAAGTAAATGGAATAGAAGAAAGTGAAATGGAACAGCAAACAAGAAATGGAACAGCAAATCTGAAATGGAACAGCAGTAAATGGAACAGCAATAAATAGACTAAACCTCGCGAGTCCGAACTGAACTTGTTCTATTGAACCAAACTCACACTCTGTAATAAAATAGCAGTCTCCTCTCTTAAAGCAACTTCAATGGATTATACTTTATGGAACAGTATTCACAAATGAATTATGGAACAGCAATCATCAACCATATATACACAACACGCTTAATATAGCAATCTGATGATTAACGCGAATATGACTATGCTTCCAAATAGAATAACATTACTTCCAGATTCCAATAATTGAGATTTCAAATGAATCCAATACAGCAATATTCAATATGAAGGCTCTGTAATAGAAACAGTTGGCTTAGATTGTTAACATGCAATCAACTCTGAAAAGATTCACTCATACGATGCAGAGTCACTACATAAATCTCTTGAAAGAAACCATTAATGAATTAATCGTAACAGAGCATGGAATAGCATATGAAAAACATGTCAGATTACCAAACTATAAAGATAAACAAACCACACAGAAACCAAATTATAATGATACAAAAGCAAGTGTCCTTCGGAGCTGGGCCCTTAGCTTCCAACGGTACACCGCCTTAGATTACTCCAGACGCAGAGGTGAAATAAACACCAAGTCTTTTGTATTAATGCATCAACAAATGTACAGCAAGACAAGTCTTAATGAGAGTCGATGATTAAAGTTGAGTCTGAAATTCACAGTTACATATATGAAAAAAAGGTCCCTTTGCTTAATGATGCTGTCCCTTTTTATAAAAGTAATGGCGGAGGTATCTAGGTAGCAAAAATAAGCAAAACAGCGATCCCTGATTCGCCAAGCCGTTAATCCTTTACTTTTCTTTCCCTATTCCGCCGAATTGATAACCCTTCTTTCTTTTCAGGGTCGTTCTGCTTCGATCTGTTCGATCTCGTTCGCATCCGGTTCCCTTCTAAAGGGACAGCAGTTATTCCTCCTTTTTCTTTTCCTTTCGAATGGCAGCCCTTCGTTTCCACCCTTTCCTGCATGGAAAAATAACAATTATCAGCGATTAAGCTTTCCATACTAATTCTCACATATTCTATTAAAATAATTTATTTCTTTAAGTTCATTATGCAGAAAGGGTTACAATTTTTACTGAAAAGTCACTAATTTGTTCGTCAAAAACATACCTTTCCAGTGCTCCACACACCCCCCTGCTTACCCTGTTTCATGCCCTCATGAAAACATTATAGTTGACATGCAAGGCGGTAAGAGAATAGGCTGGAGAGGGAACCTCGTGTGGAGGCCTACAGCCGTGATGAGCAACTAGATCATCAAAGAACTGATTTGTTTGACCTTCAGGCATTTCATACAAGGCCTGATATCCGGGTGCAGGGTGCCAAATAATTGGACTACGAAATCGATACCCTAACCAGGATGGCCCTGCTTGCAAAATACGCTCGCCATAAAGGTTCAATCGGCTGGCAGCTAGCTCAAAATTTTCATATCTGAACGGTTCCCTGAGCTGGATGTTTGGGTTCGAAGTCTGGTATCGGAATTTTGCAGCATCGATGGCGAGGTCTTTAATAGTCAGAAAATATTCCAGATTTTGTCGGATTAGGTCCTCGTGCATGGGTCCTAATGTCTCCATAACACCCGGGGTTCTCATAAGGTTCCTATGTGCTCTCCATAACAGTACTGGGTCTCTAGGCTCAGCTCTTACCCACAAGTCTAGGCTATTTTCCTGTCTCTGAAAAGTGTTATAAGCCCTGAGCCATTTTAGCTGATTAACCCCGAATGAAACGAAGGCTTGCAATTGGATGTCCCCAACAAAAGGGCCAGGATTTAAATCAGTTTCCTGGTCTAGCACGAGGTTATGCAAGTAAAATTCACATAATAATCTTTGAACCTTAATTCCATAATGCTTGCAACAATCTATGAAATCATTAACAGTATTGATTTGTATAGAGGCACCTGCCCTGACAGCTTTTATCTTTAATCGTAAATATCGTTCAAGCAAAAATAAAGCATAATTTTTAGCAGGGGCCCTACAGGCCAGAACATCATTATACAAAGAACACACAGTTTCCATCTGCCTAACAACAATATCTAATCGACGAGTTACCTTTGCAACCTTTTCTTGCTCCTTTTGCCAGCCTTCGAAGGCCTGGCTCTCAGACTGACTAATATCCCGAAGTTGTTGTTGCAACTCTTCATATTTCTCCCGGGGGACTGTTTGTTCCTTCAACTGTTCAGCTTCTTGCTGAGCTTGCTTCATCATCTTGTGCAAGGTTCTTGTTTTTGGATCCTTTTTCCATAGGGCCGTAGAGGCCGGGAGTTTTACCTAAACCTTTTTGTTATACTGTTTGGAGTTCAAAACCCGGATCACCCCTGAGGGCGGTGCCTCTGTTTGGATCTCCTTATTCTCCTTTTCTTTCTTAACACGAATGAAAGGTTGTTGTGGTTCCTCTGTTAATGGAACGTCATCCTGTCCCTCTTCCCCAATTAGAATGGCAGTCTGTCCTTCATTATCAATTGGAACAGCAGTCTGTTCCTCATTGTCAATTGGAACAGCAGTCTGTTCCTCAGTGACAATTGGAACAGCAGTTTGTTCCTCAGCATCATTTGGAACAACAGTCTGCTCTTCAGTGACAATTGGAACAGCAGTTTGTTCCTCAGCATCATTTGGAACAGCAGTCTGTTCTTCAGTGACAATTGGAACAGCAGCAGGTCTTCCAGCCGGGTTTCGACCAACAGGGCGACTATAAGTCCTTCGTCTTCTTGTTCTACGGGATTTTGCTGCAGTGGTCCTCTTTCCTTTCCTTGTGGTTCTTCGTATCCTCAGACTGGCTTTCAGAATCCAAATTTGTTGTCGGAGCCGGGCTATAGTGTTCAGCAGCCTCTGCTGTTTAGTCCTTAATTTCTTGATTTCCCTTGCCTCAGCAGAGGATTTACGACTGGCCCTTAAATATGCTCCTACTCTATCTAGAGTTTCTTCTGGTGCCTTGGGAACAGATTGTTCCCGGTTGGTGTCCCTTATTTCTTCCTCATGAACGGGCGGGTTTTCTTCTCCTTCCTTCTCTGCGTGTAAATTCTCAGGTATGTCTTCCTCTGGAGGTCCATCGGGAGGACCTGCTGGGCTGGAGGGTTGGCCATATTCCCCCATACTGGCCAGGATTGTGGCCAATTCCTCTTCGCCCACAGGGTCTTGCAGTGGGCTGCTTTCTGGCTGTACTACTTCTTCCTCTCGATTGTCCTGCTCAGTGACTGCCTTGGAGTGTTCAGCTTCTGTTTCTGTTTCGGAGTGCACTTCTCTCTCCTCACCTCCTTCTCCGGCTTGCTCAGCCTCGCCCCCAGATTGTCCAGCATTTCCTTCAGAAGGTCCTCCTTCTGGTTCTGGAGGTTCGTCTATAATCTCAATTGGTTGGCTGGTGCTTTCCCGAATCTTTTCCAGCCTTCCTCGTATTCGAGCTAGCCGGACTGATTTTCTTGGTTTCTCAGGTTGTTCAGGTGTACAAGCAACAGGTTTTTCTGCTATCACTTCTCTGCGTTTTTCTGGTCGCTCCGGTGTACTTGAAGAATGCTTACATTTTGGAGCAACACGTTTTCCTGCTGCCACTTCTCTGCGTTTCTCTGATCGTTCTGGTGTGCTAGAGGAATGTTTAGGTTTTGGGGGTGGTGCAGCCAATCTCCCCTCAATCAATGCAACGAGCTCCTCCCAGCTGCTCTGCTGTTGAGTGAGACTATGGCTCACTATCAATCGAATCAATCCATGGTGGCTAACAACTGCTTCTACGTGCTGTGCCGTTTTCAGGCTTCGGGCCGCATCATGCAATAGTGAATTTAAAAGTGCAGGCAGATTTACAGAACATTTTTCTTTCAAAACAGCTAAGAGTTTAAGATGGCGTGGTCTTACCACGTCCTTCCTTCCTTCGCAAGTAATGTAGCTCTGTACTATCCTTGCTAGTTCGGTCCAGGGTTCTCCTAACGTTGCTGGCAGAACTCCCTTCCCCTTCACTGTCAAGCTTTGGCCTTCATCCTGAAAAATCTCCATAATCTTTTGTAGTCTTTCTTTCCTCAGCGTCCATACAGGTCCGGTGGCTGGTAGTCCTGAGACTTCTGCAATTACATCATCAGTGACCGCTATCTGCCTTTCTCTCACTATGGAGTAGTCCTCCTGCAAGTTTTGCAGAAATTCCAATGCCACTGTCTCGTTTGATTCTTGTAGGCGACTGAAATAATTCAGCCATCCAGCCTTTTCCAGGATCTCCCGGGCAGCAGCAGAGACTGTCAATTCCTGAGGTTCGCTTCGGACTACCTTTCCTCCCATGGTTCTACTAAGGATTTCCAATGGAACAGCAACTGCCTGTGCTGTTTTGAGACGCAGAGAAGGTGATCGTTGCGAAAAAAACAGAGTATGCAGCAAAAATGGATTGTGGATGGCAATTTTGCGTAAAATAGAATTATCATACCGTTAAACCATGCCATACCTTCGTACACTATCTACCCCAAATGGTGTGCTGACACGTAACTCGTGGAGTAATGAGATTACCTTCCCCCCCCCCCCCCCCCGCGATGTGATAGGCTGCCCCAGCCGTCAAATAGAGGAGCAGCAGCCATCGTGTAACCAGTCATAAAAGAACAGCATATAAAATTATGCCATGTTTTAGATAGACAACGAGATACCGAAATCGAGGCAAAAAGGTGGATCGCGTTTTACATAAGAGCCTGCGTAATATGATGCGAGGCCGGGGGATGGGACGTCTGACAATCGTACGAATTCCCCAGAAGTCATTGTCAGTTCCTTTGCCGTGATTGGTAGTAATGAGTGTTCATGCGATATGTTCATTGGGAAATAAAATATGAATTATTCATAGGATAGAAGAGACAAAGAGGTATTAATATCATCCCTGTTGGTGTAACCATTATGACTTCGATACCATTAACAGAGCTCTGCTGCCGACAGGTGTCCATAACCTTGGCAGAGTTGTCTATTTCACCCCCGGAACCATGATCCTTTGTGTGTATAAAAGCATTTTGTCAAAATGCAGGCCATTATGCTGGCTTGGTAACCAGGTAGCCATAATGCCATTCACAAGGAAGGTGCGAAACGTGGACAGGCCGGCTCGTGATGAGACCCCCTGTTCCAAGGTCTGTTTATTTAGTGTACCTTTTGGACCATATCCCTGGTGTGGTGGCCATATTGGGAATGCCACTTCGCTTCCAACCTGATGATCATGGTAGGCTAGCTCTTGACGAGACCCCCTATCCTGCATTTGACAATTAATAATCCATATTCATCATTTTTTCTCTTTTTTTCTCTTTTGCAAAGCAGATTCTCTTATTTATTTACACATAAGGGTGGTTCAGCACTCCTTAAGAGTGGGAATGGTGGAAGAAGTCTTATCATTCCATCAGGAAGATATAAATCCTCTGTTCTTATTCCTGAGTAATAATCAGAGAAAAATTTTAGGGAAATCGCCATGATAAAGATAACCAATCAAAACAATAGGAATAAGTCAATGACAACAGAGATGAGAAGTAAGTATGTCCCTCCTCTTGTCCTCTTATCAATACTAGGCTCTATAAAGATAGTGACCTTATGATTTGCTGACTTAGGTATGTCGTAATTTATGTTCATTGCATAAGTGCATAGCTGTAGCTTAAAGACTAGAGAAAACATGACTGAAAGCATCCTCAATATGAATCATCACAGAGAGCAAAAACATGGCTATGGTGTTGTTTTTTTTTTTAAAAGGAATAGGAGAGAAGAATCCATGCAAAACAAATAGTTGAGATGCCGTTCTTTGAGACGGAACAGCTGAAGAAAATGCTATCTCCTTTGAAAAAGAAGCAGCAGAAACTCCCAAATGTTGTTCCTTTTGAAAAGGAACAACAAAAACTCACAAATGCTGTTCCTTTTGAAAAGGAACAGCAAAAACTCACAAATGTTGTTCCTTTTGAAAAGGAACAGCAAAAACTCAAAAATGTTGTTCCTTTTGAAAAGGAACAGCAAAAACTCAAAAATGTTGTTCCCTTTGAAAAGGAACAGCAAAAACTCACGAATGTTGTTCCTTTTGAAAAGGAACAGCAAAAACTCACAAATGCTGTTCCTTTGAAAAGGAACAGCAAAAACTCAAAAATGTTGCTCCTTTTGAAAAGGAACAGCAAAAACTCAAAAATGTTGTTCCTTTTGAAAAGGAACAGCAAAAAGAACTCACAAATGCTGTTCCTTTGAAAAGGAACAACAAAAACTCAAAAATGTTGTTCCTTTTGAAAAGGAACAGCAAAAACTCAAAAATGTTGTTCCTTTTGAAAAGGAACAGCAAAAACTCACAAATGTTGTTCCTTTTGAAAAGGAACAGCAAAAACACAAAAACAAGCAAATGTTGTTCCTTTTGAAAAAGGAACAGCAAAAACACGCTGAATGCAAAAATCAAAATTAAAAAGAAAGATCAAAGAAATGTTAAGAAAACGTATATACAAGAAATTATGTACAAGTCATAAAAAAAAAATGCATTCCTTACTGAATTACAGGTGAGGAAGATTTTACTTCCTCTCCTAAAATTTCCATATCAGTGTCTTGACGTAGCTGCTGACAGAAGGATTCCCGAGTGAGTGGCTTGCGATAGAGACGAACTCGATGGCCATTTACCTTGAATGTATATCCAGAACCATCGATTGTGATGAGAGTAAGGGTCCCATTATCATGTACTTTCTGGATTTCGTATGGCCCCAACCAACAAGTCTACAGTTTCCCCTGAAAATCCTGAAACCGAGAGTCATATGACAGAGCCCAGTCTCCTTCATGAAAGACTTTGTTCTTGATAAGTGCATCATGCCATTTAGCTCGCTGCTGCTGGATAAGTGCTGTATTTTGTAATACAGAGAGCCTTATTTCATCCAATTCATTAATCTGTTGTAGTCGATTGATTTGTGCCTCACTTAAATCTAGGCCAACTTCCTGTGCAGTTCGTAGCGTTTGGATTTCAAATTCTATGGGGAAAATAGGTTGTTTCCCAAACACTAATTGATAGGATGAATAATCAGTGGTACTTCTCCAGGTGGTTCTATAAGCCCAGAGTGCTTCAGGTAGTCGGGCGGCCCAATCACGCCTATGTGAAGCAATGGTTTTTGTTAAAATTGATTCTATTACCTTATTGCTACTTTCTACTTGCCCATTCGCCTGCGGGTGATATGGGGTAGTAATTTTATGCTGGACGTGATAATTGTTAAGTGTTGCAGCTAATTTGTTTCCGGCAAATTGTGGTCCTCCATCTATAATTATTTCTCTCGAAAGGCCATATCGTACAAACAAATGGAACAGGAACTGTATTACCGAATCTTCTGTAGCTCTAGGCAACGCTTCGGCCTCAACCCATTTGGTAACATATTATGTGGCTACCAAGATATATGTTCTCTGATTTGATGATGGGTTGATGGGTCCAACGAAATCAAGAGCCCATCGTTCAAATGGTTCAATGACTAACTGTGGCCTTAGAGGCATTTCGTCGGCTTGACCAGGTCGTCCTGCTCGCTGGCAGCTGTCACAGGCTTGAACGAATTTCTTCGAATCCTTAAAAATTGTAGGCCAATAGTATCCCGTCTGCAATACTTTATGTGCTGTTCTTTTCTCGGCAAAGTGTCCCCCACATGGTCCGTTATGACAAGCTTTTAAGATGTCGAAAATTTCATCTTCTCGAATACACCTCCTAATTTGCATGTTTGCCCCTGTGTGGAACAAATAACCCCCGATCCACGAAAACCGAGTACTCTTCTAAACAATCTGCTTACATTCATTAGGGGTTAAGTGTTTTGGTAGCTTACCTACTGCAAGGTAGTTGGCAACATCAGCATACCAAGGTGTTTGAACAGCAACAGCAAACAGGTGCTCATCCGGAAATTGGTCTTCCACTGCTGTTGCCTCAATTGATTTTGGTATTCGTGAGAGAAAATCAGCTACAGGGTTTTCCTTGCCGGGTCTATCCTTGATTGTGATATCGAACTCCTGCAATAAGATCAACCATCTCGTTATTCTATCATTTGTAACAGGCTTATTCGCTAAATATTTGATAGCAGAATGATCTGTATATAGAACAATGGGATAGCCTGTAATATAATGTCTAAACTTATTGACAACATGTATTACAGCGAGGAATTCTTTTTCGGTGACAGTATAATTTAATTCAGCAGGGGATAAATTTTTGCTGATATAATAAATAGCATATGGTTTTTTATCCTCCTCCTGCCCAAGGACTGCACCGATTGCTGTGTCTGAGGCATCATATGAGATTTGGAATGGTAAATTTCAGTTTGGTCCTCGAAGGACTGGAGCTGTTGATACAAGCTTCTTTAATTCCTGGAAAGCGCGGTCGCATTTCTCTGTCCACATGAAATCAACATTACCAGTTAGTGCATATAGAGGTGCAGCAATGTGTGAATAATGTTCTATAAATCGTCTATAATACCCAGAAAATCCAAGAAAGCTGCGTACCTCTGTCTGAGTAGTGGGGGTGGGGATAAGCAAAAGTATTTGAATTTTGGCCGGATCTACCTGAATGCCAGCTGCTGAGACAAAATGTCCTAGAATAAGCCCTTCAGTCATCATCATATAACATTTTTCGTGGCTTAAACAAAGCCTGGTAGCAATGCAACGCTGTAGGACTTTTTCTAGAGTGTCCAAAGCTAGATCAAAATCATCTCCATATGGTGTAAAGTCGTCCATGTACACTTCAAGTCCATCATTTATTAAATCTGCAAAGATGCTAAGAACAGCCCTTTGGAATGTGGCAGGAGCATTACATAGGCCAAAGGGTAGAACTCTATAGGCGAACGTTCCCCAAGGACAAGTAAAGGTAGTTTTATCCTGGTCTTCAGGGGAAATCGGAATCTGATTGTATCCACTGAAGCCATCCAGGAAAGAAAAGAATTTCTTTCCTGCTAAAGTGTCCAATACTTGGTCTATGAATGGGAGGGGAAAATGGTCTTTTTGTGTGGCTTTGTTTAACTCTCTATAATCCACGCAAATCCTCCATTTCCCATTCTTCTTGGGTACAACCACAAGTGGAGAGACCCACTTACTATCAGAAATAGGATAGATAAAATTAACATCTAAAAGCTTCTGAAGTTCTGCTTTCACAACATCTTTTAGATGGGGGTTGAGTCTTCTTTGCAGTTGACGGACAGGTCTTGCATCTTTTTCTATATAAA
Organism: Pinus tabuliformis; assembly: GCA_031772625.1. NCBI lineage: Eukaryota > Viridiplantae > Streptophyta > Pinopsida > Pinales > Pinaceae > Pinus > Pinus tabuliformis. The sequence continues at coordinate 1,214,337,459 of CM062804.1, read as the reverse complement.
TATGGTGGGTGCACAATTGGGGGTCAATCCCTTTCATATCAGGGTAATCCCACGCAAATGCTTCTTGATGCTTCTGTAACAGATGGATGAGTTTTATTTCTTGGTCCGGTGTAAGATTGGCATTGATATTTAGAGTTTTTCCCGGTTCAATTTCCACTACTTTACTATTGGCGACAGAAGTCACAGGTATCGTTTGGTCATGTGTATCTTTCAAGGGATCTTCTTCTAGTTCGTTATCGAATGCAGCTTCTATCATGAAACACTGTGTGTGAGGTCTAGGTTCAGTTTGACTAATGAAGTTATTGATAGCATCATCTTCTGTTTGGTCTTTAAAGTCTAGGGCCTTCTGTATAGTCAATGGTGATCTGATATTGTCAGTAAGGTATGATACAGGGTGCTGGTTAGTTTTTATCATTGTAAGACTTGGCTGTGCTGGAGGGTATAGAACTAGATTTTTAATATCTGGTCCTCTGGTTATGGTCATATTCCCCTGTCGGCAACCAATGTAAGCATCGGCGATAGCAAGCCAAGGTCTACCTAAAATTAGCGGGTGTCCATCCAGTCGGGTTTTTGGATTAATTACCAGGAAATCAAATGGGTATTCCCAAGAATCTATAGAGACCATGACATCGTATAGAGTTCCTTCTGGTCGAACTACAGATCGGTCAGCCAATTCTAACAAAGTAGAAGTGGGTTCTACTGATGTAATGCCAAGCTTTTGGCAAGTAGAAGTTGTCAAAATATTAATTGCAGCTCCTAAATCAACTAAAGCATTAGTCAGAGTCTGACCATAGATTTGAACAGTTACGATTGGATTTCCTGGATCTTCATATTTAATAGGTGTTCCTGATAACAAGTCAGATAAAGTACCAACTACTTGGACTCTTGGGTTAGTGGTTACATTCCTCCTTGGTTTTCTTATGCACAACTCTTTTATAGTTTTTGCATATATAGGGATGTCTTGAATGGCTTGGAGGAAAGGAATTCTTATGTACAGGTTTTGTAACTCTCCCAGAATGTCAAAGTCCGGATATTGTACGGGTCATGGTATGACTAATCGTTCTGGGAAGGGAGGAGAGGGTGTATTTGCTTGATGATCAGTCTGCTCCTTATTTGCACCCTCTTGTTGTAACGGCTGTTCTATTGGTAACTGATCTTCAATGTGAACTGTTTTATCTCCCTCTGTTTCTATTATGCGTCCAGATCTTAACTGAAGATCATTGCACTCCCTTAGTTCAGGTCCGATTTCTACTAATTCTATAATTTGGAGGGATTGGACCGGTCTATTATTAGGATTAGGATTGGGTTGGGCTGGGAGTTGTGGTCTCAGATTAGACTGGGGGTTTTGTTGCAAAGCTGGCAGAGTCGGTTGAGGGAGCAGAATAGTTCCTGTTGGCTGATATGTCGATCTTGGCCAATTTGTCTGCTAGGGTGAACCTTGTGAAGTAGGGGGGGTCCATTGTGGAGGATATGAGCTATTTTGCCAATATGGTGGGGCGTAAGGAAAATTCGGCCAACCAAATTGGCTTGGCTGATTCATCCATGGATTTGGAGAAGGAAATGGTTGTGATGACCAGTTCGGAAATGGGGGTTGAGATTGGTTTTGCCACATACTATATTGCTAAGCATTATACTGTGGAGGCTGAAAAGAAGAAGTTGGGTCTGAAAACATACCCGATTGCCTTGGTTGCCATTGGCGACGCTGGTTAATGAAGTATGTTGATTCTGGCTCTTCTTCTGCTTCCTTATATACTGCCTTCAATCCAGGAAGTGAGGGGCAACTTTCAGTAAGGTGATCTTTTGTACAGATAGCACATGTTTGAACTACATCCAATGGACATTCCTTGTGGCTATGTTTTCTTCTACATCGGGGGCAGAAGATCGCCAAATTCTATTCTGCCTCTATCTGCTTCTGTTTAGCCTGCACAATATCAAGTTGTGTAGTCAATGTCCCCAGAATATCAGTTTTAAAATTTTCTAATAAATTTCCAAGTTCTACATGTGTTACTCCTTCTGTTGATATTTTGTTGTCTCTGACAAACCGATCATATTCTGCTAGTTTTATCCTTGTGCTACCTCTCGAGCTCCTAATACATAAACCAATAATGTCAGCAAAATTCTCTTGATAAATATCCCCTTTTCCCATGATATTTAATGTTTCAATCCATTGTTCCTTCATGCCTCTAATCAATGTTGTTTTTAACACATTATCAGGCAGAGGTAGTGATGCATATGGAGATCTTTGTAAATTATACTGAAAACGTTCTACATATTCTTCTAGTGTTTCATTTGGTCTAGCTGTCATCTGAAATATTTCATCTTTCAGTTCTCTAGACCTACAGTAATCTTGATATTTCTTTAGGAAAGATTCTTTCATTTGCTCCCAGTTATTTATAACCCCACCACCTAAACCCATAAACCATCTTAAAGCTGCTCCTTTCAAAGTGGAGGGGAACAACTTTAATTTCTGGGGGTCAGTGGTGTAATCATATCCCCTGCATAATACATCAAATTCAAATAAGAATGCATCGGGGTCCTCTGATGTAAGTCCGTGAAATGTAGGAATGTGTTGAAGGGGAATTGCTTTCATAGGAGCATTTGCTGCGAAATCCACTATAGGATATTGCAATGTAGAAGTTTGAGTGTTTGGCTGATTCTGTGCCATGGGATCGAATATGTGCCAGTAACCTTCCGGGATTTCTAAGAGGGTATTCTTAGGCGGAGAAGGAACGGCCTTAACAGGGATTGTTTTAATAGCACTTCCTTCGTCTGGAATAACGAGAGTCCCTGTTGCTTGAGGAGATTGAATCCCTTCAACAATGATTTTTGCAGCGCTTCCTTTATCTGGGCTTTTTAATGGCTGAATTATCCTAGGAGGAGATCTTGGCTCCTCAACTTCTCCTGTTTCCCCTTCTCCTTCACAAAGATTGCTTAGATTCCCTTCCTGCAGTCGTTCTGGAATAGAATTTTCAATTTCTTGAAAATCCTGTTCATCAGTCTGACTATGCACCTCAGCGAAGGCTACAGATGGTGATCCTGCGGCCTGAAGGGAGCTAGTAGGTTGTTTAGAATTGGTTTTTCTGAACCCTACTGATGGCTGAGATTCAATTTTCTTATAGATTTCGTCTATGAAGGTTGTTCGGCCAAGGGTCACCGGCCCTTTGGCTTTTTCGGGTTTGAACGGAGGTTTGATAATTTTTTCTGGCTTTTTCTGCTTAGTCATGCACTCTATAAACTACCAAATTCTATTCAACCCTCAATTCTGCCAGGAAAGCGGACGGTGGAGCAGGGCTTTTACATGCTCCGTACGCAGGTTCTTACCTTCCGTTTTTAAAATCCAACTCTCCCCTAGCAGATTCGTACACTACTCTGTAAAAGACAAATGGCTATACTCTTATCCCCGGCAACGGCGCCAAAATGTAGAGCTGTAACAAGGGTCTCTTTCACCTCTAGTTATGCCACATTAATAAGTCAATCCGGGAACGCTTTGTTATTGCAAAGAGTAACTCAATCCGAGGCTATTCGTCAGAGTAATGCTTAGTAGTACAGTGTCTAGAAAATACAAGAGTAAACGGATGCTAAACTTATGACTAAATTGCTCTAAAAGAATAAAATCACACAAAGCAGCTTATCAGTCAAGGGTGCGGAAGCGATAACCCATCCCTCTAGAAACTGATGGAAAGGAAATTAGAGCATGGACCATAGGTCTGGGAGCTAGGCAGCGACTGCTGAGGCTCACTACAGCCTTAGACCTTCTCTCACACCAAGACAGCAAATGCAAGTAAATGGAACAGCAGAAAGTGAAATGGAACAGCAAACAAGAAATGGAACAGCAAATCTGAAATGGAACAGTAGTAAATGGAACAGCAATAAATAGACTAAACCTCGCGAGTCTGAACTAAACTTGTTCTATTGAACCAAACTCACACTCTGTAATAAAATAGCAGTCTCCTCTCTTAAAGCAACTTCAATGGATTATACTTTATGGAACAGTATTCACAAATGAATTATGGAACAGCAATCATCAACCATATATACACAACATGCTTAATATAGCAATCTGATGATTAATGCAAATATGACTATGCTTCCAAATAGAATAACATTACTTCCGGATTCCAATAATTGAGATTTCAAATGAATCCAATACAGCAATATTCAATATGAAGGCTCTGTAATAGAAACAGTTGGCTTAGATTGTTAACATGCAATCAACTCTGAAAAGATTCACTCATACGATGCAGAGTCACTACATAAATCTCTTGAAAGAAACCATTAATGAATTAATCGTAACAGAGCATGGAATAGCATATGAAAAACATGTCAGATTACCAAACTATAAAGATAAACAAACCACACAGAAACCAAATTATAATGATACAAAAGCAAGTGTCCTTCGGAGCCGGGCCCTTAGCTTCCAACGGTACACCGCCTTAGATTACTCCAGACGCAGAGATGAAATAAACACCAAGTCTTTTGTATTAATGCATCAACAAATGTACAGCAAAACAAGTCTTAGTGAGAGTCGATGATCAAAGTTGAGTCTGAAATTCACAGTTACATATATGAAAAAAAGGTCCCTTTGCTTAACGATGCTGTCCCTTTTTATAAAAGTAACGACGGAGGTATCTAGGTAGAAAAAATAAGCAAAACTTGATCCTGAGGGATTCGCCAAGCCGTTAATCCTTTACTTTTCTTCCCCTGTTCCGCCGAATTGATAACCCTTCTTTCTTTTCAGGGTCGTTCTGCTTCGATCTGTTCGATCTCGTTCGCATCCGGTTCCCTTCTAAAGGGACAGCAGTTATTCCTCCTTTGTCTTTTCCTTTCGAATGGAAGCCCTTCGTTTCCACCCTTTCTTGCATGGAAAAATAACAATTATCAGCGATTAAGCTTTCCATTCTAATTCTCACATATTCTATTAAAATTCTTTATTTCTTTAAGTTCATTATGCAGAAAGGGTTACAATTGTTACTTAAAGTCACTAATTTGTTCGTCAAAAACATACCTTTCCAGTGCTCCACACAAGGCACCCTCTGTCTCTACCAACCTTTTGTGCAAGGCCAACAACATGGCCATCACATCCTGATCTTTTCTTTGCTGGGCAACACCTTCAGTCGGAGGGTGAAGAGTTGGTGGTAGTTTAACTAGCTTCTTCAAAGCTGCTATGTCCTCATCTTTCTTCTTCATTAATGCTTGCACTCCCTTAGGGTCATTTGGATCATGCCCTAGTTCTATGATAATTTCTTCCAAGGACTTGATTCTTTTGTCCTTGGCTTGAGAAGAAGCCTTCTCTAGCTCCAATTGAGCAGTAGTGTTATGCAGGGAGTTTTGCAACCTATGTGCCAATAGAGTCTTATCAGCCAATGTGGAATAAACCATCTCCCCTGTTTGTTTGTGCAGCTCTATCTGATCCATGGGATGGATGTCCTTGGCAAATACCTCTAGGTTGGTCCTGATATAGTCAGCAGCTGACTGGGGCTGCAGCATGGTGGGCCTAAAATGACTAAGAGTCATTTTTCCCTCTTGGATATCATAGGCCGACATAAGCCTTTCTTGATTAGTTGGTGCCATTTTGAGCAGCTGGTTATAAAGCTGGAATCTAACCGGCTCATTTCTTGCTTTTATGTCTGTAAATTGTTTCTTTATGCTGGACTCTGCCTTGGTGCACTGCCTTGAAGAACTTACTTCTGTCCCTTGCTATAGTTCTTTCTCTTGCTGTAAAGAGTTGGCTGATGTTTCAATGCTAGGAGGGAGCATAGTATCAGTGGGTCTTTCAGGCATCTCCTCCTTAGAAAAGGGATTCAGCCTTTGTCTTTTCTCACCTTGCTGATCTGTGGAAGTGGTAGGAGGATTCTGCTCTTGTCTATCTCTTTTTCTTGTTCTCTCCTCGTTTGCAGGTGTCTGTAAGACTGTATTTTCAACTGTCACCTCCTGCCTTGGAGGGATCTGTTCTTGGGTTTGCTGCTCTGTGGAGGCAGGCATTTTAGCCATTTCTTCCTGCTGTTCTGCTTGCTGCTCCAAATTGGGAGGTGACTCCTCCTGTTGTACTTCTTTGCCTTTGGTTAGATTTGTTGTTTGATCAATTACTTTGGCAGCCTGCTGGGGAACAGTGGAGGATGAGGCACTCTCTCCAAGATGCCGAGGGGCTGGAGACCAAACCTGTCCAAAATATTCCAAGTCAACTGCTTTTTCTAGATTTTTAATTGCTCTTTCTGCTAATTCTTCTTCAGAATAGTCCTCCACTAATGTGCCTTCTTTCCACTCTAGTTGGTTAGCATATTTTTCAATTTGTGGAATGCTAAAGTGATCATAGACAGCAAGCCTATACTTGATTCTTCTGAGGCTTATGAAATGATTAGGGTCATATGGTGCCCAATAGAAGCTGGTTTTCAACTGGAGGCTTTTTAGGATCTTATCTGCTTCTCCCCAAGCTTCTTCCCTTTTATTGAAGATAAATGGACCCAGTTGGTGTTTGATTTTCAGCTGTGCTTTTTTATTTCTACTATGAAAATGAATCATGTCTGCATTTCCAAATTGCCGAAAATACTCTAATGCAAAAAGTCTCATGGGAACATACTTTGGCAGTCTGTAAGGGGCTAGCTCATAGCCATATATTCTAATTATTGTGTGGTCTTGGTAGAAGTACCAATCTCCAATGCTATAATTCTTTGAAAGTTGGAGGATCTTCTGCATTTCATCGGTGAGTCTAGGAAGAGGAGAACTTTGTAGCAGAGACAAGGCCGGATAGATGAACAGATCAATGAACTCACAATAGTTATATGGGGAGCAAGAGATATGGTGACAGATTGATGACCAAAATACCACTGACCTCCTGTTTCCTTTTGCATCCAGCTTTTTCAAGAAAATAGGGAAACTATCAGGCTGATAATATAATATCAAATGATATATATAGGAGGTGTACTTGAATACCCTTTCCCTCTCCAAATTCATGAATTTCTCATGAATCTTGTCAGCAATAAATGTGGCATAATCATACTGGGCAGCAGGGGGCTACCCTGGAGTGAACATGGATAACATTACCAAGGTTGTTTCATCCACAAACTCACTGGTATTGAATCCTAGAATGCAGGATATCATATCCACTAGCAGTCTCCCTGTTTCATTGAACCAGACATGTAGATAAGGAGGAGGTTGCCGGGGCTGATATTCTGGCTTCATGAACAACTGGCCAATCTTTGTGACCTCTGAGTTGGGCAACTTGGCAGCTTTTTTGAGTAGAAAATTCATAGAAAGGGGGACCAGAGGTTTAGTTGGCTTAAAGTTCAGCATCTGATTTATGGATTGAGGAGTGATGTGAAATAAAATATTCCCAGATGAACCCAAAACTGCTCTTTGTGAGGGTTCATAGTGTTCACAACACTGATGGATGAGGTCTGGGAACACATTGACTTGGGGTAGGTAATAAATGGGCAAGTTAGACTCCCAGATACCTATGTCATCAGCACCACTCATGTATTTCTTCTTCAGCTCACAAACAGTGTGTATGTGATATTTGGTACTTATCTCGACTGTTTCTTTGATTTGATAATCCCGGTCAGCAAGGGCCAACCATTCCAGGTTCCTCTGTGGGGCATTCAGAGGAGTAATATTCAATGCCACAGGGGTCTCCATTGCTTATTTCTTACTTGAAGTTGAATTTGTGCTTTCAGTTTGGCAAGACTGGCAGTGAACAGCAGATTTTTGTCGATGGGATGACTTGCAGAGGTGAAAAAAGGAGGAGAATTGGGCTAACAGAGAACAACAGCTTGTCGAGAGGGTGAAAGTAACCAATGCTGGGGGTAAGCGCTGCCTTTTTAGTGGACTTTGTCTGCCAGTGATTTTTTAGTTGCAAATGCGCAGGGAGCTGTGGGAATTGAGTAAATTTCAGAGCAGGAACCCTCTTCAGATGAACTTCGGGTTGATTTGGTAATTACAGGGGCTTGGTACGCAGGTAATTAGACCAGTTGTTTAGAGTTTTTTACCGTAGAAAATTAGGAAGACCAGGTTACACAGAGAAAACGGTAAATACCTGGTTGTCGCGCGACGGGGGGAGCTGACCGTGCGGAATTCGGGGCGGCAGCAGCTCAGGATGAATTTCTGGAGGTTGGCAGAAAAAACGTCGTAAAACGCATGCAAGCGACAGAGTGCTCGACTTATGAAAAATAAGAAAAAACATGATTTTTGGGCGAAATATGGAAAAATTAGTTTTTTGGCACCTTTTTGACGGATGACGTCAGCATGACGTCATTGGTGGGGTCGAGTACGGCGGGACGACGTGTCAACCGGTGAGTGGGCTGACCTGGATGAGCGATGTGGCGGAGCTGTCGGAACCATGGCAAAACGGGAGCTGACACGACATTGATGCGGCAATGACATGGCGATGATGCGAGGATGACGTGAGGCGGAAAGGCAATGGCGGTAAGTGGTTTTGTCGGACCGCTTTTGGTACGGGCCCAGTTTGTGTCGGAAGCTGCCCGATACAATCAGAAGCCAACACGCGTCCACGGATAGACGTCAGCATTCTGACAATATCGGGCGCTAAAGGACGGCGATCGGGGGCGGTCCGAAATCACCGAGGACCGTCGGATGGGAGGGCCCAGATCTGACGGACGACGGGACGCGAAGATAACAGAGCGATATGGCGGGGCCCGTCCAATAAACAATTATTATTTCTGGTAAATTGCGCCAGGATAAACTTTGGACAAACTGAATTTGTGGGTTTTATGAGGTTTTAGGGATCAGTGGTAAACAATATACAGATTTATAAGGTGCGCTAGGGCTATTAAATCAACCAGCTGTTGATTTAATCCCCCAAAAATAAAATATGAACGCACATTTGCATTAGCGCCCGACTTTATCATGCCTTCACCCTTTAGTATTGCCTGAAGGGGGGGGGGAATATATATATTTTCTGGGGTTTTTTTGCATGAAAATAGTATAATAATAGGGAAAAGGGGAAAATTGGGGAGTTAAATAGTAAAATTAGGGGTTAATATGGATTTGAGATGGGAGAGAGGAACTGACTACTAAGTTTAATGAGTAAACTTAGGTGCAGAGACAGATGAAAATGATCAAGGATTTTGCACAGGAAATGTGGCTTTCTTATGTAATAGGAATCAACACCTTGGCTTGATGTTGCCATAATCAAAAGGTGATGCCAGGACTCAATGAGGAAATCCCATTGGACATTTTAGGGAATGTTAGAAAGAAGTTTTGTGGGGAATGATTGGGGAGTTAGACATGCTTCACTGTGTTGTTACCAAAATGCTGAGTAGGTGGTCCTGCTCTTGCCAATATATGCTTTCTCTGTCAAGGCCAGCAATATGAAGGAAAACAAGCTTCTGCAACCCCTTTCTACCTACCCATCTTAGCGCCTAGCATTTTTTTACTACTTCAAGGAGGGTGCACTTATACTTGCAAACCCTCAATTGCTCTTTTCCTTTTTTTTCTTTTTCTTTTCCTTTTGAATTTCTATCTAAAACTACCCTTATCACTTCCAAGGCCCCAGATTAAGCAGTTGGCAACCTTTATTCTCTACCTAACTACTAATCTTCCAAGATTAAACAGTTTGGACAGATTCTCTTTCTCTATTCTACAACATCAATTTAGTCATGGCATGATCCAGATTAGACTGTTGGATCACCCATCCAGAAGTAGGACACCATTGAAACTATGTACAGACATGTTCTATCATAGAAATATGGGATCTTTGCATCATCAAAGTAGAACATATTTGGAATTTCCCCTGCCAATCATGAAAAATGAAACCTATTGGTATAGGAGGCTAACACCAATGAACTATGGTAACTATTATTATATGCAAACTCTACCAATGGTAAGTACCTTCCCCACTAAGTCTAATTATCCATGACGTGCATTCTGAGCATGTTTTCCATAACCTGATTTACTCTTTTAGTTTGCCCGTCTGTTTTTGAATGATATGCAGTGATCCGGTTCAATTTAATCCCCAATGTTCACTGCAAACTTGTCAAAAACCTATATGTAAAGCAAGAGTCTCTATCAGAAATGATCTTTATGGGTAACCCATGTATTCAAATTACTTCTCTTATAAAAACTTGTGCCACATTAATAACATCATAAGTGTCTCTCACTGGGATGAAATGGGTACTTTTGGTCAATTTATCAACTACAACCAATATAGTAGTGTGCCTTTGTGAATTGAGTGGAAAACCCACAGTAAAATCTATAGAAATGACCTCCCATTTACACATAGGAATGTCATGCAGTTGTAGGAGTCCTACTAGATAGAAATGATCAGCCTTCACTCATTGACATTCAAGATATTTTGCGACAAAATGGACTATTTCATGCTTGATGCCTACCCAAAAGAAGAATTTATTCATGTCTGCATGCATCTTCTTCACTCGAGGATGTGTAGAATAGACTGATCTATGTGACTCTTCGAGGATGGTTCTTCTTTATCCCTTTCCTTAGGGATGTACATTCTCCCTTGAAATCTCAATAATCCATTTGGTTCAAGGACATAACCCTCAAAATTTGGTTCTATATGCTTCGCACTCTGGAGTGCTAATATAACCTTTAAAAACTAACTATCTTCAAATAGTTTTTCCAACACACATTCCCTCAATTTTATCCTCAAGGGTACTAGGGAGAAGATTTTTGGCCTCCTTCTTAGTACATCAGCCACCACTTTCTTCGTTCCCTTAATGTATGAGATCCAAAAATCATACTCACTCATGAATTTGCTCCATCACCTCTCTCTAGTATTCAAATCCCTCTGAGTGAAGAGGTGCTTCAGGCTCTGGTGGTCAGTTCTTACCTCAAAGCTTCTCCCAACAAGGTAGTGTCTCTACAGCTTTAAAGCTAACATCATTGTTGATAATTATAAGTCATGGGTAGCATACAACTCTTCATGTTCCTTAACCTTTATGAATTCGTAATCTACTACTCTACCTTCTTTCATCAAAGCTTCTCCCAATCCTTTCTTTCAAGCATCTGTGTAGACAATGAAGTCATTTTCTATGTCAAGCACTCGAAGGATTGGTGCACTAGTTAGTAACCTCTTTAGTTTAGTGAATGCAGTGTCACATTCATATGTCCATTCATACCTAACCCATTTTTGTTGTAATGTGGTGATGGGTTTTTCAATCTTTGAAAACCCTTCCACAAATCTGCGATAATAACCTGCTAGCCCCATGAAGCTACACACCTCATGAGCATTTTTCGGTACTAGCCAATCCATTATGGCCTTTACCTTTTCTGGGTCAACTAAAATCCCTTCTCCTGAAATGATGTGCCCAAGATAATGAATTTTCTTCTGAAAGAAGGAACATTTTGATAATTTTCCATTCAATTGATTCTCCCTTAAGTAGGTCAATACAAATCTTAGGTGCTCTTCATGATCCTTTTCATTCTTGGAATACACAAGAATATCGTCTAGAAAGACTTGCACAAATTGGTCTAAATACTTCCTGAACACACCATTCATGAGACTCATGAATACTATTGGTGCATTGGGCAAACCAAAGGTGCAACTACGAACTTGTAGTGCCCAAACCGAGTTTGAAATGCAGTTTTTGGGATGTCACCTTCCTTAATCCTCAATTGGTGGCATCTCAATCACAGATTGATCTTTAAGAAAATCGTTGCTCCTTTCATTTGGTCAAATAGGTCACCTATTCTACGTATCAGGTACTTATTGTTTATTGTGGCTCAATTCAAGTCCCTATAATCTATGCATAGCCTTAAGGAACCATCCTTCTTGACGAAAATCACTAGTGCACCCCAAGGTGAAATACTAGGTCTAATAAATCCCAGGTCTAAAAGCTCTTTTAACTGCATCTACAATTCACAAATTTCTAGAGTTGTCATCTTGTAGGGTGTCTTAGATATGGGTTCTACACTAGGTTTTATGTTGATTGTGAAATTGATCTCCCTCACAAGAGGTAATCTAGGCAATTATTTAGGAAAAACGTCCTTTAACTCTGACAAAACTAGGTGTTGATCTAGGGAGGGTCCTTTCTGGTCACTTACAGCCTCGACCACATATAGTTTACAACCTTGTCGGAGACATAATTTTACCTTCATCATGGAGATGAATCATAGAAACATTTATCACTTGATACCACAAATCTCAATTAACCTACCTTCATCGTCTAAACAAATCACCTTCTTTTTGAAACAATGTACCAAAGATCGATGAGCTTCTAGCTAGTCCATTCCAATAATTACACCGTGCGTCCCCAATGTTGTGATGTATACCTTTAGCTTAGTTGTACACACCTCAAGGTTCATCTGACATTAGTCAACACTAGGTCCTACTTCTTTTTTATACAAAAATCCAATCCGACTTGTTTAAAGTCATCATGCTCATAGGCTGCCAACCCACATTTTTATAATGCAACTAGTGAAATGAAATTATTTGTAGCACCAAAATCAAACAAAATTTTAACTTTTATATTGTTTATCATACCCAAGGTTTCTACCATGACATATTGGTGTTCAACTTGTTGGTTATCAACTGCTGCATATATTTGATGGTGGTTGCTTGCTTCCCCCATTGGTTCTTTTCCTTCTCTATGGTTGTCACCAGTTGGTAACTCAGGACATTTTCACTGGTAATGAGGTCCCCCACATCCCTAATAATTGATGTGAAGTAGACTCCGAACATAATTTTGTGGAGTTCTTTGAAAAGATCTCCTTCCCCTGATACCCCTACCCATACTTATGGCTCCTCGTGTCTTCCCATGATTTGCATGAGTCTTAAAAGCTATCAGTGAAGCTGCACTAGAAACCATTGAAATATCCACTGTCAACGCTATGGGTACAACCCTATTTCCATATGGCGATGGCCTCAAACTTCCTCCCCCTGAGAAGGTATGAGGGGCCTTCCCCATAAACCTTGGTTGTTGTGGAAAAATGGTTTTGTTTCCACCTTTTAAGTCTAAGTTCTCTTCAACATAACGAGCATGTTCAAAAACGTCTACAATTGAGGATGGTTTCCACATCCACACCATTGCCTTAATCTTAGAGTTCAATCCATAAATGGAATGATCCGCTTGGCACTGACCAATATCCATGTAGGAGACATACTTGACCAATTTCATGAATCTAATCTCATATTCTTCTACCATGAGGTTTCCTTGTACCAAAGAATGGAAGGCTCCTACTTTTGTTCTTCATAATATGTTGGTAGGTAATTTGTTTTTAATCTCTCCTCAAATAACTCCCAGTTAACTACGTCTAGAGTGAGGTGTGGTTGACGCTCTAAGTTACCCCACCAATTCAAAGAACTATCTCTGATTTGGCATATTTCTATTTTATATTTTGAATTGGAAGTATAATCTCTTAGTGTGAAGCACCTTCTCATTCCTTCTAATCAGACTTCTTCTCGTTCTCTAGCATGACCTCCAACAAACTATCAGAGCTTAATCTTTTGGAGGTCCCTAGTAATGTCCTCGATTGGAGGCCCTCTATTAGAGTCTCTTGATCCCTTGAGATTGCCCAACCCTTATGTAGGGTGCTCCACTTCCACCTCAGTTGTTTGGCACACTCTTAAAGTCTCATTAATTACTTCTAGGGAACGCAATATGAGAACCAGCTCCAGTGATGGAAATGGGTTATTTGTAGGAGGTCCTTGTGATGATCCTCCTTGACCTCGATTTTCCTACGTCTTCACCATTTTGAAATGTTCAATTTCTATTCCACACAATACTTGTTAATGCAGCTTAGGACTTGTCCACCCCTAGTCAACTCACACACATATATAAAATGAGGCATAAGTTTTTCTTTTAATATGCTCATAAACGAGCATTACTAATAATGATCAGATCCACAAGGATTTATTAAATCCTCTCATGTGTGAGCTCCTACAAATTTTCTCTTAATAATAGCTAGGTTATTAGTGCAATGTACCTACTAGTCACACTCTAATGCTTTATTAACACCAAATTACTTTCTTTAGTTACCATAATTATTTATTTAATAAATTAGTTTAATATACTCAAATATTAGTTTGCTCTTGGTGGCTTTAAAAATACTCATCTAAAATGAAATTTAGAACCATCCTTGTGTACTCACCAATAAACCATTAATCCTATTTCAAGTAGCAATTTAAATATAAAGAAGAGCTTTTACTAACTCTCAGACACATATTTCTTTCTTAGACATAGAAATATCAAAACCATTCAAGGCAAAATGAACATGAAATTTACTTTTGAAACTAAAATGGGAAACCAGCTCCAATGGTTGTTGAGATTTTATTGGACAATCCTTTGACTATAGTTCTTTGGCTCTTTGAGCATGCTCTCCACCCAAAATATCCTTTGAAAGTGAAAGTACAAAAGGTAATGGATAATCCTTTTTCTCATACCCATATATATATATATATATATATATATATATATATATATATATATATATATATATATATTCAACTTTTATAAATTATACATATCCATTTTACTCAAAACTTACTTAATACATAGTACATTTGTTTAATAAATAATATGCACTTTACATCAAATACTAATATGTATTATTCTATTTCAATTTATACAATACTAATTTCAAACTAAATAATATTAACAATCCATTTGCACATTCCCTTAAGGTGAATGCAATCAATTATATATATATATATATATATATATAAATAATTTACTTGTCATCTATATTATAAATAACATAAAAATAAAACAATAATATCAAATATTATTAATATTTTAAATCCATTTAAATGTGAATATATAGTGATACCATGTATAAAATGTTTGAGATAAATAATGTAATAAATATGTTTCTTTTCTAAATATTCATGATATCCTAAGTATATATTATTATATATAAAACATATATATATATTATCTATTTTAAATTAAATAACATTATATTCTAATTTATTGAATATAATATTTAATAATTCTAAATTTCCAATTAATAATTATATATTTTTTTTATTATTTGACTTATAACAAGTTTGATATGGTTCTTGTCCACTAGTTACTTTTCCATTTCACCTATTATCACAAATTTGGAAAAGCATAATTGTTATCAACACTTTATATATGTTATCAAGGAACAACCTTTCTGTTCGTAAATGAAATGTTGTGTATTTATATATAAATAAAGTAACACCTAAAGGTAAAAGTTCCCATTCTCCACTCTTTCCATAATATAAAGTATACCCACCACTCCTTCCATAATAATAAAAAAACAAAATATTATTTTTACTCACGTATAATTGTTTTATTAACCTTATTCGTTATTTAGACTATTTTATGTTTATTTAATAGATAAAATTTTGAATAGGCATAAATAATAAGAGATTTAAAAAGAAAAGACAAGTAGAAGGTACAAAATCATTGAGAGATATAATTATAATATAAAACAATGAGATATGAAAACAATTTTGAATTATTAAAGGTTGACAAAAGAATTTAGTGAGGTGTGAAACCATAAGCAAGAGGGTGGGGAAGGGTCGGTCTATATTTCATATTTTAAAATATTTCATTACACCCTTTTCCTATAAGGGAAAGATTTAAACAAACTTTCAAAACTAGTTTGTCTTACTTTGTTGTTTAAATAAAAAAGGTATTTCTTTCCTCACTTCATTAATTGGATGGTTGGTTGAATCACTCCCGGTTGAGATAAGAAGCTCAATTTCATATGAGAATGACAATTTCTTTAATTAAGAATGGTCTTTCACAAAGTTTATCACGGATAGATGATATTTGTAGTCGGACTCGCTAGGATTGTTGCAATTGCTACTTGTTGGTTAGACATGTGGATTGACGCTAGGATTTACGAAAAAACCCGAGAGAGTTGGTAGAATACGAAGGTTGCTCCCCTTTAGGCAAGAGGAGAAGAGTTGGTTATGCCTGCATTTCTGGAGGCACCAAAGGCGATGTAGATTTATGATATATCATCATACAGGAATTACAATAGTTTTGGGATAAAGACCAGAAAGTAACGTTGTGAAGATCATGCCGGATTATGGTCCTTCAATATTATCATTCATGACTACATGTGAGAAGCATTGCATACCTTGTTGGTGGCTCCACTTTCGACGAAGAGTACGAGAGTGGATTAGGATAGTTGTACTTGCTAGTGCTGATCTTTTAATCGAAATTTAGTAGATTTTTTTTATCACTTATTTTGTGAATAGTATCATCTAATTGAAATTTAGTTAAATTTTAGATTTTAGCTTTTAGATGTTGAATATGTAGTTTTAATCGATTCGATAAAAATTGCTAAATTTCAGGAAAATTAAATTGAAAAATAAACCCATATTTCCATAAAATAAACAAAATAAAAATAAAAAACCAAAATGATCCTCCCCCACCCCCAATTAAAGAGTGCCATATTTAACACTAAAGTATAAGTAGATCGTTTTGGCTGGAATAATATAATAGCTCAAATAAATTGAATGAGTACTTTGTCTCGGAGAACTTATTCCATTTCAATGCCAAGAAGAACTTCCATGATTGTCCTACCAAGGGGAAGGAATGAGCTATCAACATCTGAACTCTAGCTACCTACTAACCACTTTCCCTTATCACCAGTAAAGGAGAAACATGGAAAAACTAAACATTCCATATCATGAATCAAATGCCCCCCATAGCTCGACTCCTATTAGTCTAAGAGGGGAAAAAATTTCACATGCTCTAGATAGGTTTCTTGGCACTATTCATAGTAAGGTTTGCCTCAACTCTCCTTTGCTAAAATTATCCAATGCCCTTCAAGAAATTAACCAGAAACAAGAAAATCACACAACTAATATTGATGATAACTTCACAGTTGATTCATCTTTTTCATTGGATCAGAAGCCACAACCAAATGAGATTAGTCGTCTTATGCATTTGAGGAATATAAGAACATGGGGAATTCATTCATCTGCAGGGGCTCATGATCAAAAGGTTTTGTGTGGAAACAAGACAAGCTTGAGGTCTATTATGGAAGACACGGAAAATGAAACTAGGAGTGGGAAACTAGACAGTGCAGGTATTTTATCCAATAGATGAAAGTAATCCTAGTTATAAGGAAGGTAAATAACTTCTATTCTAGACATATTTGATGACTATTTGAGTATGCAAGGTCTTCGCCCAGCTGACCATAGGGGTGTAAAAGAAGGAAATTTGGCCTGAAAGGAGACATGCAAATGGTTCCCTTTGTAGGTTCATTTTTATTGTACTTTAGGATAGTTTCTTGTATTTTCTTTCAATGTAACACATTGAATATGTATTGTAGTTATAGCGATGCCTATAAAACACAAATTATCATACCTTTCCTATTATTTTATTGGCATCCAAGGTAATAAAGAGTTGTAACATCTTCAATCTTAAAAAAAAATAAGTTATATAAAGAGGGTCATATAATAATAATAATAAGAAGAAGAAAATTATTATTATTATTAAATATATATCGCATATATTAGCAAATCATAAAAGTAATAAATGAAGAATAAGTAAACCCTCTTTTAAGTACAAGTTTTATTTTTCACATAATTTTTATAATAAATACTGGCTTACAAGTAATTATGAGGGTTACAAACTCTTCTAGCAGAGATTTGGGTCTAGTGGGTTTTTGGGTCTATATTTTGAACTTGGCTCTGATACTAGATGTGAGGACCTACCCTAGATATTCTAAATAACTAAATTTATCATTTAATTTAAAAACAATAAGAAGGGATATAACCTATTTACAGTTAACATTTATTTGATTATAATACACATGTAAAATTTATTTAACAACATAATAAACAAGTAAGAAATTTCATTTGTAATGATTTACATAAGTAATCAACAAATGGAAGAATATATGTTCCAGTAGCTTGGTTTGGGTGCTCCTGACTCTATTGGTATGATCCTCTTGGCTACCCGACTAAATTTACCTCCCAACTAACTAGGAATGATTCCTAGCCCAGGGAACCTCCACAGATTCCCTAGCCCTCCAAGCCCAAGTCCAACAAGTTGTAGTGTGTACAAGTTAAAACCAACACTCTCCAATAAATCCAACTTTGAGTTATCTCATTTTTTCTCCATTCTCTCCCTTCTTCTTTTCCACATTTCTCCCCAAAATAAAATCCCCCAATGCCAAAACAAAGACCAAGAATCCCCTTTCCTCTCATCCTCCTTCCCTTTTATGTCTCTTCCTTCCTTTGACCTTAAACACCTATCATTAATGTCATGACTACCCCCTCATCCTTTTATTTTAATATCCTTGACTTTCCTTACCATATCTTATCCAAAGTAGATTTGAGAAGACACCTTGGGAATAGAATATGGATATTTAATTTAGAAATAAATTGGAGAATACCATATCTTATCCAAAAGTATATTCGGAAAGATACCTTGGGAATAGAAATATGAATATTTAATTATATAAATAAATTGGACGATACCATATATTACCCACAGGTATATTTAAGAAGACACCTTGGGAATAGAATATGGATATTTAATTTAGAAATAAATTGGAGAAGACCATATCTTATCCAAAAATAGATTTGAGAAGACACCTTGGAAATAGAAATATGAATATTTAATTTAGAAATAAATTGGAGAATATCATATCTTATCCAAAAGTGTATTTGAGAAGACACCTTAGAAATAGAATAATAACAAATAATAAAAGTCATATTAGGAAAATAAAATTACATATTCACAAGTGTAGGTTTATACCAATATTACTTAATAATTGTCAGTCAATATCTGCAGGTTAATAAAGTACTAATAAAAATTAGCTTGATAGGATCAAGTAGGGCATTACAAAAGTCACTATACAACACTTTATTTATTATTGCAGCCAAGGCACATCATTAAAACCCATTGCATCGACAACCAAGTCGTATTCAAAATGGAACTCCTACACCAAGTGGTGTGAGGTCTAATTGGGACTTCATATCAGGAAGATCCCCTGAATGTCGGTGGCTCCAACACCGTCAACACCACCTTTCTCCAAAATAATATTTGCCCCTTTACTTAATATCACCAAAATTAGGCAAAATTTCCATGCTCGCAAAATTGGGGATATTACAGTCCCACCAAAAATTGCTTCTCCTCAGGCAATGTCGAAACAAACACCCCCTCTAATTTCTAATCACAACTATCATCACCAGTAATAATAGGGTCTCAAATGTGCCATTGATTCAGCCTTGATCTCTGCATTGTCTGATCATGAAGGAATCTCCCAATATGAGGATCACAAAGCATCTTGATCAATGTGAAGCACCCCTTTCTCCACTCACCGTCCAACCATATATAATCTCCAAAACCCTCTACATGATATAAATAAATAGAGCATCATAATAATGTAGGACTTTGTCCAACTCTCTATGAAGTTTCCCTACTAAGTAGTCCACCTCATGCACACCAAGAATAAACACTTGAAGATGCATCCCAATCTCTATGGGGACAAATTCTATCCTACATGAGATCCTCCCGGTATCCTCTTCCTGACTAACATGCCATGCTGATGAAGTCCCCCATGCCATTAGCGATTCATTAAAGCCCAAAGGAAAATCTGAGTGATCTCCCTTTATAGCAGCCAGCTCATCCCTAAAGATCGTTAAGTTGTCTAGTGGTGTGATGCTCGGGTCCCATGATCGTCTCATAAAAGTTCCACCATGATGTCATTGTGCCACTCTGAAGTGAATAGGCTTCCCATCATGTGCACACTGCAGCCTCCTCCCCTGAAACCTGGAGGCAAAATATTGACGAAGGCCAAGATTATCCTACCCAAGTGTCTCTATTATGTCAATCTCTACTGACCCATTCCTAATCTCGATCTTGAGATGCAATTGAAGAATCCTACCTCACCAAATAATGGAGGCCTTATAGATCCTCCATGTGTCAACCCAAAGTGAGTTAGATCACCCTCTACCATGGTCCTGCTCTTCACAATATGGAGTGTCATGTCAACCAATTGAATCCCTGGATCCCCTAGCCATACCTGCTAAATCATAACTCTAACAACTGCTAGAATTTGTTTATGCCTTGTCCCTAGTCGCTGCATGCAACCAACACATAAGCCCCATATATCATGGCCTAATCTAATGCATCCTAAACTTCCTTATGCATGCCACTACATATTACTGATCACTGTTGGAATCCACATGTGTCAAATAACTACCCCTTAAAGGAAGTCAATAGATGGGTATCTGATACTTGCAATTGACTCAACATATGTGTGAAATTTTTAAAAACTGGAATCCTATTGCATAAAATATAAATTATTCTCCTAATTATTAATTAAATTTAACAATTTATTTATTGTTTCCTACAACATATATTGAATAACTGACACTGCAACCTACACAAATAAAATTGCGGAAGAATAAACTTTGGAAGAAAGGTTAGCACACGCACATGAAATAACACACTTATTTTTTGACAAAAGTCCCCGGAAAAACCCAACTTGGGAAAATCGGTGCAGCGACTAGGGATTTTAATATTAAGCAGCAATGAAATAATCTATGTACAATTGGATGCTGAAACTAACAATTCTACAGAGAAATACTGGCAGGAAAAAATCTAGTGACGAAATTTCCTCACTCCACTGGAAAATTTGGGCTCTAACCTTAGCTCCAAGTGATACATTCAAATTGACTCTACGTAGCCACTGTGTCACCCAAGCATAGTCACTTCTACACTCAGCTCAAAATGGCTTCTCCTCAAGACATCTGGTCTGCTGTTTTCTGGGAAAATGTCTCTCCTGGCCTCCGAAACCTTTGTCTAGCTTCTGGCACTGAAACTTTGCTTTTCACCAACAGATTCATAATTGCCTCTAGAGACTACTACACTGCCCCAACGCTAGCCTCACCATGGCTCTTCTCCCTCTTTGCAAATGCACTCACCAGATCTAGAAACCTTCCTCTGGCTTCACTGTCTCTACCCATCTCTCACTACTTCGATCTCACTATCTCTCTCTCTCTAGCAACTGACTTTTGCTACTCTGGAAATTGATATGATAAGAAATCGAATTGTTCAAGTGTATTCTCCAAGTGTCGATTGACTTCTTCTTACAATCCTCTATTGGGACTCCAACGTCAAAGATTAAATATTAATCGATGGCTAGGATTAACTTGAAGTCGATCCGTGTGAGTTTCTAGATCATCCACACCGTGACTTAATTAATTCTAATTAATTAACCATATTCCCTTAGTTTAGACTTAGGAAATATTTAAAAACTTGTTAATAATCTAATTAAGTCATTTCTAGGTGGAATTTCCAAAAACAATTTATGGGTTTTGGAGATCTCGTCTATTCTAACCTCTCCACAAAATTTCGTGGCTAGAACACATCTGATGCTACAAAAACTAATTGTATACAGACCTAACCTGCTCTTGCCAACCATCACCACTGAGTCTGCCATCTTCCCTCTCAATAATGTGCCAATATAGTGTCTAGAGGTCAAACACATACTGGAAAGCTTCCTTAGTCGTACATGGTATCCTTTACTCATGCATGGTCCTTACATGCCCTGTGGAAGGAGTGGCATATGTCTCCCTCGTGACCAACTCCCCAGGCATAGGCTCACTGATGAATGATATGCCACCTCTGCAGATGATCACCTCATCCCCCAACCTGTGGTTTCCAACTCGTGCATTGACCCAATGCCACCACTGAGAAGTCTCTCCCCTAGTATATTGAGTTTCATCCCAATATTTCGGGTGAGCTCCCAGCCTTTCATTTCTCGCGCTTAGAGTGTCAAAGGACAATAGCCAAATCTTTTGTGCATGTAAGTGATGTATAAGAGGGACAAGTGTGTGAGTCCCCATGGGTACCATTGAGTACCACTCATGTGCATCCCCTTTGATCATGCGTGAACTACACCCAAAGGTATGCCTGAATTCTTCATCCATAAGTCTCCCTAGAGGCAACCCTCCAACACCTTGTTGTGCAGTAGTATATTCCCTACATCCCACCAAGTATCCATATACTCCTTAACCTGGCACTATACCATGAGGCATATCCCTGTACAGCACTGGATACCCCGTGCTACTTATTTACCATCATGTAGCATCTCATATCCTACTTATTTCATTATACCCAACACTCCCCACATCTACTCGATGTGATGTGAGTGGCTCAATGCAAACCAACACGCTACATCAAACGACCACTCATCTCAATGCTCCTCTGAAAGCCACTTCTCATCACTTCCTACCTCTATACAACACTGGGCGCTAAGGTCTAAAATTGGGTCTGTATGCATCAGGTCACATTCCTCTGCATAAAAATTGACTTTGTGGCATATCTCTATGCACCCCTGAGTACCACTACCTACTACCGTACCATCTTGTATCATATTCCATCCTTCATGCCCCAACGCATCCACCACTCTACTATTAAGCCCTCCATGATGTGAGCTATATCTCATCATCTCCCTATATAGACTTGAGCGGTCTAACTCCTCACATGCTAATGTGAATGACACTACTAATCCTATCCTTAGTAGTTCATGTGTCCAATATACCACTGGGAGAGCATGGTCTCCATACAATACCCTATCTGGTGGCCTGTCAATGCCACCTCTTCCTACCAACTTCTTCTAGAGTAGGTTAATCATCCAACAAATACCCAACATGCCATGACAACTCATGAACTCTACTTGCTCCACTGCCAATCCATCTTGTCACTAGTGTTGTCGGGAACTCCGAATGGGATATGAAAAGGTATGTGCACCCAAACACTGAGTTTGTCATGCAACTACTACCATCACGTACCGTCTCCATGATGTGATGGAGAATCCCATCTAGATCCCAACAACATTCTAGCCCTTGAGCCCCTCTGGTAAACAATAGCCTTTGTTGATCTGTTGCCATGGATGCATCTAACCTCCTAGCCAGATCCACTGGATACCAACTCAATATCTCTCACCATCCAACCACGAGAGAGGGATTAAATGCACAAACAACCATACACGAAATAAGTCCTCCATCCCACAAATGTTTCACCCTATGCAACTCATGTCGCCTCATCTCGCTAGTTTGGCCAAACCATGTAATATTCCTAGGTAACATAGACTCTCCCTCACCAACAAAAGGAGGCATCCCGATAATGTTGTAAGTACCCATTGATGTATGCATAAAGGGGATTGTCATCTGAAAGCATGACAATTATACTAGATGTCGATGCACCTAACTGATCCTCGTCGATGGTTGACTCCAAGGATGGTTTCTCATCCTCTTCCACGATGGCCACAACATCAGCCACTAACTGCCCCTCCACAGATAACCAAGGATAATTTTAGGGGCGAATGTTCGCCCTTTGGCGAAATTAAGGGGTTTTAAATTTTTAGTGGGTGAATATTTTGTATCATAGTAAATTTTTACAAATCACCTCAAATAGCCCACCTTATTTTAAGGGAGAGGGTAAAAAAGGTAAATTTAGCCCTTGAAATTAGGACTTACAACCTTCCATTCGCCCATTTTCAAGAATAGGTTTTATTTAAGTGAATCCATTCGCCCATTTTCAAGAATAGGTTTTATTTAAGTGAATCCTATGGGCCAAATACCATATTTATAACAGAGGTATGGTAAATTAATAAAAATATAAATAAATGAGAGGTATGGTAAATAAATAAAACATTTTTTATATTTACTCCATAAGTCACCTTATATACATGTAACGGTGTAAACAAATAAAAATATAAGTAAAGTGGAGGTATGGTAAATAAATAAAACGTCTTTTTATACTTACTCAAACGGTATGGTAAATAAATAAAAATATAAATAAACTAGACGTATCGTAAATAAATAAAACCTCTTTTTATATTTAGTCCATAACCCTCGTTCTATTTATGAAGGCTCAAGAAAGAGGTTTTATTTAAGTGAATCCTATGGGCCAAATACCATATTTGTAAAAGAGGTATGGTAAATTAGTAAAAATATAAATAAACGAGAGGTATGGTAAACAAATAAAACATTTTTTTATATTTACTCCATAAGTCACCTTATATTTACGAACACTCAAAAAATGGGTTATATTTAGGTGAAACCTATGGCCAAAATACTATGGGACAAATACCATGGACTAGATTGTTATTAATACCATGCAAAAAACCATTATTAACCCTAATATTAGAATTAATAAAAATAAAAATGGCACATGGTATTGACCCATGGTATTCACCAAAATGGCACATGGTATTCACCCATGGTATTCACCTGGAATGTAGCCTATTTCAATGGGGGAATTAAACCAGCATGTAGCCTATGCTAAGATTCACTAGGACTTTACAAAGTTATATTATTTAGTGAAAGACTCGCCAAGATCTTACAAGATTTTATAATTGAGTAAAATATTCGCCATGCCTGGTGAGAGATTCGACAAACAATTATATATACATATTATATTATTGATAAAATCGCCTTCTATTTTTCCTATATACCATGGAGATTCGCCCATTTATTATATTTATAAATTTAGGGGGGGTTCTTAAAATTTTCCCTGAACATGGAGATCCATGTTGATAGTAGAATAAGATGTGTGTCTACTACTCAAGAACACATTCCTTATTAACCATTGTTACCTGACAAAGACCAAAGAGACAACACAATATCAGCGTACCCAAAATCCCCTACCGAAATATAATCAAAACTTAGCTAAGAAGTCTAAAAGATGTTCTTAATTAATAAACTTTGTATTTGGAAATCACTTATGTCTATTTATTCAGGCAATTATATCATAGCATATGTCACACAGTAGCAATCTACAGTACCTAAAGTAAAAACACAAATTTTCTTAAGAAAATAGATTTAGAAAAGAGCTTTGAAAACTATATGTTTGTCCTCAAAGCTTTAATTAGTTTAACAACAAACTATAAATGAATAGGACAATGGCCAAAGTTTTAATTCATACAAATAAAGGTAGAGTCATTATTTCCATTGTAGACAACTGAAATTTGGGTAGTGGTCTAACAGTTAGAGCTTATTTACAGGGAAGACTTGTCAATACCATCATTTTTTTTCCACGGTCTGTTGTGTCTCTAGATCCATATTAGATAGCTTGTTATTCTCAAGTTCTACCTTTCAAATACTAATTTCTAGCTCACCCTTTAAAACACAATTCTACCACTCCATTTGATTTTGTTTTGTCAAGAGAATTGGTAGGACCTTCCCATCCTTTGTTTTACATCAATCAATAACCATCCATCAATTATATAAAGAATAACAGATACACAACAAAGGCCAAAGATGCGCTTGTTGTATACCTATGTTCTAGGACTCATCTGACCTTACTGGTGCAAAGAACTCACCCTAAAAAAATAACATCCACATGGAATTTACAGAACTTTTTTAAATCCAGCTCCAAGTAAACCAATCAAAATATGAACATCCTTTTAATCAATAAAATCTCTGACTTAAAATAAAAGTGGCCTAGAATCGAATGTTATATCAACCATGTCAAGTAACTAACATTGGGTGAGAAATATAAGCCATGCATATTGGATTATTGAAACAATTGATCTGATAAAGCTCAAAATCAAACATATAACTTATAGCTAAGAAACGGAAATAAATGACTTACAACTAAGACATGAGGTTGCCCTTTCAATCCTGTCATTAAATAAATCTTCTTTATGTCATAGACTATTAAACTTTTTCTGATGCTAGGTGGAAGTGGTATTATAACATTAACTTTTGATAGAGTCTTGTCCACGACTACTTCTCAAGATCCACTCCATTACCAGCTTTTGGGGCTAGATAACATGAAAAAACCATCAACATGAAAATGAAATCTACATCCTTGTAAAAAAATGGGAGGAAAAAAAAAATCCACAAATTGAAACAGATTGTAGGATAACTCATTCCTACAACATGATTATCTTGTCATGAGAAAAATCAAGAGAAATGTAATTTTTGCCACATTTTGACAATAATTTCTTTTTGCATATTCTATGAGAAATTGATGAAAAAATTCAGCGAAAGCTTGTCAACGTTAGGATTATAGTAAAACATATACGAACCTCTCCAACACATATACAATCCTAAACATAAGTATTTATACATAGAAGTATTTATTGAGGACATTGTATTTTGTGAAAATATGGAAGTCAAATATTTGAAATAACACAATTTATGGTACCACTACCTTATGAAGTCCATTCATTCGAGTATTTACGAAGTCCAGTCAAGAATTTCTTCAAATTTCAAAGCTCATACAATTAACATGTAGCCTAAAAATACTCAAATTTGAAAAGGAGATAACCCAAAGATGTAGAGTATATATCTCACATTTATATATCTTAATTTCCAGACATTGAAATGACACCTTTTAGCATACTATTGTGAATTCAACCCAAAATGCTAGAAAAAAATATTGATGGTTATTTTTGTTAAAAATGAAAACTAGGGCTAAATTCCACTTTGAACAGGTCCTTTGGGGAAGATAATTGTGGCATTGAATTCCTCTTTTCGAGATGACAAAAATCAATCTAAAGATCATCAAATTTGGATAAGTAGAAGTAGAATTTTGAATTTATGTTTCTCATGTAAATTATTTAGGCCGACCTCAAATATATGTCGGCTTAAGAAGATCAAAAGTCACGCCCACTCAACTCCATTGAATTGTATATATAGAGGAGCATTCTCTCTCATTTGGGACACATCAATCAAAAGAAAAAGATATCTCACTAACAACGAAGATTAAGGAGGATAAATTCTAGTTATGATTGGCACTGTTTTGGTTAGGGCTTTGTCATAACAGGTCCGAGTTTGGAAGCAGTGCTTCACTATCATAGAAAATTTTAGGGGCGAATGTTCACCCTTTGGCGAAATTAAGGGGTTTTAAATTTTTAGTGGGCGAATATTTTGTATCATAGTACATTTTTACAAATCACCTCAAATAGCCTACCTTATTTTAAGGGAGAGGGTTAAAAAAGTAAATTTAGCCCTTGAAATTAGGAGTTACAACCTTCCATTCGCCCATTTTCAAAAATAGGTTTTATTTAAGTGAATCCTTTCACCCATTTTCAAGAATAGGTTTTATTTAAGTGAATCATATGGGCCAAAGGCCCAAATACCATATTTATAAAAGAGGTATGGTAAATTAATAAAAATATAAATAAACTAGATGCATGGTACATAAATAAAACCTCTTTTTATATTTAGTCCATAACCCTCGTTCTATTTATGAAGGCTCAAGAAAGAGGTTTTATTTAAGTGAATCCTATGGGCCAAAACCATATTTGTAAAAGAGGTATGGTAAATTAATAAAAATATAAATAAACGAGAGGTATGGTAAACAAATAAAACATTTTTTTATATTTACTCCATATGTCACGTTATATTTACGAACACTCAAAAAATGCTTTATATTTAGGTGAAACCTATGGGCAAAATACTATGGGACAAATACCATGGACTAGATTTTTATTAATACCATGCAAAAAAACATTATTTACCCTAATATTAATATTAATAAAAATAAAAATGGCACATGGTATTGACCCATGGCATTCACCAAAATGGCACATGTTATTGACCCATGGTATTCACCTGGAATGTAGCTTATTTAAATGGGGGAATTAAACCAACATAGATCCATCTTTACTCTGGATATACTAACCCGAGAGGTATCAAATATCGTGATATGAAAACTAGCATAGAGTGAAAAAATATTTGATCCGATCAAGAGTAAAAATGGATGTTGTTATTCAATGTATGTTAAACATTTTAGCTTGGTTAAAATAAAAAATAAAATAAAAATCAACTATTAGTTTTATTAATTTTTATAAATTACTAATAGTAATTTTTAAGCTCCAGGTTTATGGTAACCGATGGTATTGACCCATGGTAATACCATGGTATTCATGTGAGCATAGACTATTTAAAGGGGAAATTCTATCATCTTAGATCCATCTTAATTCTAGGTCTACCAAGTGCTCAGAGGGATAAATAGATTTCATCCCCCTACGAGTGGTAGATGTGGAGTTAAGATGGATATAGGTTGGTTTTTATGATAATTAAGATATTAAATAGACTTAGGATATTATATTGTAAAAACATCTTAAGGTGAATGGTTAAAGCATAGACATTGGACAAGTATATTTGTGTACTTCTGTTTTAAACTGAAACAAATCCAGGGCTAAAAGGAATGGATTGATTGCACTAGTCATCCTTCTATAACTTTCCAACATATGCTGGAGTAAACAGATTGTAATTTGGGTAATTTTTCTAATTGCAAACAGGAACATACTTGTGTATTGGTAGGGTGGTTACAAGGTCCCTAGAAGTGATGAATTTGAACTTTTCTTGGTTTTATATATAGTATTAGGTTTTTTCTCATGCTTTCTGTGAATGGCACGGGTGAATTTTATCCTACACCCACTAGGTTATCGATATGTAATTTCAGTAATTTTGATTTCAAAAGATATTTTAAAGAAATACAATGATTTCATTTGTGTATTCAATAAACACAAGATTTTATAATTGAGTAAAATATTCGCCATGCCTAATGAGAGATTCGCCAAAAAATTATATATACATATCATATTATTGATAAAATCGCCTTCCATTTTTCCTATATACCATGGAGATTCGCCCATTTATTATATATGTAAATTTGGGAGGGTTCTTAAAATTTTCCCTGCAGATAACTCATCATGCATAAGATCCTCAACAATCAGCGATAGGTAGCTACCTTCTAGAAACTTCGTCAAAGATTAGGATGCCTCTATATCTATTGGCTCCTCATCAAAGGTGGATATGTCTCTAGGAACCGCACCAATATGATGTATGTTGTTATCACCTGAAAAATCGGACACAACCCCAAACACCTCATCAATGGATACCTAAACAACATATGACACCTCCTCAATGGTTGACACCTCTATGTCTCCTGGCACCTCATCAATGATTAGCCCTATGGGTGTGTTCTCTAATCTCTACCCCAAGGTGTCAGCCAAATCTATCAAAGGAATCTCCAACAAGGGTGACTCATGTGTCACACTAGACAGATCGACATGCTCCTCCCACTTTGGTGTCCCCACAACCTCCTCCTTAGACTCATGATAGCTAAAGAAAGGCCTCCACTGAAAAAAGTGGCCACTGGTCTCACCCTCTAATTTTCCTTGTCTTGTTTGCTACTTTTGAGGAGATTTTATCCCTTGATTTTGTCAACCATCCCCACACAATGTAGATGGTTGCACGCCCATAGCCTACACACCACTAGTGTCTCTGTTGTAAGGATGAGGATGGATTTGGTCCAACACCTTCCTCAATTGAGCCAATCTCTCATCGTTCCAACGTATTCCACCCCAGAATTCCTACATACTAAGCCTTTCTTGAGCCATGGGTTGTCTATCATTTAATATGTCACTGTGCATATGCCCAAATCTTCCATGATCTAGATGGATACCCCACAACTGACCAAGATCATGGCTCTGATACCACTATAATGTTCCAAAAAGGAAATAACATTGATAAACAAAGTAAAATACACATACAACACAGAAATATTTAAACAACAATCAAACACCCACAATTTGCACCGGAATTGTGTCAAAACTCATCCATTTTATTATATATGGAGAAGAGTACAATACATAAAATGGGTGCACCTCGAATTTACGAAGCAAGCTAGAAAATCCCATGTGAGAAAAATGCTACCCAGATGTAAAGGAAAGGCTTCTCCTTATTGTTTAGCACTAGCCTTAGAAATTCTACAACCGTTGCTTGGAAGAAACACCTATTTAAGCCTCCAAAAGTGCTCAAACAATTATGCTTAATTAAGCTTGAGCTCTCCACCAAAAACCCATAAAAACCCAGAAAGAGTTTGAGAAAATTCCGCTGACCACTCAAAACCCAAAATTCAAGCTAATAGCAATGAATAAGATGAAATCATGTTCATAAACAACACCCAAAATATACACATAAATTGGAACCAAATTTGGGTCTTTATATTAAATTTTAAGCTAAATAAGTACAATATAGTGAAGAAAAGAGGAGCCTAAGCTTACTATAGCAAGCAAGCAAAAGCCCAAGTTAGAAATCATTGTCAAAGTGCTCAAACATCAGCCCAACTAAGCTTTGCATAGACCCAGTCAATTCTTGCTCCTGACTCTATAATAAAATGGTGATATATGCCACTCTTATGTTCATAACCTCCTAAAATTGCAACTGGTGCCTCTCCACAATTTGCTCAGCAAAACCCAGAAAGGAATCTATCCCAAACCTACCACCCAGAAAACACACAAAATGGTGCAAATTACCAACTAGCTAGTAAAACACACTAGTGAAAGGAAGGGGATTTCTAGCTTGAATACCACGTGGAAAATTATGCAAATTTAATCAGAACCTCCTCTCTAAATACCCATAAAAACCCAAAAAGGGTTGGGCCTCATTCCAATCTTTTGAAATTACCCCCAACTTGTGTGAGCTCCATCTCAGCTAGGTAATTCGTACTAGCTGAGAAATAGCTGCCAAATCCCTCCCAAAATTAATGGAGAACCTCTCCAAAAATTCTTGGTAGTCCCCTTTTGAATCCTCAACCCAAACTCCAGCTCAAGCCTCCACAACCAAGGTGCTCCTCTAATGACTCTGCAGGCCCAGTAAAAATACTTTTGTGCTCGCCTAGGAAGAATAAAATTTGGCCTGAAGGAAGTCCCCCCAGCCTACCTACCAAACCACTACAAAAACATTATTGGATGCCAAGAGAATGCATCCATAAATTCCCAAAATGAATTCTGCCATGAAGCTCACTCCCCTAAAATGTATGTGCTCCCTTACTGTGCCCAGCCTACTCCTCAACAGCTTAAATCTCCTATGAAATCCCTCTGGAGCAACTCAAAAAATGAAACAAATACTCTCCTAGGGTGACACTCGAAGTTCACTGAAGGTAGAGGTGGAATTCCCGCTTGGGAATTCCTTGTGCTAAACAACACTTTTCTTCTTGTGCTAAATAGCCACAAGAGAAGATGAAAGGTGAAATGTCATAGTCAAAGGATGATTAGCAAATGAGTCCATCCTCCTTTTATAATTTATCCCCATGCTTCTAGACTCCTTATTTAATTATTATTTTATTTGTGGGGGTCATTTCCACTAAGTGGATTTTGTCTCCATTTTAATAAAATAATAATTTTCCATCAATCTCCAATAAAATAATACTTGCCACCTTTCTCCAAAATAATATTTGCCCCTTTACTTAATATCACCAAAATTACTCAAAGTTCTCATGCTCAAAAAATTAGGGATATTACATTATAACAATTGACAATGAACTTTGAGCTTCTTCATGACTCTTTGACTTTTATGACAGTTCATATTCTATAAAAGACTCATTGCATTCCAATGTGTGGCTTTTCACATTCCACGTGTGTCCCTTGGACTTCATTACATAACATTTATTACATAAGACAATTTACAAATGAGACAGTGGTTTAATAAGACAAAATTGACAATGGGACAAAAACTCATCAAATGGATAAATCATTTGCTTCTTCATGGAGTTCACTTGTAATGTAAGTGTGTCATGCTCTAAACTCCTGTGAGATGGCTTCAACCCAAACTGGCAAGTCCCCTTTGTAGAGTATCTTCACCTCCAGTGCCTCCATTTCTATGTTCTTGGAGCTTGATTGTACAATATTCCACAGCCATGAGAGCTTCATATGTGCTTTAACATAGAAAATTACTCATTAATCATTAAAAAAATTCATATATTATATTTTTTCAAATCATTACTTTAAATTTCTGTAAGTTTTATAATATATATATACACACACACATGCACATTTTACTCAAATTCAAAATAGTCAAATAATGTTTTAAAATTTATGATTTCCTTATATTTTTATTATTTTAAAAATATATATTGCAAACCTTAGTGAGAAGTAAACAATTATGTATATACTTCACACTTGAGCAGATTGAAGATAGAATTGAGTGCAATCACATTTTACACGTTGAGAGAGATTTATAACCGTAGATACTATTGGATCCATTACAGCGATATTAATTATAACTTACAACTACGTTAATTATTACTACACTCGTTTTTTTCTTGAACAAGCGGATATTACTGCATTTTATATATATATATATATATATATATATATATATATATATATATAGATAGATATAGATATAGATATAGATATATCTATATCTATATCTATATCTATATCTATATCTATATCTATATCTATATCTATATCTATATATATATATATATATATATATATATATATATATATATATAAGTTTGATTTTAATAGATATGATTATGACTAAGAGAATCATATTTATTAACCCTTTAATGAATTTTATAAAATATAGATTTCCAACAACGTCAAATTCACATTTTTGAGTTACACTTATTTATATAAAAAATTATAATATTTATTAAATAAAATTGATAAATTTTCTTATATTTAATCCATTTATTATTTAAATTATATTTATAATAAATTTATTATTTAAATTATAACATTGAAAATTTAAATTATAATGTATAGAGAATTTTTTGGGAGAAGTCACATTGAAGATTTGGGTCGACGTGTTTCGAACCAGCAAGTGTGGTTCATCTACGAAGAGACTTAAATAGGAAGACAAGCCAACCTAATAGCTAGAAGAAAACGACCATGTTTGACTCAGGGAGGGAGAGGGTACAAGTTTAATAACATATATATATATATATTATGTGTGTGTGTGTGTGTGTGTGTGTTTTATGAAACTAGCTCACAAAAAGATAGAAAAGATAGATCAATGCCTTAGAATTAAGCCTCTTCGAGGGGGAAACCTCCTTTCCATTACACAAATGAACAATTCTTAGATGATACAAATGACAAGACCTCCTTTCTATATATAGGAGTCTAAGGGTTCATAATATAATCAGAGCCGACATAACAATAATAATGTAAGGGCACAATAATAACAATAGTGGGCTTCTATGGGGCACAATAATAACAATATGGGGACTACATGGGTACAACAGTATAATAAGGGAGTTGTACTAATAACAATAAGGGGTTACACTAGTAGTATAGGGGCCTAACATGCCCCTCTCCTTCAAAAAGTGTTGTCCTCAACGCTTGAGTAGTTCTTGATGCTTCTGTATAAAATTCTTGTCCTCCCATGTGGAATATTCGGCGGGTAAGTTCTTCTACTTGATGAGATACTCTGAAATTGATTGATTCCGTAGCTGTCGAGTTCTTGTTTCTGTGACTGCTCCAAGTTCCAATTTGATTTTTCCTTCCTCTTCAAGTTCTGGCAATATTGTTTGAATTGGAATATTCTACAACTTTTGAATGAGTGGTCATACTTCTTCGTCCTTCTTCCATTCAACCCTTGCTTCGTTTATCCAATCTGGTTGGATAATAGAAATAGCACAAAACAATGCTTCCACATCCTCATCCTTTCTTGAGAGTGCATCTGCAACAAAATTTTGCTTCCCTTTTCTATAGATAATGTCAAAGTCATAACCCAACATATTTGTGACCCATTTTTTTTGTTATTCTAAAGATAATAGTTGTTCTAAAAAGTATTTAAGACTATCATGATCCATTTTTACCTTGAAGTGTCTTCCCATTCAGTAAGGTCGCCATTTCTTAAGTGCATATTGTATTGCCAACATTTCCTTCTCATAAATAGCTTGCTTGAGATGTAGCAGTAAAAATACCCAATCACCTACATCAAAACATTTTTCACTACGATGTTGATCTACCTATTATTTCATTCGATTTTGCACCAAAATGGCGTTATCCTTTAAAAGTTGGAGAACTTATTGTTGATGCTCGATGTGATCTTTCACTGCTTGAACCTTTTTCTTCTTGATATGTCCTTCTATCTTTAGAGTTTTAGGAGTGGTAATTTCTTCCAATCCTTTACAAGATATGGTTGGATTCATTTCTTGATGCTCGATGTGATCTTTCACTTCTTGAACATTTTTCTTCTTGATATGCCCTTCTATCTTGATAGTTTGAGGAGTGGTAATTTTTTCCAATGAATTACAAGATATGGTTGGATTCATTTCTTCTTTCTCGATGTGATCTTTCACTTCTTGCACCTTTTTCTTCTTGATATGTCCTTCTATCTTAAGAGTTTGAGGAGTGGTAATTCTTGCCAATTCTTTACAAGATATGGTCTGATTCATTTCTTCTTTCTCTGGGGTTGAGTCCTGGCATATATCCTCTTCTTTTGATGTTTCTTGGTTGCTTTCTTCCTCCTCTTCATACTCTATGTAAAATAATTTCTTCTCAAAACACTTATAACCTTTAGTGCATTTGCTATCACAATTATAACAAAAACCTTTTTCTCTTTTTTCTTCCAATCGTTGTGGTGTAACCCTTGTAGGTTGTGGAAGGCTAGGAGAAACAAAACTTCCATCTTTATAGTTGTGAGGGTTAGACTTCCTTGTTGCCATAATTTTACTTTCCACTATGTAACAAAGCCATTTTACTCTTTCCAATTGTTGTGGTGTTGCTCTAAAGAAGGTGTTGCTCTTTGTATCCTCATAATGTGCTATCATTTCCTCCGTGAAAATTGACCACGTAGCAGGTTTTTTACGAGAACAAAGCCATTTATACCATAAAAATTGATCCGATTCTAAATATGAAGATGCAATACATACCTTTTGTAACAGTGGTACACCATGTAGATCAAAATATTGTTCCATTTGAAGTATCCAATTTACCGGATCCTTGCCATCAAACTTCCTCATCTTGTTTTTTCTTGATTTTAGGAGCTCGACTTGAAACGACTGTAACTCTATATTTTCAGATCTTTAAGTTGCAGTAGCCCTCCGCATCCTCTTTCCAATGCCACCAGTCCGATCCAAATTGAATTCTCCAAGGAAGAGTTATGCCAAATCTCCCACAGTGACCTGATTATAGACTAGTTCAGTAGAGCGAACTTGTACGACGTGCCACGTGTCATTGTTTCGACCTTTGTCTCTGAAAAATATATACAAGAAACTACAGTTTGTCCTCTTTCTGTACCTTCTTATGAAATTTCAATCCGATGCTCAGAGAGAAAGTTATGAAGATTTTCCCCAGGTCACCTGTTTGGAATGTAATTCAGGGGTCTGCAAAAAGACCAACTTCCTCAGATCATATCTCCGTAAATATAGCATGAAATGCTCTAAAATTTGGATCCAAGGTTTAGTGCAATTTTGTCTCAAATGGGTTTTTTTTCACTTCTGGAATGTCGCAGAAAAAAAAGGTTATAGCGAAAATGCCACGATGACCTATTGGGAGCAGCGAAACCCTAGAATCCAAAGCTCTGATACCAAATGTTATGAAACGAGCTCACAAAAATATAGAAAAGATAGATCAATGCCTTAGAATTAAGCCTCTTCGAGGGGGCAACCTCCTTTACATTACACAAATGAACAATTCTTCGATGATACAAATGACAAGACCTCCTTTCCATATATAGGAGTCTAAGGGGTCATAATATAATTAGAGCCGAAATAACAATAATAATGTAAGGGCACAATAATAACAATAGTGGGCTTCTATGGGGCACAATAATAACAATATGGAGACTACATGGGTACAACAATATAATAACGAGGTTGTACTAATAACAATAAGGGGTTACACTAGTAGTATAGGGGCATAACAATATATATATATATTAAAAACTAATAATACAGTAATCAATATTACTAAACATTCGTATTAATATTAGAATTACTAATATTTATATATTATATTTATCAACTTAATGACTATATCTCATTAGGGTTTTAATAATATTCAATTCTTTTTATGTTAATTTGTATATATACTAAAGATTAAAAATAATATAGAATCTAGAATATTTACACAAAAATATTTATAATGCTAATACTAATTCTATTAGAATGTAAATACACATTATTTATATATCAATATGAATATATAAATAACTACAGATCAAAAACCAATAATGGATTATTTATAATATTACTAGTATTGATTAAAAAAAGGGATGGAGAGAATTAAGAAGAGAGGGTGGGAATCCAACAACTACTAATTTTCTAGCTGTCATCCCTATTAATGTTACTCGAAGACCTCTCAATTTCAATGGCTTCCCTAAACTTATGATGATGGAAATGAGGAATCTTAGTGATAACCCTAGCCTCCTCAATGCATATATGATGCTTAGTCTTCTTTGCATGTTCGGCTAAAGCTGAGGATTTGGTCCTCCTTTGTTTAATATCAGAAATGTGTTCCTTAATCCTCTGGTTAATAGAACGACCAATTTCACTGATGTATGAGGTTCCATAGGAACAAGGGATGATATAAACACCCTTCATTTCCATAGGGTTCACTTGGTATTTAACAAAATTAAGGGAACTCTTAATGGTGCTAAGGGGTCTAAAGGTCAAGGGAATATTATGCTTCTTCAGGATTCTCACAATCTTGTCTGTCATCCCTTGGATGAAGGGGAGGTGGACTCTTGAATTGCATTCAATGGGTTTTTTCTTGACCCTAGAACCTTTTGTTGCTTTGAGGAAGGCTTTGACACCCTGCTGCCTACTATAGCCATTCTGGACAAAAACATTAAGGAGATGGGACTTTTCTTTAGAAAAGTGGTCCTCATCATAAATTATCAGAGCAGAAGTGGCTAACATGCTAAGAACACCCATCTTTTGAGCAAGAAAATGATGGGAACTAGCATGAATATATTACTCAGTGTGAGTCTTCATATATATATATATATATATATATATATATATATATATATATATAAACTTGTACCTCTCCCTCCCCGAGTCAAACATATCCATTTTCTTCTAGCTATTAGGTTTACCTATCTCCCTATTTAACCCTCTTCCTGGATCTGTTTCTTCATCGTGTCTTGAAGATGAACCACACTTGCTGGTTCGAAATGTGTCGATCCAAATCTTCAATGTGACTTCTTCCGAAAAATTATTTATACATTACAATATGGATCATAGAAGCTTGAATTCAAATTTAAATTATGTTAAAAACTAATTTTTACGTTACCAAATTATAAATATAAGAATATTAGAATTTCAATTGCAAGTGGGATAGAACCCTTTTAAATTTATACACC
Source organism: Pinus tabuliformis (assembly GCA_031772625.1). Classification (NCBI taxonomy): domain Eukaryota; kingdom Viridiplantae; phylum Streptophyta; class Pinopsida; order Pinales; family Pinaceae; genus Pinus; species Pinus tabuliformis. Next base: position 1,214,300,471 of record CM062804.1, on the reverse strand, counting down.
AAAAATCTAGAAATAAAATGAGAAATTAATCCACACCATTGTTTATTCTTTTTTTAAGTAAGCATGTCTAAATTATATTATCTGAGCCAAATTTACAATATTTATAGCCATTAGTTTCGTCTTTGCCTCCAAGCGAGGAAACCAAAGAGAAAAGACAATATTACTCTGCCCCTGGAGGGGGGAACCAAAGCTTACATTGTTTTTCAAAAAGATGGAACCAAATGGTTTGGATAGGATGGAAGGGCCTCGTGGTGCCTGCACAGTGGACTAATGAAAGATGATAGTTTCACGATGAGGTAGAGGAAAAATATCCTCAGTCTCTGAATTAGCACTCTTAGGCTGAGTAGAAATGGTGCTAACTATAACAGCCCTCGTTAAAAATTCATGTAAAAAAATATAAAACCAAGGTCACGAGATGCATATTCCAAGTTGAATGTTGGGAAAAACATCCTAGTGGGTGTTCATTTGGTTTATTATGGCTAAGGGGAAATTGGAAAAAGCTTTGAAAATGAAAAGAGACATTTAATTAGCATTTTATGTATGAAATAATAGAAAATAGGAGAAAAGGAAGGTGAAAGGTCACAGGTTGCATGTGAGGAGGAAATTGAAGGAAAATAGAAGAAAATGAAGAAAATAGAAGCCTCAATGGTAAAAAGTGCTTTTGAGGATCTGTTCATGACTTTTTTCAATTTAACCTTTTGCTAGATCAGTTTTGGAGCTCTCTCTCTATTCTCTCTCTCTCTCATACTCTTGCACATTTAGAGCATTCTTGGAGGACTCTAGTATTAGAGAAAAGAAAGTAAAGGAAGGACAAGAAAGAAAATTGAAGCAAAGATGAAGCAAGGAAGAGGTGGATCAAGCGACTACTTTGGGATTACTTGCAGGTATCAAGTTGCATGTATGATTTCCTTGCTATTTTTAGAATGCATGGTACATGCATGCATATATTTGGTTCTCTTGATGTCATTGGCATGGGCTTTGCTAGGTATGACATTGATTTTAGCCTTGTCTTTCCATTTTCGGATAGCCATGGCGTGATGGGGTTCTTTTATTTGGTTAAGCTGCATTGATGGATGGTTTCAGAACCAGGTGAGATGGTCTCAGCAAAATTCCCAAGGGCCTAGGAATCCCTTGACTGCTAATGGTGAGAAATCCTAAGGGTGGAGATGAGAAAAATCCTCAAGGTATTGGTGAAGAAATCTGGAGGCATCCATGCTTATTTAGGCCTAGTAATCCCTTTGACTGGTATTGGAGGGATTGTGGTAAATCCTAGTAGTATATGGTTCTTTGTTTGGGCCTAGGAATCCCTTGACCGGTAATGGTAGGATATATGGTAAAGCCTAGTTGTATATATAAGGGTTTTGGGCCTAGAAATCCCTTGACCGATAATGGTGGGATATGTGGTAAAGCCTGAGGGAGCCCTGGTTGGTTTTTTTATGAGTCTCACATTCATGCTTAGAATATGGCACAGGGGTGATTAGCTAAAAGAAATATTTGGTTCAGCCCAAAGTATGGTCAAGTGGTATGTGGAAATCCCTGACTTGGTTGGATTTTCATATGTTAATAAGAGCTATTTTTCCCTTGTATTTCACGAGTAAATGTACTTGTTATTATGTGGCTTTGATGGATGTTCTATCTTGTTATTATTTTGGTTATATGTTGGTTATAAACATGGTTTTATGTCATAATCTAATTATGGCTCTCAACATGTTTTGATTAGTAAATGAATGGTTAATGAATGCATGACATAATAGATGATAATTCAACTATTGAGAGAAGGCATCAGACCTTCTTGACGATTCTCAAATAAGTACGAGATCCCTATGACCATATATGTAATTATGACATGTATATTAAATGTTCATGATGTGTTTGACGAAATGTATGTCGTGGTTAGGATGAGTCAGGTTAAGCCCTTGATCAAGTTTTGAATTAAAGGCTTTGTCTTTGGGTCATTCATTGTTATGGAAAGTTTCATTAAGTTCTTGGCAGAGGCCGAGAGACTAGCCTTGAAAAAGTTCCTTAGATATCATGGTTGCAAGCATAGAAATGGGTGAAAAATACTGCATTCGCTCCCTTGTAGGCTTATGCATGCGACTGGAGGTTTATATATGAATTTTTGCAGTGTTGTGCTAGTGTCTGGGAGTCCAATACATTGAAAAAGAGGCTAAACTCAGGGTTTGGGCACTTAAAAGGGTGGTTTAGCCCTTGGGGGTCTTGTAGCACCTTAGGTAAGTCAGTAAGGATTTGGTTTTGCCAATTCCACTTCCTTAAGGTGATCTAGGAGGTTGATTCATACAATAGTAACTCTTCGTCACATATTTTCCCTAGTGGACCGATGAACTTGGCTAAGTGTGGGAGGAGGGTGTTACAAATTGGTATCAAATATTCTAGGTTCAAACACTTGGACTAGATGGGCTAGATACATGTTGTTATGTGTGCATGGTCATGGTTAAGGTTGGCATGCATGATGGAATTACATGTAGTTTATGTCATCATGGTGTTGTTAGTATGTTATCATGTTGATATGTTGGCTGAGATGGAGGAGGAGATGCATATCATCATAGCTATGTTGCAGCACTAAACCTTGGCGTAAGAGAGGATCATTATACCAATTTGTATGTTGATCATGCATGTATGATGGTTAATGGTTTTTATATGTATTATGGTTATATACATGTCAATCAATATATTGTTGTGGTGGTTACATGCATGATAATTGTTAGTTAATTAGTGCAGTCATATGCACATGTGTCAGATAGTCATGCATGGTAGTTACCTTATTGTTATATGATTGCAGTCATGCACATGATGGTTATGTTTATTACATTTAAGATTTGGATTTTATATGTATCATGCTAATCTAGATTGGCCTGTGTAAATGGTCATGGTTATTCAAGTATGAGTCGAAATCTTGTGATATTGTGTCGTACTAATATGGATTGACTTGTGAAAATGTGATAGAGTCCCATGAAATACATTGAGGTAGGTTTGGTTATGTTATCTATTTGTATTATTTAACATGGTATATTTATATGGTGTTTGAATGTTTGATTGATTGCATGATATGAGTATGTGTCTATAATATTGCATGGAGAAATGATCATGTTTTAAGATGGTTGTACTAACACATTATGTGTTGAGACAGTTGATATGCACTTGAGTCTAAGTGGGTGCTAGTTTTAGTATTATGATTGATGATTTTTAGTTGATTATGGAAGGGTTGTTAGTCTTGGTAAAGGTTTATTTTGAATTAATATACATGATGTATTGATCTTTGGAATGTGTGACTGACATGTGTGATTAGTTGCAGGGAAACATGCTTGGCATTACTGTGACAAGGTAATAGTTGATTTTTTTATATAACTAATAGTTGGGTGATGTTACAAGACATAAGAAGACTCATCTGCATCAAGGTAAAAGGTAAAAGAAAGGAATTGGGTGAGAATTCCTTTGTCTATGTTTGGAAACCACAAATCCAAACGAATGATTGCTTTGCATGAGTACATGAAGTCTTTTTAACCTTGATTTTGTCTGATAGTATGTGGATATGTACTATAATTTATGAACATGTATTTGAGAGGTATAATATTTGGTTTCCAGTTATCGATGGATCCGTCAAGGGAATTGGAATCCCTTGAGAGATGATAAATGTCCCTGTTTATTTATAGGTCAGCGTGTTGGGTACAATAAGGTAAGGTAACCGGTATATTGTTACGTTTATTTATACAATGGTAGTTATGTATTTATGGCAGTATGATGGAGGGCATTTAATATCAAAAGAGACTGCCATGGAATCTTAGAAAAGGCTCGGGTTAATATTTTCCTTGGAAGTTGTTGATGGCACTAGACCTGCCAACATGTCAAGGTGATCTCCCTAGTAAGAATTCCCAATTAGACGTTAGGCCGTTTGGTGTAGGAGTCCCAGCAGTGGGTCGTAAGGTAATTCCTTGATCGTGATGTCGCATAGAGGCAAGTAAGATAATTTTGTCAGTAGCAAGGGTGTGACTAATGTAGAGAGTCAAGAAATGTGTATGAGAGGTTCCAACACTTTAGCAGGAGAGGAAGGTGAAGATGAGTTCTAGGTTGAAAGGGATTAGTCCCAACTCGGCTAGGAACACACCACACAAAGGACATGCACAGCTTCCGGTGGAGCAGTCCACTCAGATGTGGTAGTCACAACAACAAGGTAAGATAACACGAACAACACTCATGGGTCAATCTGAGATGAGTGTGATGGTTGATATAGAAATGTTCATGAGAAAGGTTTATCTGATGTCCGACAGAGCAGTCGACATGGAGGGTGACAACATTAACAATATATGCAACACATTAACAATAAGATTCATATAATTGCATACAAATCAATTCATATATAAGTATGTAAGTTGAACAACATATATCATTAAGGTAACCGGAACAGTCCAACTACAATAACAACATATGCATGAAAATGGTGTTGGATCTTATTATTAAATAAGTGTAAGTCACAATCATACAATACACCATGTAAACCTGCTAGCCCCAACAATGGAACATTACAGCCACATCCGCCTACTCCTCCAAAGATATGTACTAGCTCCGTGCAATGGAGAAGCCAAGGCATGTTACAATACTGTCCAAGCCTTCTTCAAGATAGTCTTAGTAGAAGATTGGTTGACCAAAAGCCCATATAATGAGTTATGAGGGAATATTTATAGCAAAGGGTGGGGTGACCCTTGGAATTCCCCCTTTGTGACAGTTCAACTACCCTCATGAACCTTCACCTACTCTATGACTATTACATCCAACTGTTGACACTCACTTGACATGACTCAACATTACAATGCACATGTACTCATGTGACACAACATGGCTTTAGAAAGCCTTGCAATACATCATTGACTCTCGGTCTGCTATGGTGAGACCAACTCTTTGACATGCTTGTGACGTGAATGTGGTGAGTTGATGCCAAGCTTGGTCGTCCGTGATGGTGTGCATGCACCTCATGGTGACATCTTAGTGAAGCGAACTCTCCCCTTCGTTGCAACTAGTGCATTGGTTCGGCCCCTTCATCCAACTCGTCTGCTAACATGCGCATGGTCTTCTTGGGTATGGTTGAACCGGAAACACACCGATGCACAGTGTCTATGTTAATCTTCAAGTGTGTGTTGGTGGTCATGCGCATCAACTTGCCAAAGTACCCCTTCAGCTCTAGTTGGACTTGCTTCTTGTCTTCGCCTTGGTGAGTGTGTTGAATGGGATCAATTGCATGCATGCGCACATTCACATGCATGTTGTTGAATCCCTTGCATGCGATCAACCACACTACTAACCATGTGTGTTCCATGTTAGCTGTTGGGATGGATCTTTAACTTGTCCAGGTGTAGTTTCAACCATGAGTGCATGTTGTACCCATTGTTGTTCCTGATCCTGCTGCAACTCATTCATATGTCTACATAGCTTCATGCTCTTCCTAAGTTGTTGCTTCAACACATGCAACTCCTTCTTTGTTACATCTTCTACCTTCACACAATCTTCATGACACGTCGTCACTCCATAGCCGGAGTCTCTAAAGTTCTTTCATCATCAATGGACTTGCTTGAGCTTGCAACCTTGTTCTGCCTTTGTGTTGTCAACAGCCCTCCTCTTGCATTCGTTGCATTTGATATGTTGTCTTCAGCTGTTGTTCACGATGTTGCTCGATGTGATGTTTCTACTGTCATATCTTGATGTCCTTGTCTACGAACAACTTGATGTCTTCGTGGGTAGGCAAGGCTGTAGACACTTGATCGACTACATCCCCAAGTGTGCTCTAAACGGTGTCTTCATCTCTAATCTCCTAGAAACCATTGTACCTGTACTGCTAAAAGGAAGATGAACACCTATGATACGTGGAGACATGTCAACACTCATAGCAAGCAATCTATCAATTGAAAACCAAAATGAACATGAGAACTAACTTGCAACATACCTGTATGAATGATCATGAAGGTTGCACAAATTCGGCCGAGAGGTCAAGAGACCGACTGCCAAGACTGCTCAAGGCATAATCTGGATTACTAGGAGACTGGCTAACTACTAGAACTATGAAATGTACATTTCAGTCTGATCGCTTACTGCTGGGATTGAGCAATGCGCAATTCTAGCTAGGAATGATTGTTGGCCTAGGGACAAATCTTCGCAATTTCTTAGGCCAAGCAGCCGTTGTCCTCTAGAAATGAGCAAAACAGTCCTGGAGGTTAGTGACTAGCAGGAATCTGAAAATCTAGAGAGGAAGGTGAGCCTTCCTTTCCCAGATTGCACAATGCAGCCTTGGTGAAGGCAGAGCTCGGGCCAAGGCTGGCCCGACTCACCGACGGGCAACTGAAAGCAAGTAAGCTAGTGAATGCATGGCAACACTAAGTGATAGTAGAAGTGATTAACAGTGCATGCAAAACATGAAAGAAAGATTCAACAAACAGATCAACATGCATGTGGGTGAGGCAGTTCATTGGTTGGGTGAACGTCCATGCAAAATAGTTTCATGCATGCAACAACAGTGAGATAGCAGCGAAAACTCAAAAAAATCTAGGACAAGCTAGTATATATGTAAATGAAAGCAAGCACTCAAAGAAATTAAGCAAATAGTACTCCTACAAGCGAAAAGACAAAAAGTAACAGAAATGCAACACAAGGCATGGGAAGTAGGCTAACCCCAAAAAACCTAAGCTGAATGTACCAATTGCTCCTAGATGTGATGTGGGATGTCAAAGCTACAAGGTTGATGTGAGGAATGAGCTCTGCAGCATCCCTTTGATGAGTTTTGATAACATCGAGGTTGTGACACGCATGCCACGAATCTAGGGGAAGTGACACTTGGTGGGAGGTTTCGGAATTTCTCCTTGCATGTAATCTTCAACTACTAAACATAGATCCTTAAAACAAGGGATGCCTTTGCGTGCTTCCTTGGGAGAAGTAGTCCATTCATGCAAGCCTTTTTTTCTCAGTCCCAGAGGGAACTGGTCAACTCAGCTTGACTACTCGACTGCTAGAGAAAAATGTGCATTTCTGGCTAGAAGCTAGGTTGGTTGCCCAAGGTATCTGCGCAATTTTTGGGTAGAGCAGCTGACTGTTGCCTAGATTTGTGCAAATCCTAGGTTGAGTAGTCTACTGCTAGGAAAATTTGTGCAAATCCTGTTAGGAGGGTTGGCTGGCAGCATTAAGAAATCCTGGAGCCCAGCAGGCTATGAGAGAGGATTATGAAATTCCTAGAGGGAAGGCTATTTCCCTCTAGAAATGTGCAATTTTCAAGGGGAAGTTGCTCAACCTGCAGCTGGACCAAGTATGTGTCAGTAGCCTGTAAGGGGAATGGATCAAGTTGTGACCGACGGGTTACCTTTGTGCAAGAAAGACACTGAAGCTTCTGAACTTGACGAAGCAAGGAAAGTTGTTGTGAAGGTTGGAAGGGAGGCTCCAAAACGAGGCTAAGGAAAAATTTTGGAGGGTGGTTGTAGCCGCTACAACACCTAATGACACATTGGTAGAACTCCATCTCTCTGAATGGACCTTGTTCATGAAAAGAAAGTCTAACACCTCCGGAAGTATTTTTCAGTTTTCAGCGCATCTTGGTTTCATACTAACTTGATTGCAAGATGTAGCATCTTCCAAACCCTTGGTTGATTGACACACATTCAAAGCCAAGGAAACATAGTTGTTTCAATTTGGCTTGAGGGGTATATAGGTGCACAAGCAGTATAGTCGTCAAAGTCTTAGTTTCAACTCTAGTGTTGCTCCACTGCCAGCAAGCCTGGACAGTACCCTGGTGGAGTCACAATGGAACACAAGCATGGCTCTACTGCTAGTGAGCCTGGTCAATACCTCGACAGAGTTACTTGCATCACCTCCCTGCGCAGGAAGCCTTTCTCTTCTTTCACCTTATTCATTTTTCATTTTGAATTTTTGACTTTTCATTTTTTCATTTTTCACTGTGCATAGCACTTATTCATTTCAGAGGTGGAAGAGGGATCCCAACTTATTGAGAGCAGAAGAGGTTGTTCTAGCAGAGAAGTAATTTATTGTATCTCTGACATGCCTGTTAAGGTTTTCCCCCTTACCTTACTCTACTTGACTGAGTTGACAAGGGTTAACCCAAAAACAATCGACTAGAGAAGGTGACACTAGTTAGTGCGCAAGCATTGTGTTTACACCAAGGTTCACTTCAAACAATACATATTTTCCTTCGACGTATCATGGACTAAAAGTAACAAGCTCATCATATAGAGGCAAGACAAAAGATAACCAATTAGTGATAGTTGTACAAGCCCTCTTGTACTTTACCCAGCTCGCTTCAAGAGTCATACATGGTTTCATGCAAAACTAACCTATGAACAAAACAAGCAAACGAACTATCAATCAACAGAGAAAAGAAAGAGAAGAAGCAAGAATGAAAGCGAAGCAAGTAAAGAAACAAGCAAACAAAGCACGTAAGAAAACAAACATGCAAGCAAACAACTGAAAGCAAACACTACTCCTACTCTTACACTAATGGTACATGGGCCTGATCACGTGAAGTGATACTTCCAATGCAGTCACCAACCCATTGGAAGACCCATGTTGGTGAAGGCTTGGTCCACGAGCAACCCATTTGTGTGAACTAACAAGAAAGAAAGATATAACAATGAAGACAACCACACTTCGTGATTCAAAGAGCCCACAGGACATAAGTGAGGTCATGTGCATGAAGGGCAGTCCATGGACTTACCATGGTGTTGTGTGATACTATGTGAAACTTTGAAGCATAAGCACACTCTTGACTGTGACATGCAAGCAAACGAAAGAAACAAAGATAACTTACATCGCGCACAATTGCTTGCAATGTAAGACTCCTCCAATGCATGAGCAATGTGATCGTGTAGTTCGACTGGAGGAAGTAAAATCTGAGTGTTAGATTGATCTTGAGTGCATGCAGATGAGTGATGAGGAGTCTTGAGTGCATGCAGATGAGTGATGAGGAGTCTTGAGTGCTTGAATAATTTCCTGATTGGAAGTGAAACGAACCTCAGGACAGCAAGGGCCTGGCATAACCATCAGCTCAAGCTTAAGTGCCTCGAAGGTATGTGGGGTTTCAAATTCATTAACAGATGGATCTTTGTAGACCAGTGGCTTAGATAGATCAACAACGAGAATCAAAATCGTGATTGGATGATGAGGTGAAGAGATCATGATAACCAAGATTAGAAAATTCAGGATGTTGGTCAGCATCCTCATGGTTTGATGAATCACATAGAGGGGTAGATGAGGAGGAAGGATGTTCACTCTCTGCATTTTCGAAAAAAGCAGATGAAAGATCAAGTGGATTTCCAATGAATGATTGGTCCTCTCCATTGTTGGATGATGGGATAACATACGGTGTGTTTTGTGAAATATCACCAATGGGTGCATCCGTGGATGAAGAAACACATGCGAAATCATGGATGGCAAGTTCATCAATGATGTTAGGAAAGAACGGAGGGGGCTCGAATGGAAGGGAGTCGTCCTTCACTGATTGTTGATGCCCAAGCTCCCACTCATACTCTTCATGAATGACAACGAATGTTGGTTGTGCAACACCAACTCCATTAGTGGGTTGTTCCTCATTCATAACAAGTGAAGAGTCTGGAATGGACGAACACGGGACAACATCATCCAGAGGAACACCTGAGTGTGAAGACAGAGGTCGAAGAAAAGAATGCATATGAGAACTCGAAGGACTTACAACCAAATCTATGTGAAAATCGAGTGGAGTGATGTTGGGAGAGTGCGAAGGATGAACAAGTGTGTGAGCATGATCCTCAACATCACTGGGCAGTGGTGGAGTTGCTGAATGAGAGGGAGGCGGACAGTCAGTTGAGATAGAGCCCACTCTCACATGATATTGCACAGTTCCATCAATGAAGAATGTTGAGTGAGGCTTGATATCAAGCTTCCTCTTGGGATGGGTAGATTTCTTAAGCCAATACTCAAACCGGCCCCAAAGATAAGAAAATTTCATCTAGCTCTTCAGAGCTTGAAACTGCAAGTCACGGAAGCGTTGCAAAAAATCAATAATGGATTCATGCGAAGCCCTCCGTTGCTGTAACAGTTTCTGGTCAAGAGAGTCTGGATCAAAATGATAGAATGTGTCTTTAATGAGATCAAAAAAGTGTTGAAATCAGTGCACAGTGTCACTCGGTAGACTAAGCACCAAACGAAATGGATATTCGTGAGGTGTGTATGCAAGCAACGAACCGGCCTGTTCATTAGAAAAGTCATCTTCCTCATAGATCATGAAAAGAAAGTTATATAAGTGCTCAAGCTAGGCCACTTCACCCACCATCATATGTGTGAGTGGACAAGAGATCGAAAATATTCCTCAGGATGGAGACATCTTCACGATTCGAAAAACACCTTGAGAAAAGAAGAGTGCAAGACTCCATGAAGGATATGCAAAGGTTCAAAATTAGATGAGAGGACACAACTTGTCAATAGGCCCTCTTTCTAGTGCTAGAAATGTTGACGGTGTTGGACCCGCCAACATGTCAAGGGGATCTCCACAGTAAGAAGTCCCAATTATACCTTAGACCATTTGGTGTAGGAGTCCCAGAAGTGGGTCGTAAGGTAATGCCTTGACCGCAATGTCACACAGAGGCAAGTAAGATAACTTTGTCAGTAGCAAGGGTATGACTAATACAGAGAATCAACGAATGTGTACGAGAGGTTCCAACACTTCGAAGGGATAAGAAGGTGAAGGTGAGTTCCAGGTTGAAAGTTATCAATCCCAACTCGGCTAGGAACACACCACACAAAGGACATGCACAGCTTCCGGCGAAGCAGTCCACTCGGATGCGGCAGTCACAAAAACAAGGTAAGATAACACGAACAACACTCACGGATCAATCCAAGACGAGTGTGATGGTTGGTATAGAAAGGTTCATGAGAAAGTTTTGTCTGATGTCCGGCAAAGCAGTCGATACAGACAGTGACAACATTAACAACATATGCAACACATTAATAACAAGATTCATATAATTGCATACAAATCAGTTCATATACAAGTACATAAGTTAAATAACATATATCTTCAAGGAAAATGGAATAGTCCAACTACAATAACAACATATGCATGAAATGTGTTCACTCTTATTATTAAAGAAGTGTAAGTCACAATCATAAAATACACCATGTAAACTTGCTAGCCCGAACAGTGGAATGTTACAGCCACATTCACCTGCTCCTCCAAAGATATGTACTAGCTCCGTGCAGTGGAGAAGCCAAGGCGCATTACAATACTATCCAAGCCTTCTTCAAAATAATCTCAGTAGAAGCTTGATTGACCAAAATCCCATACAATGAGTTATGAGGGACTATTTATAGCAAAGGGTGGGGTGAATCTTGACATTCCCCCTTTGTGACAGTCCAACTACCCTCATGACTCTTCACCTACTCTATGACTGTTACATCCAACTTTTGACACTCGACTTACACTTGACATGGCTCAACATTACAATGCACATGTACTCATGTGAAACAAAATGGCTTGAAAAAGCCTTGCAAGACATCACTGACACTCAGTCCACTATGGTGAGACCAACACTTTCACATGCTTGTGATGGTGAAGGTGGTGAGTTGATGCCAAGCTTGGTCATCCATGATGGTGTGCATGCACCTCATGGTGACATCTTGTTAAAGCGAACTCTCACCTCCGTTACAACTGGTGCATTGGTTCGGCCCCTTCATCCACCTTGTCTGCTAACATGCGCATGGTCTTCTTGGGTATGGTTGGACTGACAACACATTGATGCATAGTGTCCGTGTTGATCTTCAAGTGTGTGTTGGTGGTCATGCGCATGAACTTCTCGAAGTACCCATTTGGCTCCAATTATACTTTCTTCTTGTCTTCGCCTTGGTGAGTGTGTTGAATGGGATGGATTGCATGTGTGCGCACAATGACATGCATGTTTCTGAATCCCTTGCATGTGATCAACCACACTGCTCACCATGTATGCTCTGTGTTAGCTGCTAGGATGAATCTTTAACTTGTATGGGTGTAGTTTCATCCATGAGCGCACGTTGCGCCCAGTGGTGTTCCTGATCCTGCTGCAACTCATTCGTCTGTCTGCGCAGCTTCATGTCGCACTGTCACTCCATAGTTGGAGTCTAAAAAGTTGCTTTCATCATCAATGGACCTGCTTGAGCTTGCAACCTTGTTCTGTCTCCGTGTTGTCAACAACCCTCCTCTTGCATTCATTTCATTTGGTATGCTTTCTTCAACTGTTGTTCATGATGTTGCTCACTGTGATGTTGTTTATGTCATATCTTGATATCCTTGTCTACAAACAAATTGATGTCTTCGTGGGTAGGCAAGTCCATAGACACTTGATCGACTGCATCCCCAATTGTGCTCTGAACGGTGTCTTTGTCTCTGCTCTCTTGGAAACCATTGTACCTATACTACTAAGAAGCAATTGAACACCTACAATACCTAGAGACATTGAAACACTCATAGCAAGCAATTTTCAGTTGAAAACCAAATGAACATGAGAACTGACTTGCAACATACCTATGTGAATGTTCATGAAGGTTACGCAATTTCGGTCGGGAAGTCAGGAGACCCACTGCAAAGAATGCTCAAGGAACAGTCTGGGATGCTGGGAGACTATCTGAGTACTAGAACTGCGTAATGAACAGTCCAGTCTGACTGTTGACTGCTAGTATTGCGTAATGTGCAATTCTCGTTGGGAAGGACTTTTGGCCTAAGGATAGATTTGCGTAATTTCTTGGGCCAAGCAACCACTCTCCTCCAGAAATGTGCAAAATAGTCCTGGAGTTTAGTTCCGGGTACGAATGCACAAATTTTGAGAGGTAGGTGAGCCTTCCTTTCCCAGATTGTGCAATGCAGCCTTGGTGAAGGCAAAGCCCAGGCCAAGGTTGGCCTGACTCACTGACGGGCGACTAAAAGCAAGTAATTCAGTGAATGCATGGCAACACTAAGTGATAGGAGAAGTGATTGACATTGCATGCAAAACATGAATGAAAGATTCAACAAATAGATCAACATGCATGTGGGTGAGGTAGTTCGTCGGTTGGGCGAACGTCCGTACAAAATAGTTTCATGCATGTGACAGCAGTGAGATAGCAACAAAAATTGAAACAAATCTAGGACAAGATAGTATATATGTAAATGACATCAAGTGCTCAAAGAAATCAAAAAAATAGTCCTCCTACAAGCAAAAATGCAAAAAGTGACAGAAATGTAGCACAAGGCATGGGAAACAGGCTTACCACAAAGCCACTGAGCTGAATGTACCGACTGCTCCTAGATGTGATGTGGGATGTCAAAACTGCAAGGTTGATGTGAGGAATGAGCTTTGTAGTGTCCATTTGATGAGTTTTGATAACATTGAGGTTGTGACATGCATGCCACGAATCTAGGGGAAGCGACACTTGATGGGAGGTTTCAGAATTTCTCCTTGCATGTAACCTCTAGCTCCTAAACATAGATCCCTGAAACAAGGGATGCCTTTGCATGCTGCCTTGGGAGAAGCAACCCATGCATGCAAGTCTTTTATCAGTCCTAGAGGGAACTGGTCAACTTAGCTGCACATGTAAGAGACTACTCGATTATGGGAGAAAAATGTGCATTTCTGGCTCGGAGTTGGGCTGGCTACCCAGGAGATTTGCACAATTTCTAGGTAGAGAAGCTAGCTATTGCCTAGATTTTCACAAACCATGGGTTGAAAAACCTACTGCTAGGAGGGTTGGCTGGCAGTGTTGCGTAATCCTGGAGCCCAGTAGGCTGTTAGAGAGGATTGCGCAATCCTGGAGCCCAGTAGGCTGTCAGAGAGGATTGCGCAATTCCTGGAGGGAAGGTTGGTTGCCCTCTAGAAATGTGCAATTTTCAAGGGGAAGTTTCTCAACTTGCAGCTGGACCAAGTCTGGGTGAGAAGCCTGTGAGGGGAATGGATCAAGTTGTGATCGACAGGTTGCCTTTGTGCAAGAAAGACACTTAAGCTTGTGAACTTGACAAAGCAAGGCAAGTTGCTGTGAAGGTTGGAAGGGAGGCTCCAAAACGAGGCTAAGACAAAATTTTGGAGGGTGGTTGTAGCCGTTACAACACTTGGCAACACACTGGAAGAACTCCAGCTCTCTGAGTGGACCTTGTTCGTGAAAAGCAAGTTTAACACCTCCAGAAGTATTGTTCAGTTTTCAGCTCATCTTGGTTTGAAACTAACTTGATTTCAAGATGTAGCATCTTCCAAACTTGTTACACAAAAATATCGTCACCATGATTATTTGCAGTCAGTATGGGTCTATCATCACTTGCATTGTCCTCCTAAGCAAGTCTCAAACCTCAGCTCTTCAAGTCAAGCTTTGAAAATGAGAGAAAGACATTGAAAATCAATGAAACTCTGGTTCCGCACTTTCTCTCACTGTTACCTACGGTCCTGCACCTTCTGTTTACAAAAACTGCGGACTTGCCTGCTCTGTCCTTAAAGGTGTGGGTTAGGACCCCTGTGAAAGTCAAAAAGGCACAAGTTTATTCTAAAAAACTCACTTTGGGTTAATTCTAGATGATTCTAGAAGGAATTTTGACGTGGATTTGCCGCTCTTAGGTGGTTCATGCATCCCAAAAGAGAAGGAGCTAATCCCTTGATGAGAGGAGCTATCCCTTTGAAGGAGGGCTTTATCCCTTTGAAGGAGGACCTAGTAACTTCCCTCCATTGCACTATAAATTCAGGCATTGGGCTGGTTGCTCTAGAGGTTAGAAGCTGAAAATTTTTAAGGGTAAATGCTGGTGAAATTAAGACTTCCTAGTTAAGCTTAAGAGGAGAGATCACATACCTTTTTGGCTTCATTGGGAAGAGAGTGAAACTTTTCAAAGTAGAGGAGACTTCTTGCTGGACGCTAGGAGGAGCTTGTACAGCGTCAAGGCACAGGTTGTAAAGTTCTTCTTCTTTTGAATTAATACAATCAAACTCATTTTTCTCAACAAATGGTCTCATGTTATTTGTTTCATGAATTCCTTGACTTTCATGTTAAATATGTTTTATGATATTGGCTTTTCAGGTGATATTTAATTTGTTTGCTTATTTGTGTTTGCAGATTCACGACAAAGGAGCTCATTTGGATCGAAGAAGCGAGGGCATCCACAAACTTGTGTTGGACCTAAGGTAGGCCTAAAACACTTGTTTGCATTTGTTTATAAAAGCATATTTAGAGAATGATAGTGTGTGATTGGTTTGCTTGTCATTAGGTCTTCTTTAGATTCTAGGAAGGTCTATCTTGTCTGCAAGATCGACTTATTCTGTGTGACAAAATGGCGACCATACTGGGGACTTGATTTTTTCCTTGTTTTTACTTTGACCTGAGAAACTGTGTTTTTGTTTCTGTTTTTGGCTTGTTGTGTGTGGAATTGGGTAGAGTTTGTAGATCCAGGGTTATTTTTCGTTTTTCATAGCTTTGGGAGAGGACCACACCCTAGCCTTTTGACAAAGTGCGTACTTATCCGCACTTTTGCTTTTAGCACAGAGCGGTACCGCACCTGTGTTAACTGTGGGCCTGCGGACCCTGTCAAAATTTTGAAAAACCTAAGATTTCCTCTGTTAGTCAGCTTAGTTTTTGTTTAGAAGTTATTGTCTACTGCCCATACCTGCATATAACCTATCAAAAGCTTTCCTTAGGTTGATTTCATTGGCGTTAGGGTTTTAGGTGAAATTCCTAGGAGTTTTGCTTGTTAGGTTTGTTTTTCGTTTTGGTCTTGTAGTAGCTCTGAGCTTAGAAGTTGTAGGGACCTCAGATCACCTTGGTGTCTATCAATCTTCTTATGAGTCTGACCATTTATGAAATCTACCCTTATTGAGGAATTCGCTTTGTGTTTTCTCTTTACAAAACTTTGAAAAGCTTGTGTTTAAAAGTTTGGATTTTCATTTTTAAAAAGAAAACAAAATTGGTTGTTTTTTGACTGATTTGTGATTCTGCATAAATTGATCCTTAGCTTACATCTAGCTAAGTAAAACATCCTTAAAAATACATCTTGTAGGCTTTGACTTCAAATAGGTTTTTATAGTTTATAGATCTCAAAGTTAGTTGTTTGCATAGTTTTGAGTGTTTTATAAAAAATAAAAAATAAAACTCTTTTGGAAAAAGGTTGTTTTTGTAGTGGTTGAGTGCTTTGAAAAGAAAAGGGAAATTTTTGTGAAATAACTAGTTGTCTCGTTTTGAGTGCATTGGAAAGGACAAAAGCTCTTCTTTTAATTTGTGTGTTAAGAAATATTTGTGTTTACAACGTATTTTGCATTCTCAAACTCTTTCCTAGCTAGAAGTTCATCGAAGAGAAAAGATTGTTTAAATCATCTTAGGTGCTTTTTTAGTGATTTTGAGTCGAGTCTTCATACCACGAGTTTCATCTCCGCACCTTTTGACTTAAACAAAGACCAATAAAAATAGTGCTTAAAGTAAAATTCATCTAGCAACATTTTTATTTCTAGGGCTCTGATACACCAACTTAGCTTAGGCTAGTGTCTTGGAGTAGGAGAGTAATTAACTCTCCAAGACAGTAAAAACAAACAAGTAGCTGTATCTTGTGGTAGGGAAGAAATCCAATTGTTGCATTTATGCTCTGGGAAAGCTCCTCTTAAAGGAGAAGCACAAGATCGTGTCCGAACCAGTGTGGGAATCAATCCTTCCTCATTGGGAACGACGCCAGATATTCACGTATTAAAAACGATAAAACTCGGATTAACCATTGTCGAGGAGCCTGGGGTCACTTGTTGGTAAACCTTGGATTATGTCAAGGAGCCTTCAAAGGGATTGAGCTTGCTACTCTGCCCTTGCGTGTGTATCGGATCGTAGACTGTTCCCCTAGATATATTTGTTTCAGTTGGTAACCTTAGTGGCCATATTCTTTAGGATTCTTCCTGAGGTGATAGTGGTGAGAAGATCCCACTGTACCTGGAACAGACGTCGCTAGACTCACTTGGATTTTCTGGGGGGTTCTCTTCACTCGAGACGGTTAAGTGGAGGAACTTGTGCTAGTCTATTCATTAAGCAGGTTGCCGGGGTAACTGTTCCAACCGCCATTTCTGTATTGAACTCTACGACGTTGGATTTCATCACCAACTAGTGTTTTCACTACGGAAAGTTACTGTTTGTGTGTGTTTGATCTCCTAGATTCTTTAGGTTTGTGATTCAAATTTTTTTGGTTTTTTAGAGGTTTTAGGTGGTTTTCATTGAGATTTTACTTTGTTTGCGTGTGAAGTAGTTAAAAAAAATTTAACCGTGGCTGAATTACCGAGGAAGTCCCATAGACTTTGGGGCCAACCTCCTGATTTTTCACCGAGCCAGCTTGAAGGTTTGAAAGTCCTCGTAACTCCTAGAGACATTAGAGTTGGGTCACCTGAAGAAGGAGAGGCTTCTTTGGTGGTACATCCTAATTTTCAAGCTTTAGTAGCAGATTATAATCCACAATCAATGTCTGTTTCCGAAGTTACTGGTAGCTTTTCGTCTACTTGTGATATAGGTGAGGAACCTGAAATATCTGAACCTGAAAGTGAATTTGCTGCTACTCCGACATCAGGGTTTGCCTCTCCAGCTTCTAGTGGTCCTGGTTCACCTAGGGTAGAAAGAGTAATCACCCAAGATCTTCCTTCTGGACTTATAGCTATTGAAGAACTTGCTACTCCGGAAGAAGAAGTAGGCATCCCTATCCCTAAAAATCAACTTGTTATTGAGCTAAGGGAGCGTGAATCAATCTTTTACGGTCCACCTAGGAGCATTACTTGGTATCTTTCTTTGACTAATTTCTTAATAAAACCCAGGGTTAAGTTTTTCACCACCTCGTGTTCCTTATTACCCAACACCTAGAGGTTATTATCCTTCGTTAAATATTTCAAGACAGTCTTCCATGTTTACTCAATTGCCT
This sequence comes from Pinus tabuliformis, assembly GCA_031772625.1. Lineage (NCBI taxonomy): Eukaryota > Viridiplantae > Streptophyta > Pinopsida > Pinales > Pinaceae > Pinus > Pinus tabuliformis. The sequence continues at coordinate 1,214,282,572 of CM062804.1, read as the reverse complement.
GAATCCTTTTTGTTCGGCGGTCCTTCTGTTACCTCTGGGTATCAGTCACTTTCTGGTACTTTTTCAGGAGCATCTCCTCAACCCATTGAGCAAGGGTTATTAACTGGAAGCAATGGTACTAAGCCATTGAGCGTAGAAGATATTCTCATGATGTCAGGTTCTATTCCCAATCCTCAACCTCAAGGTGGCCAGTTACCGCCTGGGGGGCAGCCTCAATTATCGCCTGGGGGGCAACCTCAAGGTACCCAATTTGCATCTGGGGGGCAACCTCAAGGACAGTACATACCTACGGGACAGTACGTTCCTCAAGGTCAACCCCAAACTCAATATGTACCCCAAGGTCAACCCCAGTATCAGTACGTGCCTCAAGGGTATCAACCCCAAGGTCAGTACTCGAACCAAGGTTTCCAACCACCTTCCGATCAATCATATGTTCAAGGAACGGGAAATGTACCTTTGAATTATCAATCTTACCCTCAACCCGGTTATGGTCCTCAATATCCTCAACCTATTATGGGTCCGTACCCCGGAATGAATATAGTGTGGGATCCATCGCAAAATCAACAGGTTTTGCAGCCAAATGTACAGTTGTCATCTCAAACTGGACAACCCTTAGTTTCTGGTACACCCCAGCAACCAGTCCAATCTAATATTCAAACTTCTATACCTTTGGTAGTTTCTTAACCTGGGCCTAGTACGCCTCGTACTCTGCCTCAAACGACTGCTGCAACTGCCACAACATCTGTTCAATCTACCCCACCTACTTCTGGAGTATCGACAACTCTGGTTTCTACTGTTCTTGTATCTACTCCTCAGACATCTTTACCACCGTCTGGATCCACGATTCAAACTTCGGTTCAGATGCCTGTAGGACAACCTGGTTCAAGTACAGTTGTCACAAGTCAACCACAATTTACTTATCAACCGTACCAGGGACAATACCAATTTGGTCCTGCTGTGCAGCAGCCAGTCTATCAGTATCAACCATACCCTGGGTACACATATCAACAACCTCAACAACCCCAGTACAGTCCGGTTAATCCTGGTTTTCCGGGAGGATACAATATCCCAAATGCAATTCCAATTCCTAGTTATCCTGGATATCCTCCTCCTGGGGCTGGTCTCATGACCCAAAGTTTTAGGAACCCTAATCGTCAGTTACCATTTATCGCAACTTTGGACTTTCCTGACTTGTCGCGCCTAACGAACGATCCCATTAATTATCTTCCGTTTTGGCCGCCAATGCCGAATAAGTTGCCTAGTGATATTCCTAAGTTCGAAGGCAAATCGGGAGAGGACCCGTCGAACCATGTGATGACTTATCACCTCTGGTGTGCGTCTAACTCCATTTCAGATGATTCAATCCGTCTAAGACTTTTCCAGCGCACTCTAATTGGTCTTGCGGCCAAGTGGTACATTGAGTTACTGCGAGGCACTTTTTATAATTTTAGTCGGTTACCTACCTCGTTTTTAACTCATTTTCAGTTGCCAGTCCGATATGACAATGGCACGGAATTGCTAACTTCGTTAAAGCAATCGACGTCCACTTACATTTCAGATCATATTCATGAGTGGAGACGTCGACGGCGTTTAGTGAAGGTTTTTATTCCGGATCAGATTTTGGCTGAATGGTTCGTAAAATCTTTGTTGCCAAAGATCACTGAAGATGTAGCTAAAGCCGGAGTTGTTACTGAGGAGCAAGTAATTGCTCAAGCACAGTACCTTGACTTGGTCTATACTCAGTCAGGTACGTTACACGAGAAAATCCCCGATCTTCCCAAGCAAAATCAAATCGCTGCAGTTCCTTCGAGATCTCATGCCGCCGATGGTATGATTGGTACAGTTAACACTAAAAGTAAGAAGAAGTCTTCCAAGAATTCTTCTCCTATCATAACCTTGCCTGATTCCCCGACAGGAGATTCTTCTACGGAGATTTCCGCCGATATTCACGTTGTAGAGTCATCTACAGCCAAATCAAAATCCGGTTGGAAGAAGAAAGGAAAGAAGAAGAATAAAACAGACAAAAATTCAAAGGATAAACCTGAAAAAGCGGAATCCAATGATGAAAAACGCAAACCTAGTTATCCTTGTCTCATTTGTGACGATGAACATTTTACAAGAGACTTCCCTCATCGTGCAGAGGTTGCGAAGATTGTCAAAGGTTCCCAAATGCCTGCTGTTTTGAAGGATCCTTTTCCAGCTCAAGACAGTAAGATGATAGGTTCTTCCTCGAGTGCCAATGAAGAACCCATCCTGATGATGTCCCATGTTAGGATTGCGACTCGGTCGCATGATTATGGTAGTAAAAGTCCTGTTGATGGTAAAGAAGTAGAATCTTCTCATTCTAATCCATCAACTTCAGCTCCTGGTTCCGATCCACTACAAATCGAGAAACCTAATCCAGACTTGGTAATCAAACCGCCCCCCAAGGGTATACTTCGAAAGTCAACTTTCAATCCACATGCGAGAGCGGCTTAGAACTATAACATTGTTGAGGATTTAGCTGTTTCACCCTCAGCAATGTCAGCTTTGGAAGTGCTGCAATCATGTCCAGCACAGCGTAAATTACTTTTGTCAGCTATAGGAGCTGTTGACGTTCAGGACTCGAACTTAATAATTTTCGATCTAGAAAATAGTACACCGTGTTTACCTCATCAAATGGCTTTCCAGATTCCAGTGATAGTCAAAAACAGGCCTATTCATCGGACTATGATTGATGAGGGAGCTTCAACATGTATTATGTCGATACAGTGTTGTAGATCGCTTGGTTCTCCTTCGCTAAATCAATCCCCGACAATTCTAAAGGCCTTTGATGGCCATGGGTTTCATCCTTTTGGCATTCTACAGGAGTTTCCTATAGGGATTGAAGGAAAAACCATTAATCTAGATGTGGAGGTGGTTGATGCCCCTCTAGATTACAACCTTCTTTTGGGTTGAAGTTGGTCTTACGCTATGACAGCGGTCGTTTCATCGGTCTTTCGGGTTATAAAGTTTCCTCATAATGGAAAGATCGTAACAATAGACCAATTGGCTTACTTTTCATCCAACCCAGCCTCTTCTGAAAGTATTCAGCATGTCGGTAAAATGACTATCCTGTATAAGGATGTTGGAGTAGGACTAGTTAAAGATGCCAGTTTACTGGGAACTTTTCCTTTTCCTCCGATCAACACATCGTCTTCATTTGCAACCATTCATATGATTACATCAGACACCATTGTTTATGATGATCCTTGGATCATTCCTTCTGAATCTGAGATAGACTCATTTGGTGATGTCATGCCTTTGAGTCCATATGAAATTGCGTATGAGGCTGTGCAATCGTTTACCGACCCATTTTCAACCGAAATTGACTTAATGAATGTGGTCCGTGAAGAATCACTTTTCACATCAAGCTCAGATTCAATCACGTTTTCTGAACTTGTTCACTCTGATGAAAAAATTCGTGAAATCCTATGTGTAGATGATTTATCATGGGAAGATCTCCATCACAGATCTTCGTTTTTACCCGAGAATGATTGTTTTGAAAATGATTTTTCATCAATTTTTACAACTGAATATGTCAAGGAAACTCAGAATCCAATGAAACATCCTGATTCAGAGTTAAATTTAGGAAACATCTCTCGAACTATTCCTATTGACATTTCGGTTAAGCCTGGAATTGTTGAGAACATTCATATAGGTGCCTCGTGTACAGATGACGAAATTCAAATATATAAGGCCCTATTTCAAGAATTTTGTGACGTGTTTGCCTGGTCCTATGAGGAAATGCCAGGAATTGATCCCGCAATTGTTGTTCATGAGATCAAGACTTACCCAGACGCTAAACTCGTTCGGCAACGTTTGCGTCAGATTCACCCAAGAAAAGCTGCTGCAATTAAAGCAGAAGTTGAAAAATTACTCAAAGCAGGTTTCATTTATCCGATCCCGTTAACGGATTGGGTATCGAATATTGTTCCGGTTAACAAAAAGCAAGGAACAATAATAATATGCATCAATTATAGGGACATTAATCGAGCCTGTCCAAAGGAAAATTACCCAACTCCCTATATCGATCAAATCATTGATGATTGTGCCGGCAGCAAAATATTCTCCTTCATGGATGGTTTTTCCAGATACAATCAAATCAATATTCTACCTACCGATCAACCAAAAACGACTTTCATTTGTCCATGGGGGACATTTGCTTATTGCAAGTTACCTTTTGGGCTCAAAAATGCCGGAGCAACTTTTCAAAGGGCCATGTCTTATGCATTTCATGACATCAAGCACATTGTGCAACCCTATCTCGATGATTTTCCCGCTCATTCATTACATCGAGCTGATCACCTCGTCCATTTACGAGCAATCTTTATGAGGTGTAGGCATTATCGTATTCGGTTGAACCCACACAAATGTGTCTTTTGTATAGAGATGGGTCGATTGCTGGGGTTTGTAGTTTCGAAAGCCGGCATTCGTGTCGATCCCTCGAAGGTCGAAGCTATTGTCAAATTGCCTCCTCCTTCGAGTCTTCGCCAACTCCAAAGTTTGCAAGGGAAAGCAAAAATTTTACGACGATTCATTCCTAACTACACCAAGGTTACAAAGGGTTTTACCCGATTGTTGAAACAGAATACTCCATTCTATTGGGATGAGATAGCTCAGAATCTTTTGATGCACTCAAACACGCGTTGACCCATGCACCATTATTGCATCCTCCCAACTACAACCGGGATTACTTCTTGTATCTCGCTGCCTCTCATTCCACCATTGGAATGGTTTTAGTTCAAGAAGATGAATTTGGAACTGAACATGTGATATATTACCTTAGTCGAACTTTAAATCCAACTGAGCTAAAATACTCACATGTGGAGAAATTGGCATTGGCAGCTGTTCAAGTTGTCCAACATTTTCGTCACTACATTTTATTACGTAAAACTACAGTAATTTCGGATTGCAACCCTATGATCTACATTTTGACCAAGCAATTGCTAGGGGGCAAGTACTCTAAATGGATTGTTATCCTGCAGGAGTTCGACTTGGAATTTGAAAAATCTAAGTCTAAGAAATCTTTAGTTTTTGCGGAATTAATGTGTGATTTCCCGCGTGCTGACACGGAAACTGTGGCAGAGGAGCCCATTGCGGAAGAATCCTTGTTTCTAATCAGCACTTTAGATCCATGGTATGGGGATATCATTGTTTATCTCCAGACCCAATCCTTTCGGCTAGAAATTTCAAGGTCAGAACGTCGAAAAATACGATTCCAGTCCCAACAATTCAGGATTATTGGAGATACTCTTTATCGCCGTGGGGCGGACTCTGTTTTTTGACATTGCTTAACACACGAGGAAGCTGAAAGGGTTCTAAATGACTATCACTCTAGAGCGTGTGGCGTTCATATGTCTGGGTATGCCACAGCCCAAAAGATATTGTGCGCTGGCTACTTCTGGCCGTCTTTTTTTAAAGATTGTATTACTGCGGTCCGAAAATGCCACAACTGCCAAATTTTTTATCGAAAGATGCGCGCTCCACCTGCTCCTCTCCACCCTATAATTGCTGTTGATCCTTTTTCCAAATGGGGTATCGATTTTATTACATGTAACCCTCACTCGGCCGTGGGAGCATGAGTATATCATCATTGCAGTAGATTATTTTACCAAGTGGGCCGAGGCGATGCCTACATTTGAGGCAGACGACAAGACAACTGCAATTTTCATGTTCAATCATATAATTGCTAGGTTTGGTGTCCCACAAGCGATAATCATTGATCATGGGCGCCATTTTCGAAATGTTATGATGACCGAACTTACAGGCCAGCTTGGGTTGCGTCACGATAGTTCAACTCCTTATTATCCACAAGCTAATGGTCTCGTTGAATCCATCAACAAAGTCTTAGTCATCATGATCCGCCGAATCATTGGGATTCATTAGTCGAATTGGCATAACATGCTATTTTCAGCGCTTTGGGCATACCGAACTTCAGTAAAAACATCAACAAGGTTCACTCCTTTCCAACTAGTTTATGGTCTGGAAGCTGTGTTATCCATTGAATGCGAAATCCCGTCACTGCAAATGGCCATCGAGTTACTTCCAGCCACTTTCGAAAAGGAAAAGTGTTTGTTATACTTGGCTCAATTAGATGAGAATCGACGTGATGTTGCATTGGCGATTGAGACTCACGCAAAACGTATGAAAACTCAATATGATCGAAATGTGACCCCTCGAAATTTTTCAGAAGGAGATCTAGTCTTAGTTTACGATTAAGCTAATGATAAATTAGGCGCTGGAAAATTCGTTCCTATGTGGCATGGTCCCTATGTTGTCAAGCGAAAGCTAGCAAAAGGGGCCTATGAATTGGTAGACTTTGACGGGAACTCTTTGGGTAAACCCAGAAATGGTCTTTACCTGAAGAGGTATTATGCTTGAAGAATGGGTATGAAGATTTTTAGTTAGGATAGTTTTTCTTTCTAGCTGGTGTGTTTTAGTTTAAACAGTGTGCTTAGCTTAGAGAGTGTTTTTTTTTTCGTCATTTTTCCTGCTTATCTTGGTTTTACTCTTGATATTGCAGATGTCGATGCCTCTCCAGACATACATTGGTTTCGCTGATGGTGCTTGTCGTAATACACGGAACATTTCTTCCGCAGCTTGGGTTATCTATTCGCCCTCTGACGAGTTAGTATCTATGCATGGGGTAAGCCTCGGTCAAACAACGAACAACATTTCCGAATATAAATCAGTGATTTAGTTATTATCTGAATCTATTTCATTTGGGATTCAGAGTTTGATAGTGAGGTTAGATTCTGAACTCATTGTATTATAGCTTAATAGAGTGTATGCCATTAGAAATCCAGTGTTATTAAGATTATTTTTGAGAGTGCGTCTCTTGGAACGTGAATTTGATTATATTGAGTATCAGCATATTCCAAGATCTTTAAATACATTAGCAGATGCAATTGCTTCTCGAATGTTAAGTAGACATTTGCAATAATCATACATGTAAATTTAAAACCATTCCATAACATGATTTACAAGATAAGTCGGTAATAGTGATATATATATATATATATATATATATATATATATATATATATATATATAGGAGTGTGAAAAAATACATTGTCCTCGATCATAGGTTGAAAAACACCTTATGATCGGCAAAAATGATAAGTACAAAAAACAAAAATGTCATATGTGCCCACAATAGGCGATCATCCTATCACTGGTGATGATCTCGATAAGAAACCACTACACGGGCCACCTTGCCAAGGAACCTCCTAGAAGGTCCTGGGACCCCAATCACATAGCGCTGAAGCCGACGAGGAATGTCGTCTATAGTGGTCTTCGGAATATCTCCTGTCAAGCGCTCGAGATGACCCTCCAACTCGGCCAAAACCTCTGCTGATTCGTCCTGTGGGGCTGGCGCGGCTACAACTGGTTGTTTCCTCTCGTAAGGTCGAAGAGCGGCTGGTCACTGTGGACCCACATCTGCCTTTGAAAATTTTGCTATCAGTTTTGGGACGATGGAAAAATAATAAAAAAAAATTAAATAGGAAAAATGTTGAAAATGATTTTACCTGAGTCATCCCACTGCTCTCCTGGTGGAAGAGCCATGTTTGGGTCACCACAAAAATCTACCCTAGCGTAAGGGAAGTCCTGAATAGAAAAAAACTGGTTTTCAACCATTGGAAATACTCAGGTTTGAATCGAGCAACCTCTGTCCTCTCGTCCGGATGACGGCCCATAACTACGACCCATCGCATCAGTTTGGGCTCTCGAGGAAGCCCAGCTCCAACAGTAAGGTGCTACGGGATCAACATGGGAACCCTCTCCAGACCAAAGCTCACAACCAAAGCCCCATAACCAAAGGTCTTTAGTTGTCCGTTCTTGGCTCTGGTCAGTTGGCCTTTCACATTGGCCAACACAGCATCGCACCAGTTGAAGATGGTGCCTCGAAAGTAGTCAACTGCCATACGCATCTGGGATCCGGTGGCAATATGTAATGCGGCACTCCCACAAAGTCTGGTGACAGTAAACGCGATCACCATGAGTTCAGGAAGGGATATGGTTTTTATGTCTATCCCTTTGTCTCTAGCCTGGCTGTTGCAGAACTCTAGCCGGAGGCTATCGACAGACTGGCCACCTGGCCTAGCCCCGAATAGAGTCAAGTCTTCGCCTCTCTTAGGCAAACCAGTCAAGAAATATATGTCTGCCGGCTCGATTTCGAGCTGGTGGCCACCAATGAAGAAGCATTGGTCCTGTATGCTCCATTTGTCAACCAGCCACTGTAAGAAATCCACCTGGGCCCTCATGCCAGGTATGGCCCAGAATTTGTACAAGCCGCACGCCTTCAAAGCATCAAGCGAAGGTTGATGATTCCATGCGGCAGCATCCACGTCCTCATGCTCTCGTTCACGCCAATCTAGCATGATGTACTCTCTGCATCAAGTAAAAAGATAAATTAGAATGCTAGAAATTATTTTGTTTGGGCCAATTTTGAGAAATTTTGGGTTAAAAACCCTTGCGGCGGGGACTGCACCCTCCGGTTTAGACACAGTGCGTGGGTCCGCACCTTTCCTACATGGAAGGTGCGGACCCCTGACTTTTTCCACATTGAGAAAAATTCGAGGTCCGCGGGCTGGAAATGGTACACCTGCGGGCCCCCGCGCGCGGGTTTTAAGCCTAAAAACCCTCCAAAAAATGAAATGAAAGCCTAAAACAAGAAATGAAACGGTTAAAAATGAAGATTAGGATGATGTGGATTACTTGGAGAAGACGACGTTCGATTCCGACAGTTGGATTTTCCGCAATCTTCACGGGAAGTTTTCTGAACAAAAGCACTATTTTCTCACCCAAAACTCAAACAGTAAAAATGAATTGACGAAAGCCCTTTTTATAAGTTTTTTGAGTAAATAAATTGCAAATTTGTTTATGTTTCACTTTGGAGAGGTATTTTTGCAACATTTTTATCCATTTCAAACAGGTATGAGTAATGTTTGCGTTTTTGTTCATAATAACAGATTATTCAGGCAAAATCTATCATTTTCGACGAAAAAACATTTAGAGTCACCTTTAAGCTCTTTTCTGACTCCTAAAACATGAAAAGATTGCCGAGTTCTTCTTTTAAACTCGTTAAAACGGAACTAAAAGACGGTCCACTTACAGCTCTTTTCCGACCGTAAAAACATGAAAATATTGCCGTATTTTTGTAGTTTCAAATTCGATATTGGTTATAAAACGACGTGTCGTTGATCGCTTTTTTACTTTTTCAGATCAAGGGCACTAATTACGAAAAGTACTCCTTGGTCGTAAAGATCAAGCGGTTCTCTCAAGTATTATTTTATACTTTTTCGGGCTTGGGAGACACAAACTTACGAAAAAGGTCAACCCTGGAGTCTTCCTAAGTTTTTTTCAGACTCTCTAAAATTGAAAAACGTCGAGTTTCTCCTATACTGGACTCGTTAAAATTTCACAGTAAAGGACCTGTTCAATTACAAACAGGAACGAACCACTCCTTGTTAGGGTTCGAATTTAAACTAAGTTGGACTCATCCGAAGGATGAGCTTATAATCAAGCAAATGTTATCCTCCTCAAGCTTGTCAAAAATAAAGAGGTACTTGCCAGAAATGGTGGGGAAAAAGAGAGAAAAATGAGCCTGTTTGTCATACTTTGTAACCACTCTTGAACACGACACTATTATTCACCTGGGTTGGGAAATCCTTTGCCTAACAGTTGATCAAACCACATTGAAAGTCTTCAGCCGGTTTCTGGGTATTAACTTTGGGTCAATTGTCACCAAGCCATCTGTTGTGTCGTTATGTGTTCAAGAGGTCACTGCCAATAAGCCATTCATCTGCAAAATATCTGTCATCCATTTTGACCATCCCTGAGTTAGTCCTTGCAACTAAATTTCTTCAACTTGATCTATGATTTCGTGTTGTGGGCTTGCCTGTGACGGATCGCTTTCTATTGACTTCAGCTCATTATCTAGAAAGATGATCTAGAAATCGTCAGTACCTTGGGATCTGCATGCCTCAATGGCAGGTTTCTCACCTTCGACGACAGGTTGCATCATTGACCTTCGATCAAAGAATTCCGTGACATGTTCGACATCAACACATTTATTCACATCTCATGGATTGTACTGGGTACTTTGAGAACCATTGACATCACTGGTGGTTTCTCTCACACTTGTTAACAGTTTACATCATTGTCTGGTAATCAAGTGGTTTCTACCATGTTCGACTTCAACACATTCATTCGCATGGATAGAATCGTACTTTTTCAGGAAGTAGAAATGAAGACCCTGGATTTAGTTCCCACAATCCAGGCTGCGAGGAATTTTGTATTCATTATATAATGGACTATTCATAAACAGATGGTTGCGTCCATACTATGTCCACATGAGTCTATACTTGTGATGTATTACAAGATCATTCCTATATCAGAGCAGTAGTTGGTTTTCTAAGTCAATTTTGATCTGAGTATGGGAATGCCTACCTCAGCGATGATATGATCTCATATATATATCTTGCATTGAATGTTTTTACAGGTTCCAACCGGGCTCTCCACAAGATAATCCTCGAAATGATAAAGTACTTCACTCTTCCTAAATGATAAATGAAATCCTCATCTACTACAGACTTCGCACTTTAGGGGGCAATCTGTTACACAAAAATATCGTCACCATGATTATTTGCAGTCAGTATGGGTCTATCATCACTTGTACTATCCTCCTAAGCAAGTCTCAGACCTCAGCTCTTCAATTCAAGCTTTGAAAATGAGAGAAAGACATTGAAAATCAATGAAACTCTGGTTCCGTACTTTCTCTCACTGTTACCTGTGGTCCCGCACCTTCTGTTTACAAAAACTGCGGACCTGCCCGCTCTGTCCCTAAAGGTGTGGGTGCGGACCCCTGTGAAAGTCAAAAACGAGCAAGTTTATTCTAAAAAACTCACTTTGGGTTAATTCTAGATGATTCTAGAAGGAATTTTGATGTGGATTTGCCGCTCTTAGGTGGTTCATGCATCCCAAAAGAGAAGGAGCTAATCCCTTGATGAGAGGAGCTATCCCTTTGAAGGAGGGCTTTATCCCTTTGAAGGAGGACCTAGTAACTTCCCTCCATTGCACTATAAATTCAGGCATTGGGCTGGTTGCTGGATAGGTTAGAAGCTGAACATTTTTAAGGGTAAATGCTGGTGAAATTAAGACTTCCTAGTTAAGCTTAAGAGGAGAGATCACATACCTTTTTGGCTTCATTGGGAAGAGAGTGAAACTTGTCAAAATAGAGGAGACTTCTTGCTGGACCCTGGGAGGAGCTTGTACAGCGTCAAGGCACAAGTTGTAAAGTTCTTCTTCTTTTGAATAAATACAATCAAACTCATTTTTCTCAACAAATGGTCTCATGTTATTTGTTTCATGAATTCCTTGACTTTCATGTTAAATATGTTTTATGATATTGGCTTTTCAGGTGCTATTTAATTTGTTTGCTTGTTTGTGTTTGCAGATTCGCGAAAATGGAGCTCATTTGGATCGAAGAAGCGAGGGCATCCACAAACTTGCGTTGGACCTAAGGTAGGCCTAAAACACTTGTTAGCCTTTGTTTATAAAAGCATATTTAGAGAAAGATAGTGTGTGATTGGTTTGCTTGTCATTAGGTCTTCTTTAGATTCTAGGAAGGTCTATCTTGTCTGCAAGATCGACTTATTCCGTGTGACAAAACCCTTGGTCAATTTACACACATTCCAAGCCAAGGAAACATAGTTGTTTCGATTTGGCTTAAAGGGTATATAGGTGCACAAGCAGTATAGTCGTCAAAGTCTTAGTTTCATCTCTGGTGTTGCTCCACTGCCAACAGGCCTGGACAGTACCCTGGTGGAGGCATAATGGAACACAAGCATGACTCCGCTGCTAGTGAGCCTGGTCAGTACCTCGACGGAGTTACTTGCATCACCTCCCTATGCAGAAAGCCTTTCTCTTCTTTCACCTTATTCATTTTTCATTTTGAATTTTTGACTTTTCATTTTTTCATTTTTCACTGTGCATAGCACTTATTCATTTCAGAGGCAGAAGACAGATCCCAACTTATTGAGAGAAAAAGAGGTTATTCCAGCAGATATGTAGTTTATTGTATCTCTAATGTGCTTGTTAAGGTTTTCCTCCTTACCTTATTTTAATTGACTGAGCTGACAAGGGTTAACCCAAAAATAATCTACTAGAGAAGGTGACACTAGTTAGCGCGCAAGCATTGTGTTTACACCAAGGTTCACTTCAAACATTACGTATTTTCCTTTGACGTATCATGGACTAAAGGTAACAAGCTCATCATACAGAGGCAAGATAACAGATAACCAATTAGTGATAGTTGTACAAGACCTCTTGTACTTTATCCAACTCGCTTCAAGAGTCATACATGGTTTCATGAAAAACTAACCTATGAATGAAACAAGCGAATGAACTATCAATCAAAAGAGAAAAGCATGACTAGAAGCAAAAAATGAAAGCAAAGAAAGTAAACAAACAAGCAAACGAGGCACGCAAGAAAACAAGCGTGCAAGAAAAAAACTAAAAGCAAACACTACTCCTACTCCTACACTAATAGTACATGGGCCTGATCACGTGAAGTGATACTTCCAATGCAGCCACCAGTGCATTGGTAGACCCATGTTGGTGAAGGCTTGGTCCACGAGCAACCCACTTTTGAGAACCAGCAAGAAAGAAAGATATAACAATGATGACAACCACACTTCGTGATTCAAAGAGCCCATAGGACATAAGTGAGCGCATGTGCATGAAGGGCAGTCCGCAGACTTATCATGGTGTTGTGTGATACTACATGAAACTTTGAAGCATAAGCACACTCTTGACTATGACATGCAAGAAAACTAAAGAAACAAAGATAAAATGTGTCGTGCATGAGTGCTTGCAATGTAAGACTCCTCCAATGCATGAGCAATGGGATCATGTAGTTCAAGTGGAGGAAGTAAAATCTGAGTGTTAGATTGATCTTGAGTGCATATAGATGAGTGATGAGGAGCCTTGAGTGTTTGAACAATTTCCTGATCAGAAGCGAAGCCAACCTCAGGACAAGGAGGGCTTGACATAACCATCAGCTTGGGCTGAAGTGCCCCGATGGTATGTGGGGTTTCGACTTTGTTCACAGATGGATCTTTGTACACCAATGGCTTAGACGGATGAACAACGAGTGAATCAACATCGTGATTAGATGATGAGGTGAAGAGATCACGACAACCAAGATTAGAAAATTCAGGATGTTGGTCAGCATCCACATGGTTTGATGAATCACACAGAGGGGTAGATGAGGAGGAAGGATGTTCACCCTCTGCATTTCTGAAAAAATCAAATGAAAGATCAAGCAGATTTCCAATGAATGATTGATCCTTTCTGTTGTTGGATGATGGGATAACATACGATGTGTTCTATGAAAGATCAAAAATGGGTGCATCTGTGGATGAAGACACACATGTGAAATCATGGATGGCAAGTTCACCAACGATGTTAGGAAAGAATGGAAGGGGCTCAGATGGAAGGGAGTCATCCTTCACTGAGTGTTGATGCTCAATCTCCCACTCATACTCTTCATGAATGACAACACATGTTGTTTGTGCAACACCAACTCTGTCAGTGGGTTGTTCCTCATTCACAACAAGTGAAGAGTCTAGAATGGACAAACACAAAACAACATCATCTGGAGGAACACCTGGGTGCAAAGATAGAGGTCGAAGAAAATAATTCATATGAGAACTCGAAGGACTCACAACCAAATCTGCGTGAAAATCAAGTGGAGTGATGTTGGGAGAGTGCGAAGGATGAACAGGTGTGTGAGCATGATCCTCAACATCACTGGGTAGTGGTGGAGCTATTGAATGAGAGGGAGGCAGACAGTCAGTTGAGATAGTGCCCGCTCCCACATGAGATTGTGCAGTTCCATCAATGAAGAATGTTAAGTGAGGCTTGATATCAAGCTTCCTCTTGGGACGAGTAGATTTCTTAAGGCAATACTCGAACCGGTCCCAAAGATAAGAAAATTTCATCTGGCTCTTCGGAGCTTGAAACTGCAAGTCACAAAAGTGCTCCCAAAAATCAATAACGGATTCATGTGGATCCCTCCATCATTGTAACTATTTCTGGTCAAGATAGTCTACATCAAAATGATAGAATGTGTCTTCAATGAAATCAAAAAAGTGTTGAAATGGGTGCACGGTGTCAGCCGATAGGCTGAGGACCCAACGAGATGGAGATTCGTGAAGTGTGTATACAAGAAATGAATGGAATTTTTCATTAGAAAACTCATCTTCCTCATAGATCATGAAAATAAAGTTATATAAGCGCTCAGGCCAGGCCACTTTCCCCACCATCATACATGTGAGTGGACAAGAGATCCAAAAGATTCCCCGAGTTGGAGACATCTTCACGATTCGAAAAACACCTCGAGGAAAGAAGAGTGCAAGACTCCATAAAAGATATGCAAAGGTTCAAATTGGATGAGAGGACACAGCTTGTCATCAGGCCCTCCTTCTAGCGCCAGAAATGTTGACGGTGTTGGACCCACCAACATGTCAAGGGGATCTCCCCAGTAAGAAGTCCCAATTAGACCTCAGACCATTTGGTGTAGGAGTCCCAACAGTGGGTCGTAAGGTAATGCCTTTACCACGATGTCGCACATAGGCAAGTAAGATAACGCTGTCAATAGCAAGGGTGTGACTGATGTAGAGAGTCAAGGAATGTGTATGAGAGGTTCCAACACTTCGAAGGGATAGGAAGGTGAAGGTGAGTTCCAAGTTGAAAGGGATCAGTCCCAACTCGGCTAGGAACACACCACACAAAGGACGTGCACAACTCTCGGTGGAGCAATCCACTCAAATGCGGAAGTCACAACAACAAGGTAAGATAACACGAAAAACACTCACAGATCAGTCTGAGACGAGTGTGACGGTTGATATAGAAAGTTTCACGAGAATGGTCTATCTGATGTCCAGTAGAGCAGTCGAAACAGATAGTGACAACATTAACAACATATGCAACACATTAACAACAAGATTCATATAATTTCATAAAAATCAGTTCATATACAAGTGCGTAAGTTAAAGAACATATATCATTAAGGCAAATAGAATATTCCAACTACAATAACAACATATGCATGAAAATGTGTTGGCTCTTATTATTAAAGAAGTGTAAGTCACAATCATACAATACAACATGTAAACTTGCTAGCCCCAGCAGTAGAATGTTATAGCCACATTCACCTGCTCCTCCAAAGATATGTACTAGATCCGTGTACTAGAGAAGTCAAGGCCCATTACAATACTGTCCAAGCCTTCTTCAAGATAGCCTTAGTAGAAGCTTGGCTGACCAAAAGCCCATACAATGAGTTATGAGGGACTATTTATATGAAAGGATGGGGTGACCCTTGACATTCCCCCTTTGTGACAGTTCAACTACCCTCATGACTCTTCACCTACTCTATGGTTGTTACATCCAACTGTTAACATTCGACTTACACTTGACATGACTCAACATTACAATGCACATGTACTCATGTGAGACAATATGGCTTGAGAAAGCCTTGCAAGACATCACTAACACTCGGTCCGCTATAGTGAGACCAAATCTTTCACATGCTTGTGATGGTGAAGGTGGTGATTTGATGCCAAGCTTACTCATCCGTGATGGTGTGCATGCACCTCATGGTGACATCTTATTGAAGCGAACTCTCACCTCCGTTGCAACTGGTGCATTGGTTTGGCCCCTTCATCCAACTCATCTGCTAACACGCATATGGCCTTCTTGAGTATGGTTGAACTAACAACACACTGGTGCCTAGTGTCCATGTTGATATTCAAGTGTGTGTTGGTGGTCATGCGCATCAACTTCCCGAAGTACCCATTCGGCTCCAGTTGGACTTGCTTCTTGTCTTCGCCTTGGTGAGTGTGTTGAATGGCATGGATTGCATGTGTGTGCACAATGACATCCATTCTACTGAATCCCTTTCATGTAATAAACCACATTGCTCACCATGTATGCTCCATGTTAGCTTCTAGGATGGATCTTTAACTTGTCCGGGCATAGTTTCATCCATGTGTGCACATTGCACCCAATGTTGTTCCTAATTCTGTTGCAACTCATTCGTCTATCTGTGCAGCTTCATGTTATTCCTAAGTTTCTGCTTCAGCACATGCTACTTCTTCTTTGTTACATCTTCTACGTTCTTGCGATCTTCATGTCACACCATCACTCCATAGCCGAAGTCTCCAAAGTTGCTTTCATCATCAATGGACCTACTTGAGCTTGCAACCTTGTTCTACCTCTGTGTTGTCAACAACCCTCCTCTTGCATTCGTTGCATTTGGTATGCTGTCTTCAGTTGTTATTCATGATGTTGCTCATTGTTATGTTGTTGATGTCATATCTTGAAGTCCTTGTCTACGAACAAATTGATGTCTTCGTGGGTAGGCAAGTCCATAGACACTTGATCGACTGCATCCTCAAGTGTGCTCTGAACAGTGTCTTCATCTCTACTCTCCTGGAAACCATTGTACCTGTACTGTTGAGAGGCAGATGAACATATGTGATACCTAGAGACATGGAAACACTCATAGCAAGAAATCTGTCAGTTGAAAACCAAAATGAACATGAGAACTGACTTGCAACATACCTGTGTGAATGATCAAGAAGGTTGCGCAATTTTGGTCGGGAGGTCGGGAGACCGACTACCAAGACTACTCAAGGCACAGTCTGGGATGCTGGGAGACTGGCTGACTACTAGAACTGTGCAATGCACAATCCAGTCTGACTGTTGACTACTAGGATTGCACAATGCGCGATTCTGGCTGGGAAGGACTATTGGCCTAGGGACAGATCTGTACAATTTCTTGGGCCAAGCAACCATTGTCCTCCAAAATGCACAAAACAGTCTTGGAGGTCAGTGACGGGCAGGAACGCGCAAATCTGGAGACGTAGGTGAGCCTTCCTTTCCCATATTGCGCAATGCAGCCTTAGTGAAGGCAGAGCCTGGGCCAAGGTTGGTCTAACTTGCCGAAGGGCGACTGAAAGCAAGTAAGTCGATGAATGCATGGCGACACTAAGTGATAGCAGAAGTGATTGATAGTGCATGCAAAACATGAATGAAAGATTTAGCAAACAAATCAACATGCATGTGGGTGAGGCAGTTCGCTGGTTGGGCGAACATCCGTGCAAAACAGTTTCATACATGTGACAACAGTGAGATAGAAATGAAAATTGTAACAGAGCTAGGACAAGCTAGTATATATGTAAATGACAACAATCACTCAAATAAATCAAGCAAACAATACTCCTACAAGCGAAAACACAAAAAGTGACAAAAATGAAGCACAAGGCATGGGAAGCGGGCTTACCCCAAAACAACTGAGCTGAATGTGTCGACTACTCCTAGATGAGATGTGGGTTTTTAGAGCTGCAAGGTTGATGTGAGGAATGAGCTCTGCAGTGTGTGGTTGATGAATTTTGATAACATCGAGGTTGTGATGCGCATGCCATGAATCTAGGGGAAGCAACACTTGGTGGGAGGTTTCAAAATTTCTCCTTGCATGTACCCTCCAACTGCTAAACATAGATCCCTAAAACAAGGGATGCCTTTGCATGCTACCTTGGGAGAAGTAGCAAATGCATGCAAGTTTGTTTTGCTTAGTCCCGAAGGGAATCGGTTAACTCAACTGCACATGCAAGAGACTACTTGATTGATGGAGAAAAATGCGCATTTCTAGCTGAGAGCTAGGCTGGCTACCCAGGAGATTTGCATAATTTTTGGGCAGAGCAGCTAACTGTTGCTCAAATTTGTGCAAATCCTTGGCTGAATATTCTGTTGCTGGGAAAAATTGTGCAAATCCTGCTGGGAGGGTTGACTGGCAGGATTACGCAATCCTGGAGCCCAATAGGCTGTCAGAGAGGATTGCACAACTCCTGGAGGGAAGGTTGGTTTCCCTCCAGAAATGCACAATTTTCAAGGGGAAGTTGCTCAGCCTGCAGCTGGACCAAGTCCGGGTGAGCAGCCTATGAGGGGAATGGATCAAGCTATGACCTACAGGTTGCCTTTGTGCCATAAAGACACTGAAGCTTGTGAACTTAGCGAAGCAAAGCAAGCTATTGTGAAGGTTGGAAGGGAGGCTCCAAAATGATTCTAAGGCAAAATTTTGGAGGGTTGTTATAGCCACTACAACAGAATCATTGGGGACCCATGGGGATTGAATCATGGTGCATGTTACAAGTTTTGTGCTTTCATTGTTTTGTGATTTGTTTTTGACTGATTTGTATTTTTAATTGTGTGTGGTGCAGGGTCATGAAACTTTGTTTGTGGTGTAGTATTTTTGTTGTTTTTCCATGGTTTTCTTCTTGTTTTCCTTTTGTTCTTTCCTTTTATGTTATGAGGTTCTTGGGAATTTTTTTTGGAAAGATGAAATTTGATGGAGCTCAGGGAGAGCTGATTGAAAGCCAACAGGTAATGTAAGACCTAGATGAAGCCTAATTCATGTGAAGGGTAGTATAAGGAAAGAATATGACATTCTATTGAGATGTTTGGGTCCATAGGGATAAATGAACAGTGGCAGGAAAGTCAAGAGAAAAGTAACAGGAAAGGTAAACTAAATGGATTTGAGGCGTTAGATGCCTTGGCTAAATTGGGAAATATTGCTCTCAATGTTGTGAATGATATGCACAGATAAAGGAATTTCTCTTAACCTTGACCTTATGATATTTGGTAATTATGTTGTGATTATGGTTATGATGATGTCTATATATGTATATATGCATGTATGTATGTCAATGTCGGACATGGTCGTCATAGATCATGATTTGTTTTTGCTAGAGTATATATATATATATATATATATATGTCGTTGTCTAGCAGGGTTGTCAGGGATCATGATTATTTTATGCTAATGTTTATGTATATATGTATGTATGCATGTTGTTGTCTAACAGAGTTGTCAGGGATAATTCTTGTGGAGGAATGATTGCTTAGGCAAGTGAATAGCATGAAGAGGTTCTTGGTTTATGAGGAATCAAGTGGGAAGAGTAGCCTTGAAAAATTTATGAGGTTAGTATCATGTGGATATTAATTGATATTATATGCTTATAATATCTCTATAATTATGCTATGGAGGGTAATGTTGAGGGCTAAATCAACAGAATGAAAACAGTGTGATCTACGACATGTTGGGACAAGCATGGATAGTCAAAATACACTACAAGTAAGGTTTCCTAGTAGAGATAGTGCAATACTACTATTGTGTATATGTTGTATATGTGATTTTGTGTACATGTCATGTTGGGTATAGATGGCGCTATGTACATGTCGTATATACAAATCTTTGTATAGACAGTGTTGTGTACATGTTGTATATGCAATGTTGTGTACATGTAGTGCAGTGTACACATTGTATATATGGTGTTGTGTATATATGGTGTTGAGTACATGTTGTGCATGTAATGTTGTGTACATGTGGTGCTAAGTACATGTTGTACATGAGCTATTGTGTGTGTGCGTTCTATGTATGTGTTGTACATGTGGTGTTGTGTGCGCCTGGCATTATGTAAACATTGTGTAGGTGGTGTTGTGTACATGTTTTGCAGGTGGTTCTATGTACATGTGATGTTGTGTACATGTTGTGCAAGTGGTGTTATGTACATGTGGTGTTGTGTGCACGTTGTGCAGGTAGTGTCATGTATATGTGGTGTTGTGTACACATTGTGCAGGTGGTATTGTGTGCATGTTGTACATGTGGTATTGTGTGCATGTCATACATGTTATGTTGTGTATATTTGGTATTGTGTGCATGTCATACATGATGTGTTGTGTACATGTGGTATTGTGTATGTGCATTGTGTAGTCGTGGTATCGTGACATGTGTATTCGTTGGTTGTACTTTGTATACATGTATATATTGTGTTGTACACCGGGTATAGGTGTATGTATTGTCTTGTGGTGTACACAAGGTGTAGGTGTATGTGTTGTGTTGTACATCGGGTGTAGGTGTATGTATTGTGTTGTATGTCAGGTGTAGGTGTATGTGTTCTGTTGTATGCCGGGAGTAGGTGTATGTGTTGTATGTCAGGTGTAGGTGCATGTATTGCATGGGGTTGTATGTCATTTATGGATTTATACATGTGATGTACATTGTGTGTTTGTGCATGTGATTTAATAAAAAACATTGGGTTCTTACCATGTGTGGCAATTGATCCAATGTGCATACAGAAAGGACAAACAACAAAGGCGGAAGAAAAGAACCATTTAAAGGATAAGTATTAGTATTTTATTTCAGTTTTTAATTATGCATGTGATCTATGAATCTGATTTATGATGGTTACACATGATCTATGCTTTTTATTATGATGGTTGTGTTTTGAGCTAACCAAATGTTATATGCTTATACATGATGATTTGATCATAGAGCTAGTTTGACTTGTTATGATAGGAAGTAAACAAAGTTTCAGGTATACCTTATTGACAAGCTACCAATGAGGTCTAATTTGAATTTATTTCAATTTGTTTTGAGTGTGATGACAATTATGTGCTTGGTACATGAAAGCATGGAAAATTCCTTACTTGGGTAAATTGAAACTGATTGCAAAGATTAGCAGTAGCAACAGAAAGGAATTGGAACATGCAATAATGTGCTAGTAAAGAATTCAGGAGCAGGTCCATTATGGGACACTAGTACCCAATAGTTTCCATTGATTTCCATGAGCATTCTATGACTGGTATGATGGTTTTGAGGCAGGGATATGCCTTGGTTTTTGGACCTTCTGATGCGAGGAAACCTTGCCAAGGGATGTATCGTTCGTGAAAGGGGATGCCGGGAACTTGGAAGGTGAGTGACTACACGGAAGGGGGTGACTGGATTACCTAAGGGATTGTGTAGCAGAGAAGGGAAGGTCAGGGAATAGATTGGTTTTGGTCATTAGCATTGTCAAATGGAATCATATACACATTGGGAGTGTGCCCTGGAATAATGAACCGATAACTGTTTACTAAGAGAAAAAGTGGCGTAGGATCATAGCGCTTGATATTGGATGTTGACTTTGACTTTGGCAGTTGATTCTAGACGTCTTAGGAAGGAAGTGAATCCTAGTATTACTTTGAGGGTGGAGGTGTGAGCCTCTGGATTCCCTTATTGCTGATGTGGATGTATCCTTCATTTTTTTTTATTGAGGAAAAGGATTTTTGGTATATGTACATATTTATGTGTGGTTGTTACTGTAAATACCGTAATGAGTTTTGTTATAAATCTCTAGTAAATGGTATTATTGTCATGTTTTTAGCAAGATGTCATTGTCAATACTGCAACGAGCTATGTTATAAAGCTCCATGGGTAGTCTGTTTTGTTTCTAGTAGTTTGTTGGTCATAGGTGTCATATAGCACCGAGGATGGTGTTCCCCCAAGGGGAGGCTTCTATAATAGCCCCGGTTAAAAAATCTTGTAAAAACGAATATAAGACCAAGGTCATAAGAAACGTATTACAAGGTGAATGTTCGGAAAAACATCCTAGTGGGTGTCATATGGCTTATTATGTCTAAGGGGAAATTGGAAAAGGCAATGGAAAAGGCTTTGAAAAGGAAAAGAGACATTTGATTTGAATTTTATGTATGGAATAATGGGAACTAGGCGAAAAGAAAGGTGAAAGGTCACATGTTGCATGTGAGGAGCAAATTGAAGGAATGTAGAGGAAAATGAAGAAAATAGATACCTCGATGATAAAAAGGCTTATGAGGATCAATTCATGGTTTTTTCCAGTTCAACTTTTTGTCAGATCATTTTTGGAGATCTCTCTCTATTCTCTCTCTCTCATACTCTTGCACATTTAGATAATTCTTCGAGCAATCTAGCATTGGAGAGAGGAACGCAAAGGATGGACAAGAAATCAAAGGGGAGCAAAGATGAAGCAAGGCAGAGTTGGATGAAGCGGCTACAACAGGATTACTTACAGGTATCGAGTTGCATGTATAATTTCCTTGCTAGTTTAGGCATGCATGGTACATACATGTATGTATTTGGTTATCCCATATCATTAGAACAGGGTCTTCCATGTGTGACAACGGTTTCAGCCTTGCCTTGCCATTTTCGGATAGCCATGGTGTGATGGGGTTCTTTTATTTGGTTGAGCTGGATTTTTGAATGGTTTCGGAACCAAGTGAGGTGATCTCAGGAAAATTCCCTAGGTCCTAGGAATCCCTTGACTGGTAATGGTGGGATACATGGTAAAGCCTGAGGGTGGAGATGAGAAAATTCCTTAAGATATTGGTGAAGAAATATGGAGGCATCCATGATTTTTTAGGCCTAGTAATCCCTTGAATGGTAATGGTGGGATTGTGGTAAAGCCTAGTATTGTATGTTTCTTTGTTTTGGCCTAGGGATCCCTTGACTGGTAATAGTTGTATACACTATAAATTATGGTTGTATAGATGAGGGTTTCAGACATAGAAAGCCCTTTACTAGTAATGGCGGGATATGTAGTAAAGCCTTAGGAAGCCTTGGTTGGTTTTGTTGTGAGTACTACATTCATGCTTGGAATATGGTACGAGGGTGATTTGCTGAAAGAAAGATTTGGTTCAACCCAATCTATGGTCAAGTGGTACGTGGAAGTCCATGACTTGGTTGGATTTTCATATGTTCATGTACCTGACTTGGTTGGATTTGCATATGTTAATAAGATTTATTTTTCCCTTGTATTTCATGAATAAATATACTTGTTATTATGTGGCTTTGATGGATGTTTTATCATCGTTATTATTTTGGTTATATGTTGGTTATAAACATGGTTTTATGGTAGACGTTACTTATGGCTCTCAACATGTTTTGATTAGTAAATGAATCGTTAATGATTGCATGACCTAAGAGATTATAATGCATCTATTGAGAGAAGGCATAAGACCTTCTTGACGATTCTCAGATAAATATGAGATCCCTATGATGAAATATGTAATTATGACCAATAGATTTCATGTTTATGATGTGTTTGACTATATGTCTATCATGGTTAGGATGGGTCGGTTTGATTCCTTGATCAAGTTTTGAATTAAAGGATTGTTCTTTGTGTCATTCATTGTTCTATAAAGTTTCATTAAATTTTGGGTAGAGGTATGGAGACTAGCCCTGAAATAGTGCCTCAGATCTCGTAGTCGCAAGCATGAAACTAGGTGAAAAAGACTACAATCGCTCCCTTGCATGCTTATGCATGTGACTGGAGGGTTACATTCAAATTTATTCAGTGGTTTACTAGTGTTTGGGAGTTGAGGACACTGAAAAAGAGGCTTAACGCAGGGTTTGGGAACCTGGAAGAGTGGTGTATCCCTCGGGGTCCTATACCACCTGAGGGAAGTCAATATAGTTTTAGTTTTATCGATTCCACTTCCTTGATCTAGGAGGTTGATTCATATTATGATAACTCTTCATCACATATTTACCTCGGTGGACCAGTGAACTTAGGTAAGTGTGGGAGGATGGTGTTACACTATCACTTTGGAAATTGCCAAAGCAAAAAGATATCTAGTGAGCCATTAACCAAAAGGAGAAAAAAAATGACCTAGAGTTGCTCAGGATGTCAACGGATGACGTGAAATGCAATGAAGCCAGAAAAAAGTCGAGTTGGAGCCACCATGTGACTGAGAGATTCCAAGCCTGCATCGAACTGGTCTCCTCTTAGATCTCCTCCTTAATGAAGCACCTAAAAGGGCTAGGGCTAGGGGGAAGAAGGTGGAGCATTGGTCGTGGGCAGAGGAGCAATGGGTGCAATGGGAGGCAAGGGAGATTTACAAGTGGGAGGGGGAACGAACTTGTAGGAGGGGAGTGTGGAGGGGACACAACCAGGGAGGGGATGTTGGGAGTGTAATCAATGCCTAGGTCCCTGCAAGTTGACTGCTTCAAGGAGGTAGAAAAGTGGCAAAAGGGAAAAGAGAGCTCAACAATCTGATGGATGGCTTTGTCCTTGATGTATTCCCATTCTTTCAGTTTTCAGGCCAGAATATTGCATAGGGCCCAGAGGAATGAGCTCCCATGGCGCATTTCCTCTTCCTCCCTGGCCACGACCTTCCTACGGATATTCTCTGGAATGCAATGGTCAAATAGTATGGCAATGGAATTGTCATCCAGGGTGGTTAGGGGTCTCCCTCGGCCTCGTCCACGCCCTAGGCGACGACCTTGCCCTTTGTCACTGTTCATGATTGGAATGTAGGTGCAGGTGGGCGTAGCTATGAGACTGGGAGGAATGGAGTTGAGTGGAAGGGAAAGCAACTAGAGAAGGAATGGTAGGGAACTTAGTTCGCGATAGAGTAAAAATCCTGGATAATAAGCAAGGTGGTCATCGTAAACCAATGATATGGGATGCATGGATTAATTAGGCAGAGGTGTCATGTGAAGTCAGATGCCCTCCTCATGCTGGAAACCATCACTTGGCTAGGGTGATCACCCTCTGGTCACCCAGATCTAGGGATAATCCACACCATAGTTAATTACCTATTCAAAAGTAATTAGTAATTAAATTTTATTATTATTTTAAACTATCAAATACTTACAGTTTTTAAGTTTTCATATCATTATTGATATTTACATAAATTTTAAAATTTCGAACCTTAAGGCTCGATGGAGCTTCTGGGGTTACACTGGAGCTCGATCAAGAGTTAGTTTTAATGCTCGATCGAGCTGCTTTTTTAGTGCTTGATAAGCTCAATCAAGATCTTAAAAAATGCTCGATCAAGCGCTTAAATGGCTTGGTCGAGCCATCATTTTTTCCACCCAAACGCGTCCCCTCTCGCCAAAAAATGTAACCCATCTCCATGCTTTCACCCAAAATATAACATAACAAACATAACATAAAATTATTTAACACATATAACATAGCATATTACAACATAACCATGACTATAGTTTATAACATTGTTATATATATTTAACTATTATAGCTTAATTATAACATCACATAGCTATATATTATAATTCTTTATATATTGTTTATAACATAACATAGTCCTATAACTATTTAGTTCATAACATAAACTTATTTAACGTAACATAAAACTCTATAATTATTTAACATGTATAACATAAAGTTATTAACCTAACACACAATCAGATATAACATAGCTATAACTATTTCATAACTATGTAACTATATAATTATAAATTTAATTATATATATATATATATATATATATATATATATATATATATATAAAGTTATAACATCACATAACTATATATTAGAGTTCTCTATATATTGTCTATAACATAACATGATTCTATAACTATTTAACATAACATAAAGTTAGTTATATATATATATATATATATTCAAAACATCACATAGCTATATATTATACTTCTATATATATTGTTTATAACATAATATAGTTCTATGACTATTTAGTTCATAACATAAACTTATTTAACATAACACATATATAACATAGCATGTAAAATAACTATAACTATTTCATAACTATATAATTATATAATTATTTAAATATAACTATATATATTTAACTATGATAAATTTATAACATCACATAGTTATATATTATAATTCTTTGTATATGATTTATAATATAACATAGTTCTATAGCGATTTAACATAATATAACTTATACATAACATAAAATTATTTAACATATATATATATTCAAAACACCACATAGCTATATATTATATTTATATATATATATTGTTTATAACATAATATAGTTCTATAACTGTTTAGTTCATAACATAAACTTATTTAACATAACACATATATAACATAGCATGTAACATAATTATAACTATTTCATAACTATGTATATAATTATTTAAATATAACTATATATATTTAACTATTATAAACTTGTAACATCACATAGTTATATATTATAACTCTTTGTATATGATTTATAATATAATAGAGTTCTATAACTATTTAACATAATATAACTGGTACATAACATATTTAACATAACATGGTTCTATAATTATTTAATATAACATAAATTTATTAATTATATATATATAGATAGATAGATATATAGATAGATAGATATAGCATAGCATAGCATAGCATAACATGTAACATAATTATAACTATAGTTCATAATTATATATATATAAATATAAATATAACTATATATTTTTAACTATTTAAATTATAACATCACATTATAAAATTATTGTCTATAACATAATATCGTTCTATAACTATTAAACATAAGATAGCTTATTATTTAACATATAACAAAAAAAATATATATATATATATATATATCATAACATAATATTATCTGACATTATATATATATATATATATAATACACACATATATATCAAACATAGTCTAACATAACAAAATGTAGTGTAACATGTGTTGTGCATAACTATAACATAATATAAATATAACTATAATATTTAACATAGTATAACTATTTAAAACATTGCATGCGTGTATATATATATATATATATAAAATCCATCATTGATAGATATATTAAATCTGTCATGAAATGTGCATTTGATCCAATGAATAAAAGCATTTAGACTAGTTTCTAATTTGTACCATACTATTTCATTAGGTTGTGTGTTGTACAAGAAACATTATCTTCATGTGCTTGCATCTAATACATCTCATGTGTCAAAGTCAAGCATTAAGAACTTAAATTCTATTTGAGTATTTGGTTGGCATGAAAATTTTATTAGATTTGTAAATAGGTTTATTTCAATTTTTTACATATATATTTATATATTTATGTGCTATGAATAAAATGCATTATTTTGAAACCGTAAAAAGTGTGAAGGTAGATTTGATCACTTTTTTCAATTGTGTTTACATGGAACTCAATACTTTGGTTAATAAATTATAAAAAAATGGACTCTAAAATTTACGGCTTCAGTCTAGATTATTATGCTTGAGTTTAGAAATGGTTTTCTTGTCAACATTATTTCTAAGTCAATATTCTTTTCTTGGATTTAATAATTTATATCTATTATACGTAATATTTTTGTATTATATGTAATAGTTTAGTCAACATTTTTTTCTTGGATTACTTTATATGTATTATATGTAATATGCATAAGCATCTCATATACATGCCCCAACTGTAGGTCATTGCAGTGCGAGGGGATCTGTTATACGTGGTCAGGCTCATGATAGATCACATAACTCACCCAGAGTGCATGTTCCACTCATATATCCTACCTTTGACACCAATCAGAGTGCCAAAGGTAGTGTTTCTATCTTTATTGATGATAATGCTACCTCTAATGGACCTTCTTCACCTATTTCAAGTACACCTCTTGTATTTTTAAATCCTCTTTAAACTTTATGTGTTTATGCCTTGAAATTGTCTTTAATTTTTAAATTGTCTTCAACTGATGTGCTTGAATTTAATGTATATGTTATTATGCTTCTAGTTTGTTAATTATATGTTAAATTATGTTTATGATTTACAGGCCCTTAGTAGGTCGAAGCTAAGGATCACAGTGCAACATTCATCCCTCTGTGCGATGATGCTACAACTCATATCACATTAGAGGATGTTACAACCTATCATACGTGGATCACACAAGAGATACGTAACATCCCTACCAATTCACCAACTATTCATAGTTTGTCTTTGATGTTGGATAGAATCAATAGGTTGATCAAGACATACCAAAGGTCAGGCCCATAGAGCCACCTCCTACAATCCATATAAAGGATTAGGAGGCATGAGGTTAGAGGCCCACATACTTGGGAGGTGGTGAAAGAGGCCACCAAGAACATTGATGTTCGTGGGGAGTTATTTGACATCCCTCTGAATCGACTTACTGGACATAGAGGTTTGATTCCACTTAAATATTTTAGGAATGTTCATGCAGCCACTTTTTTGTATGATAGATTCATTGGAGCTTGGGGCCAATTCCCCCACCATGACCAAGTCGCCATATATTTTTCCAAGCATTTTGTATGAAAAGTATGTGTTTCATATGAGGCTGGATTACACTGATACCAGATCTCATCGTTATGGAATCAGCATGGGATGTACCTATGATCGCGAGGGGGCTCGCAAGGACCCTGGACATGTACCACCACCTTCGAGATTCTTGCCACTAGCATCTTGGAGCTTGGTATTATCAACAAAGCTAGAGGATTTATCACAGCTCAATGCTAAGACCAGGGAGACTAGTGCAAACATCATTGGTTAGTGCATCTGTTACATTAGATGGAGATATTAAGAGACCGCCATCATTGCCTCATCACCCGCCAGTGCCTTTATATGACGATTCATTTCTCATGAGTTTACTTGTTGACCAAATTTTGACATATGCATGTATGTATCGTGATGTCATTCGTGACACTTGGAGGGTGCACGACTCGCGTGACATAGACTAGGTACATATATATACACAAAACCTTAGACTCTTATTGTCAAATTATTCATAATTATTTATATTAATTTTTAGCTCATATAAGATTGAATTTATATTAATAAGTTCATGATAACAAGTAGACACAACCCATCTACATGGATGAGCTTATGAGGTCATCTAAGGTGTAAGTTGATTAGCTAGGCCATCCTCGACCAGAGCATGTTTCCATGGATTCTCCTCCACCCCATAAGACTAATGCGGAGGGGAGTCACTATGTACAACCAGATGGACCAGCAACTGAGGTAAAAAAAAAGTGTTCATAAGATTTCAACAATTTTTTTTTAAGTTACACATATATGTTAATTAGTTTGTATACTAATTATAATTTTTCATTTCCATTATGTATGTAGGCCCATATGCAGAGTGTTGTTGATGTCGTTGTTATGTGGACACATGAGTGGGATGTTGGGTTAAGATTGTTGAAAATGCAACAAGAAAATCCTATTTAATTTTGTCCTCGAATTAAATTGTAATTCTAATTATCATAGAAACTTGTAAGAGTTAACTAAGTTAATTTGAATTAGTTGGCTTAGTTAATTCAAGTTGGGAGTCTATCTAGAGTCATGTAGAGTGGTTCCTAAATTTTAGGGGCCTAGGTTGAGTTTATTTTGAGTTGTAATTATTTAATTCAGTTTAACTTAGTTAAGTTCAGTTAAACTAGTTCCAACTGATGGAGGAATCAGTGGGAGATCCAGTAGTGGGTTGTAACCTGCAAAAGTGTGGTGTAACCAGCACTACTCAACCTGTAAACTAAATATTCACTCATAAATAACTCATGCATGTCAGATCAGAGAAAGGCCCAGTTGAGATTGGAGTTCAGGGACAATGTAATATCAGTTGTATAATCATCTGAGTTGTACAGATGGCGCATGAAATTAAAGGAAGGCCTATGAGGATTACGCAGTACATTATTGAGGAATTTCCTAATTAAATATGGGTTAATTCCCTAGGAAATTGTGCACATAAATAGGACCTTGGAAGGCAGCATATTTGGCTAAGTATTGTTTGGAGCTTGTTTGTGAAGCAGGGAGATAGATTGAGATAGTGAAGAGGTTTCTCGGGTTTGAGCAAAGCATTGTAATCTTCTCATATTTTTTTAGTAATGAATATATAGTTAGCAGGGTTTTTTAACTGTGGATTTCCCCAAAAAAATTATCGCGTTATGTGTGATTGAATTCTTTCTCTTTCATGTTTTATGACTTCATCAATCAATTATTGTTTCCGTTGATTAGTAGAGTAGATTCAAGTCAATTGTTTTAGCATATTACAATCTATAGTTTGAATCTATAATGAATTTCTACATGGTATCAGAGCTAGATTTGTACAAACTTTTACATGGTATTGAAGCTAAAATGACTATAGAAGAGTTGAATATGAGTTTGTCTTTTGCAGGAGAATCGAATTTGAAGTATCATCCTTTAGAGCCAGCAGGATGTCATTATACGGATTGAGACTCGAAAATGCCCTTGAGGGTAGTTCAAACCATATTGCTTGGAAGGACAGGATGGAGGCAATGTTGGAAGAAAACGGGCTTAAGGAATTAATAGACAAATAAACTATTCCTAAGCCAGTCAATGCTCAGGATCTAGTAGAGTGGAAAAAGTGTGTAGCAAAGGCGAGAAGGATTATCGTAGAAGTTCGAGATCATATTGTCTTGAACCTCCACAGTAAGGAAACTCCATTTGCAATGTGGAAGGCCTTGAAAAAATTGTTTCAAAATAGCAGTGAACACAAGAAGCTAGCATTGAAGGACAAACTTAGAAATATCAAGATGGAGAAGAGAGACACAGTACCAAAGTAATTGACCAAGTTCACCCAATGTCTAGATGAGCTTGGAAGTGTGAGTTTTATAGTTTTTGAAGATGATCTCGTGAGCCTAGCACTTCTAGGACTTCCCAAGAGATGGAATAGCTTCCAGGACTTAGTTAATGGGAGGGAGAAGTTACTAGAGTAGGAGCAATTGTGGCCCAACCTGGTAGAAGAATAGATCTGGCAGAACACCATAGGTGGATCCTCATCCAAGCATGATGATGAGGATAATTGTGCCTTAGATGGAAAGGCGAAGAAAGGGAAGGGGAATTCATCCATTCCAAATCAAATTCTGGTCAGGGCGGCAAGAAGAAGGACACGTCGAAGATTAAATTTTTTCACTGTCACGAGCTGGGACGTTATGCCACAAAGTGTTCACACAAGAAGGCTGGTAATAATCCCTCAGGAGGAGAATAAGGTGAAGCTTTTGCTTCACAATTCGAACTAGATTTCACCCTCATCACTTGGATGGTGAGATCGGTGTTGGGTAGTGTGTGGCATCTAGATAGTGGAGACTCATTCCATATGACCGACAACAAAGAGTTCTTCAGTGACTTGGAGGAGAAGGACCTCCAGATGCACCTCGAGATGGGATATGATGCGAGTTATAGTGTGACTGGCATTGGTATTGTTACCTTTCAGAGGGAGTCTAATACTCCTCACATTAAAAGATGTCATGTATGTTTTAGGTTTGAAGAAGAATTTGGTGTCAGTTTCCATGTTGAAGGATCATGGATTTAGTAAGGGAAAGGATTTCCTTAGTCATGTAGCCTTAATACAAGTGAAGCGGATCAGGGTTCTAGTGAAGAACCTATACAATTTGGATGTAGAAGATTGTGCTTCTTTGAGCACTAAAGCAGAGAAGGTGCAGAGACATGACATCGGTGATTTGTGGCATAGAAGATTGGGTCACTTGCAGCACGGAGCTTTGAAGATCATGATGCAAATTTCTACAGGACTTATGATCTAAGTGGCTCCAGAGACACACACTTGATTAAGAGAGCTTATGGAAGGTTGAAAATCAAAGTGATTAGAATGCTTTTGAACCAAGACCAAGCGTAGGTTTTGTCGTCCTGATTGCAATGGTGTGAATGGTTCATCAATCTGAGCATGTATGAGGGAGAACGATCCAGTCAAAGTTTTGGTCAAAGTTGGACTGTGGGCCAGGTTTAAGTGTCCTACAATTTGACCGACCCTGGGGCATGAAACTTAGCTACTGAAAGCAGGCGAAATTGTTGCTTCTTTAATTTGTCTAGTTACCCTTATGTTAGACAAAATAAAAAATTAGCCCTATATATATATATATATATATATCTATATATATATATATATATATATATATATATATATATATATATATATATATATTCCCGCCACCCCCCAACCAACACATAACAAATTATAGTTAAAATTGGTCGACAAGCTATGACCCCCGTCGGCCCCCAACCCAACCCCAACCGCGCACATATAAACAAATTAAATATGGGGTTGGTGGGCCACCTCCGGTGGACTCGGCCCACACCCCCAAACCTCGTACCAACCACATTTTATGGAGGTCGACAGGTATCGAGCTCGTACCAGCCACGTGGCTGACCCGCCACCATGCAACGGCCCCATGTCACACCAACAGCGCCCCTCCCATTTAGTGTAGAAACAAACGCACCAAAAAAATGGGACCCATCCGGATGCGCAGTAGGGGTTAAGGGGTGGGCCACCCAATGCAGACCCGACCCCCCCAAATATTAATGTAGGCTTAAAAAAAAAAACAAAATTGGGATTAATATGGAGGGGTCGGGGTTTGACCACCCAACCTCCTCCTTATAATTCGGGATCCTTACCAATCCGCCCAACTGACCTCATTGAAATATTCACCCACCAAAAATTTATATAAATCCATCATTTGCTCAGTGTACGAAGGCCAAGGCATGACACAGAAACTGAGACACATAATTTTTAACTAATTGCAGGTGGAAC
This sequence comes from Pinus tabuliformis, assembly GCA_031772625.1. Lineage (NCBI taxonomy): Eukaryota > Viridiplantae > Streptophyta > Pinopsida > Pinales > Pinaceae > Pinus > Pinus tabuliformis. Next base: position 1,214,250,387 of record CM062804.1, on the reverse strand, counting down.
GATAAGCCCAGAGAAAAGGCAGGCGAAACCATGATTGGGCGAAATTCTCAAGAGGGTGAAATTTTTGCAGTGTCCAAATTGGACAAATTTTATGTCGATCTTACACCTCTCAGCAACACGAACCCAATGGCACAGTCAGTTTCTTGATCTGAGCAGCATATTTTCAGAGGACCCAGAGGAGGGAATCTTTGAGGAATCTAGGGGGAATCTAAAAGATTCCTTAAGCCCCAAATTCTCACTTTCTCAGAATTCAGAAATTTGACAATCGATTTTGCACTATTCAACGCCACAAATCTGATGGCGTATTCAGTTTTCCCATTTGATCATTTCATTTTTCGTCCACTTTTCAAAGCAGAGTGTAGATGTCAACATTCAACATGCGAGCAATCCTTCCATGAGATTTGACGTCGCAAGATTGATGGTACGATTAGCTTCAGCAATTTGACATCCTTTTCTTCAGATGGCCCGAGAGCGTGAGGTATATGCAATGTGTTCATGTACTTCTTTTTGCTATCAGATGCATTGTGCTACATAGATCCCTATTTTATGTTTGATGTGGGATCTTTTTTTCTTACTTGTTTCATGATTCCTACTTGATGTGATGCGAAATCATTTGTGGGATGTACTTGTGGTCATGATTCATCATGTTTTGTTTGAGATCCATTTGTTGTTATGTTGATGGGATACTCATGTGTCACCATGTATCTTTGCATTGAGATCCCTTTTATGCCATGTTGGTGGGATGCTCATTATCATCATGCATGAGTTTATGTCACACTGATAGAAGTCCTTTTCGAATGAGAGTTCCCGCAGTGGAACATCTCTTGGAGCCACTCCTGTGTGAGGGAATTTTCCTTGTATGATAGCGACGTCACCACCTATGTACATCATCACTATTAACAGCACTTAATGCAGCGGCCCACCCTATCTTGACATCGGGGCCCGAAGACGTAGTCCCTCCTAGACAAGCTCTGTTATCAACGTCTTGTTATTTATGTTGCTGATGATTGTCATGTTCCTTCTTCTGTACAGCATACATATATGTTCCTTTATGCTATTTTGAATGCAATTATAATCACATCATGAAAGCAAAAGATCTTGGTTAAATCCGGGAGTTGAGTCAACTCGGATCAACTTCCCAAGGGTAAACTAAAGGAGAGAGACACATGAAAAAGGTGTACATTGGGGAAGTACAACAAAGCTTCATTTCATGATAAAGACAATCAAGCACAAGAGATCCTTGATAGAGTTCACTCAGATGTGTGTGCACCGTTCTCAAGAGAATCCATGGACAAGCATAGGTATTATGTAATATTTGTTGATGATTTTTCTCGTAAGTGTTGGATTTTCTTCATGCAGAAGAAAGATCAGACGTTCACTAAATTTTGTGAATTTAAAGCACTTGTCGAGAAATATACTGGCAGGAAAGTTACAACTCTTAGAAGCAATAACAGTGGAGAATATGTGTTGAATGAATTCAAGAACTTCTATGCAGCAAAAATGAATTTGATGGGAGTTAATAGCACCTCATAACCCATAGAAGAATAGCGTGGTTGAAAGGAACAACGTAAGTATTGTGGGAGAAGCACAGGAAATGTTACAAGATTAGGGCCTACCATTGAACTTGTGGGCTGAAGTATGCAACACAGTCGTTTATTTGCAGAACATAAGCCCTCATCAAATTCTCGGCAAGAGTAAACCAAAAGAATATTTTTCAGGTAAGAAACCAGATGTGGCACACTTCAGGATCTTTGGTTCATAAGTCTATTGTCTTGTTACCAAGGATGCATGAAAAAATCTAGATCCAACAACCGAGTTGAGTATATTTGTGGGGTACACTGATACACCTCACAACTATCGGGTGTACCTATCATCCAACAGGATGACATTGGTTCATAGAGATGTGAAGTTCGATGAAGTGAATACCATGAGATGTTCCCTTGAGAGGGAGCCTCAGTTACATGTAAATGAGGAGATTTTAGCTCCAAAGGAGTAACCTAAGGATGATGTGGAGAAACCATATGAAAAGGAGCAGAGTGGAAGCACCCACCCATGCATGCTAGAGATGCTGACATATTGATGCATGATGTTAGAGAGTGTGGGAGAACCCACATCACATCGCAGGTAGAGGAGGTCACTAGATGGTTGCACTGGCTACATGGCTATGATGTGCGAGAGTGTAGAGGTTAAGCCATCCTCATTCAAGGAAGAAAGGGAGAAATTAGTGTGGGTTGATGCATGGTTGAGAAGTATGACTCCATTATCAGAAGCAATGTCTGGGAAGTGGTCCCAAGACCAGCAGACAAGTCAGTGGTGAGTTCAAGATTTGATTTACAAGGTAAAGCGAGCAAGGGAGTGTGGAGAAACACAAGGCCATATTTTTAGCTTGAGGGTTCTCTCAGATGGAGGGAATTGATTATGAGGAGACCTTTGCTCCAGTAGCAATGCAATCTTCAATAAGATATATTCTAGCACTGTCAACGCAAATGGGATGGAAGATACATCAGATGGATGTTAAGACAACATTCCTTAACTATATGATTGAAGAAGAATTGTATATTGAGCAGTTGGAAGGATTTGAGACCTTCAATAGAGAGTCACATGCGTGCAGACTCAAGCGAACGTTGTATGGACTAAAACAAGCAACCGTGCTTGGTATACCAGAATTGACAATTATTTCACCAGGTTGGGCTTCACCAAAAGTGAAGCAGATGTGAACCTTTACCATATTGTGGTTGAAGGTAAATTATTGATTATAGTATATATGTCGATGATTTGATTCTAACAAGTGATGAAAAGCTGATAAAATTTTGCAAATGATATATTGAAAGAGAATTCAAGATGAAGGACCTGGGGCTCATGCATTACTTTCTTGGTATGGAAGTATGGCAAGGAGATGAGGAACTGTTTGTCTCTCAAGGAAAGTATGCCAATAAGATATTGAAGAAGTTCCACATGGAGAGCAGCAAACCCATGGAGAGTCCTCTAGCAGGTAACTGGAGGAAGGAGGATGCTACTTCAGGTGAAGTAGTGGAGGCTACTATTTAGTGACATCTTGTGGGCTCAATTATGTATTTGGTTAACAAACAACTCAACATGTGTTTTTCAATTAACTAGCTTAGTCAAGCCATGGTTAATCCAACCAAACTGTATTGGAAGGCAGCTAAACATGTGCTGAAATACCTCAAAGGTACCACTCAGTTTGGTCTTTGGTACAAATAGACAGAGGGAGTGAATATTCATGGTTTCACATATGCATATTGGGTAGGGATTCCATCCAATAGAAAGAGCACATCAGAAGGAATCTTCAATATTGGGTCAACAACAATTTCTTGGTACAACAGGAAGCAAAGATCAGTTGCACTCAGTTTAGCAGAAGCAGAGTACATGGCTCCTAGTCAAGCAACTTGTGAGGCTCTCTGGATGAGGAAAATCCTTGTTGGGTTATTTGGTTAGCAGATGGATCCTACAGTGATTTATTGTGACAATCAGAATTGTATCAAACTCTCTAAGAATTCAGTTTTTCATGATCAGTCCAAGCATATTGACATATGGTATCACCACCTACGAGATTGTGTGCAAAGAATAATCATGTCGCTAGATTACATTCCTACAGAAGAGAAGGATGCAGATATTTTGATAAAGGCATTGTCAAGATGCAAATTTAGTTTCACATAAAAAGGATTGGGTTAGCAGATAATCCCTTTCTTGTTGAGAGGGAGTGTTGAAAATGTAATAATATATTCCTAATTTAATTTTTTCCTTGAATTAAATTGTAATTCTAATTCTCATAGAAACTTGTAATAGTTAATTAAGTAAATTTGACTTAGTTGGCTAAGTTAATTCGAGTTGGGAGTCTATCTAGAGTCATGTAGAGTGGTTCCTAAATTTTAGGAGGCCACGTTGAGTTTATTTTAAGTTGTAATTATTTAATTTAGTTTAACTGAGTTAAATTCAGTTAAACTAGTTCCAACTAATGGAGGAATTAGTGGGAGATCCAGTAGTGGGGTGTAACCAACATTGCTCAACCAGTGAACTGAAGATTCACTCATAATTAACTCATGCATGTCAGATCAGAGAAAGACCTAGTTGAGATTGGAGTTTAGGGACAATGTATTTTCAGTTGTATAATCATATGAATTATGCAGATGGTGTATGCAATCAGTGGAAGGCCTATGAGCATTGCACAGTTCATTATTGAGGAGTTTCCCAATTAAATATGTGGTAATTCCCTAGGAAACTGTGCAAGGAAATATTAGCTTAGCAGGTCGCAGATTTGGCTAAATATTGGTTGGATCTTGTTTGTGGAGCACAGAAATAGATTGAGACAGTGCAGAGGTTGCTCACGCTTGAGTAAAGCATTGTAATCTTATATTTTCTGATTAATGCAATATACAGATAGAAGGGGTTTTTAGTTGTGGCTTTCCCTAGAAAATTATTTGTGATGTGTGATTGAATTCTTTCTCTTTTATGCTTCGTGATTTCATCAATCAATTATTGTTTCCTCTTGTGAGTAGAGTATATTTAAGTTAATTGTTTTAGCATATTACAATCTACAATTTGAATCTACAAGGAATTTTTACATATATACATTGATGATGCAGGTCCATCGATGTAGGCCCCAATCATTGAACCACAAGCAGGGGAGCACCAAACCTAGATTCATCAGACCACCATCCTATCTAACTTGCATTTGGACTCTATTGAGGTAGTATATTCATGTATATGTAATTAATAATGTGGTTCAAAATCATTTATTTCCATATTGTTTATTTTGTACAAATAATGATCTAATTAGTTTGAATTTGAATGTGTTATATTGCAATACCAGCTTATGGACACTTACTTTACGTGGTAAATCTCACATAGGAATTTTGGTGGTACTTAGAGTGGATAGTCTGTATATTTCCAGGCTCATTTCATAGGGCACATTCACATTACGTGGTAAATCTCACATAGGAATTTTGGTGGTATTTAGAGTGGATAGTCTATATATTTCCAGGCTCATTTCATAGGGCACATTCACATTACGTGGTAAATCTCACATAGGAATTTTGGTGGTATTTAGAGTGGATAGTCTATATATTTCCAGGCTCATTTCATAGGGCACATTCACATGTGATATAGACTTTCTATATTTTCATACATGGACAATTTATGGATATACATGAACATTGTTTTAGTTTATAGATGCTTATTATTTGAATTTATGGATGTTCATGTGATATTTGTAATTTGCATATATTTTCATATGGATAGTTTATTGAGACATTCACTATTTTAGTTTATGGAATTGTATTAATCTTGTTTATGGATGTTCATTAATTTTTGAATTTTATAGATTTGTTAAAATTATTTCACTAATTTAAAAAAAAATCTATAAACTATATTTTTTATTAATAAAATATAACAAGCTTGATTTCAAGTTTCATAGACGAAGAAAATAAGTACAACCTTAAGTTATGATGCAAGTCACTTTGATGCTTAAAATGAACTAAAGTATATAATGTATCAATTTAATATTTAACATGGAAGAATTACAATCATGCTTCATATTGGCTTGTAGAAAGTGTCTTTTAGTGCAATCAACATGTATGTTATTACAATTCATTTTTTGAGATGAATTATTTGAATTATAAAGTCATCCATATTATAATGAAAAAAAAAAAAAAAAAAAATATATATTATATATATATATATATAATTTTTTGTGACCCACCCATATATCATTGCATGGACAATTTTTTAAGTATTTCAATCAATTTCTTATCTCAAGATTCAATTAAAAACACAAATAGGATTGAAATAAGTTTTATTCAATTTTAAAAAATGTGATGTAAACAAAAAATAGGTTTTATTAAGTATTATTTTTTTTGAGATTATTTACAAGAGCTTAGTCATAATATGATATAAGTCAATCATATTGAAATTTAAAATATGGGTCAAAAGACAATATATGAAAACATTTCTATAATTGTATATATTGCTATCAACTTTCCTACATTTACAAGTAGTTATCCAAGTATTTCAATCAATTCCTTATGATTGAATTAAGTTTTATTCAATTTTAAAAACTCAAATATGATTGAGATCATTATATTCAATTTTAAAAGATATGGAGATGTAAAAGTTACAAATACAAGTTTTGTTCGATTTTATTTTGTTTAAGGTTATTTGCAAAAGCTTAGTCATAATGCACATCATCAATAATTTTTTTGTTCTTACACTTAGATGAATGCACAATGTTAAACTAATTACCTTGAAATTAATGTACACCATACATCTAGTTACATCAAATCAGAAATCAACATCTCCACTGAAATCAATGCATCTAATTCAAGCAACCAATCAAATAGGATGAGAAAACAACATCTACACTAAAATCAATGCATCTAGTGCTAGTAATCAAATAGGATTAGGAATCAACATCTACACTGAAATCAATGCATCTAATGCAAGCTAAATCAAACAAGATTATAAATTAACATCTTTAATGAAATTAATCCATCTAATGGAAGAAATGAAATATAATTAGAAATCAACATCTACACATAAATCAATGCATCTAATGCAATAAATTGAATAGGATTAGAAATCAACATCTATACACTGAAATCAATGCATCTAGTGCGAGCAATTTTCTCCCTTTCTCTCCCCCCTCCATCTATATCAATATCTCCCTCCATCTCTCATTTTCTGCCTCTCTATCTCAAACCCTCCCCCAAGACACACACACTCTATCTCTTCATATCTATATATATGTCTCTTATTCCATCTCTCCCCCTTCCATCTATATTTTTATCTCCTTCTATCTCTCATTCTTAATCTTTGATATCACCTCACAAACATACACATTGTTTCTATATATATATTATATATATATATATATATATATATATATAGCCCCCTCTCCCTCTCCCTCTCCCCCTCTCCCTCTCCCTCTCTCTCTTCCCTTCTCTCCCTCTATCTCCCCTTCTATCTTTCTTCCCTCCTCTCCTCTCCCTCTCTCTCTCCACCTTTCTCTCTTTATATGTCTTTCTTATTACCTCCCTCTCTCTCCCTCTCCAACTCCATCTATCTCTCTCTCCCTCCCTCTCAAGTACTCTCTTCCTTTCTCTGCCACCCCCCCTCTCTCTCTCGCTTCTTCCTACAACTTTGTTGACTATCTCATTCTCTCTCCCCCTTCACTCCATCTCTCCTTTGTCTTTCTATCTCACCCCCCAAACATATACATTCTCTCTCCATGTCTCCCATGTCACTCTCTCTCTCTCTCCACCTTTCTCTCTCTATATGTCTTGAACTTCTTCCTTCCCTATCTTTTCCTCCAACTCCATCTCTCGAGCTCCCTCTCTTTCTCCTCCACACTCTCATCCTCTCCCTCTCTCCATCTTACCCTTCTCTCCCACTCTCTCCTCTATATTTCAAAAAATTTAAAATACTTTGACAATTAAAATATTATGTTTAAATAAATAAAAATATTTTGATGTCATACAATAATTCATTTTGTTATATAATATATATTTAAAATGCAAGATTTCAAATGTATGTTGTACATTCACCTAGATGGAAAATGATAATTTTCCATGTAAACATATTATCTAAAAGTTTCCAAAATATTAATGTTGCTACCTCCATCAGAGGGCTTTATTTATTTAAGTAGCTTTAGGTTATGATTACTTCAGGATTTTAAAATATTATATATTTTATTATTTTAGATTTATAAAAAAATAGGTTAAATAAAATTAACATTTTGAGTGAGCCTGTATGGCTCTTTTGTTGATGCCTAAGATGTATATCAACCACATTTATTAATGTGGTTGTGCTAGTATATATTATAATATAAAAAAATTTATATTATATTAAAGTTAATAATATTGTATTAACCTAAAATTAACAAATTTAATACTAAACATTAAATATATTAACATTAAATTTTTATATTAATATGGGATTTCATAATTTAATTTAATAATAATAATAATAATTTTAATATTAATATTAAATTTAATAAGATTTCTACATGACATAATAACAAAAATTATAATAAAATTTGGAATTTTAAAATGTGGTAAAAACTTAAATTTTAGATTTTTATTGATTTTAAAATCTAAATTATGGGATTCACAGTTTTTTTTATGCGACACAATTTTGTACCCTAGCAAACTTAGGGCAAAATTTGTCCTTCGGTGGCATAGTTGATCATGTTAGATTCATAAAGGAATTCTCTATCCAATAGCATATGAGTTTGACATTTTTGAATTTATATGATATTTTTTTAACAATTTTAAAGAGGTTGAATAAAAAATCAATATCATAAAATAATACACACAAAAAAAAACTATCACCATCTTTGTTTATTATTCTTCTTCAAAAGAGTATTCTTGTTTTTCAATTTATTTAAATAGTTGAAAAAAAACCTTATGCAAAGACGTGTATGCAAAATACAATTGAAATATTACTTCGCCAACTTCGAAAAATAATAAAAAATATAATTTTGCATAAAAAAAACTTAATATGAAAAACTTATCTCTCTTTATATATATATATTTATATATATATAGAAAATCAAAATGCACACCAAAAATATTTTTCACACTTTATTCATTCACAAATATTATACAAATATATAGTTGGATTGAGATCCAACATATTCCAAAGATGAATAAGGAAGTTGAGATATTCTCTCAACATAATCCCAAACCAACTCTAAATTTACCATGTAAGCATTATCTCCAAGTTATATATATATAACCATGATCTACATCACACATTTTAGACTAATTTATGTTACATGAACACATGCATACATCTTAAGATGTCTGAAAATTTGCAAGGACAAGCATTTCATTTAATGAAAAATTTAGAACAACATAATTCTTCACAATGTCTTTTTAAGGCTTCAATTCAATAAAAAGGGGAAAACTTGAAATTCCATAGCCACATTTAGCCCAAAAGTGTATCCCATCTTCATGCATTCACCCCATTGAGCACCCAAACATCTACTTCTCCAACATAAGTGACATAAAAATCATACTTGAGGCTATAGCCTTCCATAGTGAGATATGGAAATCCACCTTGTGCACCACACCTTCAAAGTGAATATGTTAATGGTTTGAAATATTGATGGGAAATCATTCATGAGTATCAAAATGGAGGCCCAAACACATACCTTGCTTCATATCAAGAATTTTCATTGCACTACCAAGGTTGACCATAATGATTACACTTTGATTTTTAATATGGACATAAAACTCGAATACCCA